>OX418223.1:39799505-40999505 GCA_948455865.1 Conomelus anceps | reverse complement strand
TCAGAAAGTTTAAAAAATTTATTTTTAATTAAATCAACACATAGATTTTGAACTCTTTGTAAATGATATGGATAAAAGTTGTTTTCTTTCAATGTTCTCCAGACTGTACTATGAGATATGTTCAACTTATTAGAAAGTCGGCGAATACTTAGTTAAGGACTATGCTGTATCATGTCAATGATATTATCTTGTTCGCGTACAGCCTGTATTACAGCCATTACAGGACGTTCACTCGAACAAGTAGCAAATGGAATATATCCATTTGTACTTAAGTTATTGAATCCCGATGCAAATGTTTCGTAAGTAGGTGTTCTATTCGGAAATCGTCTTTCAAATTCAAGTTTAGCTACCTGACTATTTCCATTGGCAAAACCATAGACGAAAACAATATCTGCGTACTATTGATTTGAAAATGTGATGGCATCTTTTCATTAAAAAAAAAAAAAACACGAATAAAGTACAAATAATACAAACCACACATGCACTGCACAAATCACAGTTGACAGACTAGTTATTGCGACTGCTGTATCATTGTACGGCTGTACAATAACTTGGATTCAGGTATTTTTGCACAAGTGCTGCCAATTCTTGATTTTCAATAAACTAAAAGCATCTCACTTAACGCTGTATTTTTATCATCTTATTTCTCAACCAACAACCTTTTTTATACTGTGAATTTTTTGTCATTATTTAATTGAATAAATACTGTATTTGGGAATAAACCGCATGCCTTTACAGTAATTAAAATGTACAGTTTCGCAAAATCTTAAAATGTTTTGTTTAATTTTTGTTTTGCTGCTGTCTTATTTTCGTATGTGTTGATTTAATTGAAAATAAATTTTTTAAACTTTCTGTTTGTTTATTATAAACATATTTTACACCATTCTCTTTAGAATTAAATTTACTACAATGTTTTTGCATAAAGTTTCTGTGTTTAATACCCATTTAACGAAGTTAATGTGGATCAAATCTAAATGAAGCATGTTTTTCGTGACAGAATTTTGCATATTTTGTCTGATATCTCAAATATGGGTGATTCTAGAGGTCTGGGACGTGTTTTATTCAATTTTTCAGTTCATTTTACATAAAATCCAATAGATGTAACACCTAACTTAACGCCATAAAAAAATCAGTTTGGCTTTATTTCCATCCTTTCCTAGAGAATCGGGGGAAATCTTTCACTAGTCATAACTCCCTAACAAAGCATTTCCGGACATATGTTTATATAAACTTTTTTCATTATTTTGATGAGAGGAAACCGCCCTAGAAGTTTGTCGGGTTCCTCGTGGGACACTCTGTATATTGTAGTATATGTGGCCCTGTCTGCTGTCCATTTATTCAACTGAGCTTAATACAATCTGGATTCAGCACTGACTACAGCAATTACCCAGGATATCGTGTCTTCTCATTTTGTCAAGTTGGCACGAAGTTCAATATTACTTTGGCACTATTTTGGAAGATATTTCAGTTTTTATCAAATTGTTAAATGTAGTCAAGGTAATTTAGAAATTTAGTTAACGCTATAAATGATGCCCAAGACCACTACTACAAACATCGACACCTGCATTAACTAGGTAATGGAATTTGAGAAGAGCCACAAAAGTATTCACTCAGCGTCGGGAATCGAACCAAGGATCTTTTAATGGCCGGTCAGTGTCTTAATCACTAGACCACACTGACAACCTTTGTGAGGCAGCATTCATTTGAGATTTAGTCATACAATTTTTATTAAATTTTTAAATTGCAACAATATAATTTAAAAATAAAAATTCTATAAATTATCGAACTTCATTGATTTTTATTGGCTAGCAGAGTTAGTACAGACAGAATTTTAAGATAGGTTGAAGCCACTATAGTACAACAGAATTGGTCTGCAACCAAGCGCCTAAGAAGAACGACATAGTTCGAAACGCGTCCACCGCGACTCAAAAAAAGTCAGTTCTGCACAGCAAGTTTATTCATATGAATACAGAATAAGAAAAATACAGAAAAAATAATGATACTTTAGCATATACATTCACTTAATTCAATTTAACTACAGCTGAAATACTCAAGGTCAAAGAAAATATTTTCAATCTATTCGAGAGTAACACCTAATACTTCAATTTTCCATGTAATTTCTTTGCATCAATAAATAAATGTAATAGAATTAAAATCTACTATAATCAATGTTTAAGACGCAAAGAAGAAAATTCATCATTCTTACAGATAGTGATAGCATATCAAGTAAAAATGTTCAAGTTCCATGTTTTTATTTTGGAGGAAATTATTCTACTACTACTACTACTACTACTACTAATAATAATAATAATAATAAGCGTATGGCTTTTAATGGTGGGGAGACCCTTACGGGCAGTTCCACCTCGCCGTTTGTGCCATGTTACAGGGAACATGGTGGACCTACTATTTTTAGGTGGGTTCCGAACCACCGGGTAAGTGATAATAAAGCTTGTAACATCAAGTCATTGAAGCACGGTCACCCATCTAATTTATTACAATCTACTAATTTATTACAAACATATCAGGGTTTGAAAGTGATACCTTATTACTTCAACACTGACCTATTTTCACGCGAATAGTAGTCTTCACCTCCTCTGTAAGCAGTATCATAGTGCATTCGTCTATCACCTCTGCGTCTCCTGCAATAAAGACATTATGGCTACTTATTGATAATTCATTTAGATTATTCAGAAACAACAGGCTTTAAAGTATAAAAAATAGTGCTAAATACTTTTAAAAAACCTTAATTTACAAAATACTCCGTACTATTTGCTGTAGATTCTATTTATAAGACACAGCAAACAATTTGATTAAGAATCTCCAATGCTATTAAATATGACATTGTAATATCTATAGTATATTTCAGCCTGGTTTGCAGTAACTAATCGTTATGCCATGGGCTAGCGAACCACGCTATTGGTTAAAAATGTCAGACACATGTCATTTTCAACCAATAGCGTCACTAACACATACCGCAATTATGAGTGACTAACTAAGTTGAAATATACTATAATGCAGTTCTCGTCAATGATGAGTCCTTAATGAATCATGAAGCTTTAAAATGTGGGCACTCTATAACAAAGAGTTTGAATTTGGCGGGCCGCTTAGCGCAGTTGGTTGGGGCGTCGCAACTTCAGCTTGCTGTCGTTTCAGCGGTCGTGGGTTCGAATCCCACTCCTCCGTCTGGCATCTATATCATTCACCTCATTGCCAACGCACAAGTCTCGGACTCATGTGAGCATCATAAAAAATACCATATTTATACACGGAGTGTGATTTTATTCCTGTTGATTTTTAGAATATTATAGAAGAACCAAAGAAGAATGAAAATAATTCTTACCTTGGATCATCTCTGTAATCAACATCTTCCCTGTAATAGTAGTCATCTCTATAAGGCCTCGGACTTCTACGTCTTCTGTCTCTTTCGTTGTCTCCTCTATCCCTATCTCTGTCTCTATCCCTCCTATGATCTCTATAATCGTGTCGATCTCTTTGATCATACTCATCATCACTTCTATACTCTGGAGATTGATCGTAGCTGTAAATGAAAAAAAAAAATGATAATTTGCAGTTATGTCAATACAACTAGCTGAAAATTAGCTATTTGTGTAACTATAGTGCAAAATAGCGTTTTTCTGCATCGAGAGAAACAGTTTTTTTCACGAGCCAAAGCCGAGTGAAAAGGTTTCTTGAGTGCAGAAATAATACTTTGCGCTCGTATTACACATAAAATTTTTCCTACAGTAATGTATAAAGTAATTTAAACAGAACAAAACAGGGCATACATAACCTGAAAATTCCTCACATAGCCTATCTTCGAATCAAATCGATTTCATCAACAACAACCACAACAACTATTTCGCTGCTGAAGCAGAGTAGCCAACCTATTTTAGGATGTAGAATAGGGAACCTGCATATTACATGCTCACTATTTTGTGTTGTTAGGTTGCAAAAGTACTTTCCCGCACTGGTGCAGGAATAGACTATTTTGCGTGCTACATTTAGTGCAAAAATAGGCACTTTTTCGGGTCACTGTAGGAAAAAGTTATTTTCCTAATTCAAACGTAATTGCCTTATTGCAGAGGTTATTATTGAACTAGAAGAATTAAGTCAGGACATTGAAGTGAATATATATATATACATTTTAAGGATGAAGCCCACATAGGTCTGAGACCTGTGCGTGGGTAATGAGTTGGATGATGGTGATTAATGAGTTGGACGTACAGTTTTAGGTAGGTTCCGAACCACCGGGAAGTGATTTTACAGCAGAGAACAGTGTCTTTTTTGCTGACCAATATAATCGGCCACCCTTACAAAAAGTGCCTAGGAGAACGCAGCTTATCTCTATCTGATTGAACAGATACCTGCTACGGCTTACGGCTATCACTTTCCCAAATTTATGCTGATGATGAACACGTTAAGGACACATTGTGAAGTACATAAGTTTTACAGTCGAGTCCAAGAGGTGTTTTAATTAACAAGTTGGTAGTCACAAGAGTCTTGAACAATGGACGTTGTATCATGGTCTTTAATCATTGCTAAATTTGGACGAGAAGCATTCGTATTTATTAAAAAATCAATGTATTTATATTCAAACTATCGAGTGACTGCAACAAAGTACAAGCTAGTATACTCATCAATCACCACCATCCAACTCATTACCCACGCACAGGTCTCAGACCTATGTGGGCTTCATCCTCAAAAAAAGTATTATCTGCACTAATGATTGAATAACAATTAGGAGAGAGGAAACACAATCACCAGATAAATGAAGCCACTACCTCTCAACAAGCACAAACATTTGTGTGAATTGACACGATGTGCAAAAAATGTGTGAATGTGAATTAAAACAAAGCCAAACACAGCAATAGTATGTGTGAAATATTTTAAATCTTATAACTAACACTAAAACAATCACTCCAAATCTATTGAAGAGATAGGGGCATAAATAGGTGATTTTGTAAAGATGTTTGCCTTCTCTTTAATGATTTTGAATTTGTAAATTGTTATTTTTAGCTACGGTTGATTGAAAGATGTATTTCCAAGTTTTATGAATTTGGAAAATTGAAATGACCACAACAGCTCACAAGCAGATCCATGAGGTCGTTGTTTCAATAATTTTATTCGCATTTGTTTTTTATTGTATTTTTTATAACGTGCCTCGTATCTTTGTCTATTGATAAGATAACTTAAAAATAAGTTTCAACTATTTGACAAGTCCTTATAGCCCTTTGAGAGGAGGTCATTGGACGCTATCTATATCTAAAAAAATCTATCTATCTTGATGTTAACAAAGTTTTTTAGCTACAGTACATTGCAGGAAAATAATAAAGAAGAATCTGCTAGCAGGGCCCTAATGCGCTGTCTACCTGTGACGATCGGCACTCCGCCTCTGACTACGATGCTTATGACGCGAGCCGCCTCCAGCAGACGGCGCCGGCTTCGGACTGCCGCCCCCGCCACCACTGTCCCAGTGCCGGTCCCAGTAGTCCTGGTAATGGTGCGCATGCGCGTGATGTCTATCGCTGCGCTCTCTGTCGCTCGGACAGTCACGGCTGTCGCGATCGTCATCGTAACTGCTGCAATCGACAAGCACACCACACATGTCACACACACTCACACACAAGCAAGCACAAAGCGGGCACACCACACATGCTACCAGCACAATAGCACAGTGCATATTATTGCAGTGGACAAACGTAGTAACATTAGTGCAATCACTTGGGCATTAGATGCTTTCTTTCTATTTCAATTAAAAGTAAATGTAATTTCAGAGATTTCAACGTTGCTTATTATGCCTTGTTACGCCATGAAGTGATGAATATTTCTTAATAGAACTAACATGGTACTTGTCCAGCATGTACAACTTATTATGCATTGGATTTTTGTTTCAATCACAACATGATTTCTATAATTTGCTGAGAATTATAGTTTTGGATGTTGCAACATACGATGGTCCGCATGAAAAATAGCTATGAGCATTTCTTAGTGGTGCTATGATAGTTAAGATGAATATGATGCTATGTGCTATGATGAATAGCATGTGTTCGAAGCATAGCACTAAGAAATTAAAATTATAAAGGATAAAATATATCAACGCATGCAGATTTCTTGTAAGATTACATTTACCAATAAATTATATTTTCATTTCATTTTTATTTATTCATTAAACTAAACTTAAATTGGTCAATGAGATGGATACGTGAGTAAACAATAACAAATTTCTAGTTAAAAACTGTCTTTGTGTATATAGTACCATAGCCGATTTCGATTGTAGGTGACTCTTCAGACCTCAGAGTCATGTTTTATTCCAAAGAGCGTACTAGACAAACGAGGAGTGATGTAGTTTGTAATTGCTTTCCGCACTGAGCTAACAGAACTGTATCAGTATGCCAAGCCCACCGAAACAAATTCTGAAGCTCTATGCTTGACAGTCCACTCCCACCTTTACACAGGGAATGGCTGCACATGTGAGTGTGAGTACTATCTAGCACACATATGAGCTCCTTCCTACGTCAAAGCCATCATTCGACAGAGAAGTTAGGAAAGCCACACAATTGATGTAGCCTTTTTTGTATCTGAGATGAACAAAGCTTAATACATCTGTTTTGCTCTAGACTAATTCTACAGACATTGATGGAATTTGTAATTATATATAACCTACTAGTGGCTTGTAGGGGCAAAAGCCCCTAAAGAAAAACACTAATACATAAAACAAACCATTATACTATTGTAAAGAAAACAAACTAACAATCAAATTATCTATGGGTCAGAATTTCCCTGTATACTATATTTTTGTGTAAGAACAGTCTTTTTGGTTGCTTTGGTTGTTATTTTCAATAAACAATTTGATTCCTTCCGGAGATTTAACTCTGCTAAATACAGCATATAATTGTCCATGAGTAAATAACGGTTTATTTGGGTATATCCCAGCTTTGTCGAGGGTTTGGCATTGGGACTTATTGATTGTAATACAAAAAGCTAGTCTGATTGGAAATTGTTTTCTTGACGTATGGAAAGGCATATTAGGGTCTGTTAAGATAAGCCTGATTCTTGGTAAAAATATTTCAATGTGAAGAAATGTAAACATTTTTAGAACATTTTGTCTGTCTAATTTTAGATTATACTATCCCAAGTAACTCACATGCTAATATTGAGCACTGACTTGAAGATAAAGCACGATCACATGTATTGATGTTAACAAATCAGCCGTTTTTGACTTCCAATGCTATTCTTATGGAGAACATTGTACGTTATCTAATTGTTAACATTAAGTATGCTAACATTATAGAAATTCCAATAGTTTACCCACCGTCACGGAATAGATCCTTTAATTTGAGCCCTCTCCCATCTTTCTAAGACTTGCCATACGCCCAAAATGTTTACGCAAAGAATCGCCTTACGAAATTAAATATATAGATTATATTGTTTGCCTTGATAATTATTTTTCTCGTATTGTTTTTTAAATGCTTTGATGTAATATGAAGCAATTTAATGATGTCTGCCTGAATAGAACGATGATAAATAAATAACTAGTCGACTAATTGTTATGTCATACAACCCTTGTTGACCCAACTCAAGTTGAGTTCCCACCCTTCATTCCTGTTGAAAATAGGGATGAATTTCATTGGTAAATCCTTATTGACCACTACGGAAAACATGGTCCAAGCACGGATGAACCTAGAGTCCGATCAACATTCTCCTTATAAAAGTATCCAACTAAAATGTATATGGCCACTTGCACGACTGCACGAGAGCCAATTAAATAATCTTCGTAGCATGGCGTCATTCTACGGAGATTAAATTTAATGGAGACAGTTTGGTTGCACAAAAGACAAATTACAAAATATAACGCCGATTAAGATAACCGGCGTAAAATATGTTTAACCGCCCGCTCACCAAGGATTGAATCTTACTGATACCCATTAAGTTACATTTTATAGGTTATGTTTGTACCAGAACATGGACCTGCAAATTAGGTTGAAGGTGTTAAAAACCTTTCAAAATGAATAAAATCTATCAAGAATATAATAATATTGATATAGTTGAATAATGATTCAAATAATTCACAATGAAATGATTCTAATTCATCTTTTTCTCAACTTCAGAATCAGCTGTTGATCAGATTAAAGTGTTGCCAGATTGTGCCCGTTTAGTTAAAAAATAACTAATGGATTGCAGTGCAACAGAAATAAAACCTTCACACTTACAGTTAGTTAACTGACATTAAGACTTATTTAATTGGCTTTCGTGCAACTGGCCGATAGTGTTTTACGAACAAAGTGCATATGTAGAGGAAACAAAGCATTAATAACACTTCCAGCAAACTGGAACAATACAATAAAGTCTTCGATGCCCAACTGCAAACTAACACACTTATTGCAAGAAGCACATTTGTGCACAAATTAATGCTGAACTCCAAAACTGAAAACCAATTACGTTTAACCCATTTTCCAAAACAATAATACTCACTCTCTCCTTTGCCTTGACTTTCTAGACCGGTTCATCCTGTACTCAGAATCCGAGTACTCGGTGTCTCGATCCTTTTCGCGGTCCTCTGCATCGGTGTCCTTGTCTCTTGATCGGTCTGCATCCTTTTCCTTGCCTCTCAACTCTCCGACGACCATCCTGTGGAATCCGGGAGGGGGCAGGTTGCCACCGGGGCCACTGGGACCACTAATGCTTCCAGCGTCGGCTTCATCACCGTCGCCACTCAATCCTCCTCTACCATCTTCTCCAGCTGAGTTGTTGTGCCCTAGTACGAATCTATGCATTCCAGGTGGTGGCTGCTCGTTCGACTTTCTCTGCAACGTATCTCCTGGTGCATTCATTGAAGCACCTGCTGAAATACTAGTCCTGCAAAAATCAACAGAAAATACTTTTTTTAGTATTGGAAGTATCAAATATTTCTTAATTGACATTGGCATTACTAGAAGTGAGGAATTATTATGCATTTAATTATGTACTATTATTTGTTTTGTAAATGCCTTTTCATTCTTTTCATATTTATGTTTTTGTTTTTATATAATATGCGTTATATTCTATGTTTATGTTATATTTAGATTGGAGTAATTCTTATTTCGGCTGCTGACTACTAATATTCGCATCCCAACACATAATTTCTATAGTGGGATGCTTAAATTGATAAGCAAAATGTAGTATTGAATATATTTTTCTAACTAATTGTAATTTATTTTTTGTTTAAATAAATGCCTCTGTTCTTGTGTTACAAAACAGAGAAAGAAAATTGGCGTTGGTTTGTAATAGGCATCCCTAATAAATAATAGAACGCACATAATAATACATGTGTTGATAATTAAGTGTTTGTGACATCACAAACATTCATTATAAATAAATACTGCACACTTATCTAATTATTTGATTTTTGGTAACTCAGTAGTGTTCGTTTCATTACTTTAACATAATATTTGTGTAAGAGATAGCAAAAATGAATATCAGCCTCTTATGATTTAAAAAAATCATGATTGTAAAGACCAGTGAGATGCTTCATTGTACATTACATTGTTTTGTTTTCAGCGGATGATGCCTACATAAGTCTGGACTTGTGCGTGGGTAATGAGATGGACAGAAAACATCCAGGAATGAACGAGATTTGAACTCTTGACCACAGAAATAGCTGCCAGCCAGTTCTCATCACAGACAAGCGCTCCAACTGATTGCGTCACTTATTCGAATATCAAACAGAACCACCATTCATTTAATTAACCACCACTCTAATTAATTTCACTACGTTAACATAGTACTTACATAGGAAAGAGTAAGGGAGGATGCATAAAATACCCCTTCATTATCTAAGGCTCGGTGCACACTTGCGTTTTTCAAGCTGCGTGCACGCCGCTTGTTTTTTTTTCTCTTCAATACACACTAGATCGTGTTTTCAGCGGTTTCAACCTGCCAGACCGCCCGGAGTGTTGTGAAAGCTGCGTGCACGCGGCGGTTGGGCAGAAAGCTGCGTGCTCAATTTGCAAGTCGCGTGCACGCCGCTTGCAAGTCACTTGCTCCGCTCAAGTGTGTACTTCCTCACTAGAACTCATCTACCGCTGAACCGCCGGCGTTCGCAAGTGTGCACCGAGCCTAATAGTTCAATATTTGAGAAAGAACTGTACTGGAAGTTTCTTTGTAGTGGCCAAGATGATATTGTGGAAGGTATCCATAATGAATCATAAGATAAAATTGTCACAACCACATTTATTTAAAATATTGAGAAACTAGTATTGGTTGTAATCAAGCTCGGTTTGTTTGAGATTGATAATGGTATAACAACCGAAACTAGTTTCTCAATATCAAGTATCTCAATATTATACCATTATCAAGCTCAAACAAACCGAGTTTGATAACAACCAAAACTAGTTTCTCAATATTTTTAATAAATGTGGTTGTGACAATTTTGTCTTATATTAAAAGGTATTGAAAGGTATGAACCCGGAAGATGCCTAATCAAACTGGGTATCAAAACACAAAAAATAGAACGTGTTTGCTCTTCCACATAATGTTTGTGAGTAAGGTTGTACTTCAGACATTGGAACTTTTATGTTGAATCTACTCACCCAGCAGCGGCAATCGTATCACTATCCTGGCCATCTCCTGGTATCTGTTGCTGCTGTTGCATGAGCCGGTCATCACCCTGTCTTCCGGGCACACGCCTCTCGCTCTCGTCCTCATCTTCGTCATCCTCTCCTCCTCCGCCATCCACCTCTCCCCGCAACCCGCTACCTCCCGGCACTTCGCCTCTTGATGCCGAGGATGCTGAAGAGGAGGAGTTGGTGGCGGGGGGCAGCACCGGATTGCTGGCCACTTCATCGTCGCTCGGCTGACCGGGAACCAGGCGCAGACCCAATGGCGGAGGCTGGTCCACTTGGCCGGCCACTAGCCTAATCTCGTTCATATCGCCTGCAACATTCAAGTGCAGTACTTTAAACATGGAATTCTTTCGACTCTCAAGTTTCTAACAAAACACAATCTTTCTCGGAACTGCTTGTTCAGTGGATATTTCAATTGGTTTATTCTAATCTAGTAATCGTTTGAAAAATCCTTTTCAATGCTATAAATTATGCCGAAGACCTATTACTCTCAGCAAACTGTGCAAGCAAAAAGCCATTATTATTAGATTCTTCATGGAGTGAAAATCTTCCTGCCACCGCCCTAACTGCACTCTCTCTACCCACTTGAGCATTCAAATCGCCCAAGACCAGTAGCGGACATAAACAACTGCATTAATTATTGTGTTGTACAATTAGCTCAAAAAAGGTCTTTACCCAGGACAAATTGGAAAAAATGGTTCCATGTCGAAATGGTAGCTATTACCCTTCTTTTCGATATACCAAAAGTACACATTCGAATCATCGCTAGAAATTATTTGCTACTAACTAGTGTTAGAAAGAAGTGTTACAAGTTACAAGTGTTGGTTACCTACTAACTCTTGTAGCTGAAATGCGAATTACTTGGTAAACTTGTGAGAATTCACTTGTGAGAAAAGCTGCAAGTCGAGCTTTGTGAAATGCTTGTAAATGTGAGAAACGGGCCCCTGGAAGTTATGATTAACAAGACTTTTGTAGATTTGTGAAATAGCTAAAAGTCGAGCTTTTTGAAACGCTTGTACGTTTGTGAAACGGGCCCCTGGTAGTTATAAATAGCAAGACTTTTTAGGTTTGTGAAACGGGCCCCAGGTACGAAAGGAAACCAAGTAGAATGATAATTTAAATACTTTCTAGAAGTTGACATCTTACCCTGTCCAGGCACCAGACGCTGTTCGGGCCGTTCACCTTGGGCTGGCATTCGCCAGGACTGCGATTGAGCAGAAAGAGGAGGCTGTGCTGTATCCAGGTTCGCCTGATCGCCACCCACACTGGCTGACAGAGGATCGCCGACTGACCGTTGGCTGGGATCGCCCTGGCCGGGCACGAGGCGTGTTGCAATTGATGGCTCCTGTCCTGAGCCGACCACCATCCTGTGCATCACACCATCTTGTGACGTCACAGACGATGATGCAACGCCGGTTTCGGGTGGTGAAGTGAACGAGTCCACGTCACCCGGCGTCACTTGTCCCGTAACCATACGGTGCAGACCGGGTGGCGGTGCGGCTTCCCCTGAAGAAAACAATCAATGTAAAAAAAAGTTGATAAAAATTTCGTTCATTTATTGATTGGAAGTATTTTGAAATGCTAATGTTTCAGGTATTTGTGACAATTTTATGAATTCTATAAAAAAATGAGTTTTCAAATGTTGTTACTACAAACAGCACTCCACTTACTTAGTACTCTAGAATTCTAAATCATATTATTTTGTCTTATTTTAAGGTTTAACCATTTCTAAATGGAAAAATCAATTAAAGAAATAATTTTATTTTGTATTATTTCAAGGTTTAAACATTTCTAAATGGAAAAATCAATTGAAGAAATATTCAACAATAATGACATAATCTTTTACACTGCAGAATATTATAAAGCAGAAATTACGTGTTATAAGATAGTTAGTTACTTTGAAAATTTATAAATCAATATACAGGACTATTAAATAAGGAACAAGTTTTTAACAATTATTTCTTCCAAACTACAAAAGATAGAAACATAATTCCAACGTTTACGGAAAAAGGGAAGTTTAAAATTTTAAACAGTCTAAGTAGTAGTTCCAATCATGATTCACGATGTTTGTCTGGAGTGAAATGGCAACAATATCACAGGAGCGATCCTTTCCTGTCCTGCAATTAGCAATTAGAGAGTTAATCTTCAAGTTAGTTTTCATGTGCAGACGGTGTTTCAGAACTCGTTGAATGATTGAAGTCAAGATACTGTTTTGCTCATAATGTAACTATGTAAAAAAAAAAACGTTTTTGTGCTGAAATTCATGTTGTTTACTTGTTTATAGTTAAACAAAAGTGCCAATGCCGTAACTTCATCGGGCCGTCATTGAAACTTCATGGGAGATTTAAAATTTATCTTTCTATGAATTTACGAATTTTGTTTTTATCTTTAGTAGTTTAGAAGAAATAAATATTTGAAACCGGTTCCTTGTTTTTAAATAACCTATATTAAATAATGCATAGTTTATGCCATAACTTAGCATTATTGTTTTTCTTTTCGCTCTATAGTCATAAGACTGGCTTCAACTTTGTAATTACATGCAATCTCATTCATCAGTACAACTGATGATAGATATATTATAGTACACTTTTATTTTTAAAAATTCTCGAAATTATAAGTGTATACATTTTTATGTGTTCAGTTTAGTGTGATTGGTAGATAAAAAAAGTATTCCTGGATTTCTTGTTCCATGACGAACTGCGTTGTTAATATTAACTTTTCAAGTGAATTCAACGACTTGCAGTTAAATGTGACTACAACGTTACATAGTTACATTATGAGCAAAACAGTATCTTAACTTCAATCATTCGACGAGTTCTGAAACACCGTCTGCACATGAAAACTAACTTGAAGATTAACTCTCTAATTGCTAATTGCAGGACAGGAAAGGATCGCTCCTGTGATATTGTTGCCATTTTACTCCAGACAAACATCGTGAATCATGATTGGAACTACTACTTAGACTGTTTAAAATTTTAAACTTCCCTTTGTCCGTAAACGTTGGAATTATGTTTCTATCTTTTGTAGTTTGGAAGAAATAATTGTTAAAAACTTGATCCTTATTTAATAGTCCTGTATATTGATTTATAAATTTTCAAAGTAACTAACTATCTTATAACACTGTAATTTCTGCTTTATAATATTCTGCAGTGTAAAAGATTATGTCATTATTGTTGCATATTTCTTCAATTGATTTTTCCATTTAGAAATGTTTAAACCTTAAAATAAAAAAAAGTATGAATTTTCGCTTATTGCATTTGAACAGTCTTGAAAGTACCTCTTTGAACCTCAATGAAATACATTTGAAAGCATTTCAATATAATAATTAAGAAACAATATTATAACTAGAATTAGAATTAGTTATAACTAGCATTTATAACTACAGTATTACTAAAAGCAAACTCTCCATGAAAATTCTGAATGACTAGTAACTTATAAGTACAGCGGAAAATTCAAGAAAACGAGAATAAAGTACAAAAACATCTTTAAATGAACCTTCATCGTTAGTGTCTACATCAGTGTCGAGTGAGGCGATTTGGGCCGGATTAGAGGACAAATGGCCGGTCTCAAGGTACTGATTCCTGTCAACTGTGAAACGCTTCGCCTGAGTTCTTCCCGCGCTGACTGGTGATGGCGAAGGAGCCACCTCTTGGTTTTCCCAGCCGGGAACAACGTTCCACTAGAGAAAAAACGAGCTTTTCAATTACTAAAAGAACAAGAAAGATGTCTATAATTTTTCATCATGTTACACTTAAATAGTGGTTAAATCTCGTTAAAGTAGATGGGTTCTCATGAAATCTCTACAAATTTTGAACGGTATAAAGTAATAGATATTAGTTTATTAATGACATGAGTGATAGATGAGCCATTGGCCACGATAAATGGCCCGAAATTGTTTTAGTGTTTAGAAGTAGGCTACTCGGTTATATAGTACCACATAATTTTTCCAATTTCTGTTGGAGTCATTTCTCTCTTAATGTGAATTGAAAATTTACGAGTTTTAACACACAATTAAAAAAAAATTGTTGATTAGTTTTAATAATAAATATCAAAAAAGGATTACCAAATATGTAAAATTATTGTACATCCATCAATTCTTTTTAATAAATTTGAGTGATGTGAAGAGATGTATTTTTTCTCTGTATAAACCAAGTAATGATGATGATGATGATGATTAATTTGATACACATACTAGTTTGAAGCTAGTTTATGCATTATCTTTACACTCTAGTACACTCTCGAGCTTCAAGAAGTTAAAATTGAAGCTTTTTAAATTTAGTGTGCTTCAGCACACTCGCTCATGAGCGCACATGCGCTCTGTTGTTTTATCTCAACATTGAAAATGTTCATATATCGTTATTCTCGAATAATAATAATTCTTACAAACATTGTAAACAATAATTGTGCTAAGACGAACACTTTATGAGCAAGAAGAGTTCTATGAATTCATGATGAACAATAATAGGCGAATGTTGTCACAACCACTTTTATTATCAACACACGAGATATTACAGTTTCGACTGCAAAGTCATTTTCAATATCAATAAAAGTTTATATTGCTAGATTGGGATTGAGAATGACGTGGCAGAAGATACTGTAGTATCTCGGGTGTTAATAATCTTAGTGGTTGTGTCAAAATTAGAACAATGTGGATATCTACCACAATATCACCATCACCCATAATAAGCAGATTAAAGAATTTTACAAATCCATCGAACATACTTGATCAAGACTGGACGACTCGGCAGAGCTAACCGGAGGCATGTGATGCGAACCAATAGCACCAGGCGCCATCTGTTGAGCAGCGGCTGCATTCAGTCTCAAACTGTTCATCTGCGACGCCAACGACTCCGAATCGTACGAAGAAGGTCGCTCCTCGTTATCCGGAACAACATTTTCCTGATTTTCTGGAAAACTGCATCGGCCCTGACCAGCAAACTGCAGTGATGATGACGTAGATGATGCCGATGTGGAAAGCAGTGATGATGTTGACTTGTTTGTTGATAAACTGGCAACTTTTTGCGGCTGTTCTGGAGGAGCTACCTCGACATTTTCAACTTCAGCGCTGGTGAAAGGTGATTTTGCTGGTGCTGGTGCTAGGTTGTTATCAACAAAAATACTGTTAGTTGATACTGGTGGCTGGATGGCACCATTAGGGAAACCGGCCGAATACGAGTCCACTCCAACATTGCTACTACCATATGGGTACATCATATGCTGTTGTCCTTGAGGTTTCTGTTGTTGAGCACCATACTGGTCACCATAATTTTGGTGCTGATCGCCATAATTTTGCTGTTGATCACCATAATTCTGCAGCTGATCACCAAACTGCTGTTTATGATCGCCATAGCTCTGTAGCTGATCACCATACTGCTGTTTTTGTGGTTGAAAGTAAGCATTTGCCTTAGGAGGAGGCCCAGAGCTATTACTCAACTTTGCTTCCGGATAGCTGGATAGATTGTCATTTTGATGTTGGTAGTTATTATAGATTCCGCTGAAACTATTATTGGGCGTGGTTTGTGGTGGTTGATGAGTACTGCTAACATTGTTGTAAGTAGATGAATTTGCTTGATGTGAAGCAGCACCAGGAGGCCCATACAGATCGGCAATTGCGGGGGAATGTAACTTGGTTTGGTTGTCGGATGGGGAAAACTGGAAATAGGAATATGATTGCTGTTGCTGCTGCTGCTGTTGTTGTTCTTCTTGTTTCGTCATCAATGGAACTTGATGCAATGTGTTCTTGCTCTGTTGTTGATGTGCATACTGGTTTTGATGTTCTTGAAAGTGATCAGAAAGTGCAGGGCTGTTTGTGAATCGGTCTTGAAACTTGTTATTGTTGTCGGCCGGATACAGAGTCTTGCCGGCAAGATCGATGTTTTCGAAAAAGTCCGAACTATTTACAGGTTTGGTTGGAGGAGCCATCACAGTAGCGGGTGGATAATGATGGGTGGCGGGTGGCCTCTGCGGAGGTGGCTGCTGTGCCGTGGGCGCGCCGTCTACATTCTGCCATCCGGAGCCCCACTCGTTCTCGTCCTGGGCGGGCGAATCATCGTCCCAGCCCCAGCCCCATGTATCATCTTGACCACCACCCTGCAAAGCAATTTTATTAATTAACTCTTCATCTATGTCTTGAATGTACCACAAAATACATTAATTTGGGTCTCGCAGAATTTAAAGCTTGGCATACAAGATGTTCAAAGTAAAATTAAAAAGACTTCTCTGCCGTGAAATCACTTCCCGGTGGTTCGCAACCCACCTGAAACTGCAATCGTCATCAACAAACTCATTACCCATGCACAGGTCTAAGACCTATAATTTCCATAAATATGTGGGCTTCATCCTCAAAAAATAAGAAAGAGAAAAAAATCACTTTTCATATATCTACAAAAGAGAAGCTTAGTAAACACAAAAACACATTAATATGGGTCTATCGAACTTATAAGCTTATCATTGAAGATTTTCATATACTATTATTTTCGAATGACATAATAAATATTTACTTATTTATTCTTTATGGCGAAATACCCGTAAGGGTCTCCCCACCACGAAAAGCCATACGAATTTACTTTTACTTATGGCGAAATTACCATAAAATGTAGATAAACTGTGGGAAGTGATAGCCGCGAGCCGTAGCAGGTATCTGTTCAATCAGATAGAGATATGCTGTGTTCTCGTTGGTCCTGTTTGTAACGGTGACCGATTAGATTGGCCAGCAAAATACACGTTCTCTGCTGTAAAATCACTTCCCGGTGGTTCGGAACCATCTAAAACTGTAGGTCCTACTCATCAATCACCATCATTCAACTCATTACCCACGCACAGGTCTCAGACCTATGTGGGCTTCATACTAAAAAAAATTATCCAACACATTTCCAACCATTGTTAAAATTATACAAAAGAATGGAATATTGAAACAAAAAATTATGATTATGAGCATATTTGATAAGAATGAGAATGAATAAGAAAAGGTACTGCCGAGGCGTCCCGGCACCTCCGAGTTTGAGGTCCCAGCACAAAACATTTTACAGACAGTGAAATGAATACAGGGAGATATAAAAAACTCCAATAACATTAATATGAAAAATATAAACATCGTCTAGGATGGTGTATCATACTGGATAGTATACATAATTATCTTACTGGTTTCAGAGCTTGACTAGACAAATTTTTGTCAGTAATTGAATCAGTTCTAAAAAAACGTGCAGTTGACATCCTTGCTCAATTTTATTATGAAGTTACACAACCCTAATCAAAAATTTACTAATAAATTATTTCACTGAATAAAATAAGGTAGAGCAGATAAAAAATTTCCCAGTCTGTTTTCTGTAATTTTCTATTCTGTGTTGTCTGCAGAAGATGCTAGTAAAATGGTCACAATTGAAAGGTTAATTGGTAAATAAACGATCAAAAGTAACAAAAATAGATTATGCAACTGGAGCACGAAACCTGGAGAAGCAATTACACTCCCTTGAGGCAAGTAAGAGGATTGAAACTTGAAACTTTTTCATAAATTGTATTTATCAAAACATACGGTTCACTGACTTAGGTTTTTAAAGGTCATTCCAAATGAAAACAAGAAATTTGAAATCACCAATTATTATAATTCAAATTGGCAATGATAAAAATGTAGAGGCTACTAATGTGTATGATGATAAGAAGGTTATTGAAGTGCATTGTACGTTGATTAAATTGTGCACACAGTTTTGATGCTATTCAACCTTGAACAAATGCTTATCATTAGTCTGAATAGGCAGACTTATAATTTATTAACAAATACCTAGCAACTTCTCTGCTAACGTAAAAACTTTAATGAACTTTAACAGATATCAGATGCTTATCTTGATAATCATCAAATTAATCGACTGTAGCATAAAAACTTATCAATGACGAAACAACATACGCAACTGTTTCCTGAAATTATTCCAATTACCAAGTGAAAACAAAAGCTATGACACCAATTTTATGCTATTGTTAGAGCCCGCTTATTTATTCAGATGGTTGATTGCATTAAGAAACATTATGTGTTTAGTAACTTGTCTCAACAAAAGTACAGTTACAGTTACAGTACTATTCTAGAAGTTAATAAATTTTGAATTCTCATTTCAATCTTATTCATTGTACTAAAAACATCCAAATTACAAATATTGACAACAGTAATAAAAATGTTTGACGAAAATTCTATGAATGCTATTAACCAAAAATCATGATTCGACCCAGGGTATCTATCTTTCGCGGAGACTTTGAAGACTTCGTCCAACTTCTGTATTTGACAATTGTTAATTTTAATATCAAAAATATTTATTTCACCATTAATATATTGGTCAGCAGATTCACGTATCAAATGAATATTGCTAATCAGAATAGCCCACCTCATAGCTCATCATAGCTTGAATAGTCTCCACGAAAGAGAAATCTGGGTTGCATGATTTTTTATTAATAGCACTCATCGAATTTTCAAAAAAATGTTTTACTGTTTTTTCTTCTTTTTTTGGAGGATGAAGCCCACATAGGTCTGATACATGTGCGAGAGTAATGAATTGGATGATGATGATTGATGAGTTGTCAGTAATGTAGTCATAATTCGGAAATCTTTAGTTCAGTTGATAAAATTGAAATGAGAACTGGAAATTCATTAACGTCTGTGTTTTATAATACGAAAAGGATTGATTCCACCATTAATATATTTTAGAAAAACAGAACTTGATGGATCTGACAGGTGAAAATACATCCTAATATCAAGAGCAAAGCTTGATATGAAATGAATGGTCATTCGTAGACATACGGTAATTTTAATTGATAGAACTGTTGAAAAACCTCTTGACTAAACACATTTTTACTAAGGTTACTGTAGTTTTCATATAACTTGGCAGCAGTATGTTGGGCTCAGATATAGCATGTCCCATCTGCTACACGCTGCCAAGTTATATGAATACTACAGTACACACCTGTGTTTTCAGGAAATGAAGAAAATAAAGAGTATTTCCAAACTGAAATCAGCAATTTCATATCACAATCAGGCGCAAACACAGCTCATTTCGAAAGTGAATAAAATTGTTAACAAGAAATGTATTCAATTTCATTTTAAACCATTTCATGTTACTCATTTGATGGAGATGATTGGTACATAGCTAACAGGATTAGGTAGCTGAGCAACTATTGGGAAGTGATAGCCGAGGTATCTGTTCAATCAGGGATAAGCTACGAAGCTCCTGGGCCATCTTAGTAACGGTGACCGATTAGATTGACCAGCAAAAAAGACTCTGTTCACTGCTGTAAAATTACTTCCCGGTGGTTCGGAACCCACCTAAAACTGTAGGTCCACCTCATCAATCACCATCATTCAACTCATTACCCACGCACAGGTCTCAGACCTATGTGGGCTTCATCCTCCGAAAAAAATAAAGAATTAAATAATATGAAACTAAAGTAAAAATAGAAGTGACAAACTAGACAGTAGGTGTGAGCTCACTTGAGAATGTTGAGCTGATAAGAGGCTACAAAGAAATGGAAGATTATAAAGCGTAAATGAAGATAATGAAGAGTAAATAGCTAATGTAATGACCTGTGCAGTTGGATTTCTGGAGTGAGGGTTGTTGTTGTAATGGTCTGTGTTGGCCCTCAGCTGCGACGGAGGCTCTGAGTTCATCCTCATCCCTGATGGGTTCCACAGGGGAGGCGCACTGCCTGACATCACGATCTAAAATAATAACAAATATTTTTCAGAAATTCATCAAATTATTTCTATTTCCAATCCAACAGAGGAACTTAAATAAGTCATAAATAGCCCAATTTACAAGCAAACAGAAACTGAACACACTATACACGAGATATAATATTTTTATCTTCGCGTCATCAATAACAAAGGACAGAATATATAGCTAGATATGGTAAAGCTAAAGCTATATTATAGCTAGTTAAAAGATAAGAACAGTTACTACAGTATCTGTTCAACTTTCTAATCAAATGTGAAATTTACAAAAGTGTGTAGAAACCAATAAAGTTTGAATAAGTTATAATAAAAAATAAACGAATTGAAAATCTTTATTATTAATCTTTGTTTTCAATAAAAAATGAAGAGGAGCGACAGATTGGAAAGTATGGACACCTTAGCCAAAAATCATAAATTTAATAAGAACAATACTTTCTTTGTCGAGTAAATAAAAATAGTGATCTTTGATTCCCCTGTGACATAATAGTCTGTGAGATTACATTGCAAGAGATAAGCTATAGCACTAAATACTTGTCTGCTTTTCGAAGAGATTAAGCTAATGTACCCTATTTAATAAATAAATCTTGAAATTTAGGATATCACTTATCCTAAATATGCCTAAATATGAAAGAAACTCTTTTGTTAAATGCCAACTCAAGCTGCATTCAACTAACAGTTCCGGTTATTTGTTGCATTAATCCGAGGAATTAAACTTGAAGCACGTTAACACTATTGCCACGATATTTCATAAACTTTGTTAACATTAATAAATAATGTTATTCAACAATAATGAACAGAATGGGGGAAACAGTGTGAATCGCAGTATTTTCATACGTTTGAATGTGAATTATATAACTTTGAACTCAATAAACATATCATTCATATGAGGTCTGGCTAGAAAATAATGGGACTAGATTTTTCTCAGAAAACTAGCTTGAGCCTTTCCATTCTAATTTTTATTATTATTTTAAATGTTATAGGCTACACATAATTTAGCATCAACAATAGTCATAAAAATTGAGGAGCTTTTACAATACATAATTAAATACAAAATATTATACTTGTTTATCACATATTATAATACCTATCATTCATCGCGTGACATGACAAAATTCATATAAAAAAATGTAACAAAATAAATCAGCCTCTAGGCAGAACGCGATACTTAAATTTATTTTAGAAATCGCCTGGCACCTCTTCATACTCAATCCAGATGGACGAAAATGGGCTGCTCAGTTGGGCACTGTTTTAAATTTGTGTATTTTTTAAAGATTCCCGACATGAAGTTTGAGCAGTCAGACTACAAATATTACTCCCCACCAATAGAATTACAACAGTTTTGGCTTAGAATTAGTCTGTAATCTTCATATAAGTTTCAGATTAAACTATTGAGGTATTCATTGAGGGAATTGTCATTTCAACACTCCCTTCAATTTCATGGACTGAAAAAGTTTCAGGAAGCACTCCGATAATTAGAGTGGATTGTTCAACGCATGTCGGCCTAACTCATGCTTAGCCTAAAACTAGTTAGTGCACGAGTGTTGAAGATCGCTCATCAAAGCTCTGGCTGTTTTACTTGCTGAGTGTTTTTTATTCTCTGTTACAAATAGGGATGAATACTGTAACAAACACAACATTTTGAGTGGCTTGAATGTTTCAACGTTACTTTCATGACAGAAAAATGATGCTTGTCAAGAGTACTTGAATTACAGGAACTTGGAAGCCACATGTTCTAATTTATAACAGAAGTGTAGCCTGGATTTGAAATTAAGGAGGGGGAGGGGGGGGGGGTTATCAGAGATTTTAGGGCCCTTCGCTACAAAAATTTTGATAAAAAGTCCACATCAACGCTTTGGGTTTTTCGATTTAAACGAAAACGAAAATGTTTTTTCAATTTAAACATTTTAAACGAGTATTTATTAAAATAAAGTTTATAAATTTGATAAAGTGGAAGCTTAAATTTAATAAATCATTGCTTTCACGAATCGTTTAATTAAGAAATTAAACCCGCTTTTCGTATGCATTGTTAGTTCATCAGTTAGCTGTAAACAAATTTGGATGTATGAAATATAAAAATACCGCTTTTATAGTGCCAATTTAACAAGTAATAGTGACATAAAAATATTATTGCATCAGGGCCACCCAGAGACCTTTTTTTGGGCTGGGACAGAGTTTTGGTTGGAGGCTCCCTTACCCCTTCGCCCAAAATATCAATTTTCAATCAGATTTTCCAACTAGCGTTAATTAAGTTTTCCAGCTATGTATACTGTACCCAAAAGTATGCGTAACAAATTTGAATTGCCTTTTCAATTTAAATATAAAATTGGAGTGTAGGCCAACTGAAAACCATTCAATGAAAAACGTTGGGAAGCTGGTGGAAAGGGCACCGAGTGGCACCAGAGAGAGACTTAAAAAATATAATAACATATTTTTGTATAATCTCTTGAATTAGCATAAAACTATTCAATACTAGAATATGCAAAATGTGTGAAAATATAAGAATTATTATAACTTTGAATAGAACTTGAATCTTCTTGCAACTAGAGAATGTGCAAAAAACAATTAACTTTTTTAATTTTGAATTAATAACACATCAAATTTCAAATGTTTACTTTTAGTAATTTTGTAATTGCATATAGATGGTGACGGAACCCTTCAAAATTGGGGGGTCGGGAGGTTCTTCCCGGAGAAATAAATACTTTTCTAGGTCTTGAAAGTGCAACTATAAGCTTTTTTAGTGGTAATGTACCTCGTCCCTAATCTATTTGTTGATTTATTCATGGCGTGACAAACTTGGGGTTTAAATAATTTTATGGTGTTGGGGCGCCTTAATTATTAATAAAATAAAATACCAAACAGTGACAGAAATGAGCCTTTGAAGGCCGCCCGCAAAATAGTAAGAGACCTTTTCCCCTTTCAACTTTATTCAAGAGACCTGAAAGCCCTTCAAATCAATGTTTGGGGGCTCTGAATATCCTGGGACCCATCAGCACAGAACCTGTCGTATACCTCCACTGACAATGAATAGCCTATATTTACAGTGAAGTAACATTTCAATTTATAATATTCTTAAATAATTATGGTTTGTAGGGCCTCGAGGTTTTGTTAGGCTTCTGAGGCCCCAAACTGGAACGGTAAGGGGCCCTTAAAGTCCCAAAGCCAAGGAAATTTAAGGAACCTGGTTTATAGAAGTTAAACTTTGGAAAATTCTAGATACAGCTACTTGAATCTTTACTTCACACGACTGCAATGGCAACAAAACCGGGTCCGCGGCGCCAGGCCTCTATAGGCTTTTGAAGGGTCTCTATGGGAGCTATTAGCCACAGGAGACTTAGCGTGCAGACAGTAGCGAAAAATATACCTTCACCCATTTCCTCCAATCCTCCACCCTATTCACAACTCTATCTGTTTTCAAGTTCCGTTGATTCCAATATTTTGTAATTCTCTTCCTTCTCTTTTTCAATAGAAGATTGAGAAGAATGAGCTCTGCACTTGTAAAAGCCATCATTAACACTAACACTATAAAAAATGGAAATGGCTGGGTTGGAACGCAGTCTCCTTGTCTTATTACACAGCAGAGACAAGAAGGAAGACATAGTCGGCCAACCGAGTCATCCTGGCTAATAGCAGCCTTAGCAATTAGTGGCTTCAAACGTCTGAGTAGAAATATTACCCTAGCGAGTTACAAACAAATAACTTATTATTAGTGACTTCTCCAAGTGAGGTTAGTGTCCAGTGTGAATCCCAGTAACTCAACCTCAGATTGATCATTCCCCAAGTTCCGACTGAGACTACAAGTGGTTTCCTGTGATTCAATATTTATAAAAGATAGAATTCCGATCTGACACAGTATACCTATGAATTTAATGCAGTAGGCCTAATAGAATTATTTATTGTTGAACTGGAGAATTGGATATTAGGGGGACGCACTTATGTTTGAATGTTCAAACTGTCTTTCAGGTGTGTACATATATACAGTGCTACATGTACTAGCGCCTATTGAAACGAGACGAGCAGAAAAGTGCAACGTGACATTCTATTCATTTGATATATTATGGAGCAAATACTACCAAAGATGATTAGTCTTTACGTAGGTTAGGTTAGGTAGTCTGTGATACCATGTTCAGATGTTATAACTTATGAGAGGAAAGTAGAGATATCTAGCTAGAATGAGCACTTAATGTCAATTATTAAGCTTATACTAAATTAGTAACAAATCTAAGGAATAGCCAGACTCTTTAAGGAAGAGTTTCACTTTTACAAGAGTATAAACACAATACTGTGAATTTCAAAATGATAGGTTCAGCCACAGCTCAAAATAATTCAACCGATGATGTCTCATGATAAGTTACTGTAGGTAGGTAGAAGAAAATTAAATTGAAAAACTGAAAGTTACATACCGTTCTTCGACTCAAGTCTACTAATATTGAAATGTTATCACATTATATTCTTCTTTTCATCAATTCCATTACATTCAAACGTCACTACTAAATTAACACAAATTGGTTGAATAACTTTCAACTTAGATAACTGAATCAAAGGATAAAATGCATTTGAGCCCCTTAGAAGGATCAAAATTTATTAATTACACGTATATAATTATAAATTTACATTGATGATCATAGGAAATATAAATATAATTCAATTTATCCAGCGCACGGTCAATAAATAGTTGACACGGTAGATTTTCTCCTCACAGATGGTTGATTAGAACTAGTGAATTTGATGTACTGGCACTAAAACTACCCCATTTATTGGATAAGTGTAATGGAAAATCTTCACAGCACTATTCAAATACAACAAAACTTATTCGTTCAAATAATAGAAAAAGTAGAAATCATTTTAACCTACTTTTATAACACCAGACCATTCACGTCACACGAAAGATTTTCTAGAATCAGTTCACTCTTTCGGCTGCTTCGGCATTTTCAGAACCAGGACTTCACAATCATTTGAGATTTGACAGACAGAGATAGCATACACCTTGAAAGTAACTCATAGTCGCAAAATTTAGAAGAAAAAATCAAATTTATAACCATAAACATTAATTTACTTGTTTTCAGAACTCGATAATCGAAAAGACATCCATTTCTGAAGGATGATGATGATGTATACCAATTTCAAATCAGACAGGTTTGCACGTAAAAACGCATTTGTACTTAATAATATAGAGTTTTAATTATTTTCCTAACACATTTCAAACATTAAACGATGAAAGAGAAATATAAAACTTCCAATTGAAGTTCTTTGTACTCGATCAAGTAAGCAAGGTGTTTTGCTCTTCAAGAGTTGCCGAATTGACAACTGACGACGTGTCTTCTACAAAACAGCTGTTTATTGTTTTAGTGTGATGATTTGTATCATTCGGGGTTAAATTGTGAAAATATTGTCGTTGGTATACTAAGTTTAATAATGACTACAACATAAATTTATTTGCTATTTTGCGATGAAAAAATTCCATTCAATTCACTCTTTAACATTTCATATTCTAACAAGACACTAGATTTGAAGGTTAACTTATTGAGAATTGAAGCTTGGCAGTATTTTGAAATAGTTTGTTAGTTTCCCAAAAATTCAGGTTTAAAAATGGTTCTTATGACAATGATTGCTCGTCTCCACGATGGTCTCCCTTTGGCTGCAACCATGCAAGAAGACGAACAGGTAATTCTTCTTAAAATCTTGAGAAACTTGATTTTTGGGCTTTACATTAGGCAATGTTTTAATCAAATAGTTGACATACGACACTGAAGGTTGTATACATCTCTCGCTCATTTCATTCTTAAAAGCCTTCCAAAACTAGGATAATGTTCATCGAATTCCAATAATTCATAATTTCAGTTTAAAATGAAATTATTTTTCAAGTCAAAATGACTCACTTTATGGTGTAACGATCGTGTAGTTCAAATTATACCAGTGTAAAAGATCTATAACTCTGTGTAAAGGTATGAGGCAACTTTCCATAATTTGTTGCAAGTACATTTATATTTCTAAATCTCTTCTTTTAGAAATTATAACGTGGAAGTGGCGGATATTATAGTTACCCTTTTAAACTCTTTCCTAACAACCCTCTTGATGCTTTTGTTTCAGTCCGGTCGCAGTATCCTGGAGTACCAGAATCAAGCTAAGATGCTGTTCAGAAAACTTAGTCCACAGAGTCCTCCCCAGTGCACCATTGAGACTGGCCCGTATCTTTTTCAGTAAGTGTGTATATTCAAATTTATTGAAAAATTGATATTTATTAGTTTATATTTATTCAAAATACCAGTCAGCAAGAACTTGAATATTACTGCTAATGATTTTTAACTTGAATATTACTGCTAATGATTTTTCTTTTGCTATTGTGAATGGTAACTTCATTTGGGATGCAGTGGTATCTTAACTGTATGTGGGTAAATAAAAAAAAATGAAATATTCATTCATTCGTTTGGTTTTTGTATGATGCTTGGCTCAGCCTAGTCTTTTGAGAATCAGGTCTCAGACCCTTGTCTATAAAACATAAAATATTAAGAATAAACTTTAAATAACACATGAACATATAAAATTAAAAAATGAAATAAATAATCGTTCTCTGAGACCAACATAACAGTAGTCAGTAGTGTTAGCTACTAAAACTAAACCATGGTAGTAGTCGCCGATTTGGATTCTTGAAGCTTTGGTTTCCTAGAACGCGGATTTGGACTTAACGGGCAGCGGACAGGGCCGTAAACACTACAATATATAAACTCGATTTGCTTTCGAAATATTGTTTATAATATAATATGACGTATTCTATTAATTATTAGGTATATAAGTTAACCTGCTATTGTACTCTTTCAACTTCTTCAATAATAAATGCTCCTCCCGAAATTTTTTATAAATAGTCCCTCTGAAACCAAAGTTTTAGCAAATCCAGACATTTTTCTTACCGTTTTGCCTAAAGTTATCCTTTACAGCTTGTTGAAATTTACTTAGTCTGGGCGGGATCTGTCCCCCTGATAGCACCAAAGTCACGCCACTCACTATTATGTACATTTTTTGGAAAAATCGCTGAGTATGCATCCTGACAAAATGCTAAATTTGATAGTTGAATTATGCTTTGATGCTACCGTGCCACTTGATGACATCTACTGAGCAATCTTGGAAATATTAACTGTTAAATATTAAAACACTATTTAGAAGGAAGCCTTAGCTGTCGCGGATTGATCATAAAGCTGGGCATTCACGTTCCGATTTGCAGTACCACTTGCAGTCCAACCTTCAAGGTTGGATCCGAAAACGGAACGTGAATGGGCTTGTTGGATGGTTGGAATTGTAGATGGACCACTAGAGGGACGACTTACGAATGTCGACGGTGTTGGAGCGTGTGTGGGGCAGTCGGATCAAAGTCGTCCATCTTATCTCAGTCAGTGCATGACCTTCGGGTAAGTTCGGGCAACTTCGGTTACATTTTTCGGCTCAAGAGCGACGTTCACAGCTGACTAGGAATAAAGTTGGATTGTAAGTAGGAGCGTGAGTGGAGTCGACTATCCATCTAGCAGTACTACTAGCAGTACTGCAAGCGGGAACGTGAATGCCCAGCTTAATGGCGGACCGGATTTGGAGATTCCTGGACTAGAACATAATGTTGAGGCCTTAGGAGTCACCTACAGTCGAAATAAGCTGTGGTACTGACATATAATAATAATAATGTGTTGATATATATACAATAATATTTTTGTCTTACACTTATGATTAATATTTTTGCAGCTATCTCATTGAACGAGAAGTCTGTTACCTAGTTCTGTGTGAGCGTACCTATTCAAAGAGGCTTGCATTTACCTATCTAGAAGATATAGCACAGGAATTCCATTCACAATATGGGAGGAAAGTTGCCTCTGTATTTAGGCCGTACACATTTATAGAATTCGGTAAGTAATTCTAAAATAATTTATTTTTACACTGTTTTCACTAGAAAAAATAAATTTTAATTCCTCCACTTGGGAAGGAAGATGAAGACCTCTGCTAATGCGGACATTGACAACTGTATTAAGTAGCTAATATGCGTCCGACCGGAAATTGGAAGATCCATGGTTCGATACCCGGCGCTGACTGAATATTTTTGTTGTGGGATTCATTATATTAGTTATTTAATACACTTGTCAATGTTCGCATAATTTTGAACATATCCCAATGAATTGAGATCTAGAATCTAATTATCTTCATACGTCAATATTTATGAATTTTATGTATGTACCCAAATTAATCTAAATTTAACTTCAATTTCTCCTGTGATTTGACTAATATTTCATTTTTGTTCTACAACTGCTTGTAAAGTAGTTCTTTACGTACTGAAAACTCATTGTAAAATACCTCTTTACTGCTCCGCGAGCGGTAAAGTACTGTACGCTCGCCAGCTGTTTTCTTTACGCTTCTGTTTTGATTTTGATGTCTTCTCATTGGTGGATCTCGGAATCCGTGAAATTCTCATAACCTTAACTATGGCGCACGCTAACCAACATCTGCAAACGGTCTGTAATGCTACTAATTACAAGCTTCTATTGTGCTGGAATCTAGAACTGCAATTGTAGGAAAAATATTGTATGTAATTCGCGCGTGAAGCGTCTATATCGCTCTCGCAAAATTACTGCGCTCCGCGTCGCGCAGTAACTGTTTTGGCTCGAGCGATAAAGTCGCGCTTCACGCTCTTAATACATAAACAACTAGGCTATTATTTCAAGCTACAATACTTTAAATAAATGTTGCAAAATAAGAAATGTACGCCAGGATATTATACAGTTTATGTCCTATAGGAATATGCTTTAATAAGAAATGCTCCTTTACTATACAAACGAAATTGTAAAAATCTTTCAATTTTTGATAATTTCTTGCAACAAGCTTGCGAACTTAAATCTTTTCGATCCGTAACAAAATTCTCTTGAAGTATTGTTAAGTAATTAGAATATATTTCAATCACAAATTTTAAATCAACAATCAAACAATTTCTAATTAACAATCTAACTCTACAGTTCTTCCTACACATGGTTTCATAATTTTCCTTTTTTTTCAGACACATATATTCAAAAAGCGAGAAAAATGTACACAGATTCCAGAGTGCGAAAAAATTTGAACACTTTAAATACGGAACTGCAAGATGTTCAAAGGATAATGGTTCAAAACATTGATGATGTTCTTCAAAGAGGGACTGTCTTATCTGGTAAGATGCTCCTGCTTTCAATATTTATTTTACTTTTTGCAAAAAAAGAATGAAATAAATCTTTATGGAATAGAAAAATATGTTGAGATAAATAGGTAGAAATAGCAGCTTTGGTTAATAGAATGGGCCGTATTTGAAAATATTTATGAAATAATAATTCTCAGGGCTGTTGCAATTCAATGTAAATATTAGGTCTCAAATGGATGAGAATCGAAATCATAATATGATTCATTCGTAAGCCTAAATTTGGCCTTGATTACCATGTATTGTCTGTTATTGGATTGGAAATGTTAAAACTATTAATTGACCATCAAACTAGCACTTAATATTTTCATTGAATCAGTTTAATGTTGAGTTCATTGCAATAAATCTTGACTGCATGTCGTTAAATTTCACATGAAAAGTTAATAAATCTTGCTTGCTGATGCCTCATACGTTTCGCCCAATTCTTGGAAACTTGGATAATTATTGTAGAACTTGACATCGATGATTTCAAGAAATGGAATGCTTAAACCCATGTTGCAAAAAAATTGTATTACAGTATTTCAAATTGTGAAACAATAGTCTAACCTTTGACCTCTAAGTTCTCGTATTACTAAGACATGATGGAAACATTGGAAGGGCCTATATGTTATATACAGGATGGGGGAAATGTTTGGAAACGGCTTAATATTTCATATACAAAGGTGATTTTGTGGTAGGTATGATTGAGGATCCTACTCAAATTGAAAATACTATTTTACTGTGACTTCAAAAATCTGGTCCGCCATCTTGGAACCGCCATTTTGAATGTAACTTTTTTTTTTTAAATAGGAAGGGGGTCATGCGATACATGATTTCAATACAGAATTTTAAGACAAAATGAATGCCGAAAACCGCACATCGATATGTCAACCCGTTTCGGAGATATTTACATTATTAATCGATACCATGAAAAGCAGAAATGAAATAAATAAGTACATTAAAATCTTACCTATCAAATTTTTTGTTAATAGTGTTTGCTAATGAACATTAAAACCCAATTATTTTAATAAATGTTCAAACTGTTTTCCTTCAGCTGTTTGACAATGTGCTAATCTTAAATAATAGCCATCAAGCACATTTTGAATCATTTCGCGTGATGAACATCTGACTCTGGATATCATAATATCAACAATAATCATGATATCAACCTAAAATCATCTGTAATAATCCAACTGATTTAATGAATTCTTTTTCAATCATGAAGTAGTGAGTGTGTTTAAAGTCGTTCGCAATGGCATTTTTAAATGAAACCGAGAGAATAACTTTGTTAATGATGCGCGGCTATGGAGATAGAGTACGGTCTTACCAAGAAGTTTCTGATTTATTTAACGAAACATTTCCCAACAGAAATCCAATTAGTAAAAGTGTTGTTTTTAAGACAGTAAAGCGGTTTCAAGAAACGGGCAAAGTGACTGATCGTGCTCGCACTGGAAGAACAAATACTGCCACCAACAATGAAAAATCTTTAGAGGTAATGCAATCATTTGTTGAAGATCCGCATACATCAACTAGAAGCGTTGCCAAGGAACATGGTATGTCTACTCGTTCTGTCAGAAAAGTTCTTAAGGAATCTCATTTCCATCCGTTTAAGCTTCATGTATTACAAGAACTGAATGAGGATGATTTCGACCGCCGGGTAGAGTTTTGTGACATAATGATGAACAAGTATGACAATGATCCAAACTTCTTTAATAATGTAGTATTTTCGGATGAAGCTACGTTCATGCTTAACGGCAATGTAAATAAGCAAAACTATCGTTTCTGGACCGATGTCAACCCATACTGGATGAAGGAGGGTCATACACAGTATCCTGAAAAATTAAACGTATGGGCTGGTATGGTAAATGGTCACATTGTAGGACCATTTATTATCGAGAATAATTTAACAGGTGCCATTTACGAGAACATGTTAATAAATTTGATCGTTCCAGCCATCCAGAACATCAACGGACAAGAGTTACATAACTTGTGGTTTCAACAAAATGGGGCGCCCCCTCATTATGCATTAGGAGTGCGGGATATATTGAACCAAACATTTCCCCAACGCTGGATAGGTCGTAGAGGTGCAATAGAGTGGCCCGCTAGGTCACCTGACCTCTCTCCACTTGATTATTTCTTTTGGGGCTACATGAAAGACAATGTGTACAAAAAGAAACCAGCAACAATTAATGAACTGAGAGAATGTATAACTGAAGTGGCTAACAGAATTCCACGTGAAATGATTCAAAATGTGCTTGATGGCTATTATTTAAGATTAGCACATTGTCAAACAGCTGAAGGAAAACAGTTTGAACATTTATTAAAATAATTGGGTTTTAATGTTCATTAGCAAACACTATTAACAAAAAATTTGATAGGTAAGATTTTAATGTACTTATTTATTTCATTTCTGCTTTTCATGGTATCGATTAATAATGTAAATATCTCCGAAACGGGTTGACATATCGATGTGCGGTTTTCGGCATTCATTTTGTCTTAAAATTCTGTATTGAAATCATGTATCGCATGACCCCCTTCCTATTTAAAAAAAAAAAGTTACATTCAAAATGGCGGTTCCAAGATGGCGGACCAGATTTTTGAAGTCACAGTAAAATAGTATTTTCAATTTGAGTAGGATCCTCAATCATACCTACTGCAAAATCACCTTTGTATATGAAATATTAAGCCGTTTCCAAACATTTCCCCCACCCTGTATGTTATCATTCTTGGTAAAGTATAATAAATTATGACTAATGCCATTAGTGGAAATTTTGATGTATGCAATAATAAGTGTTCAAATGTTTTCTTGTTTTCAGAGCTGGATTCCAAAGCACAAAATCTTTCTATTCTTTCCCAAAAATACAAAAAGGATGCTGCATATTTGAACATGAAATCAGTTTACGTCAAGATGGCTGCTGGATGTATTGTTGTATTTGTATTTATCATGTATTTCTGGGTGCTATGAAAACTGAAAATCATCCAGAAGACGCAGAATAGATAGATCTTTGTATAAAACTACTATGGTTGAGGAATTTTGACCACTCCAAGAACTGAATGAAAGGGTGGATCTTGTATTGTACATTTTGTAACAAGAAAAAATATTTAGATAAATAATTATTGTAAACTCATAGTTTATTCAGTTTCATCAACATTTCATAAAACTATTATTGTTTTATATTATTGCACTTATTTTATATCATAAATGTCTTGATAGATAATAGTAATGATAATGTACAAGGTATATGTATAAACCTGGCCAAAATCATTGTTTTGAATTTAAGTGAATTGAGTTTCTATTTTTTCTATGAAACTTGTTTTGAACAAAGAATTCAACAATTCTATATGTATTGCTTGCATTACGTACCGTACTGTATTTATTCATCAATAAAATTGATACATTTCAAATGTATGATTATTTACGCATTCTACATGCATGATTCATTAAATTCTTTAATGAGTATAGCTCATTTCTATGAGCTACTCTTAAGAGTAATAGCTCTTACAAACCAAATAATGAATTGCAAATTTTTGTAGGAATATTAAAATTATTTTCCAACACTTAATACCGTATTGATGCTTTTGATAGGTGATTTACTATTACTCCTAAAATATCAATGAATTACATTCATGAATGAAAAATACAGTAAATGGGTCACATGAAAATTATTAACTACATTCTTGGCATTTGCAGCTGATATAAAAATCAAATTTTTATAAAAGTAATGTAGGAATAAAGTACAACGGGATTTTTTTCAGTAGTCTGTGACAATTGAAGCACGCACATACACTAAATAATGATTTAAAAAATTAACAATAAAACAGTTTTAAATTTGAATCTCGTCATATACAAGGAAGCAACCCTTGAAGAAATACATATTGAAGTATTAATAGATTCCATATTATAGAGAATGAATAAAATACATTCATATATCCTTATGAATAAGATGATCTGTCCATTTTCACCTCCAATATGAACATACCGGTATAACTTGGTTTCTTCCTCCCTTCATTATAATTTTAAATAACAACCTGCTACACTGCAAGTGTGACGACCGTTACATAGAAGTTACTGTTTTTCCAAAATTAGATCTTTATCAGACCTTTAACTGACAAAGCATCATAACTCTTTGTTAAAAAAAAGTAAATAATCATAACCACATTAAAATGTTGGAATCAATAATGTTTTATCATAAAAATGATTTATTTATTTTATTTTTATTTATTGATTCTTCTCTCATGATTGATTCGAGTTTTTTAATGTCTAATTACCGTAATAGAAATTATTGTGGCAGTTACATTGCATGTATCATTTTAGCAGAAGAATGAGTGTAGAGGCATTGATCATTAGAAAATATGATGCAAACCATCTATTTTTCTATCAATTAAAAGTTATTTAAAATTGTCTTAGTACAAAAGTTGAGAGTTGAACCTTTTACTGTTTGCTCCTGCAAAACGAAACCAAATGAGGGGTAAAATTTAAAATCAATTGTAGAATTACACTCAGAATTTCAATTAATTTTCAAATTGAATGTTTCAATTTAATAATTTTATCAAAATGCATGATCATTCAATAACGTGGTCATTTAGGCCTATAGAATTTTATCATAATTCTGCTGGATTTTATTAACTACAATAATTTCCGTAATTTTTGAATTAGTGGTTGATTCGATAAATAAAAGTATTATGTATCAATAACTGTAATGTCAATAAGAAGATGTTTGTATCATTCTATCGCCAAAAATGTTTTGTAAAATTTGAAATTAAACGTTCATTTGTTGAATGCGATTGTATATATAACTTTACAGACCAAAAACCTATTCTCTTGTCTAATGTAACTGTTATTGAATTCCGACAATACTAATTGAGAAGTTCACAGGATGTCAAAATAATAAAGTAATAAGATTTTAGGATTCAATATAATACATTTTTGATTATTCTTAATCGTATATTTTGATTGAAGACTTTCGCCATTGCGAATATTGACTACAGAGTAATCTACATCAATAAAAAGAAGCTCGAAAATTATTATTACAATGTTGATTATAATCATTATTGAAATTAAATGAAACTGTAATACTTAATTCCAATAACTTTATCATAGTTATTGGAATTATCATAGTTTTTGAAAAACATTTGTTTTTGTATAATTAGTCATATTGTTCTTATGAAATATCTATAGAAAAAATCAATGCACCAATGCATCATAGAAAGTTTAGGGAGAAGGGCTGTTGCTAAATGTCAAAGCTTTCAGAATAGCTATTACAAACCTAAAAACAACTATAATTTTTTCAATGAGGTTCTTCAATCATTTCATCAAAGCTAGTTAAATTGTTGAAGTCTGCAGTTAGTTAAATGGAGCATCGACTGCATTCCATTGAGATGAGTTAGACTACAATTGGCACAAATAATTGACTAGCAAAGATTACCACTCCACATTCAAATGAACTAAAAAAATCATATACAAATTAACTTTAATGAAAAAACATATTTTGAACTGTTGAAGTTCAAAATTATCAGTTTGCCTACTTCTATTGATTTGAAAACAATAAGTTCTTATTTTCTCTAAAATTCTTATGTTTGTTTTGGAAGTTGCGTCTCTTATGAATATGATTATTCCTTTGGTTACCTTGAGACCGTCTGTTCAATGCATCCTGGTTAATTCGGTCAACTATTTGATCTTCTTCCTCTGTAAAATAATAAATTAATAGAATTGAAACCTGACTGACTTGCTCAATATTCACTTCCAGAAATGTACTAAAATTAATGAATTAATGTTAGATTAATGAATGGAATAGAATTAGAAATTATGAAATCATTAAACATATAGTTTAATGCGGAGGGTAGACTCTAGGTACTATAAATGGTCAATAAAAGGTTAAGCGGGAAAAGCCCTCTAACAATCATTCATGAATAATAATAATAATAATAATAATAATAATATAGGCTATGATTAATTAAGGGAATTTCGGGGTATTCTTTTAAAACCACACTTTAAGCGATTCTAGAATCAATATTTAGAATCACGTTTGGAGTCAAGCAAATTTTATCTAGCTCTTGCATCACTGCCAATCAATGGGAGATCTGGACTCTCATTGTTTTACTAAAAGCATTTGGAGCAGGCTTATTTGAAACTATTCACTGTTCTTTTTGATTCCCCACTTTAAATGATTGAGGTATCGTAAATTGTACTTGGAAACTTCTTTTAAAAGGGGGTGCGGTGCGGGGGTAGTCCTACGGTAATATTTGTCGAAATAATCCCTCTATAACCGCATTTGAAAAAAAATCCAGATTGATTTTCGCCGGCTTCATTTACTCACTAAAATAATGAAAAAATATATTAACATAGGTCCGAGAGAGCTTCGTTACAGAGTTAAATATGGCGGAAGTTAGCAGAAAGCTCTATTAAGGCTGTACGCAGGGGTATGGTCATAATTTTTTTTCAAGTTTCTTGAATTGGATATTATTAGGACTTCAAAATGTTATCTATTGCTGAGGACAATTATTCTTTTCTTTAATTATTCGTGAAATATGGGGTTCAAAATTTTCGGTTTTGGGGGCAATCTATCTCTTCTACGAGTTGTATTAAACTCTTGATAAATTTTCTATAGCTAAGACACCTAGAGAAATAAAATATTTTATTTATTTCAATCTAAAAAATAGTTTTTTTTTCAAAATAAATTAAAAGCCCAAATTTTTTACAATTAAAAAAAATATTTTGAAAAAACTATTTTTTAGATTGAGTTAAAAAAGTGTTATTTTATTCCTTGAGTGGCCTTTTAGTTATAGAAAATTTATCAAGAGTTTAATAATATCTCGTATAACTAGATGAGATCAATTGCCCCCTAAATTTTCAACTTTCAACCCCCATATTTCACAAAATAATTAAAGAAAACATTTTTCCTCACAGCAATAGACAGCATTTCGAAGTCCTAATAACATCCAATTCAAGAAACTTAGAAAAAAATTATGACCAAAAACCCTGCGCACAGCCTTCAGAAACTTGTAGTGCCTTCGTTATACTTGAAATTTGGTTAGATTCTATGTAACATAAGCTGAAAATCTAATAACTCAAGTTATAAGGTACAATAAACTCGTAGTTTTTTCAGACAAAACTTGTAAATAATTTACAAGTCTTGAACAAAAAAAAAAAAAAAAATGCCAAATAACCCACTAGCTGAACACACCCAAATTTGATAAAATCGGCTTTTAATGGATCAAAACACACTTATTTTGCACAACTTGCTATTTTTATGTGGTTTGATCAATCGAAATCCTAGTTTTATTAAGTTAAGGGGTGTTACCGACTATTAGATTATTCGACATTTTTTGTTTAAAATTGAATTTTCTTCAATGTTAGTCAGAAAAAACTACAAGTTGATTGTGCAATTAATCAAGTTAACTCACTTCAAGCTTGAAAAGCGAGGTTTATTCTATTTTCAGCTTATTTGACATAGAATCTAACTAAATTACAAGTAAAATGAAGACACTATTAACTATTGTAACTTCTGCATCAATACTATTTAATTTAGTATACTTCAGATGTATTTTCATGTTTCTGATATGTTTCTTTGTTATGGAAGATGAATAAATTTATTCTTATTCTTAAACTACAAATTTCTGAACGAGTACATTAATTGCTAGCTCCCGCCATCATTAAGATTCAACTGCAGTTAGACGAGAAAACACATTTTAGTTTAATATTTCTCCGCACTTCACAGCGTAGCGCTGAACGGAATTAGTGTACGCAGTAGGGAGAGTCTCCTTCCTACAGCGGCGGCTCCCCCACCAACTGACCATTAGAGGGTATGCGCGTATGAGAGTGTGTGAGGGAGCGATGGACAGACGTTTACAGGCTACATTTTTATCACATCAAGACTGGTTTCGCTAATGAGTCATGAGCAAGAAAAGGAGAGACAAGAGCAAGAGAGGATGTGTTTTGGAATTGCAATCTCGGTGTCACACCGCTGTGTTTACCGCACTGAAAACTGAACAGAAAGTTGAATCCTAAGATTGTGAATTTCAACTAGTGAATTCATCCACATTACAGGGGTGCCCATCCACCCCTAGTCTCATGACGCACCCCTCCCCCCCTAAATTCAGCACCTGCCCCCCCCCCCCCCAATAAAGTAGGCATCCCCCTAAAAAAATGCGAAAAAATAAGCTCCAATATTCAAACAAAATTAAAAGAAGATTTCTATAGGTATTGAAAAAAATCAAACCCAGTCGATAATATACAAAATGTATGTATATTAAAACTAAAAGAAGATTTATATAGGTATTGAAAAAAATTAAACCCAGTCGATAATATACAAAATGTATGTATATTTCTTGAGATTCTTATAGGGCTTAATTTTCGAAATTGAGAAATACCGGAGCTCTGACTCACAGGCTGGTTTGGGGTCCTCCCTCGGAAAATGTTTGAAAATTACACTTGAATTGGTGCATTTTAAACGCATTTGAGCATGGTTAGTAATGCACATATAATATTACATAATATGCAAAATAACAAGCTAGTTCAAATCTGGTTTAAAATAAATGATTTTATTATAGATTTAGATAGCCGGAGCTCCGCTCCGATGTGCTCCGGCTGACATTAAGCCCTGGATTCTTTACATAGGTAAAATTTTTCTTGTAAATGTAAAAAGGAAATAGCTTAATAACTTCCTGCACAAATACTAAACATAACTATTTTAGCTGATTCATATTCAATACTGTAGTATAATAATAATTATAAATCTATTGTCATTAATGTTTTGAACAATGTAAAATATTCAAAATTTGTGGAGAGAGCAGTTTTGGACTTGAGTCTGTTGCTTCTTCACATTCATTGTAATTTTGTCACAATAAATAAATAGACATTCTATGTGGTGACTTCATAATATATTTTTGAATATCGTCACGTTAAACACGGTTTCAATCAACTTTAGCCACCCCCCCCCCACCCAACTCTTTTTAGAACCCCCCCAGGAATATCAATGACGCAGTCTGCGTCATAGCCCCCCCTCCCTCCTGTGGGCACCCCTGCACATTAAAATCTGATTCTGATTAATAAAAATATGAAAATTTTAGTATTAGTATACTGCAACTGTAATGCACTAACGTAACGTACACACCCGCAGACCCGCCATGACGCGGGGGGGGGGCCGGGCTATAAGGGGGCCCGGACTGGAAATATATTTGTATGAAACAAGCCTTATGCACGTTTTTCTAATAACAGCTATGAGTAAACACACACTAAACGTCACGAAGCATCAAACTTTCAATCAGCCAAAAAAGAGAAAAGTACCGTACGTTTTTTCTTGCGCGAGATCTACCAATCTCACAATACAGTAAACACTCAAGTACTTGTAGAATTGACTGGCAAAGAAACAAGAAATATGTTCTTCAAATAAGTTTATTTAAAATCGAATTAATATTATTAGGTTAAGAATAATAGACTAACAAATTATGGGACTTTTGACACAACTATTGTCAATAATATATTTTTCAAAAATAAATGTTTTCAGCTATCTTATTCCTTTTTTTTAAATCTTGCGTGTGCAAAATTTATATCTTACATATTCGGTTGATACAAAAATCGTAGATTATTGTCAATTTTTTCAGAATTTTTAGGACATGTGCACTACAAGTTCACACTTCTAGCATAGGGAAAATAACATTGACTCGTGACCTTGACCGCGTTTTCTACCGCGATATTTTAAAAGATCAAACTCGTTTAGAGAAAATATTAAATATCAAGTATTATAAAAAACTATGCTTGTGCAGAAATTAATTTTTATATATTCTTGTGGCACAAAAATCTTAGATTATTGTCAATTTTTTCATAATATTTTAGACACGTGCGCTACAAGTTCACGGAGCTCGCTGAATGGCTTGGAGAGAGGCGTAAACGAATAACGACATCGAATTTTGGAAGGATTAGTAAGAGGACGCCACTCACTGGTTGTCAAAATATTGTTCTTGAACTTTTGTATGGGGGCGCTAAAAGTTCTTCAGCCATGAAATATGGAGATAAATAAGAAGGCTGCTCTTAAAAAAAGTTGCTGAGATGACCAGGAAATAATAATGAAATGTTGTCTGTTTCCTGATGCCAATAATACTATTAATTTTACTGTACTGTATTAGTCTATTCCAGAATAAAAGCAAAGCCCAAATCTGTTCTAGGTTACAACATTAATGCACTGTAGTGTTATGAAAATATCAGTTGAAGAGTATAAAAAAATTACCAAATAAACACACTATTCATAACAAGATAAACAATGGGCTGATAAAATACCATTATAGGTAAATTCATAAGACAGGAGTAGTCAGCTAATATTGCACTGCTAAATAAATAGTAAATCAATACCATACATAAAATAATATAATAATAAATCAAAGATCTAATACTTGAGAAGAAAGAAAAGCAAAAATAGTATTATACTAATATTACAGTCATAAATATAAAGTAAATCAGTACCGTATCTAAAATAATATAATAATAAATAAAAAATCTACTAATTAAGAAAAAGAATAACAAAAATAAGAGAATTAAAAACCTGTTAAATTAAAATAATTAAATTAAAAACCTGGGTGTCAGCTTGGTCCAGTGTATTCTTTAACACTTTCTTGCGCCTCAATAATCCAATCCGGATTACAAAATAAGCAGTACTCACATTTTGAAACATGAAGTTGCCCCTGTATTTGAAAAAAACATGATTTTGACAACAAACCCCATTTTTCCCCTTTCGTCTACAAAAATCATTTCTCCAACAGCTCGCGCTCAATTTCAAGTACTTGTCTCTCTTCTTTGCATGTCAATACAAAGAGACTTGTCCCTCTTAGAGAAAAAGGTTTCAAATAAAAAATTTAGATCAGATCATTATCTAAAACTTTCACGCTTTCAAAACTTTCCTACCCAAGAAATGAAAAAAATTCTCGATTAGGGTCTGCATCAATGTCACATCACAAAGTTTTTGAAACATCGTTGGATAAATTCTCATATAAAAACTGAACGTGTGCAGGAAATTTATGTTTTTTTGCATCGCTCGAATCACAAAAAATCGTTTCTTAAATCTACCAAATTTAAAAATATTCCATCAATATTCAGATAGTGAAATGCCATTGGGAATGAATTTGTACGGATCAAAATTCAGCAGACTTTTTGTCGTTTGGCGACAAGCCAATTCCCCCACTCGTTAGGTTTCACTTCGATGAAACCCCCTACGACTCCATGCTGTGGCGGTGGGGGTAATGGAGACCGGTGGCGCTTTCTGGTGAGCGACCAAATCAACTATTTTTCAAATGAAACCGTTAATTTCTTGTTCCAATTTCGTGACGTCATACGTTTTTGTTTCACAGTTTATGACAAAAGTATAAGGAATTTGAATAAAATTTCAATGGATTTAGATTCGTGTTGTTAATCTCTAGGTGTCTTGCTTTTTAATTTCGCTGATTAATGCTTCTTTTAAAAAAATGACAATCATGTTAAATTCCCAAAATAAGAAAAACTGAAAGAAAAAAACGAATTTTGAAAAGCAAGTGATCTTTGTAAAAGTATGAAGATAAATCATGTAAATTTTCAAGGCAATTTGAGGTTCCATTCTTGAGATTTTAATGAAATAAAACTGGACAAAATGCTCATTTTCTAGCTTGCTCAGTACAGGTGCAGTTGAATCTTAACTCAGCATTTCGGACCTATGTTTATATACTTTTGTTAGATACTCAACTTTTTTAATTATTTTAGTGAGGATAACAAGCCCACGAAGTATTAGTAATTCTATGCGAGACACTCTGTAAAACTATATGATAGTTAAAAATATACGATAATTAAGATAATTGCTCTGAGTATCTTTCAATAATAATTATTTCATGAAACTAACAAATTATTTTATTAGTATTTTATAGAATTGCAGCTTGATATGTAATACATTATGCAATTATCTAGTACGGTACTCACCAACTGATAGAATATCATACATGTGCTTGTGATCCTTGTGTAAGACATGAATTTCAGGATTTTCCACAATAATTTTACCCGAAAAATTCTCCCTGAGCGACAGAGAAGGGTCCAACAAATAATACCTGAAATAAAGAAAAAACCATACTCAATCACAATGATTTACAAGTAAGAAGTACTGTAGACTGAAACATACTGTAATGATGAGTGTGACAAAATACTGTACGTAAGAAGATTCTCCAATGTTATTTTAATTAAAACTAATAAAAAGGTACAAAATGCACAAAGTAAACAAAAAATTTATTCACTGATGAACAGTGTAAAATATATTTTGATACTACATAAAAATGTATAACATGCATTTAATTACAGGCACTGAGCTATATTAAACATTGTATTTTTAAAATAGACCCGACCCCAACAAACCCCTAAACCTACAGCTGGCTGTGCATAATGTAAAAGGCCGTCATGACTTCATATAAATGGTTTGTATCGGCCGAGTATAGTTGATAGTGACAGCTCAGCCAATGGTAGCTATTCATTTAAAGCGTGGATTCAACTCCATGGACATGTGCGTACTTATATACAACATTGTGGTTGTACTTGATATCGATATTATCATTTTGTCACGTAACTCGTTAATTGGAACTTTTTCCCCTAGTTAATTTCTCTTTTCGGTGAGAGTACAAAACATTATATTATACACTTAAGTATCTTTTATTTCAAAATAATAATTTTGAATTATGAGCTTTCAGTAAATTTTCTTCAAAATTTATTTTTAATGCTGTAAATCACGCGGAAGATATTCATTTCTACAGACATTTGAAACTGCATTAAACAGCTAATAGAATTCGATGAACACAAAAATATTCAGTCATTAAATATTTTTAATGCTGTAAATCACGCGGAAGATATTCATTTCTACAGACATTTGAAACTGCATTAAACAGCTAATAGAATTCGATGAACACAAAAATATTCAGTCAAACCACAGATCTTTCAATTGCCGGTCGGACCCCTCTATGTGTGTCCTAAATATTATCCAACTACATTTTTGTAATGCTTCATTAATATAAGTGTAAGAGAATTAAAAATCAAATAAATGCAACAGAATAAAAACTGGGCGGCTCTGGTAGATCAGATGGTTGGAGCGCTTGTCTGTGATGGATACCATATCAATTGGTATGTTGCGTCGTTCCTGCAGCCTTGAGTTCCAATCTCATCCAGCCATGGATGTTTCTGATCATTCACACATTCGCCTCGTCACCCACACACAAGTCTCCAAACTCATGCGGGTATCATCCGCAATAAACAACAACAATAATAATAGTGTAGATTAAGTACCAAATTTGAGATAAGTAACATTGATCGAAAACGCATTTTACCTGTCGCACGCGACTCTGTCTGCTTTCAATAGTAGAACATTATTACTGTGGCCTGCCGCCTGATAGTACTCCAATCGTTTATCTCTGGTTTTCAAGGGATCCAGTAGATGATCAACTGCACTGCTTAGCCTAGTTGAATCGACAACTCTGAAAAACAAAGAATTTAGTAGTTTTAATAGAATTCTATAAAATATAACCAATAATGACGAAATTAAAAAAAACATGATAATTTTCAATGACTGGTGATTGATTGCCATTCTCTTTAGTGATATCAGCGATAAATGAATATTATTCATAATAACAGTACAATAAAATCTAATACACTGTAGTAAACGGTAGAATAGCAGTGTAAATAACAGTAAAACAACAATAAATACAGTTATTGCAATAATCATCTTACAAACTCAACTTCTACATCTTGGAACCTGTATATTTCAAGAACTTGAGTAAAAGCGTAGCAATTTCAAATTTTTAAACTCACCTAGCATCAGTAAGCTTCAAACATTCAGCCTGTGGAAACACCCAATCAATCTTCCAATATAGTTCTTGAGTTTGAAAATCCAGGAAAGTTGTGTTGGTTTGTCGTCGAGAAAATGTCTTGGGTAGAAAATGAAGTTGAACATTTCTCCGAGAAGCTGCGGCTCTTAAACAAACCAGGAACTGAAAAATGAGAAAATTTATAAAGAGTGAAAGCTATTCAAACATTGTTTAAATGTTATTTAAAAAGTTTTATTGGAGTTGTTTTAAGCCAGTGGTTTGCTACGTTTACTCTACAAAGCACCTAGAACATTGTGCGTAAATAAAGTACCACCTCATTAAAAATACAACTTTGAAATGGATGAGTTTACTTCTAATTCTGTAATTAATAAAAATCTTCAACCAATTTTGAGAAAAAAATAGGGAAACACAAACATTTCAAAAATTAATCTCCTTTGAATTTATGTAAGCAGACTTAATAGGGTGTCCACAGAATCAAAATTATAAAATTCATGCATAATTCCTGGTTTTCCAAGGATAATTTTGAAAAATCCCAGGATTGTACAACTCGAATTATAACGGGATATTGAAGGATTCAAACAATATCTACTGACTTATTAAAATTATTCATAGCAAGAGTATTTCAAAACCATCAATTGAAACTGAACAGATTATTAAAATTATTCTCCAAACAGATTACACTCACCTTTCTGCATACAAAACATGATGATCATGGAGCGTAACTCAAATACAAAGTTTTGTATTCCAAACTAAATTCAACGCTTACTTATTCCTGTTCAATAGCATAATGTTAATGTCAAATGAGCTGTCAGTATAGTTGGTTGTCAGTCTCCAAAATAGTTTTCAAACCAAAATGTTAAGAAAATGAATGAAATATCCCTTATGAAATATCCAAAAGGCAAGAGAAAATATGTTGAAAGTATTTCTTCGAACTAATTCAATGGTATTATTCGTATTAATTCAATGGTAAGTTCTGCATTTGACATTTTCAAATTTTGACGTCAATTTTCATAAATATGGATAACAAATTATTGCAAGTGTATTAAAATGAATTGACTGATACTTGTAATGTACCTAGTACAATCCCAGAGATCCTACAATAATCAAATTATGGGATGAATGATTAGAAAATAGCTTCACGTCTACCAAAGACTGGACAGAGCACTACAAAATTGTCCAGTTTTCAGTTGAATAAGAGCAAAAATCAAACTCTCATCCTATACATGTTGATTTACAAGCTGCGTATCGAGCAAATATATCAGAGGATACTGAAAACAGTTCAATATCGATTACTTGTTGAAGCAATGAAAGCTGTAGAGTAGGCCCTCACCTGTGGAAGATCACTCCTTGAAATAGCAGATGCCTTATTGTAATTTTCAACAGCACGATTAATCTCTTCTAGCATCTTATAATCTGGAATGAAAGATGGGATTAAATGAATGAGGTTTGGTCATGAAATACGAGAAGCCTATAGAATATTAATTAGTACCGGGAAGTCATATGAGAACATTTATTTAAGACTGACATTTAAAAAAACGAAACTTCAGAGTTTCCAAGGACATGACTAACTTACCGTACATGAAAAAACTATTATTAGTTGTGCTGATAGCTGATGGTACAGTGAATTTATATACAGTCTCTATGAAGTCACTAAATTGATAGGTCTATGCAACAATTATTTTCAAGATAAGCTTACCGTTTCTATAATGTTCATTTAATTTCCAATTCACATAAAAAGCTCATCGGCAGTTCTTACAATTACATTTTGTTTCTTCTTCTTTGTTCACAATTGTTATAGAATTCCCCACTATTTTCTTTTTTTTCTAATTTGACAATTAAAAGTTTGAGAAAATATTTCAACGAAATCAAAAATTACGTTAATACTTGAGCTGTAAAAATGAGGTCAGCAACCTTCATTTGATTTTTTATATTTGAGTTGAACCAGCTTTGCATTATTATGATTTGCACTAAGCCCACGTACCTGTCTATACATGCTATAGTGTCGATGTGTTAACCATTTTATACTTATTTCAATTGATTAATTAAATTTTTTAATTTATATCATTATAATATAATAATATATCATTATAATATTCATAAGTGACCCCAAACTCCAAAATTAATAGGGACTTTATTAGGACTATGAGGAAGCAATATACCAAGTTTCAAGAATTTAGAATATTTCTTTCAAGAGCTTTTGCACAGTCAGATAAACGGACAATGACACAATAAGGTCCTTAATAATAATTATTATTGTAGTAGAAAATTGCACACATTATAAAGGATAATGGAAAAGCATAAGAAACTAGAAATATAAAATATAGTCATTATTATTGAGTACGAAAATATTCTAACTAGTTTTACAACATCAAAGAAAACAACATATTTTCATTTCAATTGAAATAATTCTGTTTTTGTCAAAAATTATACGGATCTATTGACTCAACAGCTTTTGAAATGAACTTCATAAATTAATTTGTATCATTCAATAGAAATAAATCTATTTTTGTCATAAATTATATGGATCTATTGACTCGGCAGCTTTTGAAATGAACTTCATTGACCAAGTACAATCATAAATCTAATTTGTGATTGAATTGTGCAACTGATGTGTTGTTGAGAAATACCCTTGTATACTCACCATTTGATAAATCAAGATTTGAGAATTGTTGTATCATTTTAAATTTGACTCTATCCCTAACGCCATTACAATCTAGCTCCTTTTTATGAATATTCAGGCATGGCAGAGAGCATGTTTTCACTTCGCACCTTGGACAACAATATTTTGCAGCAACTGCCGCACAGACTTCACAGTTTCCTAATCTGTTCTTGGCCAACTCACTGTAATAAAAAAATGTGTACAGAAGTACAGATTTCATGGAACTGTTCAACAGCTGTAGCTCAAGTTATAATCCGCTTCACTCACGAAAAATAGTACAGAATAAGCATACATGCATTGATAAATAAGACATGATGAGTAATATATCATGTACAGAAAGCGCATTGTTGTATTGCCTTCAAGCACATTCTGAATCATACACACCTATAGCCTACTGGATAAAACACATAAGTTACTTATTGAACTTATTCACCACTAGTTAAAATTCTAAATTATGGTCCGAATTCAACATGTAATATATGAATTTGGATCGCCTTGATGAGCTGAGCAGGTAGTGAATGACGATCCATTCATGAGAAGGGGGTAAGGGTTACCCCCCTCCACCTCTCAACATTAAAGCTGAGCTCTTTTTGGACAGTAGAGATTTTCAAGATCTTTAGTTCTAAGATCTAAAGAGCTCTTTACGAGGCCTTGAAAACGAAAATTCAGAGAAAAGTACTGTAACTAATTTTCAGAGGGACACTTCTAACTCGAAAACTACTGCAGAAAGAAAGTCAAACTGTAGGCTACCTTACACTGTATTCTAAAAAGCCATGTGAGTTACCAATAAGTGTTTCATCATTCACCCAATATGTGTGCTCAAACAAATGAAAAAATCTAAATTTCTCATTTTTAGAGTAAAATTATCGTTTTAAAACTACTGTATCTCAGTAAATTCCCATCATTTTGAAACTGTTCTAGTGTAAAATTGAAGGGGTTTTCGTCAAGTATGAATCAGTATACGCCATGCAAATGCGCCCGATGTATGGCTTAGGAAATATTTGGCAAAAACCAAAAATGTACCAACATTTGGTGGTTTTTCGATAATTGTACAGCTAGCACAGGGTTTTCGACTGTGCAAAATTAGTTCCAAACTACTCGTATCCAAAAAATATACAAAAAAATCAAAACTTACCTCTTTTCTTCGTCCATCATTTTTGCAGATATTTATTAATGTATAGAACTGAGAATGTTAGGTTACAATGGTGGTTCGAGAAGTCATGAACCCGGAACACACTTATGAAGAAACGGAAGAATGAAGCTTGAATTGTACTAAATTATAGAGTCAAAACTGTCAAATGATACACGAAAGAACAAAATTAGTCTTGAAAAAACTAATTTTACTCAATAGATTGACATGCGTGAGTTTAGCTCTGATAACCACAATATTTATAATAAACATGGAAAATGGCCGCGATCTCTGGGCTACCTTGATTTCCGTTCCATCACTAAAATCTTGAAGTTACTATTTTATTATATGATTATGTTAGTTATTTGTACTACAAAGTTTGCAAATATTTTTTCATTTACAGATTTGAACATTTGAAATCAAGGATTACAACAAAAGATACGCATTTGTAAGATATCAGCCAAGCGTCTAAAGACTCAATACCGCCAACTTTGAAAAACTGAATTTAAAAATTGATAACATTATCAATCAAAATATCTCATGAACCGATTCAACGGGATAGGCATATGAACCTCTCTACAAACTGCCATTTAACTGCTTCGTCAGTATCTATAGCCATAGAATAGGGAAATCAAGATCAACTTGATGGTTGGTCTATGATAATATTCTACCATATTTATAGAAAACAGGATTGAAACTGAAGAAATGCATCAATGCTTCAGAGCCACAAACTCAAAACAACTTTATTTATCTTGATAAACTAATGATAAACTAACTTGAGTGACAGCTCACAGAAAGTAATGCTGTGTCCTAACTGGCGCGTCTAGTGCGAGCGACCGCCGCTCACAAAATATAAAGCAAGGTAAATGGCATCATATGCCCGAGCTGACGCTGACTCAGCTGGACTTAAACCACTTTCTAATGGAGTGCTTCTGTATGAGAGGAGCCCAATGTTTGGATCTTTACATTTGGTCAAGATCCTTTTCGCTATATCCACTGCTTTTTCATCTTCCCCATTTGACTTGCAAACTTTGGACTTGATGTTCTGTGTTCAAAACTGTATTGCTCAGAGAAATTTCTGAAAATGTCATAAGTAAAGTGCGTACCTCCATCAGTGCAAACCACACAAGGTATACCGTGGCAAGCAAAAACATTTGCCATATATGTTGAACAACACTCTCCGAAGTTAATTTTTGTATTTCAATAATTTCAATAAACCTTGAAAAGTAGTCCTGTAGTATCAAGTACCACTTTCCTAAACATTTGGCTAAGTCTGCCCCGATTTCCTGCCATGGTCCTTTTGGTAAGGGTGTGTAGTGAAGGGGCTCACTCTGTGGTTAGTTCTTTGCTCTAAACATTTACTACAATTTGCAACTAAATTGTTAATATCATCAGAAATGCCAGGCCACCATATTGATTCTTGGGCTCGCATCCTGCACCTGGTAACACCCATATGTGACCATCATGCAGTTTGTTCAACAACTCGTCAATTCTCAGGGATCTGGGAATCACCAGTCTATTCCCTTTTAAAAGATATTCGTTTGTAACATTAATTTCAGATCTATATTTAAAAATTTTTGAATTTCTGCCCCAAATACCAGTGGCAATGTATTCTTTTATCATTTTACACTCAGGATCTTGTAGTTGTTCATTCTTAATCTCTTCTAACCGTTTATCTGTTCAAGGAAATGTCTCAATTAAACTATTAAAAAAAAATTTCTTGATCCAAAATAGGCCTATCTGTATTTTCCACAAATTTTTCAACTGGATTTCTTAATAAAACTTCTGCAGAATTTTTAACAATGTCATTTTGTTCTATAGACTCAACACACAACTTGTGTAAATCATTCACAAATGAATCCACTGGCTCTCCTGTTAACTGTATCCATTTAAAAAATTTTGCTCTTTCATACACACGACTAAATTCTTTTTAAAATCAAAATATGCCTCAAATTTCCCTTTAACTATCTCATAACAATGTGCTTCCTCCTCAGTCAGTCTGAAAGATTTCAATAAATCTTCTCCTTCTTCGTCAAGACTATATAAAAGCATATCTACCTGGCATCGTTCAGACTTACCTGACAAGTTTGAAGCACTTCTGAACCGTTCAAATCTTGTGATCCATCTGGACCATCCTTGAGGCTCCCGAAAATTGAAACACTCTGGGGTGGCAACTTGAAACTGAGCTACCGATCCATGAAACTCGTCCTGCTCTCTTCTCTCAACTTCTAAATCTTCAGTTTTCCTTGATTGGTTTCTCTTTTTGAGCCCCATTCTTCTGACACAATGAAGTAAATTCGTATTTATTTATTTTTTTGTAGATTACGTCTTGGAGACTCCAGTTAAGGAGTATAAGACAAGTCAGATCAACAATATTATACACTACTAGATACCATATAATTACTTCAATTAGTTGAGGTGAGGCTTAATTTTGATGTGAAAGGAACTCTTGTACACTATAAAAAGCTTTATCAACTAAATATTTCTTCAATTGTTTTTTAAATATTTCTGTATTTTCAAGACTCTTCAAAAACTGCGGTAGCTTGTTGTAGAATTTCCTACCATTATAACTAGGTTTTTGTTTGAATAAGCTACTATTGTGACTCACCAAGTGATAATCTCCTCGGCTTCTTGTATTATAATCATGTACATCAAGATTTTGGTATGGCTTTTCTTGGTGGGGAGACCCTTACGGGTAAACCATATGAAGAAATGCATCAATGCTTCAGAGCCACAAACTCAAAACAACTTTATTTATCTTGGATACATTATCTTAACATAACATATTATGATAAACTAACTTGAGTGACAGCTGACAGCTGTCACTACAGAAACTAAAACATAAACTGGTTAGATTCATAATAATACGGTTCACTGTGAATAGCCTCAGAATATCGAATTTTGCTTAATGTTAACCTCTTTAATACATCGAAGTTCAGTTCTGAGACCTCAGTACTGAGGCTATTCTGAGGCACGCAATGTGTCAGTTTATTAGCGCAACGGGTAATTGTGCCGCAGATGTTAGCAAATAAAAAATCACTTGAAACCTTTACCAAATTGTAGTATTATGTCTCCTGATCACAATTATCAAGTTTTTAAGTGTCGGTCTCAATTAAATAATTAATTATTCAATATTAAAAACTCACCTTTTGAACATAAATACGGCTCTGAAAAGCCTTTATAGTACCTTAAGCATAACATCATAGACGAACAGATAGTTAGAGCAATGGAGTGCCATCAAGGATTAGTGCCAATGGATTATATCAGTGCCATCTACATCAGAACATCAATGGAAACTGGAATGGAACTGCATAACCAAACCTTTCCTAACCTGGCTAGATGTGACTGAACCACCTCTGTAAATATTTAAAAGGTTTAAAGGTAAATATTTAAAGGTATTTCAAAGGTGGTTCAGTCACATCTAGCCAGGTTAGGAAAGGTTTGGTTAAGCAGGTCCATTCCAGTTTCCATTCCACTTCGTTCCATTCACGCAGACTACGCTTCTGCGCATGCGCGAAATGTTCGCACATCCAAAAGCCTAAAACCACAGACAACTAAATCTGTTGTTCTGTAATCTGTGCTAAAACCCAGGCTGTGGCTAGCTGGCTACAGGTTATGTATAATTATGTGCGATGCATCAAGTGATGAGATTTTGGAACAAATTGAAAATGCCTTTATTATTAAGTAGATAAATTGCATGAGTAAATAATTAATAAATTAAAATGCAAATTATTGTGTTACAATAAAGAATTATTGTGTTAAATTTCGAATTTGCAAGCACCAGCACCGATCCAGCAGAGAACATTCGCCGAAACCGTGCAGCTGCCAAAGAAGAAAGAAGACAAGAAGCCAGGTGAAGTTTGGAGCCAGGAGAACATTAGTGACCGAAGAATCAGACCAGTTCCAAAAGAAAAAGTGGTCCTGATAAAACCCAAGGAGATACAAGGATCAGAGCGTCTAACTAGTGAAAAATTGAAAACAACCATTAAAAAGACCATTTCTAATGAAAATTCATTAAAAATTAAAAAAGCAGTCAATGTGCGAGGAGGGGGAGTGCTTCTGGTATTGGACCCTAGTGTAGATAAGGACAAAATTTTTGGCAATACTGTACTACAAAATGCTAATTTCGAGGTAAGTGAGCCACAAAAAATCAAACCTAAATTAGTAATATATAATGTTCCAGTAGAGTTGAGCCCTGAAGATTTAGTCAGAGAAGTATATAATAGAAATTTTCAAGATCACATAACGTTTGAACATTTTAAGAATTCATTTAAACCTATATTCAAAATAGGACCGAAAGATAGGAAGCAGGTCAACTGGGTTGTAGAGTGTGCAGGAGATATTAGAGGCAGGCTTATAAATATGAGAAAAGCTTTCGTGGACTGGTCGGTGTGCACTGTTAAGGACTACGTGTCGGTTACCAGGTGCTTCAAGTGCCAGGGTTTAGGGCACATTGGTCGTCACTGCACTCAGCAACATAGCACCTGCAGTCATTGTGCGGAGACCGGACACGATGTCAAGTCATGTCCAAACACGAAGGAGAAGGAGGTATGTGCTAATTGTAAGAGACAAAAAAACCATCAGGCAGCCCATAAAGTTAGCGACAGAAATTGTCCAGAGTATGAAAAAGCATTGAGGAAGTTAGTTGAAAAAACTGATTATGGGTATTAAAAAAGTTATTATCAACTCCTTGCGTCACTTCAAAAAACAAAAAATCATCATACCGCAGAATAATAAAAATGTAAATAATGTATATATATATGAGATTTTATGCAAACTGAAATCTTTCAACACTACTGTTAACACTCCTAAGAGTAGGATTAATCTAGTATATAATTATGGAGAATATGTAGATTTAGTTATTTCATTTGCAAATATAGAAGGAAGTTATGTTACTATATCTAAAGGACTTTCAAAACAATTGCAACATTCTAAAATAGACCTTGGGGATTGGCAGCAGTTCATGCATACTGAGATTGAATATATTAAGATTTTTTTCACTGAAGAAGCATCCATCCCAGTTTTCATACTAGAAACTAGTGAGCAGCCTGAAAAGAGACTTCATAATCTTCTTGCCACGTTAAACAGGTGGAGCGAAACAAATTACCCCTTAGTTATAGGAGTAGATATTTTTACAAGCGCACTACAAGAAATACCAGCTATAAATATTTTTAGCAGTGTATTAGAGAATGAAACCCTACGCTTTGTATTCTATAACAAAGGTATTAGAAATATAGATTATCTGAAAATACCTGGGCTAAATAACACCAATGCCACAGAATGTCCAGCTGGATATTTTGAAGGAGTGTCAAGGTATGAGAGATATCTAAATAACATGATTGATCTCCGTAATCTACTGGAGAAGGCAGATACTGAGAATGCAAAAATTTACAAAGATATTTTAAAGAACATATGTGCAGATGTGTCAGGCAAAACAATTGATATGCTGAGGAAGAAGGACATGAACATTTTTGATAATACAGTAGGAAAATTTCTCTTCAAAACAACAACAATCTATAGAATGGGCTATAGCCTAGAAGATGGAGGAAAATATGTTGAATTTATAGACAGTAAGAATAGGTTTAGAACGCATGAAAAATATATACTTGTCACTCGAAATACGGAGCTTATGCTGGATGGCGAATTGATAGATAGGATAAATAAGATTAGTATAAATAAGCCTAAATTTCCACTAATAAGATGGATAGAAGGAGTACCTGGATGTGGAAAATCAACTTATATTATTAGAAGACATAGACCAGGAAAAGATTTAGTACTAAGCCAAACACGAGCTAGCATAAAAGATATTAGAAATTCAGTTTCAACTTACCATACTAATAATGAAACCCCTATTCAACTTAATGTGGATTATAGAACAGTAGCATCATATATAATAAATCATTCAAATAAGAGGTATGATAGAGTATTTATAGATGAAGGGCTGATGATGCATGCAGGATATATAGGATTTATAGCGGAATTGAGCCGTGCAAATGAAATTATAGTAGTTGGCGACTCCAACCAAATACCATATATTGAGAGATCTCCTGTAGAAACAAAATGGAATAAAATTTCTGATTTTTGTGAACCTGAAGAATATATCAAAGTAACAAAGCGATGTCCAGTGGATGTGTGCTTTGCGTTGGAGCCTTTCTATACAGGAGTCCACACAAAAAACAAAACAGTCAAATCCATCCTCCCAACTTTCAAGAATGGCGAATTTCATCAGCTGAAAGAAGACACCCTGATTCTCACATTTACGCAAAAAGAAAAGAAAACTCTGGCAGATGTTATGAAAAAATATAAGTTACAGAGAATTAACACAATCCATGAAGCGCAGGGGCTCACATCTAAGGATGTTGTCCTAGTAAGACTTGAAACTAGAGACAACAAGATTTACAATAGTGTACCACACGTTATTGTAGCGATTTCGAGACACACGGAGAGCTTCAGATATCTAACAGCAGGATACAATGATGCGGTAACAGATATTATTGAGAGAGTGAGAAATAGGACTGAAGAAGAGCTAGTAAAGTGGAATAGAAATAACTCAAAAGGAGAAGAGAAAAAGTCCTATCTTAATGAATAGTCTAATAGAAGAAATAGATTTAGTGGATATTGAAGATTTTGTAGTTCTAGACTCCATACATGTTAAAAGTAGTTTGAATCCATTCAAATTAAAAATAATCAGCTTTAATATCAGAAGTTACAATAAGAATATTGATGAATTTTTAATACAATTAGAAGACCTACAAGTAGATTTTGATGTCATTGTCTTGACGGAATGCTGGATTTCATGTGGTGTCATCCCACGAAACATAGAAAATTATACCGCCTATTCAACAGAGAATAATCTGCTACAAAATGATGGAGTATTGGTATATGTAAAGTCCGAAATATATGCTGAGGTAGAAGAGCCACAAATGCAACAAGCCAACTGTTTGAACCTACACCTTGAAATTGGTGGGAACATATTTGTCATTACTGCCATATACAGATCACCTTCGTATGCGGACTTGACAGAATTTCTGAACAACTTGAGAAATATATTTGAAGAAACCAACTCAGACAAGCATTCTCATGTGGTTGTAGGTGATTTGAACATAAACATTTTGGAACCAAACAAACATAGACAGCTAGATGAATATGAGAACTTACTGAGCGAGTATGGATTTGTTCACTGTATAAAGCATCCTACTCGTATTGGAAATAGTGCAGCTTCATGTTTAGATCACATACTGGTAAACTTTAGGAAAGAGGTGATGCCAATTATATTCCAAAATTCAATTACAGATCACTTCATAACTATTTTGGGAGTGAAAACCGAAGTTGAAGAATCAAATTGTTCTAGAAAGGATCACCAATATGAAACCATTGATCAGGAGAAGCTCTCATCATTGCTGCTGCAGGAATCGTGGATCTCCGTCTACTCACAAGTTAATGCTGAAAGCACATTGAACGAGTTTGTGGCAAAAATTGAGAGATATGGAGAGGTGTGCAAATACACTCGCAGAGCCCCACATAAAAGAAGGAGAATCAAGCCATGGATTACAAATGGGATCTTAACATCAATCAGAAAGAGAGATAAATTACATCGGCAGAGCAGAAGTAATATAGCCAACGTTCAACTAGGCGCTTACTACAGAAGATATAGGAACTTACTAACTGCAGTTATAGAAAGAGCAAAAAAACAGTATTATTCAGATAGGCTAGGAGACTTGAAAGATTCAAAACAGACTTGGAAAGCAATAAGAGAAATAACAGAAGTGCAACAACCAAGAACACAAATCAAGCAAATTAATATTGATGGTAGAGAATTGAAAATGGGAGAGAATGATGAGGACATAGCAAATTCTTTCAACAAATTCTTCAAGAGCATTGGACCCAAACTGGCACAAGATATTTTAAATAGGAATCAGCACCTCAGAGATGTTTCCACGGCCATTGATGGGACACCTTGTCACTCTTTATTCTTCACACCTGTGGATGATGAGGAGATAATGCAAATAATAAAAAATCTTAAAGCAAATAGTGCACCAGGCCCGGACTCCTTGAGACCGGAATTTTTCAAACAGAATGGCGCTAGTCTATCTAAACCCTTAACAGCAATTGTAAATAGAATATTTGAAGAGGGTGTTTTTCCACAATGCTTAAAAGAAGCAGTTATTTGTCCAATTTTCAAGACTGGAGATAAAAAAGATATAAATTGCTACCGACCAATTTCACTATTAAACACAATAGCAAAAATTGTTGAGAATTGCATCAAATCAAGGCTTGTAAGCTATCTTGAGAAAAATAAAATTCTATCCCCAAACCAATATGGGTTTAGATCCAGCTGCAGCACAAGTGATGCTATCCAACATCTTACCTCACAAATAGCAGAACAAATTAATACAGAAGAGAAACCTTTGGCAGTATTTTTAGATTTGAAAAAGGCTTTTGATACTGTTTCGCATAAAATGCTACTATCTAGACTTTATAACTATGGTATTAGAGGACTTCCATGGAATTTATTTAGGAGTTATTTGACAGATCGAACACAGTCTGTTAGGGTAAATGGGCACACAAGCAGCAAGCTGATAGTGGAATGTGGCGTCCCACAAGGAACGGTTCTGGGACCAGTCTTATTCCTATTGTACATAAACCCATTATGCGATATGCAAATTGATGGAGAAGTAACCAGTTTTGCAGATGACACGGTTCTTCTGTTTTCTGGAGCGTCTTGGGATGTGACTTGGAAGAAGGCTGAAACCGGTCTAAAAAAAGTGTCTCACTGGCTTGATGAAAATCTTCTTACACTTAACTATGGAAAGACATACTTTTTGACCTTCTCTGCTACACAGCATGGACAACCAACTGAGAATAATTTAATAATAAATAACAGCTTGAATAATTCTTCCTACACAGTTTGCAGGAAACAGTTTCAGAAATACCTTGGAGTGACAGTGGATTCTTTTCTACGCTGGGATAAACACATAGATGAGCTATGCAAAAAATTAAGGAGAACAATTTACAAATTCAAAATGCTGAGATCACTAGTCAATCCGAAGTGTCTGAGGATGGTCTATTTTTCTATAGTTCAATCTCTACTAACCTATGGAATCGTGGGTTGGGGTGGAACGAGCTACACCCACATTGACCCCCTCATAAAAGTTCAGAAACTCATCATAAAAGTTATAAGAAGAAATCCGCCACGTTACCCATCAGACCAACTATTCTACGAGTTTGGTGTGATGGATCCAAGACAACTCTACTCTAAAGAAATAATCCAGAGAATACACAGGAACACAGCAAACTTTGAAAACAGAAACCATCGCCACAATACAAGAAACAGGCACCTTCTTATTGCGAATGTAGCAAGGAAAGCCTTATACCAGAGACACTTCAACCATTTAGCTCCCAAATTGTACAACCTGCTTCCTGAAAACATCAAGAGCACAGCATCTGAAACAAGATTCAAATCTGCAGTCCACAAATGGATATTAAATACAGGAAGGCAAAACTTGGAAATAATTATCTCAAACAACATGTGAGCTCACTTACCTAATAATTCCGCACTAACCCCCCCCCCCCCCCCCTACTCTAGAACATGGGTAAACCATAGTTGAGTAGGGTAATTTCCAAAAATTATTTCTCAAAAATTGCAGTTCTATAGTTATTAGATTCCCATTTAGTTTGCTAATATATATTATATTGTTTTATAGTTTTAATTAATTATTGATTGGAAATAAAGTATTTATTTATTTAAAGATTCATGCATTCTAAACACTCAATTAAAGTCAATTGCTGAAGTTAGTCATTTTGGGGCTCTGTTCGAAAGGTACCGTAGGTTTTCAATATTGAATAATTAATTATTTAATTGAGACCGACACTTGAAAACTTGATAATTGTGATCAGGAGACATAATACTACAATCTGGTGAAGTTTCAAGTGATTTTTTATTTGCAAACATCTGCGACACAATTACCGCGCAACGATCCGCTTCTGTTTTGGATAAATATTTATGAGCTAGATCATTTTCCCCCGGTGGTTCGGAATCCACCTGAAACTTCAGGTCCAGCATGCTTCCAGCAACGTGGCAAGGTGATCCATGTCACTGATTAAATCCATGGAAATTTAGCTAAAAATTACAAAGCTAGGGTGGTAATTCCAGAAAAGGAATAAATTTTATGTAAATTAATTTTCATATAACCTATATGAGGTTATTGAGGCTAGTTTCATTTTTATATTAGCATTTCTGATGTCCATCTCACTATGCCCTTTGAGCATGAAGCAGAATAATATGATAAACGCTGTTTACTGTATACATACAGGAACACAGAAAGGTGTATAGTTTTAATAAAATTATAATAATAATAAGCGTATGGCTTTTAATGGTGGGGAGACCCTTACGGGTAGTTCCACCTCGCCGTTTGTGCCATGTTACGGGGAACATGGTGTACCTACTATTTTAGGTGGGTTCCGAACCACCGGGTAAGTGATAATAAAGCTTGTAACATCAAGTCATTGAAGCACAGTCACAAATAAAAACTTAAAAAGGTAGTTTTGCTCGTTTGCCCGTAGTCTCTCGTTCCAGCAACTTCCAACCAATTTAATGTAACCACTAAGAGTTCCTCCTTTTTCTTCTACTCTCTCTCCTCTTTCTTCTCCTTTCTCTTGACCAAACTTCGATTGTCATCACTGTAGCTTACAACATTAAGATCATACAAATATATCATTAAACTTCATTTCTAGCACTATAAAAAAAAGGATCATCTAAATAAGTTTACTATAGTATCTATGTGATGTTGATCAATTTGTTTTTAACTACCGGTACTGCATATGCAAAATTTGTAAATTTACATGAATAAAGAAATCTAATCGAATCTCCTTCTCCTCTTCATCATCATCCATCTCTTTCTTCTTTATCATCACCTCCTACCCCGTCTCTAAGCCCAATTCCTTATAGTGGGAATCTGTTGTACGTCATAATTATTTTTGTATTCGACCCCCAAACTCTAAAATCAATAGCGATCTCACTTGGACTATGAGGAAGCTATAATATACGAAGTTTCAAGATATTTCTTTCAAGCGCTACAGCAGACAGACAACAACACAATTTCTATAGGCTATAAGGCCCTGTCGGGTCCTTATAATAATAATAATGTACCGTAAAATAAACTACGATACGGTAATATAAATTATCATATGAGAAAATTCTGACTGAATAAAATTCTAAAGTAATAAAGTTTCCACTATAGTTTAGATTGAAAATTAGCTTGATTTGAACTCAAAATTATTATATTATCTTAAATTTATTCGTACCGGCTTTCTTGAAACTATTTCTTGAAATATGCTAAAACAAGTTCAAGAACTGATTTCGTCCATTCCTCCATGTACATAATATCGTAGAGTCTGGACCTTATGGATGATTTAATAATACAATAAATAAATAATTCTCTCCTATAGCAAGGAAACGAGTCAGCTTATAATCAGTAATTTCAGATGTTAAATTTTCTCAGGCCGATAATTAGTTGATGGGCGTCTTTTGATTGTTCACCAAGAAAATGGAGAATTCTTTCAAAATTATGAATAATTTGTCGTAGGAATTGGATGATAAAATTGAGCATTAGACTTTTCTTGGCAATTTCACGTTGCAGTGTCAAAATGAGTTGGACCTATTCAAAGATGCGCCACAATAATGATTCATATAAATGACTACATTATTCAGATCAATGATCTGAAAACTACTAACTATTAAATTTGTATTATAATTCATATGTAACCCTCTGTTTTCTAATGTCTAACCCTTCATGTCTTATATTCATTGGTCACAAAACGTGTTACACTTGCACATCTTGTTCAAAGTAATAGTCGCTATTTCAGTAGAAATTTGTTAGAGTTTTCATTAAAATGCTTTACTTAAATTTTTTATAGTATTGAGAAAAATATGTTTTTATGTGTCATGAGAAGGTTCTGCAGCATCTCTGAAGACAAACGTTGAATAAAGGATGTGGGAAATGAAGTCAATGCAAACAATCAGAAAGAGAATCTATTTTACAGTACAAAATGAACTTTATAATAGTTGTATCATATAATACATGCTTCAATCACAATCTCGAATGAAAGTATTTATAAATAAAATTAATCAATTTATTACCTATTAAATCTTTGATTGTGGTAATTCACCCAGTTTAACAATGTATTTGTTCAGTCAGTCAACAAAGGTTCTCAAAGAAATAACGAAAACATTTGAATGTTTCATTGAAATAAACTATTCATACCAGAATGATATTGTAGGGACAGTGGATTATAAAAATTTATCTACAATTAAAATGCTATAGCCAGAAATGATATGGGTTTCAATAATAATTCTGATGAAAGATCACATTATACAGCCATATTTTTTATAGCAACTACTTTTTGAATTGCAATTCATCTTGTAACCCTCATTTCCTTCATGTGGTAAATTAATATTATTATCAATAAGATAATCAATACGGTATGTTATGCCATGCAACACATAATCTTTTGTTCATAATCTGGTCCTCAGAGGCATCATTCATATTGCCCAAGAGGTGAATGTCAATGCCCACAGACAAAAATGTTGCAATAGAGAAGGATCAGAAATGTTTCAAGTGAGGGTATTGTAGATTCACAATCACTCTCAAGTTGTTTAAGACAAAGTTGCTGTGTAACAGAATCGAACGCATCTCCAGCTGAACTGACCTGTATTTCAACAGAATATGTACTTTACTTCACCTTTTGGAGTAAATCTTCAGAATATCAGAGCAGAAGAACCAGTAAAGTTAAAAATAATGATGTGTCTTGCAAGATAAAATTAAAATTGCCATTTGAGCTTGATCGTTTACCGTTACAATCTGAAATACATGTATTACAGTGATTTGACATTTGACGATCCCAAAAACAGTGTACCTATTACAGAAACCTATATACAAGTAAAGATAGGTACTTTCATTGTGAGATTGTCAGTTCTCTGATCAAAATTCGTGAACACTTTAGAACTACAGCACTTTTAATTGCTTATCTAGAAAGGAAAGCATTCTTCCAATTGATCAATATTTGGTTTGAGAAATAAAAATAAAATTGACATTGGACACTAAAAATTACAATATACCGTACATTTCAATTATACAGAAACTTTAATTATCTCATTAGAATATTAATTCAAGTAATTTATTTTCCGTAATATCCCAAATCTGAAAATTATCATCCCAACTAATTCTAAAATTATAATTCAAATTAAATTAATTATAAAATTAATCAAATAAAAAATCAAATTAAATTTTTTAATTTTAAATTTTAATTTATTAATGAAAAATCAAATTAATTATAATTTTTAAATTATCATCCCACCTAATCTTGATAATGACATATTCATTCAATGCTAGATGTTCAGGTTATTGATTCGTGCTCTAACAAGTGGCTGTTTGACAAATAAATTGGTGAAATAAAATAAAATTTGTTATTAGAAATGTGCAACAACAGCATGAGACAGCCAAAACTTACAAAAAATTTGAATGAGTGAGGAATTTTAGATGAAAGTAGAAAAGTAGTTAGTTCATAACTAGCAAAAAATTGTAAAATAGAATAGGCCTATTATATTATGTTTCTACTATTGTGAAAATTTAGTGATTTCAAAAACATTATCAATAGGCTAAAAGTAAAATCCAATTTTTAAATAATTCTATTAAATAATTTAGTATTCATCGATAGTCATTTGAATTAATTTATATTTTAATCCATGCTCCTCATTGCATTTTGAAATATAATAATCATAAACAGAATTTATTAATTTCGAATTCCTTCAATTGCTATTACTTTATACTGAAGACTTCCACAATGGCGGATATTGACATCAGCATTGAACAGCTGATGGGAATCGATGAATGCTACTAATTAATTACATTAATAATTCGAAATTAATAAATTATGTTTATGTATATTTGTTAGTTTATTCAATTGTCAGTCACTTCAAACTAACTTATAATAATCATTCTCATTCACAATAAGCTTTGCAACCTACCGTAGTCTACTTGGATAAAGTCCCCCAAAAAATAACAACTATATATTTCTTTATTTGCTTTAGATTCCTTGAGCTGTTGTACCCTTTTCTAAGTAACTTGAGTAAGTTTTGAAAAAAAAGAGCACAGGTCTGTTATCAGAAGCTGTGAAGGATTCTCATCAGATTTTTAAATTCTTATTTTCAATACTTTCTTCCCATAAAATTAACATGAATTGAAGTCAGATATTTATGAATATAATTTTCTTCTACATGTGATGCCAAACACTTGGAATTTTGAAACCCAAGAAATCAAACCAATTAATATAAACCATTCATACAATAAAAGTGATAGGGATATATTAGTTAATATTACATTAGAATTATTATAGTCTGGATATCTTTACACATTCACATTATCACATTTACAAAATTGTTTCACTATTTCAATTCAGTTCTATTCACAAGATTCTTATACACAAGAACTATAAGTGTTTTCTAGCAAACACATTTTATCAAGTATTGCACTGAATACAAATAATAATCATAAATGATGAATTAATATTTTTATCACTGAAGGTTTCAATTTTAAATAATTATTTACATAAACAGAATTTATTAATTTCGAATTCCTTTAATTGCTATTACTTTATACTGAAGACTTCCGCAATGGCCGATATTGACAACAGCATTGAACAGCTGATGGGAATCGATGAATGCTACTGTACAAAAATATCAGTCACCACCGGGAATCGAAAGTAATAGCAATTAAAGAAATTCGAAATTAATAAATTCTTTTTATGTATATTTGTCAATTATTTACAGTTTAGATTCTATAAATGCAATGATGAGAGTGCAACTCAATATCTATTTTTTATATCAACCCGATGAATTTCGATGAAAAGTTACTTCTATACTCAAGAAAGCCTGTAATATTCAGCCTATAATTTTTAAGAAGGCCAGAACATTTTTGAATTTTTTTCTGATTTTATTGAATGTGATCAATGAACGCTATGAATTTCAAGATTTACAAAGTAATTTCTCATGTATATTATGTTTTGAGCTGATTAATCAATCATACATGTAAGTCAATTCAAGAAGTATATTTCTCACGTTTGGTACCTCACGTGTATTGATGAGTTCCTGATCATATATAAAGCAATCAGTATTCGTGCTCACAATATTCATCAATACTGAATACAAATTATAACTAACGAGTTGAAATACTTCTCTCCTACTGAGGGTTTGAATTACATGATATTTGCCGAACATTAACAAAAATATTGAAGAGGACTCAAGATTAATCTGCAAAATAGAAAAATGAGCTCAACTGCTTCTTGTATCTTTTCTGTTTTTTTTTTTTTTAATTCTTATTGGGGATGATGGATGCCCACAAGAGTCTGAAGACTTGTGCGTGGGCAATGAGGTGAATGATGAGAAACATCCATGACTGAATAAGATTCGAACCCAAGGCTGCAGGAAACGAAGCCAGAGCCTTATCTTATCACAGACAACTCCAACCAACTGCGCTACCAGAACCGCCAAAAACAAATCTTTTTGACAGTTATTCAATTTTGAATACTTTATTGGGAAGGATCTTATTACCTAATCTTGATTTAAAAGAAAATAATATTGAAATTATCATTTGATAATTTCTTAAAAATTCTCAGTTTTTTCCCTCAATATTTTGAGAGATATTTTCATGGAAACCTAATAATCATGAATGGAGATAAGTGCTAATATTTGCCTCATATTAATATATTAAAAAAAAAAAATTCAAATAAAGAATCTGAAATAAACACAAAACAATTCAAATAAACGGTAAGTACACAATTTTCAAGACATCCCGATAATCTAAGTCGATAATAACTTTTGTATTTGTTTAATAGTTTTTAAATATTTTTTAAAAATTTCTTTGTATTAACGTACTCATTACCCAATTATAAATAATAATCAATCAATTCAAATATTTTAGTAAAAAGCTATAAATTTTCTTTTTAAAATTTAGGTGCGGAAAAAGATTGTGTTCTATTTTGAATGTTTATTACATCAAACAAAATTTGGTAATACATCAAAATTTAATGTAAATTTAATTTTATGAGGCACATCCAAACGGCGAGTGATAGAGCGACACTAATTTCATGAGTCGAGAGCTTAGAACAATTGATGAACCAGTGTAGATAGAGTTGCGAGAGCCACTCTACCAATCTCGATGCTCATCAATGGGTTCTTTCACAAGAGAATGTAGTTATAAGCTTCACCCAAATCCTGAGACAGTTGTGGTAAATGTGTGGAGGAAGATCATTGTGCCGGATGTGTTACTTTCTATATCACAATCCTCCCTCAATCTGTAGCCAGATGCTTTAATTTCGGTTTTGCTTTATTTAAGATTTTTTGACATTTTGGCTTGAAAATCGGCCTGATCCTAACATTATTGACTGAGTAGACGGCGTATAAATTCATTAACTCGTGGAATCGACAATAGGTATAATCTATACTGGTCTCCACTGCTCTAAGCTTTCTATTTTCAGTTTCGATCTAGCTCTCGCCGTTTTGACGGGTCTTTAGAGCTTCGACAATATAAATCTTGGAGTATACATTGGTGTAGTTTTGCTCAAAATTTCAAATCACTCTCAGACTTTTTACAGCATGGTATCACTTAAATTTCAAGCGAGCGGCTCTTTAGTTATGAATCCGTATTGCGGATAGGTGCCCAGGGGCATGAACCTCTGCTCTGGCCCTGTCATCGATTTTGGGGGCGGCTTTTTTTGGGCGGGGCGCGTGGTTCCGCCGCAGCAGAAAGCGAACTTCAACTCTGTGACCATTTCTGAACAGAGGGAGGACTGAAACAGAAGAGAAAACACGAAAGAAAAATCTTGTTTCACTTCGAATCACTTTTTTATCATCAAATAATAAATTATGCACTTTGAAGATACCAATCTCTACATCTAGCATCAATAAAGAAAAAATAAACTTTTTGTTAAACTTGATAGAAAGTAGCTTACTTTCCATAGATTTTTCATGTATGGAAAGTGCCTCTTTTCCGTACTAGATCGGAAAAATCAGCTGACAAATAGGGCCTTATAGCCGTACAAAATAGGAAAAAACATATGGAGTGCGGCAAAACATTTTCCATTGACTCACATAATATATATAATTATTATACTAGCCGGCAGACTCGCTTCGCTCGCCTTGACCGTCTAGCCAGGGGGCTCCGCCCCCTGGACCCCCGGGGGGTCCAACTAATTTCCATTGTGATTAAATTTACAGAAATAGGTGATTTGGGGAGAATTTTGATACCATTACTTAGTATGCATCTAGGGTCTTAATCAAACATATACTTTTCATAAACGTTGGCTTTTAGCTATTGAAATTATTTTGGTAGCTCGGGATAAGTTTGCTTTGTTTGAAACAAATTATTATTCATTAATAGACCTAACCTACTGAACTTGCCAGCCAAACAGCTTAAAGGAACAGCTGATAGAACCGTTTTTAATCATATGGCAGACCCCTTAGCAGCGTTATTTACACTGTCTTTGAACAGCAAAAGACTTTGCACTTTGCATGTAGGCTACCATACAGTCGGAGCCTTGCAATATGTGGGAAACATATGACTGGGTATGATGAAATGTTATTATGCCAGGTTGATGACATCTGTTAAGTGCAAATTTCAAAATATTTGGCTGTTTATCACCAAACTTTTCAAAAATCATCGATTTTGGGCCCATTTTTGGGCTAATTTTGAAACTTTTTTCCAAGGTACATCTAAGGCCAATACTTAACATGAATACCAAATTTTATCTGATTTGACCTTATGGTTCTCTAGAAATTGTTGTCACCTAAATTTTCAAAAATCTTCAATTTTGGGGCAAATTTTGAAACCCTTTCTTAGCACGCGTCTAGTCCCCCTACTGAATACGTGTACCAAATTTTATCGTTTTTGGTCGAGTGGTTCCTGAGAAACTGTGATGAATGAGTCAGTCAGTGGCATTTCGATTATATAATTATATATAGATGTATAGATATAGTCAACTCATTACATTACTCAATACCTATGACTCAATACCTGTCTCGAATATTATCCAGCTGATTGCACTAGGCTATCATTATTTTGGTTTTTTTCTGAGAATTCGCCCATCAATTTCTAAATTTAAATAAAGCAGATGATTCACTTGTCTTGAATAATTTTGAATGTTTAGCCAGCTGATTGCATCATCCCTTTCTATCAAGTATAACAAAAAATATCGTACATTACACGGCTGTAAACTTTTGCTGGTTCTTGCATATTCACGTTTCTGCACTCGGCTTTCGCCTCGTGCATAAACTATCATTATGCTCGACCGGCAAAACTTTACTTTCCAGCCTAGTAACCTAATATACTATTTCATGAGTAGTAACATAGCCATGGTAATAATGGCTTGGCTGCAGGCTCAGCTCAGGTATGAGTTATCAGGTTGAACCTGAACAAGTTCAGGGTTTCTGAAGTGACTGTTTTTAATCAGACTGGAAAACCTTTTTCATAATATCAACCTCACTATTTATCTTGAAAAACAGAGCATGCTTCCATAGCACCACTATGCTGCGTCATAACCTCATATGTTTAGATAATTTCACTAAAAAGCTCATGCTCATTTCAATTTCAATGTAATGTAACTGTGAGAAAGTGACAAGGAAATAGTGAGAAAATGTGAGGTAAAATGTCACGAAATTATTAGCTTGAGAAAATAATATTGCCAACAAAGCTGTAACCATGCTCTAGTATTCAAGATGAAAATCGCCTTAATTGATCAATGAATGAATAATAAAATTGGTTCTATTTCATTATGATGTCACACAATATCAATATGAAATCTATAAAGATAATGGAAAGAAGAATAGTCAGGACGAAAATAAAAAGATAATGTTGGAATAAACACACTAAACTAATAGACTACCAATAAATTTATTTCTCTCCTGAATTTTATTACATTTCTCCTTTGATTTTGATTCTTGGGAGAAATTGCAATTGAATCTCATCGAAAGATGTAACAGACGATTAAATCAAATGGAATAATATGAATGTTCCTTGGGAGGGATTCAAACTGCCTGTTCATAGTTGAAAAATGAATTCAATGACGAATTACTGACAATAGGTAAGGAAAAATAGTAGTATGAATTCTTCTAGATTAACAATAAAATGCTGACCAATAATATTCCAAAATCTCTATTTACACGTCACCAAAATTCACAAGGATTTCATCTTTGTGAGACTTTTACATGCTTTTAATATTATTTCGAGAGCTGAGCTCAAAATGTCATTCCTGTAATTATTATAACCATGCAAAAAAAAAAATAAATAAATAAATGAAAAATTTACAAATAACTTCAACTTTGAGCTTGCTGTTTTTAATTTGTAATAATTATTGTTAAAATTTCATGCAAGAAACTATTTAAAGGCATACAAAATCAACGTCTTGAATGCATGCACATTATATTTTAGTAGGCTATTGATTATTTTAAAAATAGTAAACATCTCTAAGTTATAAACTTGTTTTATTATTCTATTAGAACAAAATAAGTTAATATTTGATAAAATAATGGAAATAAAAATTACTTTTTGTTTTTTCTTTTGCTCTCACTCTTCTCAACATCCATGCAAAATACAAAATTTGGAAGACTTACTTCCTACTCCGCATCATAGTGGATGCAAGAACAGAAAACCGGTGGCACTCAGAAAGGAATTATTGTGGTTAATCGTTTCTTCGATTCTTAAGCCAAATTGATTTCAAGATAACTTACATATTTCAAACATTGAAATGAAGATCAATAAAATGAAACAGGTATGCTACTCGTAGCCTATTGGGGTTTTCGTCTTTATTGAGCTTCGCTCTGTGTTAGAAAGCTTTTCTACTAAAATTTTATATTAGCATGTTTCTTGAGCGCTGGATATCTACTTTACCCATATTCCTGACTGAGAGCAATATTAAATTAAAATTTAATATTTTAGAAAATATATTATCCAAATATATCATTTTTTATCTATAGGATAAAAATACCTATTATAATACCGGGTGTTTATTGAAGAATATCGGAGTTTTAACGCTTTTAGTATTTATTATAAATGTACAACTTACAATTAAAATTATAACATAAATAAAAGATCACTTCAAACAGTTTTGTCTTCATTCATTAGCTCTTGTGAGCACACTATTGAAATGAGACGGCCCTAAATTGAATGTTTTTTTTTGTGCCGTATCTCAGCGAAAAGTTCATGGGCCTTTCTTTTTAGGAGAAGCGACTGTACGGTAACTCTGATATACTTCCTGTTGTGATGCTCTAGATTCTAGAATTTTGGCTGTTCTCTCAATTGGAGAAAGATAAACTACAGAGCTTTATTTGACAGCAAGATGGTGCACCGCCTCACTAGCATAACACAGTAGGCTACGCGATTGGTTGAACGTCACGGTACCCGAGTGGCCGCAAAGGGCCCGACGACAAAGCTTGTTTTGCATGGCCTCCATGCTCACCCGATCTGAGGTCATGTTATTTCTATATTTAGGGTTCATAAAGGATCATGTTAATGTGCCACCCCTATCAGCTGAATTAAGGAAAAGGATTGAAGCAGCCGTTTCAACAATCACACTCCAGACGCACTAATCTAAATTTGGGAAGACGTTTGGTATTGAATTGATGTTGACCATGCGCCGAATGGAGTTCACATTAAACCCTTTGAACTTGTGCGTAAAACTGTTTGATGATTTCCTTCTTCATTTAATGTATTAATTTCAATTCTAAGTTGTATATAATAAATACTACAAGTGCTAAAACTCTGATATTCTTTTATAAACACTTGATAAAATCAAGAAACTATATACAATAAAAAGACCCATATTTTGTTTGAAAGGAATTATAATTTTGTACTGATTTTGGAAAATGTATTTGAATTTCATGAAAAATCATAATAGGAGGATTTTATTGAGTTAGCCTACATGGCTGAGATGTTATTTCAACTGAACTGAACTGATGCCAGGGTCCTGGCTGAACTAGGTCCAGCTCATCAATCACCATCATCCAACTCATTACCCACGCACAGGTCTCGGACCTATATAGGCTTCATCCTCCAAAAAAATGTTTAATTCCAATTTTTGTTGTATTTGGTTGAACTAGGAGAAATCAACTAAATTGTAAAATCCCAAAAGAGCATTATTTGTTTTTAATTATTTATATTTATTTTATTTAAATCTGAAATGTTTCATCTCGACTGAGTCCATGTAGGGAAATTCTAGTGATGCGAAACTTTTTTTTTAGACAGTAATTATGAAAACGCTTGGCTGCTTTTATGCATAGACTATTGGTGTACGCGGATAATTAGTTGATGAATTGCTTATTCGAGTTTGGGGCCGACTTCTCATGAATAAACTCTAAATTATACTATAATTAATTATTACATTTCCTTCGTTTTATTTCTGCCTATCTTAATTAATGTAGTTGAATAATCACAGTCTTGTTATCCCTTAAAACTAAATACTAATACCTAGTTCAAAGGAAGAATATAATTTGATAGAATGAAAAATGTACATAATAAGAATGGATACTTTCAAATTATCTAGCTTATAATATGACTAAATTATATAAAATTGCAAAAATTGTCAATGTTTTTTACATTATACGCTACCTAATATGAAAGAGTTCAACAACGTTAAAATGAGATTTCAATTACTTATTGTACTGAGATAACTATAATCGTTGTTAACGATACTTTTATGTTAAATGTAAACAACATTAATAATAAATTTATCACTTTCAACTATTGTACAATAATTCTTAGATAACTTCACAACTCAGTTAATATTTTGATTAAATACTGTATTTACAAAGCTACAGAAACTATCTTTATTGATTATAAATTGTCTGGAGAAACAGACTTCCATTAAACTTTATTGATTGAATATTTCTCAATAAACTATCAACCAAACTATTCTAAGTAGTCATTAACATGTTAAAATGGACTATCAGCTCTAATAAAGAAATATAAAATTAAATAATTTTTAAATCTTAATTCCATTAAAATATCGGTTATAACAGATCGGCTCTGAAAATTGAAGACAAATAGATTGTTTGTGAAATATTACTATAACGTAATGACTGAAATTCTATCAGACAAATTTTATTTCAGGTGAGCATTCTCAGTGATTGAGATCTAAAATTAGACTCTCACATTTTTATGGAATATCTTTCTTTGTTATTTAGTTACTGTTACAAAGCCGATCGGAATTCTCAAGAGAAGTTCAATGGAAATGAAAATTATTCATCAGCCACTTGCCATTATATTGTTGTAATTAGAACTTCAGCTTCAATCATTATTGTAACAAAAATGTATAAACATTATAAAAAGTTTTGTACATAATGTTTACTAAAGTTCTTCATCCTCATTACATTTTTTGTAAATAAATCCAAGAAAAAATAAGTATTTTTAACGCAATAATTCGAATTAAGAAAGAATCTCATCGAATTAATTGACACTTATAAGAATTTCTAGTAACTTAACCACTCCAGGTACGCGCTTAATTAAATAAGCGTTGTTCAAAAATGTATATTAAAACACTTATAATAAGGGGGATATCACATTAAGTTATTTACAACATTATAAATTGAAATTTTCACATTAATATTGTCATTTTGAGGTGGTCGATACCAGGGGCTGCAAAGTTCTGTTCAGTATTGGACTTTTGAAGTATTTTCAAGATTAAATTATCAAGTAAATAGTTCTTGAAATTTTTTGATGGCAATGCTGTTTATAGATAACTCTTGAATTTAAGTTCTACACCATTTCCTCAATGATCTCACTCCTCCATTTTATTATATTGAGAATGGCTCCAACCTTTTTCAAAATAATATATTTTTACTGATAAACGAAATATTTTATTTATTCAATTAATCAATGTATTCATAGCCGGGAGATGGATAGCAAATTGATCTGCTATTATGTGTGTCAGCCTTTTTACATTATTTACTTTCATGAAAATAAATACTTCCTTTGATAACTTAGTATTCAATGAACGATGATGAACTGCTCTGGGATTAGGCTACTCTATTATTTTCCAACAATCAATAATTGATCTGTAGTGATTAATGATTATTACTAATATTCTTATTACCGTAATCAACGGAAGAAGAAAAATTTATTCATCAAAAGAATATTTGATGCAATATTTCTTATTTATCAAATAATGCATTTCAATTATTGTTATTAGGGCTACCATCATCAATCTTAATATTTTACTCATTATCCATGATTGATTATACACACTACCACAATCTTTTGAGTTGAATAATCTTTAGCATGATTTTTTACTTTTGCATTCAAGTAGTAAAAAACGATAACTATAATGTAGACATGAACCATCACTTTATAGATTCGTAGGCAAAAGGCTATACTGAAACAGGATACTTTGCATTGGTATCGACAATAGATTTGAGGCATGATCTCACTCAGTTAGGTTAGATTGACTTCAGGTTAGGTTAGATTAACCTCAGGTTGGGTTAAGTCAAGTAGGTGGGTTGAGGAGCATCTTTTTTGTCCGAGGCAGGTAGAGGTGATGGTATTTGTGGCGGGGGAAGGGGGATTAAGTTCAGTTGGGAGTGTCCCCCAGATCGGGGGTGAGAGGTCAAGTAAGGGGACTGCTCACCCGTTCTTCAACGGCCACCTTGCGAGATTTCCACACAAATTCGCAGACAGCAATGACACAGGCGACTCCCATGCCTCCCATCAGCACCACAAACACTCCGCCCACATTCGCCAGGCCCAGTTCGTTTGCTGCGCTACTGCTCTTTGAGGTGTCATCCTGTCAAAACGATAATTGAATATCAATAAAAACAACATGGGAAGTTATAGCCAAGTGCCGTGCTAGGTATCTGTTCAATCAGACATATGCTACATAACTCCTGGGCCATCTCTATAACGGTGACCGATTGGATTGGCCAGCATTAAATAAGACTTGTTCTCTTCTGTAAAATCACATCCCGGTTGTTCGGAACCAACCTAAAACTGTAGGTCTAACTCATCAATCATCATCATCATCATCCAATTCATCACCCACGCACAAGTATAAAGCCAATGTGGGCTTCAACCTCAAAAAAAAAAAAAAAAAATAAAATAAAAAAAATATTACAACTACAAAAACAATGAACCAACAATAAAAAACCATGATCATTTGAAGTGATTTAGTTATTCCTTCATCAATTAATTTATCCATATATTCATTATTCAAAATGTTCAACCATTACTTAGGTTCGGAACCCACCTAAAACTGTAGGTCCAACTCATCAATCACCATCATCCAACTCATTACCCACGCACAGGTCTCAGACCTATGTGGGCTTCATCCTCCAAAAAAAAGAATGTATATATTACTTGATCAATTGTACCTTTCTATCTATTGTGGGCTTCATCCTCCAAAAAAAAGAATGTATTTATTACTTGATCAATTGTACCTTTCTATCTATTATTGACCCATTTACTTATATTTACCTTTCAAATTATTCATCAATATTCATTCATTTATTTATTACCTTATATGAAAGAAGCAAAGTTGAGTCCCAGACTGTTTTTTTACACAAAGTAAAAGCAGGCTGGGCGATCATTAGCTAGACTACATAATATTATCGCAATCAATCAAACTAGAGATACAAAAAACCTGAGTACACATACGTGAATAGAACTTGGGAGAAAATAATAGTAAGATGATGGCGAGAAGGATGTAGGAGAAAGAGAAAGAAATGGAAGAAGAGAATGAGAAAAAAAGAATGATGACGGGAATGTTCAGAGAAGAAGGAGTCATAGAAAATAGAATGTTTTTAGCAGGGGTGCCCCCCCCCCTAAGCCTCATGACGAACCCCCCCTAGATTTAGCAACAAACCCCCCCCCCCCCCAAAAAAAGCGAAAAAATAAGCCCCCTAACTAAAAGAAGATTTATATAGCTATTGAAAAAATTCAAACCCAGTCGATAACATACAAAATGTGTATATTTCTTGAGATTCTTTACATAGGTAACATTTTTTTGTAAAGGTAAAAAAGAAATATCAATGAAATGAATTTATGAACTTAATAAACTTAATTGCCAAATAGCTAAATAAGAATGTGAACCTAAATGGTTTTTAAACAATCAAATATTACAAATACACAATGGTTCAATAAAAATGAAAAACCTATAAGTTTATGTTCGGTGTACCAATTACATTAAGGTTAAAGTTTGAGTTGATAACTTCATTTGTAAAACACAAAAATTCAAAATACAAAGTCATTTATGCTAATATTTATTGGACAGTAGTTAAACAACAGGCTATTTACTTAGTGTAGTATCTTGGGAGAATTTATGTATGGATGAAGTACATAAAAGGCACACATTTCATGTATAGTTATTTACAACACACACAATCCAATGAAGCGTCTTTCAAAAACAAAATAAAAACATAGTTATGAAAAATTAATGAATTTTTAGTATTAACTTAGTAAATTTTGCTATATCAGTTCCTACTTATTAGTAAAATACATTAAAAGCATCAATAGTTTGAAGTCAAACATTTTAAATCTGTAGGCTGTGACCATCTACAAGTTAGCTAGGCACATTCTAAGCTTGTTAAATCTACATGGCAATAATCTTGTTAAACCCTACATAGCAGTTTTTGTCTTTGTGATGAGGAAACATAAAACCTTTCAATTATTTCTTCGTTAGAAATAGACTAAAGTACATTTTTTTATGCAGCTAGAACCATTAGATTGGACAACCATGAGTCTCCACCATAGCTGATCTGAGTCTGTTTTTGATCATTTTAACTCGACTCATTGCTCTTTCCGCTGATCAACTAGTAACTGCTAAGGAGAGTTAAGTTGTATAAACCACTTTCAGAGCACTAAGCTTGAATAATAACTTCCTGCACAAATCCTAAACATAACTATTTTAGCTAATTCATATTCAATAGTACAATAATAATTATAAATCTATTGTCATTAATTGACATTCTATATGGTGATTTCGTAATATATTTTTGAATGTCGTCACGATTAAACACGGTTTCAATTAACTTTACCCCCCCCAAACGGTTTTTCGAACCCCCCCCCCCCAAGAATTTCAATGACGCAGTCTGCGTCATAGCCCCCCCTGTGGGCACCCCTGTTTTAAGGGTGGGGGAGAATAAGAATGAAGTAGAATAAATTACGATGATTATTAAGTATTTTTTTATGCGACGATGCCCACATGAGCCTTGAGACTGATGATGATAGAAAATATCCAAGACTAAACAAGATTCAAATTCGTGACCGCGTGAGTCCAGCTGATTGCGCCGCCGTGGTTGTCTATTGGCTGATAACTCGATATACAGTGTTGAAGCAAACTACCAGGTTTTCGCAGGCCAATAGCGTTTGTGACAAAGTGTGTATAAAATGTCAATCAAAGATAAATTTCAATTATTCAAAGATACTGACCCTACACGAGCCGCCGCCGCGTTTCTCTTTCCACCATCTTGTTTTCAGAATGTGAAGTTTGCCTTCTTCCTGCAATTTCAAGACAGCTCCACTGATCGCTGTTCTATATGGTGAATCTGGAATAGAAATAAAATAAATATATGATAACTTAACGTGGTAATAGTAATACAATAGGATTAATTTACACTATCATTTACAGTGTCTTCAATTATTCATTAATTATATAAATTGATGAAATTCTCATAAATGAGGATTGTTTGATGTAAAATCATGCTCTCATTATATATTGCCCTCATCAACATATATTGTCCTCATTAAAATATATAGTTCCTCATTGTGAATTATTCTGGAATTACGCAGCAACTCTTGCTACGATTCGACGCAGGTAAAAAACGCTTCACTTCTTGGTGGATGGATTGTTGTTGCTGTGTGTAAGTTTCTACTCCTGTAAGGTATAGTTTCTACTTTTCGCATGAGACAGGACACAGGCCATCCCACAGCTTAGCCAAGTATAGCTCATTTGATCAAACATCCTTTAATCAGGCAGCATAAATGCACATATAAAACCATTCACTACAAGTTTGTTCCAAATATTTCAAAAAAGTTCTACAATTTTTTGAGGATGAAGCTCACATAGGTCTGAGACCTGTGCGTGGATAATGAATTGGATGATGGTGATTGATGAGTTGGAACTACAGTTTTAGGTGGGTTCCGATCCACCGGGAAGTGATTTTACAGCGTCTTTTTTGCTGGCTAAAATCTAATCGGTCACCCTTGCAAAGAATGCCTAGGAGAACGCAGCTTATCTCTATCTGATTGAACAGAAACCTGCTACGGCTCACGGCTATCACTTCCTATCACGATAATAGAGGAGACGAATTGTCTATTACTCACTTGGAGGCATAGCAATTCCATAGCCTTTTGAGTCAAGTAGACCACCCACTTGTGTTAGATCACAATTTCTTTCTATCACATACTCTATGCTGGTTGACTCCATAAGAAAAGCATAGCTGCCTTTTCCCTTGGTGACCCGCTCCACACCCTCCACATTAGATGAAGTGAAAACGCTGGGACGAGCTGATTCCATAAACGACCACATCCTTTGGTAAGTGGAGAAGTTCGAGTCCTGTAACAGAAAATATAGTCTTGAAATTTGGTATCCATGTCAAACTACGCATTTCACTAGTAACTTACTATTGTGGACATGGAACGAAGGAACAGTTTTCAGGGTTATCTGCTTGTGTCAACAAGTCTTCCAGTCTAAGCTAATTGTTTACTCTCCTCACCCTCTTTGCCTTGCAGTTTATCGTTAGAATGTATAATTAGAATATAATAGAATCTTGTGGAAAATGCGAGAGTCATTATCTGTTGATTTTGGAATTTGATAGAAAGGTGGAGTGCCATCTAGTCCTCTCTGGAATGTTGAAAGGTGTATAAATAGGAGAAACTTTCTTAAAAGTGAGTTCAGTTGTGATTCGATCTTTAATGCAATAAGTGGGAGAGTGACAGTTCCTGTTTACCAGTAAGTGCTTATACAGTCCGTGTTAAACAAACGTCTGTTGTTAAAGTGCTAATTGCAATATCTTGTGACAGATTATTGTTCAGGCTTACTTAACAGTTTATACAGTGACTCGTAAGTACTTGTAGAGTTTCATCTATAATGTATTAGACGCTTCTCCTTGAATTATTGAATAGTTTATTGAACAGTTATTATTTAATATAAACTTAATAAAACAACTTTTGAATGGAAATTAACTCACGTTATGGCGTGACGGCCGTTTCGCTCTGTTGTCTAGAGCATCGTCAGACGACCCACAGTACACTGACTTAAGGTATGAGTTTCAGGCTTATGTATGTTGGAATGGTGATGGGGTGGGGGGATGAGTAGGCGGGAGGTTTGAAATTGGGATTATTTTGTCAAATAGAGTATGTGAGAAGAAGTTAAGTTGATCATTTAAAATGTTGTCAGGTTCCTGCTTTGCATGTTTGTAAATCTCATATTGTTCTAAAACATTGAGTTTCTGGCTTTTGTGAGTGAAGTGTAGTAAATTAGTGTCAATGTCTGTATAACTGTGGCCTGTTGAAATGATCTGTTCAGCAAAAGTGGAATGTGTGTTTGGGTGTGAGATGGCTCTTGTGTGTTCTTTGAATCTAGTGGTGAATGTCCTGCCAGTTTGTCCTATATAGAACTTGTTGCAGTCATCACATTTAAATTTGTAAATTCCAGATCTGTTGTACTTGTTTTGAGATGTTGTCTGAGAATGCAGGTGTTTTTTGAGTGAATTAGTTGTTCTGTAAGCTATTTTATATTTGAGTTTCCTGAATGAAGCTGCTATTTTATGAGTTTTGTTGTTGAGGTAGGTAAGTGTGATGAATGTATGGGGGTTGTCATTCTGTTTGTTGCTGGTGTGAGTGATCGGTTTTGTTGATATTCTGTGCAGTAGTTTGTCTATTAGTGTGTGTTTGTAACCATTCTGTTGTGCTATGTATTTTATAGTATTCAATTCTATATTGTAATCTTCTTGTGACATAGGAATGTTTGTTAGACGGTGGAGCATGTGATTGAAAGCGGCATGTTTATGTTGGGTTGGGTGATTTGATGTGTTATGTATTACTGTATCAGTTGTTGTGGGTTTCCTGTAAATGCTAAATGTTTTGAATGCATGTTCCTGCTTTGTTATAGTGATGTCCAAGAAGTTGATACTATTATTGTGTTCAAGTTCTAAGGTGAATTTTAAATTGGGATGGATTTTATTGAGATTGGTGTGGAATATTTCAGTTTGTCTTTTATTGACTTTGTATAGAATTAGAATGTCATCAACATATCGGTGCCAGCTAATGATTTTGTCTGTATTATGTAGGATATGTTTTTGTTCTATATTGTGGACAAAGATTTCAGCTAGGATGCAAGAAATTGGGGAACCCATAGGAAGGCCATGAGGTTGTGAATAGAATTTATTATTGTATGTTGAGTAATTTTGTGAGGTAACTAGTGTTGTGAGGTCTAAAATTTCTTGGAGCTGTTCAGGTGGTGTGTTGTTTTGGATGAGCATTTGTTTAAGGTGAAGAAGTGTTTCATGTATGCGGGTACATTGGTGTAAAGATTTGTAATGTGTTTACAAAAGTTGTTTTATTAAGTTTATATTACATATTAGTGGAAACAAGATGGATCTTCAGCATCATAGTTATTATTTAATATTAGATTGGCCCTTTGGCATTTAGTGATTGATTTTTGTTCAGTAGTATAGCAAAATCTTTATTAGCTGAACATTGTCGACTTATCTGCTCTGAATTCATTATTTTTTGTAATAAATAACTGAACAGTGTGAGTTGTGGATAATTTGCGTTAAAGTGCGAGTGATAAATTTAAGTGTAGCCAGCGTTATTTTAGAGATAGAGATTAGAGAGATGTAACATTACAAATAATTGCCCGACTATGCAGTCAAATATTTGAGTAGAAAATTAAAATATTTTACTCATGGCCATTTCGAACCGCGTCCGAACATAAATAATATGAAATCGGATCGCGTCTAAAATGTCCATCTGCTCAGTGAGTAAAATATTTTAATTTTCTATCCAATTATTTTACTACATAGTCGCACAACTATTTGTTACTAGAAAATATAGATTGATTTCAGAACTAGCTGATATTCTTAAAATAGTAATAAATTCACTTATTTCCATGTAGGCTAATAAGATAACTTATTATTTTAATAATATGATTAATAGGCCTATAATTTGGATAGACGAATAAAAATAAATAAATGATCAGAAATTTTCAGAATCATGTTAATTAATCAACAAAACATAAATTGAACTTTATTTTTAAACTTCAAAGTGAGTGGAATGTGGAAAATACAGATATGACAGCAATAAATTGTGTTAACAATACTAAACTGAATATCAGTATGATCAAAATGCACATTATTTTCGTTGAAGCTTAAGTTATACATTTGTCGTGTTTGAAATACTATATTAATCTTTTTCAAGTTATTTGTTTTTCAATTTTTTAAATTGGAAAATTTGGAATAAAATTAATGATGGTCTATGGTTTGATTTTCTTTCTTTTGTTTATTTTATTTAATTTTTTTCTCTCGCTTTTTGTTTAATACGAGAGGTTGGCTTGTAAGGAAAATACAGCGAACAAGGTTTATCCTCCTGCTGGTGGTGCCAAATATTTCAGAGGAAAAATTGTTATTCTGTGATTACTCTAATAAATTAGTTGTACCAATCTCTGTCTGTATTTAAAAGAATTGTGGCAAAAAAAGAATTTGAAATTTGAATTTAAAAATAATTATTATGATTCGATTTATCTGATCATACAGATTACCTATAAAAACTTAATGTCACTAAAAGACAAATATTCATTGGTAGATCCAACTCAATTCACGGTCTAAAAAAAAACAAAAGATAAATAGAGCGATGTTGAAATGGATGGAATATGAAGAGTATGAGAATCGTAATGGAAATTGAGAAACTGTGAAATATGAATTAATGACAATAATGATGGGAGAATATGTAGTTAAGTATAGATATAGAACAGTACATATATATTTTTGTTGTTAATACTACAGTAGAGATAAAATTAAATTAGGAATGTACAATGATTATTTCATGTATTGATTGTGCCAACTGGGAAATAAATTTGAATTGATTTGATTTGAGAACATCCCAATATTGTATCTCAAGACAGCGGAAAAGTTTATTCCTTGTTTGCTAAGCCATTATTTTAAAGGGGATAGATTATAATTTTAAAGGAAAAATATATTTTCTATGTTTAATATATGATTCACAGAACAATTTTCTCACCCTGAAAAAAGCAGCCGTAGACCCTCCTCTTAGTGCACCATATTTGATTTTGGTCTGCTTAGCCAAGTCTTCTGCACTTTCTATTGGCGAGTCCATTCGCTCCACTGTGAGAAAAGCGGCCAGATTGGCAGTGTACGATGAAATCATTATCAAAGTGAAAAACCACCACATACCTGCCACCATTCTAGTTGATACGGCTCTAAAACAAAAATAACATTTCTGGTGAAATATGCGATAAATACAAAGATTTGACACGATTTTACGTTAAATTTGTCATTATATTATAAAGATTTTTTCAGGAACTCGTTTTGGACCTTTAAATGATGAAAATGTTCCTTTCTTATAGAGCACTAGAGTCTCATATTTTAATATACAGTACTATAAAAGAGCGTTGGCTGCTTTTCAATTTGAAAAGTAATTTTCAAATTATTGTTCGAAAATGTATAAAAAACATATTATTCTTATTATAAACAAATACGGGGCTGATTAGATCCATACACGCAGAAAGTTACAATCTATATACTGTATTTTTTCGAACAATCTGGCGGATTCAATTTAGAACTGGAGGTTCCACTCATGGCACCACTCTCTTGACTGCTATAAGAATTGTTTATATGATGTTGAAGATCCATCTTGTTTCCACTAATATGTATTATAAACTTAAAAAACACTTAAATGGAAATTGACTCACGTTATGGCGTGACGGCCGTTTCGCTCTGTTGTCTAGAGCATCATCAGACGACCCACTTGAGTGTACTGTGGGTCGTCTGATGATGCTCTAGACAACAGAGCGAAACGGCCGTCACGCCATAACGTGAGTCAACTTCCATTTAAAAGTGTTTTTTAAGTTTATAATTGTTTATATTTTATTATTTTGAATTCCTCAAAGTGCTATTAATTCATAATAAAGACTTCTGCAATGGTGGATATTGACGACATTGAATAACTGATGAAAATCGACGAATTATTATTTTCCACTGAATATTATAATAATAAAGCATCAAATGCATTTCTAAGACACCTTTTTAATTGAAACTGTTTTAACGAAATAGTTAGCATCTTTGTTGTTATCAGCTATACTTTGATGATATCAATATATATTTTATTGGTAGATTTTCAGTTGGATTAACTTAACTTATTAGATAGACTAAATATATTGTTTCTATTCAAAGATTTATTCTATGAGTTACTCATTTGTCCAGTATCCTATATTAGCTTCATTTTATAACTCTATCACTTTGTTGAATTACGCGATAGAACGATAATAATAATACATATCAATCATTAATAAATATATACGTTTATTATAACCGCAGCAATAATAATACCGTACAGAAATAAAAAAATTCATTGCATGCAGTAAAAGTGTTCAGAAACTGTACGGAAAATTACTACATAAAGTCTACGTGCAAAATAACAAGAAATTAGATTGCGTGTGGTAGTAATAATGATAGGGTTCATGAAAACTATTGTAGAAGATATTTTTTCAATTCCTTTGAAGGAACTCAAAACCTATTTAAATTCCTTTGAAGGAACTCAAAACCTATAAAATACAGTTCCGTTTAGTAACCGTATTCTAGTTTCTTCTATTTTTTATGCTCTCAGTCTTAAAAGATAAAAAAAAGAAAAAAGAATTACCTTCCATGAAAATCTATTAAAATAAGTCGCTCGTGGTTCAAGACCTTGTACTGTATGTGGATTATGATTTTAGGAAACCAATCATGCAAAAAATTCATACATTCTGATATTCACAGAAATGAAACATCCATGCTCTAAAGCTAAAGAATATGTTTGTAGATCAAGATTGGGTAGTACTGTAGATGGAACTAGCCTCCCAGACAGGAACATAGTTATTGCTATTACTGTAGAATACTTTTCTTCATTTTGAATATATTTCATTCTTTTCGTCAAACTACCTATTACGCACTTCTAGATTTACAGCTTTTGTCAAAATTTTCTCCATTATTTAAGTAGCTTTAACTAGCTCTCATTGAAGAGGTTTAACTAGGGTACCGTAACAAACAACTAGGGTAACTGATTCTCATAAAACTGTGGTTTTCAGATGATAAATAACCAGGATTCCATGTCAGACACAAATCTGTATTTATTAGCTGTCACCAACTATGTATTATTTCTCATTACTCATATGTAATAAGAAATACTCTAGTTATAATATATTTTATGTAATGATGATTGACTGTCTTTTTTCAAGTTTCTTCAATGGAATCAACGTTCTCAATCATAGTATTATTCATTTGTTTAAATGTTTGACACTGTCTTTTTTGTAACAGAGGGAGCTTTTTCCAAGTTTCATACCAATATTGCATTCACACATTCTCAGATAGTCAGTCAACTAAAGCACCAGTTTAAGGTACAGGACCCTTTATATTTATAGCTTATTATTCGATACAAGGAAGTGGATCTTCTTTAAATTGAATAGCATTATTAGCCTACTTCTTTTTACTAAATAGCCTACTCAGTTACAGTTATTTCTCACAACTTTATCACAAACAACTCCGTTAAAATCCAGCTTTGTCATCAACTTTCTGTCCTCTCACTGTTCGCAACTCTTCCTTGTGTCTTTTTCCTTACATCCTTGTTTTTGATCATTTTCTTTATTAGGATTCAGGATGAAGAAGAATGGACAAACAATCATACTATATTTCTCTTTGATCAACTTCTCTATCCTGTGAGGAAATGCATCAAAACCTTCTAACTCACTGCTCATATAATTCACTCCCAAGGTCGAATCATCTGTACATTTCAGTAATGATTCAACTGACTAATATTTTCGGGACTTTTGGATTCATTGTCGATTCTCGTAAGTCGACAATTAAGTACTTGCCAAGGAAGTAATAGATTGGAAAACCCTATAAGCTAATGATAATTTTGTGCTATCGCCTATCGATAATCTACTGAAAATACGGTAACTACCGGTACTCGACAATGGCAAAAACTCACTTGGGGGCAATGTCAGATCCTTGCTGCATGAGTGACCCAATCGTAAACCAGAGCGAGTTGAGCAAAGAGAACTGGTTCTCCAAGACATCTGGCTCGTCATTGCAGGGGTGGGGGTTGTCCCACTCGTATGGACTGAACCTGCACATATCACACACCAAACATGCAGACTCATTCAACAGCCTAGGGTCTACCATTCAGCCAAACACATGTAATCAAATCCAAACATTTTACTCTACTGGTTTTCATCTTTTTGTTCGCTTGAACACAATTTTGTCTCTTAATTATTTTTAAAGACTATTCCTAATAATAGTAAAATTTATTTTTATTCAATGAAATATTATAATTTTTGTTTCTGAAAAACCATAATAATCCTACCAACATTTTTTTATTGGAAAAGGCCAAAAAAAGTGAACGTTAAAGAATGATATAGGTTTTAGTTTTTTAAACGTTTTACAATGTTGACTAAATGTGATTAAACAATTTGAAAAATGAGCTGAAACAAAATATCTCAACCAGTCTAAGGTGTTGTTTAAACAGGTCCCTTTTGTTCTTGTGGCAGCATCCTAAACCCACCAGTGTTTGAAGCCTTAAAAACAATAAAAACTTTAGAGGATCTCATCAAAGTTGCCTAGCAGGTACCCTACAAGCTTCAAAACTTGTTTTTAAAAATACCTCTTCAACAAAAAATGTAATAGCTTCAGTGTTAAAAAACGTGTAGTTAATGATAGAAACCCAACAAAAAATAATTAGTAAAATGCAACTAAATATTTTTGATTATTGAGAATTATTTCTTGATTTACCCTTTTGCGTTTACAAATCTGTTCAGTCAATCTTGATTGTAGAAAGTAAGTTCTACCATCAACAATATCCTGGGGTGCTTGCACAGTGAAGCATCCAATACTAGGTGTTAATCAACATCGCAAAATCAAATACGTACTATGAAATAGTGGTTTTCACAATGCTCCAATCTGCCGATCTATCACATAGCACGTATTTTTCTTGAAAATGTTTCCATTTATCTACGAGAATATTTCCATTTATCTCGTATTTTTATTATTTTTTCAATTTCTCTATACAATACATTCCAATGTTCTTTCTGTTGTGTTGTGAGATATGTTTGTGTTATATCTGAAATGTTTTTAAGAAAATAAATTTCTTTCTATTTGATTTTTCAATGGTGGTTATCTTCAGTTATTGGATGCGCTCCTGTGCAAGCACATCAACTGACTGCAATATATTATTTATCAACAGAATAAAATTTAAAGTTTGAATTGGATTTTGTGAATAAGATATTATTCAGCTTACTTTATAAAGTGAGATTGGAATGCTAAAGGTATGGAGAAAGGTAACAGATGAGTTTTATAATTAATTCTTGTTAATTAATTTATAACTGATAATAATCTATTTCGGAAGGTTTCAATCATTGAAATTGAACGAATATCCAAAGATGAAAACCAGTAAACGTGTTTGTTGTTGGTTGCAAAAACAAATAATAGAAAGAATACTAATTTTGTTTGATGCATTCGATGCATTCAATGCTGAGATCTTTGCTGTCTCTTACTTGGGAAGAAAGTCGCAGCTCTGTTGCATGAGAGAGCCAATGGCAAACCACAAACAGTTGAAAAGTGAAAACTTGTTTTCCAAATGATCTGGATTTGGATTACATGGATGTGGATTGTGCCACTCATATGGCGTGAATCTGTAGGCTCACAGAAATTTAACGATAGCAATTAGAAGAAATTACTGAGAGCAATATCAATAGGCGAGTTCTGGGCGCTTGCACCGGTGCACTGGTAGGCGTAGGCAGACTACTCAGGAGAGATAAATAAATGATACCTTATCCAACCATTTATCCATCTCTCCTTACGATCTCCTAGCCGATCTACCGGTGCAACGGTCCAGACTCTCAGACTCACCCATTCTTAAAATAGAAAAAAAACTGTTTTCTATTAATAATCCTTTTGAAGCAATAATTTAAAAAAAATAGAATATTAGAAATGAATGCTCTTAGTAGAATAGGCCCACACTAGATAATACTGGAAGTGTAGAATAACTGATAAATGCTTGAAAATAGCATGATTGTATCTGGAGGAAATTATAAAAGATCATTGTAAGAGACATCTTAAAAAAGAACAATTATTGTACATGAAATTGTACATTTCTTGGTAAAGTAAAATATAAAGGTTGACATTTTGGAATCAACTATATCAATCCCAACTTCTAAAGGTTCTGAATACTAAAGGTTGTATCAATTTCTATTATTCTATCAGATCATCTATAAAGTTGAAAATAGCAATAAAATATATTTACATTAACTCCAATAAAAATAAGTTTACTTCTAGATCAATCTTTCTCTTTCTAATGCTCTTCTACTATTATTATCTGGAGATAATTTTTATTGCTATAGCATTGATAAGTCCATTTTACTGTATTTAATTGAATATTCAATAAACTGTATACTGTCCATTAAAGAAGTTCAGGATTTCAAAATCCTCATGAATCAGTATACTCATTATACATTGGTACAGTACGGCCGATTACAAAATACGCATGTGACCATAGATTAGTGGGAGTACAGTATGATTAATCTTTTCAATATAGACATATAAATTATTGGATGGCTTTTCCCTGCAAAATTTTTTAATTTGATTCAAATGATTTTCAGATCAACATCATAAATTAAGTTGTATTTTATATACAATCTACTCACATAATAATTCTTAATCGAAATTTGTGAAGAGAGCAGTTTTGGACTCTATTCTATTGCATCTTTGCATTTGTTGTTACTTTGTCTTTATAAATAAATATAATATTTCTCATCTTTCTATTCTATTGAAAAGAAATTGATTCCTGGTATCCATATGGTATTTTAGTTGCAATTCGATAAAGTTTTCATGTATTAATGATCAAAAGTTTTGAAGTACTGCATTAAAGTTCAAGTATTCCAATATTTCAACTGGGAAATGTTTTACAGCACATACTTCAGAGCTTCTTAAATTAAAAGCTATTTTAGCATCATCGGTTTACAATTGACATTATTCCTAAGATGTACATGTGCAAACTTTTATATTTTTTTAGTTTTTATTCTTCGAATAGAAATGCGGATATGATTCATTATAAAGGATAACGTTTTATATTCTTCTTTAATACGATTGTAGCATGAAAATCCAAGTTAATGGTTAGAATACACTATAATTATTACCTTGCAAGTATAAATAGTAGAACAGATACTCCCAAATATGCTGTTGCCATGTATATCCACACATCAAGAGACAGAGGTGACAGGAACGAAAAAAGATTTGGAGGTTGTTTGATAGGCTTCCTGTATAATATACTGATACCTGGAAAAAATAATAGCAGTTCAATAACATAATAATAAATGAATGCAACATAATAATTCCTATTGATAGCAACATAATGGAACCTAATATCAAGACTAAAGGTAAATCTGATAAAGTTTAAAAACCCCCATCATACCAAATAGCAACAATTCATTGTCACTTTTAATCTCTAATAAATTTCTTCTCATACCAACTACTTTATGAATAATCTTCTTATTATCTTCCCAAATTTCTGAATCCTGTGTAAATAAGCAAATCAATTATATAACTCCAAACCTCTAAAGCAATCCCACAATCTACTATTAAGCATCCATTCCCATCATTTGTATGCATGACAGATTATTTATATCCAATAAATTCCCATTTATTTGCACAATTTATTACATCAAGGATCACATCCTCGTACTTCGTTCATGAATGTTCAACTCCAAGATAATTCTAGAATTCAATATTAGGAATAGCAGATTACTTTCTATACTCAGTTAATTGACACTTTAACAAACTGACAAATAATATACATAAACAGAATTCATTGAGGTCCTGCGAATTTCAAAGATGTGTTCCTTGATGTTATAAATCGTGCAAATAAATGGGAATCTATTGGATTTAAATAATCGGTAATGCATACAAATGATGGGAATGCTTCAGAATTTATTAATTTCGAATTCCTCAAAGTGCTATTCAATGCTGTTGTCAATATTGCTGAAGTCTTCAGTATAAATTGATAGCAAATTAATTCGAAATTAATAAATGCTGAAGAAGACTCACATTTATTTGTAATTCCAACCTAGAAATTGAGATTTAATCCTACTCTGTATCAACTTTGATCCTGGATCAATCTGTCAGCTGGTCAGATTAAAGGTCCAGGTTGGGGCAACGCAATATCGTGGATTAATCTACCCGGATCATGATCCAGGATCACGAACCTGGATCAGTCTGATCTCGCTTTTGTGCAATGATAAACCTAGATCAAATATGGCGATTGTGGATCATGATCTGGGATCATAGTTGATCCTGCTTGGTGCAACCCAGCATTAGAGTTTAAGCGCAGACATGATGCAAATTATTTTTCTTTGAAGAATGCCTAAGAATGCCTTATTAATAGGATCCGAATATACTGTACTTGTATTGTGACAAATGTTTAGTACCTTAGATTGGAACTTGTCTCCATTGAGTTTGTCCATTTGAGTTTATAAGGTAGTCCATTTCTTCCAATTGAATTAATACAACAAACAATGTTTATGAGTTGAAAGTCGTGATAGATACAAGAGAAAAATAAGCAATCATTAAGGGGACTCACCAAGATTCATGAAAGGCATTGTAAAGTCTACGGCCTGCTCACGGTCATAAGTAATTGTTAGATCAGCTATCGCTAGATCTGCTCTCTGTGAAATGAAACAGATGCCAGATTAAAAATTCATAATAACTTGTTTTTTCAGTAAAGTACCTAGGAGAAAATCTGATACAGTAATATAAAAATACAGTAAACTACTTGAATAAGAAATAAATGAAGAGATTGTCTTATTTTGTAAAAATTAACAAAAGCGTACAAAAATGAAAACAAAATACATTGACTATGTCAATTGGCTTGAATGAAATTATCTCAGATTTGTACTAAAATTATAGTACATTATTTTTCATACATAACAAGTCCAACAAATCAGCTCAATAGGCTAGAAAATAAGAGCAAGAATAATATTTATTCAAGTTCCTGATTTTGGATGTAATGAGTAAGCCTGAATAAGAAGATTTTCACAAGATCATTCCATTACATTGTATTATTGTCAATTAAACTCAATTTATAGAATGAATAGAAATTGTTAAAGTTATAATTACTTATTAAATGATGTAACATTACGATAAGTTGAACTTTCGTTCTAGTTGAAGGGTCATTCGAATTATAATTAATACATTTATACATTTATTTATTTTTCCTTTTTCTCTCTGAAATAGAATTACAATCTTAGGAAAAAATTATAAGATTTTTACATCATGACTGGTTTTTTTTTCAAAATAAATATGAAGAAAAACTGTGAAGGTATGTCAACATATTTTGTGGATTTGATTTAAAGCGCTTAAAAATATTTCTCCATGGATTGGAATAATCGTAATGTCTCCACCAAACACGCTTGGAAAAAAAATCTTGAAGTATTTTTTCCTTTATAGGAGGGTTCTGTAGAACTTACAGAGAAAATTAATAGCATTGTCGTTACCTGTTCTAATAGTTCTTTGATCATTCCATCCCACTCTTTTGTTTCCCGGTTGAAAGAGCCGTATCGACCATCAGGCACCAGTCTAAATGTGTAGTTAAATCCGAGAATTCGAGATATCTCGTGGATAAGATCGATACTGTAGCCTTCAAATTGGGCATTTCCTGTCAGCTTCTCACTTGAGTCTTTTCTCATACAATAGGGAGAGCTCTGAAAAAACGGAAACAAGAGACACATGAAGGGTTTATCTTTTCAAGTTTCCTTATATTCATTAACACGAAAGAGTTCTTAATTTTTTATTAAAAATGGTGGAATTCAGTATTGATTTTTGTATTCAGTATTCAATTTGTGTAAGATTAGGCTATATTCAACATAAACTATGTGAATCTATCTTTATTCATGTGAATCTATGAAGTTTGTATATAAATAATTATTGAAAGCAATGAGCAATGTTTCTGTTACATATACCAGAATTGTGGATGGTGACAGTAATACTAACATGAGTTAATGTGAGCCTTACCGTTCACCGGCAACTGAGATTTACAGAAAACCAAGATGTCTTCAGGAGCGGTACCAGCTCGGGTATTGGTTAGGGGGGGGGGGGGTGTCACAAATAAGATTTACTGACTTTTCTGCGAGATGAACACTCTTTCCTACCCCTTCACCAGTAAATATCCTATTTGGCGGGGGGGGGGGGGGGTCATGATCCCTTCCCCTGGGTATTGGTCTATTCAATTCCATAGATGCTCAAAAATTATAATAGACTAATCAGACGACTTAGTTTTTAAAATTCATTTCCCGGTAAACGGTTAGGCTCCTATGAATTCAACCCTTGTTAGTATGAACTACATACAGTATCAGTAATGCGTAATTATCAACGGAAATCTCAAGTGATGTATTTACATAAAAAATATAATTTAGTGCACAATTTGTCTTTACTTGAGCACTCGATTTAACAACTGCATGGTGTAGAATGATATCATAATTTTCAATAAATGTTTCTTGTTCTGTGATAGAAAAGTGAATGAGTAGTTTTCCATTATTTTCAATATTTGGTATTCAAGTTCGGTAACTTCCCACAGTCTCTTTGTTTCCCGAATAAGAATATTTCCATACGAATTTACGAATAGACATTTCAAATGCCAGTATTTTCCCTCTTAATTTATCATACTTCTTATTAGAATGTTTCAAATTTTACAATGCACAATATCGATGTAGGCCTAAGTGATTTGTTGAGGATATCAAATATTCTGCAAAGATTTGCTAAAATGAAGTCAACATTACAAAAAATATAATCAAAAATAAAATTAATAAGTTGAAAATCAAAATAAAAAAAAACAAAACAATTTCATTTGTCTTCATATGAAAAAGAAATAATAAAAACTGGTATCATAAAAATCTTGTATCCAAATGTTGTTTGTTTTGATGCAATTATTTCATATCAATCTCAATTCTTTCAACAATTTTTCCAGTTAGGAATTAGGTGTTTGATGGAAGTAAATTATAAGTTGAACTCACCAAAATTGTGGTTACAATGAAAGTTTTGTTCTGCAAACTCTCAACTATTTGAGTGTAAACCTCTCCATATGTCCTCGTGAAGTTGACTCCTTCCGATGAATTCCACGTGCCAATCTTTGACAGGCCTTCTTTGTTCAACTCAACTATATCGAGTACAAAATTCGATCTGAACCCTTGATTATCAAACTTTATAACGCCCGTCAAGCCTCTCATTTCTACCTGAAAAGCAGAGCGAAAACAAATCAGAATCTAATTATTCTTATATGAATATCAGGAATAAAAAATATCATAAATATTCTAAACACTGAAAAGCTTTATTAGTAGCTGAAAGTTTATATTTTAATCCAACTAAGGTTTTTATGGTACCGTACTCATAATGTGATTTTTCACACTGAATTTTATTCTACATTTCAGCTACAACAAGAAATATATTCATTATCAATTATTATACAAGAGTATTGCTAAGAATACCCTGTGAGCATATATAAAAGAAATGAAATATGCACTGAAAGAACAAAAATGCGTAAGAAACAAGCATTAATAGTTTTCAATATGAAACGTTAATATAGTCGTTCTAGATATTGCAATATTATCTAACATTATTAGTCTACTTATTGGCTAAGGGTAACATCTTTTAATAATTTTCCTGATTTCAAATTATTATATGTATGGAATAACATTATTTATTATTTATTGACCTTATTGCGATCATTGTGAATATGTACTAGAATACTGAGAAAATTTTGAAATTACCAAAACATAGAAAATTAATTTAATTTCAAATCAAGATCTTGGACCGTCAACAAAAAATCACATTTTTACAGTGATTTAGACTATAATTTATAGTAAAGTGATATGGTTGTATCATAATTAAATAGAAAATATAGTAATTTGCGACTAGTTATTTATTGACTTTTATTTAAAAATGCATAGTCCTGTTATTTTAAATCCATAATCCATGTCCTAGATAAAATGAAAAATTGAAATGTATAGATCCCAATATTTTTCAAGGAGAAATTAAATAATACTGTTAAGAAAAAAGCGATGGAAATAATTAACCTTGAATAGTTTTCTCTTAATATAGTTCTAATAAGTCTTTCTTATTAATAACCTAACCTAACTTAAATTCTTATTTTAGTACTGTTCTTTACTGCTTTAGCATAAATGCGTAAATAATTGCAAGCTACAAGTGGAATAGGATATATTATCCACTCCTGAAGTATTTCATTATCACCTTTTAGTTCAATAGACCAGTAATTTATATGCAATCAATAGAAATATCGAAAATAAAATCAATTGTGAAGTTAGTGAGTAGCTTACGATTTTCATGTAGTTGATGAGACTATAGCCATGTGGCCAGGTGTCCAGCGCGTCACAACTCAATGGCTTTATGTCAATCCTTTGGCTGGTGTCAAGATCGTGCAACGCCTTGGCAAATAAGTGAACCGCATCATACATCAACGCTGTTTCTGTCTGTAAAACGTCATATTTGAATGTATTTTATTCAACTAGTAGCTCAAACTCAAAGATATCAATCCAGAGAAACAGAAACAAATGATAATACTGTAAAACAAACATGTTGTAATGAAAAAGTGAACAGTAAATGAGCAGGCGAAGGAAGAAAGCAGAGTAAAAATTAGTAAGCAAAATAGGTAAAGTTAGTATTAAAAAGTATTAGATATTATTGGTGATGATGATGGTTGGTGATGGTGATATCGTGGTAGTTATCCATAATAAATAAGACTGATATGTTGTCCAAACCACTTACTCTTATAAGAATCTTTTTATTAAGATTGAAAATTATGTAAAACTGTCGAAACTGTAGTCGTTCGTATTTTAATAATTAAATTGGTTTGAAAAACATTGTGAAAACACTTTTAAGTGGAAATTGTGACTCACGTTATGGCGTGACGGCCGTTTTACTCTGATGTTAAGAGCATCGTCTCAGTATTGTGTTTTTTAAGTTTTTATTATATATTGGTGGAAACAAGATGGATCTTCAACATAATTTGAACATTATTCTTATAATATATCAAGAATATTGAAAATATAATATATATGCACTATGGTATATCCTACATTATAATATAAAGGCTACATATGTAACCGAGTTCTTCAGCAGAGAAATAACTATTCATATAGATAAGTTTTATAAGCAAGAACATGGTAATAGTACCATGGAAGTTTTTTTTACAAAAATGTACCTTGAATTGATATGGTAATGAACATGATTATTAGTTATCTAGATTTACATAAGTTACTTAATGTTCTGGAGTCTTAATTCAAGATTTTCGAAGATGCTGAGTATAAGCACCCTGTTTTGAAGTTAAAAGTATAGTTTTCTGCTACTTTTAGAAATGGATCGGTGGTTATAATTACATTTTGTGACTTATCAAGAAGCTAAAACCTATTTTTTGTATTTCTATAAATCAAATTATATTAATGTTCTTTAATGTGGATAATATAAGAAGAAATCATAGCTTGTGTTGAGAAGAACCAATGGAAATTTTGAGCCGTCCAAATGATCATGACTGGATAGCCCTGTTAGTATTAACCTATTGTTGTCATATGAGAGAGGATGTCCAGAAATGTTTGAAATTACATTAATACATTATAATTACCTTGATGAAAGTAATGTTGTCTCGCTGCATTGAATGCATGAAAAAAGAATCACAACTATTAATAATTGCAACTTCATTACTTGTTCAATCTATGAAAACTGAAACAAAAATAATAAATTTATATTTTGTATTGTCATGTTGGAAAAAATCTGATGGAATTAAAAAGAATGAATTCTCAAACAACTTCTATTCAGAATCAAAAAGTATCTCAAACGTAAAACATACATACAAATATAGACATCCAAAACGAAATAAAAGCAAATATATAAGAAAAAATAAAACTGAAGTCCCTGTTACGTTTAATTTTACCACTTCATCATTTCCAACAGCTGCAAAGGCAGGAGATTCATTTTCAAATTTAATTTCATCGTACAGTTTTTGTAAATGAGATTTGAACAGCTTATAACACAATTGAGTCAATAGATAAGCTTGCAGAACCTTTTCTTGATGGATGAGACTAGAATTATAAATTGTCACAGAATAAAACCTAATGAGAAAATTCAAATAACAACAGTTTAAAAGTTTTATTCTGTAAGCTGGTTGACGAATTGCTTACACAATATATTATAATAAAACTCACAAACTTTCTAACACTAGTACAAAAACATAGCTCAATATTTTCAAGTCTAAATAAGCAATACACATGTTTTTGAATGCAATTTCTCTAGTTGACAGAGATTTTACATTTGTTTTAATTGATGTGGTTTTTGTAGCAATATGCAAAGTAGCGATTTTGCAGTAGACTATAGACTATTTGAAGAAATGAATTTGACTTTCAATAATAGTGATTAATTAGAATAGTCCCACTCAATACCCAGTCCCTCTTACACATTATAACCTTTAAAAGATAACATGTTAAATGATAGATTCCGCAGGAATAATTTGAACATAAGATCAAGATTTGAATGAATTGGATTTAAGTTATTGATTCAATCAACAATTAGTTATTTTAAAAAGGAAAGCATGGTCTCTGTATCTTTATTTCTCCGGGATGGGATTCATAAAATCTATAAAAAGAGTATTACGTATGGCAAATTTCAGATATTTATAGAAGATAGGCTACATAAGCTCAGAAAATGAACCTAAATTCTGAAGATATTGGAAAAATATGAAGAAAAACAAATTTGACTTACGCCGTATTGCGAGTGCGTTATTAAATCCAGTTTTCTGCCGAGTTTCTGTTCTCCATTTATCCAGTCTCTGACGACACGTTGTAGCTCTGGCTTTTCGGGGTCCACAAGTCTGAATGCAGTTATGTTCGTTCCTCCATACTTGAACTCTTCTAGGTCTACACTGTGCAGATCCTGAAATGATTTTTAAATACGATTATTTTTTTAAAATAATGAATATTAAAGCCAGAAGGATATTTTTGACTTTATTGGAAAGGCTGCAAATAGACTAATAAATATGATTAGAATAACAAATCAGGAATCATTTTTTGAGTTAAGAAAATTTTGGGAAGTGATAGACGTGATCCGTAGCAGGTATCTGTTCAATCATATTAGATAAGCAACGCTCTCCTGGGCCCTCTCTGTAAGGATCACCGATTGTATTGGCTAGAAAAAAAGACTCTGTTCTCTGCTATAAAATCACTTCCTGGTGGTTCGGAACCCACCTAAAACTGTGGGTCCAACTTATCAATCACCATTATCAATCACCCCATTATCCACGCACAGGTCTCAAACCTATGTAGGCTTCATTCTTGAGAAAAAATAATAATTAAAATACGTATATATCTGAGGTTGAAGGTATAATGTTCAATTTTGTTTATGTTTATTTGAACAATATTTGTGCAATTTTGAATGTTTAATGTATCAATTTTGAATGCACTACGTTCAAAGAAAATTGAAAATCGTCACCATATTCTGTTTTTTTTTAGTAAAAATATTAATTTGAAAATCCTTTCAAATTCATGTATTTCTATAAATGGATTAATCCAGTGGTAGAAGTCATGTACTATATGTAACTAGACAATAAGAAGGAAGGAGGTGAAAACCAGTAGCCTTTATTTTCATATTTTGAATATTTTTCAGTTCTTAACTATAAATACACTGCGAATAGACAGAAAATCGATGCATTTGATAACAATGTGGTCACAAAATTATCAAAACACAGTTTTCTCTACTTTTTTCATAAGACCTCCAATGTTTCAGTATGCTATTTTTACTAAACATCTATTCTATCGTTCTATATTCGTCTATGTAATCGCGATTCTTCTTTTTGTTTCATATGATTTCCTGACAGTTTTATCTTCAAATCCAATTTGGACTGCTATGCACAGACTGCAGACAATCTATATCTACATATATCTATCTATACTATGAACAAAAATATTGTTTAATATAATCTATTATCTACTATCTATATCTATGTATATCTATACTATATAGAACAGTATTGTTTACTCATTTATTATCCGATTATCAAGTTCCTTGAGGCTTTGAGCAATAATATTATAATAGAATATAATAACGAAATATGCCACCTCCAGCCTTTATCTAACTGTAAAACACACTCAAGTTTTGAAGCTAGCTTCAATTCGGCGTCGGAAAGTTTTTCTTATAACTGAGTTATCGCTCTAAGTTCGTACAGGCGTTACAATAAACTTTGAAACTAACACTTCTTGTATTTGAAGTTACAGTCGAACTTCATTATTATACAGCTCATGGATTGGAACGCATATACTACGTTTGATAAGAGCAGTTGCCAACCATAACTTCGAGACTATCGTTGAACACGAGTTCAGACAAAGACGTCATTAATTGAATTCGAGTACCGTACCTTTGAGTTGGCCGTAACTCATTCTTGTGATTTATAACTCACTCTTGCCTAACTCACAACTTGGATATCTTCGTTTCGAACATAGCTAATCTTCTGGAATGAATAACGCTTTCAAGGAGTGCGAATAAAGCTCATTTGGATCTTTCATCTTTCTTCGTTCATCATAAATTCATTACCTACTCCTTCCCCTCCTCCACCTCCTCATCATAATTCTCCCCCCCCTTCAATGCCTTCTCCAATAATAACTTTATCTTGTAGAATGCAGCTGAAATTTAGGCCAGCTCAGTCGCGCAATTCTTTCTCACGACTATTAGAATAAATTATTCGAATTCCTACGGGATAATACACTTTACGAAAATTCAATCAAGCCATGGAAAATTAAGTACAGATATCATTACCTTACACCCTCACTTCACTCTCTCTACAACAATATTTGTCTCTCTTTCTCAAGATCATCGTCACTCCATCTCTTCGCACCCATGACATTCAATTTAATACACCATCATACCCTTTCTCTCTCATACACATTATTCATCATCGCTCTTCCTCTTAAACCTCTTCCGACAATTTTCTCTCCTCTCTCACACTTTCCCTCTTTCATACTCTCTCTTACTGTCGTTACTCATCTATTGGCAATATCGCTTCATCATCTTCTCACTCCAATTTTCTTTCTCATGTCATTGTCCTAGTAGCAAGACAATCGTCTTATTTCCTTCACCCTACTACATTACAGAGGCAGTAATTCAAATCTATTCACTTATTCTCACTTTCCAATCTTCTTTCTTTCTCTCTCTTTATTCCTCTCTTTCTCTCCATCCTTCGTCAGTTTCTTTCCATCTCAGACACTTCCAATTTCCCCCCACTTATGCACACAAATCTTTACTCTCCCCTAAAAATTCCACCGTTAATTCGTAATGAAATTCAAGCGTTTTCATCAAGCATCTGTAATCAGTAATCAATTCATGAATTGGGTTTGCATAAAATTATTACACTCGCTGACAGGCTTGAGAATAATATTCGTCTCCCGATTATTCATCACAAACAAGTTGAAGAAATTGTCTCAATTATCGAAAACATTTGGAGGGAAATTTAATTAAAAAATGTTTTCAGTTATGCACTTAAATAATTCAGTTTCCTTTTCATTATCAAGTATTAAAGCACATCATGTTTTAGAAAATACATTCATTCGATGTTTCTTTTAATTTTCCCACATTCATAAATCTTGAAAATAATTTAAAAAATCACAAATCTCAAACCACATAGAAAAAAGTTTATATTTTGATAATAATATGCAGTTGATGCCCTGGAAGTGGTCTAAAATAGGGTTCAAAAGTTTCCCAAAATCATCGATTTCAAATATTGGATGTTAACTACCATAATGGATCGCTCAGTTGTGTCCGTGGGCTTTTCAATAGTTGTACAACAAATAAGAGCTGTTTGTGATATACAATTCATTCATTTAGCCATCAAAGAAAATTGGAAAATTTCTCTACCCGTGGGTCCAGGGCAAGGCTGGACGGTTAACAAATATGACGAGCCAATAATAATAGTTGTATAACAAATAAGAGATGTTTGTGATATTCAATTATCATTAATTTATTCAACAAATATGGCCAGCCAATAGCAATAATAGTTGTACAAAAAATAAGAGCTGTTTGTGATATTCAATTACCATTCATTTAGCCATCAAAGATAATTGGAACATTTTTCTCCCAGTGTGTTTTTTTTTTTGAGAATGAATCCCACGTAGGTCTGAGACCTGTGCGTGGGTAATGAGTTGGATGATGGTGATTGATGAGTTGGACCTACAGTTTTAGGTGGGTTCCGAACCACCGGATTCAGTTAGTGGGTCCAGGGTAAGAATGAAGGGTTAACAAGGCTAGCAAATAATAAAATCACAGACTAACATGGTAAATTTTGAGCCCTAGTAGTCTTGCAGTTGATACTGAATGCATTCAGTTCCAAAATTTACCAGAATAATAGAACCCAACGTATTTGGATCCCTAGGAAAAAATGTGAATATCTGAAGGAAAATTCTCCCATGAGAAAAAGATCGAGCAGAAGACGAAAATGAAGCCCAAGAGGATGAACTACGAACATTGATAGTGAAAGCAAAAAAGTCTCTCAAGTCCCCGTCACGGTCATAGAGGCTTCATGATTTTTTTATGACTCCATTTTGGGTCTCTATCACAAAGGAACAAAGACAACTTAGGATGAAGGAAGGGGTGGAGAAGCAATCTCCTTCCTTTTTTATGTTCTTTTGGAGGAGTGTTACTATCCTGTGTGTGTCGTTTTTCGCGTGGAAAATCTCTCCCATTCACACTGATTAATTAATTGATGTGTTCTCTCATTTACACCGAATATTGATATAATTGTAAACCAAGTTAGCTCTCTACCGTATACAGTACATTAAGGACTAAACGGGTTGAAATAAGTCTGAAGACGCATTATCGTCACTTATTGCATAGATTTAGTTTAGGGCAGTTTATAATACCGATGAAGTAGAAAATCTGAGCCAGAGAAGAGAAATCCAGTCCTCTACCCGCCACCCTTCATCCACCCCTTTTGCATTCACTAAACATAGATAAATAGAAACTTCCATATTAGTATGTATTGTCTGTGGTTCAAACCAACTGACTTTCTACGGAAGATGTAAGCTTAAAACCGTGTAGACCAGTTAAATACGAGTTAGACCAGTTTGCTTGATACGAGAGGTTGGCTTGTAAGGGAAATAATTTTTTATTAGGTTTGAACTGTATTACTCCCACCAGCAGACAAGGTTTATCCTTCTGCTGGTTGGTGCCAAATATTTTAAAGGAAACATTTTTATTCTGTTAATTACTCTAATAATAATAAAAATGGGTTATAGTGATGCTTATTGAACAGATGAGAGTAGTGGTCTACACTACTGTCAGCTCTTGATATGAGGCTCTGTCGGGCCCTTAATAGAACTTGAAACGTCAAGTCAAATACTGTATACTATTATTTTGAGTACTTTTAATGCTACATATTTTTTTCTTTTGTCAGATCAATCATTTATTTATTTACAAGTTCCAAAAAAGGTCCTGCTAAACCTTGTGGGTTTTTCAGCAGGTGCCAAAATCTATACATCTATAATAACATCATCATCAATATCAATATAAGTTGTTGTTTACCATAGCAACCAGATAATATTTTTCGGCTCAAAAGTTTTTATAAAAATTTAATATTATTAACTATTTTTAACTGTTTTTAGTGTTTCGTTTCAAGTCAACTTTTAAATTAATAGTGGTCAACTGAGAAGATGCATTTTATTATTTTCGAGTGAAGGTTTTCAGCATATCTTAAATTTTTAGTCTGTGTTAACCTCAATGTTTTGGACAATGTAACATATTCAAAATTTGTGAAGGGAGCAGTTTTGGACTTGAGTCTGTTGCACCTTCACACTCGCTGTAAATTTGTCACAATAAATAAATAATAATAATCATTACATCTATAATAATATGTAATGCTTATATAATACTTTTTAGTTGTACTATAATGAGAAAGATGTCCGCACAGCATTTGACTGCATCGCAATATTATTCAGAATAGAATGAAAAAACCTGTCTAATTTGCTTTATCACGAATGGCTTGCAGTGGAATTAACGTAATTTATCCGTTGGGAAAACTAATATTATGAGTTCTGAAAAAAGCAAAACACAGACACACCGGTAACGTTTGCACAATGCAGAATAATCAACTTTGGTTTGATTTGTGTAGACTCCTGGCAGCATATCCGAGGGCACTTCCGGTCCAATTCGCACCTGGCATTGTGTAAGGGGGATGCGTCACCCCACCCCCTCACCATAGAAACCCTTATTTACGATTGATCAGGAGATTGCGCAATAATTTACACAACACTAATTCAACCCCAACGATCTAATTAGCGCAAGAATAACGATGCAGGCCATTAATGTCAAAAATTCTCCACAAACGCTTTGAAAGAGTGATTGCTCGGTTCAATGAATACACAGAAAAAAACACTAAATTGCTTTTTGCCTCGTTTTTTCGTGTGCCAAGTTTCTGGAATGATTGATAAGCTTTAATGTTTGTCTCAACGTAGCGAGAAGACCAATCTCGGAGCCAGTAGCCAGCTGGTTGTGTTTTTTAGTCGCCCGTTAAGGTAGGAAAGAAATTGAAATTGCTCTATTAAAAACGTTTTTTCACCGGTTCATCACTTTCAAAGTGATTCTCACGATTTTCTTCATCGTCCAGGAATTTAACTCGCGCACAAATTTGAATTGCAACCATCAATTTAATGCAGGTTGGAGAACTCTTTCTTATTACTTCATACAAAGTATACACTTAATCCGTGTTTCGGAGGACACGTTAAGCCGTCGGTCCCGGTTGCATATAAAAAAAAGCAGTCGTTAAAAAAGCGGCGAGGTGGAACTAACCCGTAAGGGTCTCCCCACCACTAAAAGCCATACGAATTTACTTTATACACTTAATGAATTCTAATTCACAAAAGGAATGAACCAAACATGACAAAATTGTATGCAAAGAACGATTAAATAGCCTGCAATAATTTCATTTACCAATTTTTTTTTGAAAACCTGTTTCAATTTGTTTGCCTAATGAACAAATAATGTGAATTTCTCCTCTATGAAAGAAATGAAGACAACCTGTATACATGCTTCTAAAATCTGCGGTGTTTTCCATGACGAAATACTTAATGAGCCATCTGATACTAAAACTGACACTGCATTTCACTTTTATATATTGTTTTACTCACTTATATTGGAGATGCTTGAGGGATGCATTTTACTTCTGAAAAGGCTGACGAAGCTTCTTTTCAGAAGTGAAATGCACCCCTCAAGCATCTCCAATTTAAGTGAGTAAAACAATTTATAAAAGTGAAATGCAGGGTCAGTTTTCATTAGATTATTCTAAAATCATTTAAAAAGCTCTCATCTCACATCGCTCGTTATCATAATACTTAATATACTCTTTGAGTTATTAGAGAAAGAATAAATTCGTCTTCATTTGTCAAACTTACCAGAGATGTGATCAAATAGCTGTGATAATCGCTCATCATGCCGATCTGCTGGGCTTGCTTCAGTACATTGTAGATCCTGTCTGTTGAGCAATCCAACACTATATGCGACTCAGCTGAGTTCTTGATTTGCTTCAAAAGTGGTCTAGAAACAAAAATATTTTGTTTTTTGTTAAATTATGAACTTTATATTTTTTCCAATAATTCTTATTGATTGGACCTTTTTTTATATTTTTATGGTTAATGTTTTGTGAAGTTATAACTATTCTGTTTATATTTTAAAAGATAGGTGTGGAATTTCTTCGAATTGAAATCAAGTACTGTTTCTCATTTATGTGAATGACTTTTCCAGTATGAACACAACCAACAAAATTGGATGTTTCCTGAATCTATGATGTTGCCTAAATCTTGGATGTTGCCTGAATCTTGGATGTTGCTTGAATCTAGTTCGGTCCCTGCCAAACTAAGTCAGTTTGGAAGAATTTCAAGGAAGGTATAATAATGAATAGTCTCAAGCTTCTTAGACAATCAAATAAAGAGATTTTGTTCAGTTACCAGAGTAAATGTTTTCAAATCTAGTATACATTATACTCCTACACAATCGATTATCCAGTGAATGAGTATTGACGAGTATACGACATGAGGTAGTATTTTATTGGAAAATGAACTGCATCTAATAATGACCTCATGATCTAAGTTGGGGAACAAGAAAGCAAGTTCAGAAATCAGGAACTTCAAACTGGCTAAATCAACAGCAGGAACTATAACAACTATATGAACTTGAACTATATGATTATGGTATAAGCATTTGTTTGTCTCTTACTATGAAACATTTTTGAAACACGTGCCTCCAATGGATAGAAGGGATTTTATCAATGTTTGAGCTTCTGATATTGACTGGAGTTGATTTGAATAAATCATTAAACCTGTCAAAAAAATCAAAACATTAAGCAAGTGCTACAGGACTGTAAAGAGAGAAAAATGAGATTTTTCTGATTAAAATTGTCAAGTTCTTCAACTACATGTCAGATTGTTCTAATTAATGCTATATTCTGAAGATCTTTGATTTTCTAGATATTGTCTTCCAAAATTAACTTATACTTTGAAATAATCAAATCAAAGGCGTAAATTGAAGGATGAGATAATCAGATGTTTGATGTGCTTTGAAGTAGAAAAGAATAGAAGGTAGCAGAAGACAAAGGAAAGAGAGAATAAAGGGAAGAAGACAAGAGTGCTATTCAGGTACAGATAGCAAAAGGAAGCAGAAGACAAGGAAAGAGAGGATAAAGGAAAGAAGACAAGAATGTTATTCAGGTAAAGATAGCAATCTCACAGAATATTATTTCAGCTTCATGGAATGGAATGCTTCCTTTACAATTCATCTTCGTATATTGAATATGGTATGAGCATTGAAAACATTCCTCTTCTCATTTCTATACACAATTGCTTCAAATTTTCTCAACGAAAAAAAGATCACTGACAATCAAAATTGAATTGAAAGACAAAGAATTCAATTGACATTTGGAGTTTGAATTCAATTATCAGAAAAGAATTGGATTGCAAAATGATTTCCCCCAGATTCTTAGAATTTCTTACATAAAAAGTGGATAAAAATTCAAACCGAGAGAATGAAAATATCTTATTTGTGCAAGTATTGAATGTTTAGTTCTATGAATAAGGGGCAATTCGGTGAAAGAAGAAAATGAAGAGCATACTCTTCCCAGGGTTTAAAAATAATGTTTTTTCTGTGAAAGTCAAGGAGCTTTGTTTTTTAGTCCTTCAGAAATATTTTTGTTCTCCCTGCTTATGAAAAAGATTTTGCTTCAATCCTGGTATGACTATGAATTAGCTTCATCGTAACCAATATAATTTGAAGTGTGATTTTCAGGGAAAGGTCAGATCTATTTGGCTGAGCACGTGGGAAATTCATGGAAAGGGTTGAAAGTATATCAGTGGAAAAGAGATAAAAGAAGATAGGATCAAAATAAAGAGTTAAAATAAGCGGAATACGTTGTTTGAAAAACGGTTTTATTGATTCTTTATTTGATATTGGTAAATTATGGCGAGTGTTTTCTTTTTTAATTTTCTCCGCAAGCATCCAAAATCGAAGATATCTCAGGCTTTGGATCAAATAGGCCAGCCTTCAGAACCAATCACGAACTTCAATTTCATACTCAATAATCTCTCCACGTGGGGAACGAGAACCGGCTGTCTAAATGAGTTTTCTCTGCGAATTTGCAAATAAATTGACGTAGATTGTGTTCGCAAGAAGCCACGAATCAGTCTACAGAAAGAAGATGCGGAAAGTTGATCGAATGAAGACTGACAGTAATGTAGGACAATTCTGTTTGGATTATGAAACGCGATAATACTGGAACGTGGCTACCTATTCATAACTGATATAAAAGGAAATGAAACTTGTCTACCAGAAGTGTAGAAGGGGTGATGAGGGGAATTCACAGTAACAGAACAGATTGAAAATGCTGTCTCTAAAGAGAGAGTTCAAATTTGTTTGTCTCTTAGTACGAAAAATTTTCGAAACAGGTGCCTCCAATGGAATAGAAGGGATTTTATCAATGTTGAAGCTTCTGACTGGAGTTGATTTGAATGGATTCCTAGGCCAAATTCCATTGATACTGAAATGGTGAACTTGAACAAAAAATGGTGAATTTGAACTTGTCAAACCGGAGATACTATTGAATTTATTATATAGAACTATCGGATCAGAATATAGATGACCAGAGAACAAAAGAATTCATTACTTTTTTTGAGGATGAAGCCCACATAGGTCTGAGACCTGTGCGTGGGTAATGAGTTGGATGATGGTGATTGATGAGTTGGACCTACAGTTTTAGGTGGGTTCCGAACCACCGGGAAGTGCTTTTACAGCAGAGAACATTGTCTTTTTTGCAATTGAAATCTTTCTTGAAATACTCTTATTATCCCTGCCGTTCTCTTGAAGAATTTTTTCCCAGATATTTGGAAGACTTTACTCTTTGTAAACAGTTTACATACAATTAGGGTCTGTCAACTAATAAATAAAGCAACACTCCTTTCCATTATGATTAGTCATACATACAATTATTGTCAAGAACCCTGTAGCTATCGAAGTGAATAGCCCAATATATCAGTTGTATAACTGTAATGAAAGATCAGCAGTCGGCACCGGAGTCAAAAAATGGAAAGCCGAACTCATCATACCGGCAAAGCGAAAGAATGGACGACACCGGCTCAAAAATAACCGCGGTAAAATCTCGCTTATCGGTGCAGATGAAATTTATGCAGAGACAAATTCGGCGAGGAAATTGGTTTTGCGTGGTGGAGGGCGGATATAGAGGATGGTGGGGGGGGGGGGGGATAAACTGAAACATCGGTCGATATAAAATAGGAATGAGTGGTGGAGGGGGTTGGTAAATTGGAAAATGTCTGTCTACGCTTTTCCGGCAGCTATCGCTTTTCCATCTTTATTTGGCCTACTGCTGTACCGATATGGAAATCGTCGGAAAATCTCATCAGCCATGCGCCGCTCACTGCTTGCTTGTTATCTTACGTCCAATGTATGGAAGGGTGGACGATCTGTGCAACTATGAAATCGCACAGGCAAGCTGTCACAGCGATATATTGCTTTTTAATAATTTGAAATCATCACCTGTCGACAAGGAATGCTGCATGTACTTGAAATGAAAATTGATAAAATATTGCGCGCGGGATCAACGTGAATCATGGGCGGGAATTTTGATTTGAGAGAGGGCCAGTTTAACGGTAACTGATGCTATCATTCTTAGCTCTTTTGGAGACATCGATTTTATTTTTCAGTCCGCACGCCAGGGGTTGCAATAAGGCACAAATAGTAATGTGAAATTCCATCTCTAGCTTACTCCTACAATGTAAGTCTACAACGTGTAGTCACTAGTTGCAGTGTAGTGGTTAGAACGCCTGACTGCCACCCCTACGGTCATGGGTTCGATAACTGTTCCAGCCTAGCATTTTTGTAATATCATTCCCTTCATTATCCGTGATGAAGCCTCAGACTGATGCTAAAATTATAAGCAGGAATGTACGATTAAAAAAAAATGTAAATATCTTGAGAAAAATGTACAATGTAGGCCTACGTCAAAGTGTAAGCTTAGTAAAAACCATGGAGAAAACGACACTCTCAGAACGACAATTTCAGTAAGACTGTCAGTACACTCTCACGTACATTGGTAATTGAACCAGATTTATAGAAATATAACAAGAAATGCAATGGAAATGGGAACTATAGCTGATAAGGAATTGAATTCGAAGGGGGTTGGAAGTAAAATTACTTACATTTGAACATTTTTCTTGTATTGATACAACATATACATTCTTATCACATCCAGATATTTAATAGTAACACCAACATAGGGTTTTTTCGGAGTCACCTACGTAATTTCTCACTAAATCTTGTTTTTATGTATTTTTTGTAAACCTATATAATAAGGGTGTGTTTGCTTGTGTGTGCGTGTATGTTTTTGTTTTGTCTTACGCATTTCATAAAAATAGCAACGATTTGAGGTACTAAATTTTGCACATAGCTTCCTCTAAACTCGATTCAGTGCACCTCAAAGAAATAATACATAAAATGGAGGAGTTGCTAACTTTATGAACTAGATGAAAAAGATGGTTGATTTTGTTTTTTCTTTGTTTTATTTTTCCTTTTATTCTTTTAAAAATTAATGCAAAAATTCCATTTACTAGTTAAAATTCCATTACTATAGTGTGGCCACAGACAAAAGAACCTTCGCGCATTGTATCACTGTAGTGACCACTCCCCCACGGCTCCCACTCTTTTGCGAGAGAGCGACAGCTTTATTGCCCCCACTCATTCTCACTCACTTGCTCGACTGAGCTTCTGACAGCTCATCACAAGCTGGCTCTTTCGCGCGCTTTTCTAGCTGTCAAGGACACATTACAAGACACATTCCAATTAATTTGAAAGCCACGTACTATCAATGCTCACTGTTGTACAGACAAGCGTTGACTGACCCCCTCCACTACTCTAGTGAGCGAGAGAGATAAACTGCATAACATGTGCTCTCTCTGCGCAGTAGAGTTCATATTTTGAAGGTTCTTTTGACTGTGGTCGGATTATAGTTTAAAATGTGTTTATAATGTGTGTTTTAATGTGCAGGGAACTCATAGAACAGCTAATACATGGAACACATGATACTTCATCAAGATTAAAAAAAGTCACAAGTCAAAGCAACATTTATGTTCTGTATCAATATTGCAGCTCCTACTCTTTTTAGAATTGTATTGGCATTCATTGGTGGTTGAAATCCATATATCACAAGTTTAATTTAAACTCCCCTTTGCAAAGCAAGGGATGTTTAAACTCAATTCCGATTCTCGATTTCTTATTTCTATTTACCTTTTCCAAAATAAATGTTGAATTTCAGCATTTTTGTAAAATGGGTTAAATACTAGAAACTCATAGAGCAGCTGATACAAATGCCACCATGATGCTGTCACCTTGATGCTGATATAGATGACATACCGACATGTCACAAGCCAATGTTGATTAGTTCTGCAATATTGCAGCGTCGAAAAAACAGATTATTTTTGTGCTCTTCTACTTTCAAACAGCTGATTATATGGATAACAACACTGCAATTTTACTTCCCCTCTCAATTTCGTAATTTTGTGACGGCTACCATAAGAGTTATTTATCACAAAAGTGGAACTCCAATCTGGATTACCGGGCAAGACCAGGTTGTATGCTAGTGATATCAGTGGCGTATTCTCAAGGCTAGCTAGGCTAGCTGCGAAGCCTAACTAAGTTTTAAGAAATAAATATTTTTTCAGATATATATTTAAGAAGGTAAAAAGTGTTGAAAAACAGTAGTGGCGTTAAGTTTAACATCAAATTAAGCGTGCACGATGCGGCGCGACAAGGCCAAATACGCAAAGCTAGCTCATTCACAGCACTAGCCCAGCGGCCCATATCGGCAATGTTATTCTTGAAGATGGAGTGAGGTGGGGTGGGGATGAGTTCGTTTTTCATTGCAGTGAACTGGACTCAGAGCTATCGCTCTGAGAGAGCAAACCCTCGCCCGAACAGTGGCGAACACGGCCGGCTGTAGCCGAAGCGAGTTGATGGGTCAAGTCAGCGTTCATGTTATTGTTTGAAGTTTGGTTTCGATTCGGTCAATCTGTCGGCAGTTCGTTGTTTTTATAACTTTGTTTCTATTTTTTTAAGTTCTTTAATTTTTATCCGTTTGTTACATGGTTAATTTGTTAAGTGTATACGGTTAATTTAATTGAACGTTGCATCTGTGTTGTTCTGGGTTTTAAACGCAACATAATTTTTTTTGTAATTGAAGGGTAATTTTTGGAAGGGAGGGGGGTTTAATTGTGAGGAGAGCTAGCCTAAGGTACGTTTTGAGACTACGCCCCTGAGTGATATAATAATTGATGAATAATATTTCATTTCCAAGAGTTAATAATAAAGACAGCTTACAGGTTTCGCACAGAAGCAATCATCTAATTCAAAAATAAAGTTGTGAGTAACAGCATTATCCCTCTTCCCCTTATTTCCTTTCTTGTCACACTTTCCTCTTTCTCCAATATGACGTTGTCACAGGGTTGATGGATCACATTTACTTCATCCACATCTCCCAATTTCCAACCATCTTTTTCATCTGGTTCATAAAGTTATCAACTCCTCCATTTCCACCCTCCATTTTATGTATTATTTCTTTTGTTCTATTTATTTTATTTACCTCCAGAATTAAATTCTTTTATACTTCCTAATACATAATAGTATTTATCGTCTGGTTTGTGGTGTTATTACCTTCCAAACATAATTGTTATTTTGAAGGAAATTAGATTCCACTCCAAAATCACACAATACAACTCGGTTGTCATACCTCAATTCCATGTGTAAACAATACCAAATGTACCTTGCAAACTTCCTGATGACGATCACTATTATATCGCCATAATACATAACAAAATTTCGACACAGCAAATGTAGATTGCAAATGTACGTGGGACGATTACTATTACTATCATCACAATACATCTCAAAATTTTGGTACAACGTAAACAACTGTCCCCAATGACCGTGCAGTAAACTTCCTGTTGTTGACATGGACATAAGAGGTATCTATTCTATTGAAACGTGGGAGTATTATAATTAGGCTATGAGAGGAGGGTGGAGGGTAAGAGGAGGGGGAGAAGTAGGAGTAGGTGGAGGAGGAGTGATGGTGTTGTAGTATAGAGGTGGAGGAGTATAGAACACCAGCCAGCTCTATAGCAAATTACAACGTCCTCTAGTTTGCTTGCTAACATGCATCTGATTTCCACTAACATCACAGTTTCCCTGTTGGTCGGCATGTTGACATGCCATTGCAAATTTGCACTGCTGTCGACACAAAGGATGCAAGCGGCTAACGTTGAAAAGCTATGTGTGGATGATTAACTGCAGACTCACCGTTTATATATGAACTTCCCCAAAAACGGTGGCATTCGTTGAAAATAAACTGGTGCGAATACCATTCATGTGTTTTATGTGCCATGTATGCCATGTTAGGCGCATAAACAAGATTTTATCATGGAATATTATGAAAGTAGAGATTAAAACAGTTGTTGACAGCAGTTAGTTTATGCTGTGTATTTATTTACTTATTTGTACAGCCAAAACACAACTTATTGTAGAGAAACAACAGGCTTTTAGCCCAAAACTGTCTCTACTACTAAATTTTTTACAAAATATCCAAATATTTGTAAGCATTATGTTTTGTTTACGTTTTGATCGAAATTTAACACGAATCTTCTGGGAAACACAAGTATTACCATGTTCAATTTAAACGATGAAGCACTTTGTTAGATTCTATTTAATACACTTCAAGATATTTTTTAAATTGAATCACTGAAATTTGGTAGAGTTGTCTTTGGTAGAGTTGTGGTAACAATTGCCACAATTACTATTTAAATTGGATTTCATTTCTTATTGGATTTAAGGCTTAATTAAGGCTGTCTATTTGGTTATATTTTGTGCTCTATTTTTATAGAACTTCATGCAATATTCTGTACTTTTGGTCATATTTAGTGCTTTATTCATCACTCAGAGAAGTAATTGAATTTGTAAATAGTAAAAAGTTGAATATGTTTTACATTTATTGTTAAATCCAACCACTTTATCGAAGATAAAATTGATGTTTATATCATTGATAGCTTGAAAAAAGAAAGCTATTTTTCGGAATTTAGAAAATCAATAATTAGTTGAACATGTCCCACACTTTATTTATTATAATATTTAACTGCTCCATCGAAGATGGAATTAATATTATTTTATATTTAGCGCATTACACTAGTGGACGTGAGTTTTGTTTCAAAACGCTCAAGTGGAAAAGGGTCTCAGTTTGGACGAGCCTCAAGTTAGTAAGATTACTAATAAAATAAGCGTTTTGGTAGAGCAACCACAAACAATTTTTAGCCGCTGCTTTTCCGATAAGACACGACATTGGACAACACTATTTGGCTCAGTGTGAAGTCACGTACCGTCGAAGAGACAAGCGCATTACACGTTTGACGTAGAATATCGGAAAAAAGGACCTACGAGACACATTCGGTTCGAGTTTCGATCATGTCCCTATTTCCCAACGGGGCCTGACACTGGCAACATCATGCTTGTCTCAAAAACCAGTCTTGCAGAAGACGTCAGTCGGTGTGGCCGCCATCTTCTTGTATTGGTCTCGACGGTTTTTGCAGTTCAAACGGTTCCTAGTCTCAGCAGTCTCATATAGAAATCGTCAGTGATGTGAACGGCGTTTTTTTGTATTCGTCCAAACAATTTTCCACAATCCCAAAAGACTTTTCTCAGTTCACTTCCAATAAACTAAAACTCTGGTGCCATCTTACTTACCAACCCCGCCTTTTTCCTCAAAAAGAAAAACTAAACAACTCGAAAATCGCTTGGAATTTATACTGTAACAAACGTCTTGGCACGCTCTCCAAGGATGCTGATCCTCTTTGAATCCATCCTGTTGCTGTAGTTTCGAATAACAGCTTTCTTCTTGTTAGAAGAGGATATCGTATTTTCCAATTCCGCATTGCTCTTGTTCTCTAGCTTCCAAATCTCGTGACAACCTGCTTGAGTTCTGTTTTAATAGGGAAACACAAGTCTCTGTAGTGCTACCTGTTCTCATTTTCTTTTCTCCTTATTTATTACTACCTGTTTCTTACATTCTCTGTTCAAATAACAGCTTGGGAAGCTGCGAGCTCCATCATTGGCATTCTTTAAAAGTAGCTTCCTTATGTGGAGCAATAAGTTGTAATATCTTGTTTCACCTCTTTTCTTATATTATTAGCTTCTGTTTTACCTCTACTTCTGAATTACTTTTTTGTTGTTACTCATCTACTGTCTTATTTTTCATCTTCCTATAATCTCCTTCTTTATAAATGTATGTAGGGCAGTATAAAGTATGGTCTGTCAGGTTCGACAATCCTTTTTCCTTAACATTTCCTTTTCCTCATTTCCTTGATGATTTGTATCTGAATGTCTGAATATCAGTTTTCAAGTGAATTCGAAGCCTGAGGGTGAGGCAGGTTACATCCTGTGCTCTTTATCTCAATTATAATAGGTAATACGTACCTTGTGGCTCAAATCTCTTTGAATATTGGATGGTAGTCTGCTTGAACTCATTACTTTTTACTTTTACATTTTTACACTTTTTACTCATTACAGTGCGAACTTCATTACTTTTCCACCATTTGTGGCCTTTTACACCGTGTGTTCGACTTATCTTGTATTTACCTGCTCCAGATTCACATTATCTCTTTCTCACACTCTTTAATGTGTTTTTAAGAAATTAAATTTATAGAAAATAATTCTTGGGTTTCTTGTTCCATAACGATCTGCGTTATTAATATTAACTTTTTGTTATAAATTTAACAACTTGCAGTCAGTTTTAGATTGTGAATCTATAATAAATGTACTCACACTTGGCCGAGCGTTCTCGAGTTGTTTAATCTCATCTTCAAGGCATCCTAGATTGCCATCTAGGCTGCCTAGGCTGCTATCTATAGGATGCCTTGAAAATGAGATTCAAAAACACGAAAACGTTCGGCCAAGTGTGAGAACATTCATTATAATTATATTCACAATCTAAAACTGATTGCAAGTCGTTAAATTTACAACAAAAAGTTGATAAAAAATAATTTTAAAGAAGACGAATTATGATAATAATAATAATAATAATATCGTGCGACCTGGCTGGCTCAGTCAGGTCTAATGTCAGAGCTCTCATGTCGCTTCTGAACAAAGTTCAGGGCCTCTAATGTGACTAAGCGTCTGCTTTCTAGGCTGCCAACCACCGACCGGCTTAATCAACTAGACTACAGCTAATCCTATCATTTATGATAATATTGTACTGTAATGTTAGCATGAGAAAAATCAAGGAAAAGGGAAGTAAGAGTTTCACTTTGCAAATTACAAAGCGCGACAGAACTGTAAGAGTAGGTCTGAATTGAAAATATGGTAACGAAAACAAATAACTTCAAACTAGCTTTATAACATAAAACACACGAGAGTTGAAGAAAATGTTTCATTTTCAAAGGAAAAATTGAATGCTCTTCTATTATTCTACTACACAAAATCAATAATGACTAATAGCTTGTCTAGCTGAATTAAATTCTTGGATTTCTTGTTCAATAACGATCTGCGTTGTTAATATTAACTTTTTATTGTAAATTTAACCACTTGCAGTCAACACTGCAAGTCGTTAAATTTACAATCATAAGTTAGTAATGACTAATAATTTTTTCAAAATGAATAATAAGATGAAATTGTCACAACTACATTTATTAAAAATATTAAGGAACTAGTTTCAGTTGTTATACCATTATCAATCTCAATCAAACCAAGGGTTGTGACAATTTCGTCTTATTATTCATTATGGATACCTTTCTGAAATATCACCTTCGCCACTACAAAGAAAGAATAATTTTTTCACAATTATAATAATCAAAATTATTATAAATGATTTATAGTGCTAAGAATATAATCGAGCAATAATATTCCATATTTATAATTAATTATTATCATTTTAATAAAACTATAATAAATCATCAATTTTACACATTCAGCAGAAGGAAATTTGGCATTGAAGCCTCTTCATAAGCTCCAAGATGATTCAATAATTAGGGGAAAGTCAATTGAGTTCATGTCTCACCTATAGTCGGAGCTTTCTCCCAGTTGCCTCACTGTGATGGGGTACTCAGATGGTCCATGAGCCTTGAGCAGCTCTTGCAGTCTCACCAGTCCTTCATTATTCTCATAGATGATGGTAAACGATTTCCAGCCCCAAGCTTGGACCAGGTCGACATAAGCCTGAAATTCAATTAGGATAAATGTTAAATTTGCTAATTTCTTTGAGTCTTAATTTGGTGAAATCCAAATATGAACACACGGATGCATAGTGTAACAATTACTAGAAATCATGGACCCTTTGATGAGAAGTATAAAAATAATTCAGCATTATAGACAATTACTTTATTTATTCATCCTCTCTGCTTTATTTGGAAGACTTATTCATCAAATATGAATAAGAAGACTTTAAAATGATTTTAAGAACTCTCAATGTTCTATTGAGCAGTGGCGAGCGGTCGGACTGCATCAACTGAAACACTGCTTCACTACTGAAGTCATTAAATAAAATAAAGAAATATTTTTTATTCATAAATTAAATTACCAGAGTAACCGAAAGTAGTCTAAATTTAACTATAACACATCTTTGAGTATGAGTGTTCAAGAATTCAGAAGCCTACATAGGTACACAGGCAGCGTTTAGACAATAACTAAACAATAAGAGGCATAAATGATGCAACATGAGAGGAAGCGTAGCTGAAACTGCTTCAGCTAGGCGGTGCACAAGCAGTCATTCTAGTCAGCAGCTGTAATGGGGCTAGGAGGGAGCCCATATTAAAATAGATGCTCTATGAAGCACGCTTCCTTGAATGCGAAGTCTTACGACAGTTTAAATTTAAACAGTAAAAAATTTGAACTTTTAAGCAATTTTAGTAATTGCCAACTCAACAGCTCGAATTCCAGTCCATATTGATTCATCTCGCTAATTAATTAAATTCTCACTTCTGTTATCATTATATAAAATAATGATTAGAATGCTAAAGATGTAACAATTACTAGACAAATTAATTTAAAACTCAATCTCTTTATTATAAATTCATTTTTAGCCATTATATACAGCAAAAGCGTCTTTTCTATTCGTTGTCAGGTTGTCCGTCGAGAGATTTTTATCACAACAAATTGTGCTGGTTGAGTTTCCTTTAAAAAGCCACACAGAAAGAACTCTGTTTTACAGCTTTTATAGGACAGGTGGTTGTAACTTATTATAAATGTTTTTATTATTATGCAATGAAAATTATTGTAAAAGACGTTGTAATATTATCACTATTATTTATCAAATTGACACTATAAAAGTAGTATTTTGTTAATTTTATACTACATAAAAATTTATTTACAACTAATAAATGAGTTTTATTGAGATTGATAATGGTGTAACAACCGAAACTAGTTTCTCGAAGTTTTAATAAATGTGGTTGTGACAATTTCGTCTTATTTTTCATAATAAATGAACTATACAACAACTAATAACCAACAATATACGAAAAGTGTTTTCAAGTTCTTGAGCAAATGATTTGTTAAAGCGATGATTTATTGAATTTAAGCTTCCACATTAACCAGTCTATTATTGTTATCATTATTTTTTTTAAATACATATTCCTCTTTTTTGCATTTTTTTCAAGTTCACATTCCTGATTTTGAGCCTTGATACTCGTTTTTAACATCGAATATCCAAAAATTTTCCCTTAATTTTGATTAAAATGAATAGATTTAAGCTTTTTTAGACATGATTCTAGAATCTCTAGAATAGGAATGAAATTTTCCCCGGGGGAGGACCGCCCGACCATCCGGAAGGCCCTTAAACACCGTGTAGCCTCCGCCATTTCAAAATTCTGATATGCTGCTGAACTTCTGTTTCATTATTAATTGCACATAGATCGCCACTGCTATTGACTATTTACTAAAAAAAAACAAAACAGGAGAGCAGCAGAAGAGCCACTTGTTTTGTGAAAAATGAAACAGTTCTAACTGGAAAAAATTGATGTTCCATTGCACAAACTCAAGTTTCACCCAGACTATAATAGATTTACTATAATAATAATTGAGAAATTATCAAATAGCATGTTGTGAGGAGCACACAATTTTCATGATAAGAGTTCACCGTGTGTAAATGATGTTAGATGTTTTAGTAAGGTGTTTTTATAAGGTGAGTTACAAATTCCTAGTGTGGATCCACTACTAAGTTCTCTTGTTCCTGTACAAAATTGACTATCATTGGAAGTTTTGACTTTTTCGTTCCTCTTATTAAGTAACCTGATAGACTTTTTAATTACTACTTGGTAGAATGTCAATTAAATATTGGAGTAGACATTGAGTGAAATCAACAAAATTCAATCCATTGACTAATAAAATTACTTGCTAAGTAGGCAGCAAACTAGGAAGTTCGTTACTTTCAATGCCACTCATAGTCAACAAAGTTCAATCTCTTGGCACAAACTGTGATAAGTGTGATTCACAAGCAACAACCAACCTCTAACTACCAAACAACTGTCACAAATAAAGAGTACCCAGCACAGCTAACCAATAATGAAAACACCACTACTGAAATAAATTCTTTGTCTTTTATACAACACATTAGAACAGAGTGCGCGCTCAATGAAAGTCATTCCCTTCAACAAGACCGAACCGGGAAAAGCATTTCAAGCTCTCTTTTATTTAGAGGAGGCAAAAAAAAAGATTTGTACCGGTGGTATTCAGTTGAAGGTGCTTTTCTTTTATCTTTTAGTACTTTGTTACAAACGTACTTCGGCTTAATTTGGAGTGGAGAAAGCCGATATTGGACAAATGAAGGACCTCACTCACTCTCACTGGGATCACCGTCCACGGTGAGTACACTCGGAAATACACAGCACGTGCAGTACGCTCTGATTAATTAAATAGGCGTTTCTCACTTGTCTGTTGTTGGCGAATTTGTTTCCGGCCTCTCTCACTATTGTTGAAAGTTCACTTTCTCTTGCTGATTCGTTAGCTCTTCTGTTAATTGCAAAAATTTCGAAACTCCCCCTTCACATTTCATGCTCTTTCCAGAGAAGTTTTGGCACATACAATTCAATATTATCAAACTATGGAAATTCCATTCGTACAATGCAGAATTGGAATGGAGTGTGAGATTAAAATGTAAATGAAATGTAACTCTATACTTACGTTGATATAATTTGAAGTAAACACTTTAAATTTGTAGGCTGTGACCATCTACGAGTTAGCTAGGCACCTTCTAAGCTTGTTAAATCTATCTCTTTAAACCCTACATAGCAGTTTTTGTCTTTGGGATGAGGAAACAGAAAACCTTTTAATTATTTCTTTGTTAGAAATAGACTCAAGTACATATTTTTCTGCAACTAGAACCATTAGATTAGACAACCATGAGTCTCCCAAAGCTGATCTGAGTCTGTTTTTGATAATTTTAACTCGACTCATTGCTCTTTCCGCTAACCAACTAGTAACTGCTAAGGAGAGTGAAGTTGTATAAACCTCTTTCAGAGCACTCGCTAAGCTTGAATAATAACTTCCTGCTCAAATCCTAAACATAACTATTTTAACTAATTCATATTCAATAGTATAGTAATAATTATAAATCTATTGTCATTAATTTGCATTCTATCTGGACACTTCGTAATATATTTTTGAATGTCGTCACGTTAAACACGGTTTTAATCAACTTAACCCCCCCCCCCCCCCAAGAATTTCAATGACGCAGTCTGCGTCATAGCCCCCCCCCCCTGTGGGCACCCCTGAATAAGACAAAAAGCACAAATTTTGACATCAGCGTGGAATATTTTTTAAACGTCTATTCCAGAACACGTAACTGCCAGGCTCCTTTACGCTCGATAAACTAGGACACATAAAAATCATCAAAATACGGGATGCCATTTGAAACTACTCCTCAGGTACACATGAAAACGTATCCAACATTCTATCAGTAAACCGTTAGCGAATCTTGTTTGTACTAATTCAACGCATAAACTCATTTCAGTAGCAAAATTTACGCAAAGACTTGGAAGCGACTGTATTGAAGACACCCAAGGGAAGTAGTTGAACGTTAATTAACATTTGCATTATTAATTACCCAGTAATGCACTTGCAAATGCAATTACTGAACTTACTCCCTCTCATCAGTATCTAACGGCTGTTTTCACTATAAAACACAACCACAGGCTGCAGCCTGCATCCTCGTCTATTTTATTGATTTAGTCACTTTGCTCCACACTACTGAATTCGTTCTACGCATTCAATGATTGGAAATGATTAGACAGATAGTTCATTGTGATTATAATACAATTTTTTTAAAGAGCAGCAACTGTAATTACCTATTATGTTTCAAAATGTATAGTTGCCAATTTGCAATAATATAGTATCGAACGATCAGCTATGACGTAATGGACAGTTTGAATTAAAAAAAAGATGGAATAGAGAAGGTAAGAGCGCTGTTTCTTGTCCTCAATCGTAATACCTATAAACATTGTTTTGCTTTTTTTGACAATGCTGAAAATATTGATAAGTTGGGTGGTTTTTCCAAAAAGGAAACTTATTATTTTAACAGTATTGCAATCAATGTGATAATGCAAATAATGTACAGATAGAGACAGATAGAATAATGTACAGACTGACAGATAGAGTAGGGTATAACAGAATATTAGTTCCTTTGATTCACAATAATATTGAAATAGCCAGTTCAAAACTGTTTTTACTGTAGTATTCATATAACTTGGCAGCGTGTAGCAGATGGGACATGCTACATCTGAACCCAGCATACTGCTGCCAAGTTATATGAAAACTACAGTACCTAATATGAAGAGTGAATGTTTTTCCATGAAATTTGGGAACAGAAATTAATTTGAAATAAAATTCCTGGTTAGAAAGTGCAACAAAAGCGGTCATATAATTAAGCGTATGACTAGAATTCTGGTGTTAACAATCAGACAGCTTATCTGAAGAAGAAAGATACCAATCTCCAATAACCAGAGTGTTCTGAAGTATGATGAACAGTGTGGTGTAAATCTAGTGCGATCAACAGTTACAAGCGGGTAAAAATTTAAATCTTGGAGACTCCAGTTAAGGAGTATAAGACAAGTCAGATTAACAATTATACATTTTATACACTAGCTACCATAATCACTATATCAATTACTTGAGGTGAGGCTTAATTTTGATGTGAAAGGAACTCTTGTAAACTATAAAAAGCTTTATCAACTAAATCGTTTTTCAATTTCACATAGAGAGTGCACAAAGCGACGGCATTTGATGGAAATGACAAGAAAATCTTACGAAATTATCTTGAGGTATCTGCAAGAAAAAACTTCAATAAATTTTGAACAATGTCAATTTTAAAATCATAAGTCTGATCAACTGCTGGAAAGAATATTCAAAACAGTGCTCTCTGTGAAGTATCGGTTGCATTTACGAACCTCACTTGAGGCGTCCTTAACTGAAGCGAGATTAAATAATTCTTTAGTGTTTAGAGAAAAGAAGCCTTCCTTGAGTGGGGAAGCCTTAATATAGACTCATAAATACGGGTCTAATGAAATGTAGTTCCCCTCTAACTTTATGGCCGCTAATGTCATTTTATCATTGCAGATTTTTTCGTTTTGGGCTGAAACCCACATAGGTTAGAAACTTGTTTTTGGGTGATGAGATGGATGATGATGATTGATGAGTTGGACTTACAGTGTTAGATGACTTCCAAACCAACGGGAAGTGATCACAACAACAGAGAACAGAGTCATTTTTGCTGGTCAAATCAAAGTGGTCACCCTTCTAAGGGCAGTGCGAGCGCTTGAGTCTTGTCTGACAGAGTAGATACTTGGAACGACTCGAGGCTAATCACTTTTCATGACCTTTCACAAGCCTGATTCATAAGTATATCTATTAATAAGGCTTGTTAGCAGGTAATGTGGTGGAATACATATCTATCCGGGAACCGAAGCAGAAGCCAAAGGATGTCCTAATCACTATCCAACGGTGGTTACTGCGTAGGCCTATAAATTACTGCGCAATGAATCTCAAGGTTTCTATGGATGTTGATAAGTGCTATTGGCTATAAATTAATTTGATAATATTCACCTTGGACAGAGTGGTTGGGTGAGGATAGAGGTTGACAAGACAACTCTCCCTGCGTAGCCGGTAGTCCCATCGCGTCTCTAGGTGTGGAATTTCCATAGTGTCACAAATCGACTGCACATGGCTAGCCGTCTGACCTGACTGCGGACCAAATATGGCGGCCACACCACTGCGCAATAAATGACACACTGAAACAACAAAAATTGAAAACAATTTTGAATATAAATAACAAACAATACACATTATTAAATGATAGAGATGGTTAATGAACGTAACAGAAAATGTGTACATTTGTACAAATTCCATAGATAAGAATGATTAGTCTTTGGAATCAGGGTGTATCAACTTATCTGGCATACAAGTGATTATTGTCCAGAACGTTTAATCCAGAATTGTCTTAAATTTCGGTTCATGACTTGGTAAATTTCGGCTCACGTCTAAGTAAATTTTATTTTGTATTTATACTCATAGAAATTGCATTTCTGTGTCCTGTTGCAGACGAGTTTACAATTCATTATTATATTACAATATACAATAGCGAATTGTCATAAGTTCAAAAATAAGCTCGAATAACATGGTAAATTCTCAAGAAATTGGGATGGAAATAATGAATATTCCAAGTATGGAAATTTGAAAAAATTTACCTAAAAATAATAGTGAAGGGAAGTGTTTTACATTCTTTCAACTAATACCTCACAAAATCGAAACTATGAGAAGTTATTAGTTCAATAATGCACTAAAATACCGTAATCTCATCTTAAAAAAATGATATATTACTAAGTAATAAATTTTTACTCATTTGATTGGCTGGATTCTGGAATGTTCAAACAATCAAAAACATTATTCAAGTTGATCAGTTAATTGTGTGAAGTGAGAGATACGTCCATTGTTTTTTCAAGATTGAGGTCGAGATTCATGATGAACAAATTACAGTTCCAAATGGCACTTTGTTGATTAACATCGTTATTTAATGAGAATAGACGACAAGTAATTCGGGCAATAAAATTTCAATTTTCCTGAATGAAATAATTATGTCATCACAAAAGATAGTTTATTCCCCACTTTTCCATGACATCACTTTGATTTTGTTGCTTCATGTCCAAAGCTGAACAAAAACAATATTTTCATTATCGATCAAATATTCCTATTAATATGCTATATGATACTAATGTAAACTCGGCAATTTGTTTTGTCATTTTACAAAAACACTTTCTTCTTTATAATGGTGGGACTTTTTGGATGGAAAATCAATGAACAGATAAAATAATAATAAGCGTACAGCTTTTATTGATGGGCAGACCCTTATGGGTAATAATCAGATGCTGTGAAGTAACAGTCAATAAAATGTTATTTTTATAGGTGTATGAGCATGAACATGATTGATACTCGAAAGAAGATTTTAAGCGAAAATGCTCTTAAACATAATTTCGCTTGCTTACCATTTTAAAATGGAATAAGTGATGTATTAATTGGTTTTGGGGCTCCAAAATAGGAGAATACTGTTGAATAGTTCCTCAATTTGTTTTCCAATTGGTATTGGAATCCTATGAAAAGAGAATACTGAATTCCAATAAAATTTTTATATTATTGAATGTCATATATTTTCCGCTAGGAGCTGTTTCCACAAATGAAATCACCTCCCTCATTAGCTGTAGAAAAGAAATAATTGGAGGTTTTCCGTCTGGCACGACGAAAAGCAAACTCAGCATTTCTGTTAAAAATACATGGCACGAAACTTTCCCAAGTTGCACGGAAAAGTTTTTGTTGGAAAAGCTACAATATTTTCTCTTGAATTCGTCCGAGCAATTTGTGGGCTCACAGGCGGAAATTAGCATTGTTTTCGTTTGCCACCGAATGCTGGCAGAAAAGGAGGAAGGATGGAGGAGAAGGAAGAGGAACAGGATAATAAAAAAGGAAATATTACAGGATTTGAAAGTAATTTATTGGATAACTCTTTACTGCAGCTTTGGCATGGTGTGGGGAGATTATTCAGTGGGGCTACAAAGTCCTTCAGTATCTGGAAGCCCCATTGATCATCATTCGTAACCTATCAATGTAACCTACATTCTCCATTATATCTCAGATATTGCTTTCCATTTCCATTCAACCACATTGTTTTTTCAATTCGATTCTTTAAGCCTTGAAGATGCTGGAGAGGTAGGATGTATGTTTTTACTGGTTTCTAAAACCTTTTGAACAACTATTTTTGGGACAGCTTGTAGTTCCACTCTGAGGGAAATTCTCCCAAGACAATGCTTCAGCTCATTTTCTCTAAAATACCTTTTCTCGGAAGAAAATATATTATGTTTGTATTGTAAAAAAGGTTTGAGAGAATCCTATTTGAAATGAAGTCTTTCTTGTTGAATGGTATTACTCAAAATGTTAATGTTTTTAATAATAAACTTTGTTTAAAAGATAAATCCGGAAACTACAATCTACTGAGAGAAGATAAAAAAAACTCAGAAGATACCAACAGAAAAAAGATGGTGATATCCGAAGCTGAGAGAAAAAATAGATGTGACCGCATGAAGAACTACCATGCGGAATTAAGGGCAAAAAGAACAGCCAATAAGTGAACTTAAAGTGGTCCCCTGTGGCCGTACAAGCAGAAAAAAAACTTTGTTTATTTTAATAAACGATCAAGCTTCTCAACAAGGAAAGAGTGATTATGGATTCAAATGAGTATTCTTTCATAGTATATTGACTTATTATTTTTAAATTGATATCAATAATACATTGCGCAATGTTAAATTTTGGAGAACCCCGTTTTGAACAATACTCTCTTTTGTTCTCGCCTAATATGGAGAAAAAAGAAATGTTGAAAACAAAAATATTAATTGGTAAAGTGGAAATACAGTAGTTTATTTAAAATGTAGACCAATCGTTATTTTGAATTAAAATACTGAAAAAGCGCTTCCGAATCAAAAATTGCTAGTAAAATAATATTTATCTACAACTAAGCTATGAAGCAGATATTAGAGGTTAGAAACTGATACCAAAACTTTATACATGCCTGTTCAAAACAATTACATACTGAAGCTGAATAGTTTGTTTACTCTAATTTGATTTCCAGACATTGACTCTAGACCAATCAGAGCTCAGGATTTTATCAAAACAGTGTCGAAATGAATATTATGCAAAGCCTCACCAGCTGTTTTTGAAATCAATTTGAATTTCAATTCAGAACCGATCAACAACAAACACAAATTCTTGGTTATGTTTGTGTGGTAAGTTATCCGATTTATTGATAAGGAAATGGAACGTGAAATATTGGTCATCCTAGATAAAGATAGTATTGTACGCAACGATTCTATTTTGCTTGTAAGCCAAGGAGATAAAATAATGGGGTGCAGTTCGATATCCCATCCAGTGAAATAGTCGATGCGAGTTTCGATATCGGATGTTACTTATTGTACATCGTACTTATTGTACACAACGATTCTATTTTGCCTATTAAGCCACTCGAGAGATGTTAAGAACACTCGTTTCAATCGTGTTCCAACTTACATTTCAATTGTGGCTTAAATGTATTCATAATACAATCGTTGTATGCACTAGTGTTTTAAATGCAGTATTCACAATGTAGAATCATATTTATCATATTCAATATTGATCATCTAGAAAGATGATCTATTCTTAAATTTGATGGGAAAGTTTTAAATACTGAAAGTAAAAGCTTTACACTCATGAGGGTGAGCTAGAAGTTTTGAATACTAATAATGTACTCATTTAAATTAAGATTTTCATCCCACTTCTTCTCCATTGTAAGAGAAACAATAAATTCTTTACCACTAAATTTTATTATTACAATAATCAGACTATTAATTAAAGTAGGAATTAAAGTTCATAAAGCCCCCCCCCCCGTTCCACCTTTTTGACAAAAAATTTACACAATAATATGAAGCTATAATTTTTGATTTCATCAAGATACTTGAAACTGGAAAAAAGTAAACAATCAAAATGGGAGTTTTTCAAGCAATTTTCTTTTAACCAGAACTAACTAGTTCTATACTGTAATTTTCATATTAAAGCAATGAGATGATTACAATGCAAAATTTGAAGATATTGTTCGATTGGTCAATTCAATTTCATTATTTTAAAATGGGGTGCAACAGAGAAGTCAGAACAAGAGAAACTCCAACTTTTGGAATAGAACAATGTTCTACTCAAGTTCGCGCTGTTTGATTTCTTAATGGAATACCATTGAAGTTTTTCCAACTTCTGGTGGAGTTTAACTTGGAAAAAGAATTTCAAAGTCACGATGCGAACTGCCCTCTCTTTCACGTAGACGACTAGATTTTGGGTGTGGATCTCTTTAGTGTGTCGCAATCTTGCAGTTCTTTGCTAAGCTCACCCTTATGAGTGGAAAGTTTTCTTATTTCATGCTCAGTTTGGAGTTTTAAAGTTTGTAATGCTTTCAAAATCACCGTTGCTACTGCGAAAGTATTATGTTCATGTTAGTGGTGTGTGTTTGTCTAGATAGATATTTTATTGAATTTATTTGATAGCAAACTCTTCAGTTATTTGAAATGAAATTTTATTTCCACAGAAAAAACAAATTACAAATGTTTGATTGGATAAAAAAAAAAAAATAGTGGAATATCCCGCAAAGACTTGAGTCTGAGCGTTGGATAGAGTTACAATAAAAATAAAATAAAATAGAACAAGACTTCCAGCTTCCGTGTCTAACGTTTTATAAAAGCTGTTAAGGATAATGAGAAGATGAAGAGATGGAAAGGAAAAAAGTAAAGAAGAATGAAGTAGATAAGAGAAAAATGACTTAAATTTATGATATTAAAGGATTGTATTTGAATTGATAATAATGCGAATAGCAGTATGTTAGTGAAAAAGTATTAAATGTTCAATCTTGAGCGTGTGGCCTCGGCCAAAAGCATAATTTCGTGGCACCGTATATCTATGAAAAAAATAACTTCAAACTTTCATCTTAGAAAGTCAGCCTTTCATCTGCGAGTATCTCAATAATCAGCAGTAATAAAGCTAGATCTACTTTTCAAAGTTCGTTTCTTGTTAGAGGTACGTTCTATAAAATTTTATATTTTAACTTTTTGTTATAAATTTGAGGACTTGCAGTCAGTCCTGAAACTATTTTAATCTGACTGCAAGTCGTTAAATTTACAACGAAGAGTTAACATTAATAACGCATATCGTTATGGAACAATAAATCAAAGAATCTTATATTTTGCATCCATACCTTGTATTATTGCTAAAGGCTACATGCTTCTTAAGATTATTGTGTCCACGCTTTTCCACGATGAATAATTCTAATAAGAAGAAACCAACGCATTTCATAAATTCTAGATCTACAAATTCCATTATGCACAAAAAAGAATATCTACTGTGACTTCCAAATAATTTTATGAGAATCATAGAAATAAAAGGAGCGTAATTTATTATAGATGACTGGACTGATTTTGCATCCGTTTCGAGTTATTTGCAGTGTAATTTTCATGTTATTTATTTTTTTATTGCGAATGGTGCCCACATGAGTCTGGAAACTTGTGCGTGGGTAATGAGGTGAATGGGTGAATGATGAGACACATCCATGGCTGAATGGGATTAGAACCCATGGCCAGCCCGAACCTAATCTTATCACAGACAAGCGCTCCAACCAACTGCTCCATTGAGCTGACTTACTGATAATATTATTATGATTTTGTTACTATGACAATTATTGTTGATATTAGTTCACAAAATTTTGAGGTTTATTCTTGTTTATTTGTGTTTGGTTTTCAAGAATTTAAGGTTTATTCTTGTTTGTTTTATTCAGTTTTCAAAATTTATGGTTTATTCTTGTTTTTCACAATGTTGGCTTGCAACATAATCGACTGACTGATTTTTCTCAGTTCAATTGCAGTACATGCCTAGATCTTAAATCTGAAGGCGAATGTGAATAATTTTCTGATGTTAAGAGTGATGATCTCTGATGATTGTGTCAACAGATTTCCAAAATTCGAGAAATTGACTTTCTTTGTTATATTCAATTAATTTCCTTTGTTTTATTTTTCAATTGAACTGACACTACATGATCTGCTCAATTAATTTCAATACCATTTTTTCATCTACAGTTAATTTTACATGTTGTGATGTCTCAATTTACCCAGACGTAAAAAGCGTGTAGGAACTTGACGAAAGTCAATAAATAAGAAATTTAATAACCTATTACTTACTTTATTATCATAATAATCATCTTTTTGTCCCTTCTTGGACACAAATTGTTTCTTTGAAATTGTATAATATTATTATCAAACTTAACCTACAAACAATCTTTACGAAGAAAAAATAATCGAGTAGCTGCAATGCCTTGCCAATCAATATCTTGTTCAGCTGACCAGCTCATCGATTTCATTTTGGGTTATGATCAAAGTTAATGTTATTATTGTGATCATATATTGTGGCCTCGATAAACTTTGAATAATATTTAAATTAGAAATTATACCTATTATTCATTTGAATTAATATATTAACATATTTTACATTACAGTCGAAAACTGCTGCCCGAGACATGGCACTATCTTGAGTCAGATTCCTGAATTACTATTTCGCGGGGTTCAAAGGATGCCTTCCCATTTGCGAAAGGACATCCACGTTTTTTACTCCTTATCTTGTTATTCCATTTGAGTGAAAAATAAGATTTGGGGAGGAAGCGACTAGCTAAAAAAATTTCAAACAGGACGGTCACGTATTTGTACCGATCCCAGCCTAAATTTTCTGTAATTCAATGTAATTTGTAACCGACCTGTGATATTACTTTGAAGTTTTAGAGAATACCTTTGAGAATTAAAATAATAGATTACTGTGCAAGAAATTATTTGGATACGTCCACCTGCTCATGACGACCTCATGTACCGAGATGTCCAGGATCCAAGTTCGAGCCTTTCTTCAATGAGTGAGTGAATATTATATTACTTGGGCCCAAAGTAGAGTGTATAGCCTACAAGTGGTAGTGTCGCCGCAAAAAGGCCATATATCGCTAGACAACTAATTATCATCAGTAAATCACTTGTGAATTAGTTTTCAAAGGTTTTTCCCTCACCTTTTGCTGTGGGAGCCCTTAGGAAAAAGCCTAAATGTTTATAAATTTTCAAAAAAGACTCAATTGCGAAATATTTTCATAATCAGTTCATTTATATCAATCGTCAAATCAATAAATTAATGACTTTAATTCAACTTTCTTGGTAATGCAGAGAGGAATATATTTTTCAATAGACAGTGCCTTAAATTAGGATTAGTACCGAAGTTTGTTTCAATAAAATCCAACAACAAGTCCATAATTGCGCAAAAAAGTATTGAACAAGCACAAAATTTTTGGATAAAGAAAGAAATTAGCTGGTGGTACAAAAGAAGGGATAGCTTATCGTTCTACATTTTCATCTTACATTCGCAACTGACGAAAAAACTACACAAAATTGAATGGGATTTTTTAGACTATAAGTGCAGGGACGAAATCTATAAGAAATTGAAAGAAAAAACCGTTACACAGAACTTGAAATTACAGAAACTTGTTGAAGAACAACGTCCAAAACCGAATAATACAAATCATCACCATAAGTTTGCTGATAGAGTTAAAAATTTCAGTAATGTCTCGTTTTCACCTTCAGAACAAGAATTGCTAGGACAAGGTACTAAATTCAACAGTTATAGTAGTTTAGGGAGCAAACAAACAGAACTTCTAGCATGCAGCATTGATAGGAATTGGAGAGTGTCACAGAATCGTATATTAACCAACAGATGTGCGGACATAATTTTACAAGAACAGGCAAGACAAGTTTTACCCAATATTCAACGTACAGAGGACATCGTGAAGAAGATTAAGAAGAAAGTCAAAGACAACGATTTGATCATAGTCAAAGCAGACAAAGGAGGCACCACGGTTATATTAGAGAAAACTGAATACATAGGTAAAGTTAACGAATTCATTTCAGATAATAATTTCATTGAGATTAACTCCAATCCAACCAACAACATTAATAAATTAGTTAAAAGTAAGCTGGCAGGTATCACAAAGTTAATTGATAAACAGGAAATCAAATATTTAACAGTTATGAACCCATACCCACCCAGATTATTTGGTCAGCCCAAACTTCACAAGAATAATATTCCGATAAGACCAGTAGTGTCATTTATTAATTATCCATGTTCGAAATTGGCCCACAAACTCAACAGTAGCTTCAGATCGTTAACGGGATTCCAACCTAAATTTGGAATCAAAAATTCATTGGAGTTGGTCAATAAAATCAAAAATATTCCTGTTCATTCATCTTATAAACTTGTTTCTTTTGATGTAACTAATCTCTTTACAAATATACCAATTGAAGAAAGTCTTAACAGAGCTGAAGAGATCATGGAAACTACAATTAATGATCCTATTATTAGAACTGAGCTGTTAGGATTGATGAAGTTATGTACTGAATATAACTATTTCAAGTTTGACAATAAATTTTATGAACAGAAAGATGGGTTAGCGATGGGTTCACCCCTTTCACCACTACTAGCTGAATTATTTATGGATAGCCTTGAACATAGAATTTTTGAAAATAATAATTTTAAGAATAGGATTGCTTATTGGTACAGATATGTAAATGATATTATTTGTTTGTGGAAGGGTAGTAATAGACAATTAGATAATTTCCTTAGCTATTTGAATCGTTTACACCATAAGATTAAATTCACCATAGAGTTAGAAGAGAATAGTGTTTTAAATTTTCTAGATTTAAGAATTGACCATAGCACAGGAACCCACAATTTCTCTATTTTTAGAAAAGTAACTCATACCGATGTAATCATACCTCATCACTCATGTCACCCAATATCACACAAACTTGCAGCCTTCAATAGTATGATTTATAGAGCTTTAACCATTCCAATGAGCAATCATCACTTTGAAAAAGAGATTAGTACGATTAAACAGATAGCTATTACAAATGGATATGAGGAAATCATTGTCAATAAAATGTTAAATAAAATAAATAGGAGACTAGCAGTAAGTACTAGCATTGCTGTAACGGAAACTGGGGAAAGGTCATGGATAACGGTGCCTTACCTTGGCCCAGTTTCTGATAAATTAGGAAAACAACTGAAAAAGAACGGTTTTGATGTAGCTTTTCAAACCAAACCAATTTTAAAGAGCTTATTTGGGTGTAGTAAAGACAAAATTGATATCTGGGATAAAAGTGGGGTTTATAAATTGAATTGCGGTGATTGTAATGCTTGTTATGTGGGTCAGACTGGTAGAAGTTTCAAATGTAGAGTAAATGAACATATCAGGGATTGGAAAACCCAAAAAGGAGATTCAAATTTTGCAGAACATCTCATTAATAATGGACACAAGTTCAAGGCTGAAGAAAATGTTGAATTTCTGCATTTGATTGGCAAATGCAGACAATTGAACATTTTAGAAGCTTTGGAGATAACTAAGTTGGTAAAAAACGATTCCATAACTAATTTAAATGACCAAATTTATTTTAACCAATTCAATACAACTAACTTGGTTTCATTATAATTCCAGCCTATTTTTAAAAAGCAATTCTTATGTGTATTTCTCAGTTGACCTTGATTGCATTTCAGTGAGCTTCTAATTTTTAAAAGAATTTTTTATTTTAATTTGATTAAATTCTAGCCTTATTACAAATTTTTTGTTACTTTCTTGATGTTCACATTGTTTAGTTATTGATTTGACTCGTATTTTTTCTTGTTACTCCTCCCACCAGGGGGCGTGACTTGACAACCAATCACAATGTCCGATTAGGTCAGCCTCTTTCCCTCTTAGCCAATAGTATCATTTCATGTATAGTATATATAAGGCTTCTCTGTACTTCAGTTTTTCAGTTTGATTGAGATTGATAATGGTGTAACAACCGAAACTAGTTTCTCGAAGTTCTAATAAATGTGGTTGTGACAATTTCGTCTTATTTTTCATTATGACTTTAATTCACTTAGAAGAGTAAGATTGCTCATTCCTTCTTGAAGAAGGCATTTCACTCGCATTATCTTCAATAAATATTGCATGAAATTCACCACCTTGTCGCCTACATCAATTACCTGGTTTGATCTTGGGTATTATTCAGAATATTTTAATATAATACTCTGCCCCTTGGTGAATGTTCGCAACACGGCTCATGCACACGCATGAGCTAGCCTGCCATAAGTGAAAGCATGCTCAAACGCAATGCAATTAATAATTAATATTCTTATTTCAGGAGGTGAATAAATAATATTTTGTGGAAACTGTTCGAGGGTTGTATTACAACAGGCTCGAGTGATTTCCATAGAACTGATTTATTTTTATGTTCATTCCATCAACATATATTTTTTGAGAGTGATATTCAGCGCAGAAGGTAAACGAGCATATATCTCAGAGATTTATATAGAGAGTGTTGTAACTAACAAGTATTTCAACTCACTCAGGATTAAATCTATGAGAATATCTATTATGAATGTGGATTATTTAGGACTTGCTAGAATAATCGACTTGCACCAGAGATGCTCTATCAACTGGCTATCCGGAAAAACATATATTATAATATACAAATTTAGTGCATCACAGACTGATTATTCTAGCGAGCCCACAAATTTCAGTGTTTTATCCCACAGAATAAAATAGAGTCTGACAACTGGCCAACAGTGACTAGTAGTCGTGACAATGTAGACCCTACAATAAATTCACATCCATGGACAAATATTTCAAATGGTTGAGTTTACAATTGAATTAGTTAAAAAGTTGTGTGGTAAGCGCAACATTGTCCCAGCATCTTTCAGAACCTTCTTAAAAAAAGAGTTTTGAATTGGGAATGTTATCCAAAAGTGGCCACCTTTTTATAATACATTTTATTCACCATATTTATGTTTATTTATCATATTTATTATTTCACTTATAGAAGGAGAAGTTTGAATTGCAATACATCATAGAAACATTCGATTCTCACCTTAGGTTCGAGATATTTAACAAAATATTAATATTGAAAGATTATAAACTTCATAAATCAAGATTGCTCCCAAAAAAACACGAAAAATTAGGCCAATGTTACTCCATCTCACAAAAAGAGAACATTTAAATGCATACTAAAAACGTTCAATTGAAAAGATTACGAGCGTTGTATCTAACTCTATTTAACTCAACGTTTTAAAGTAATTAACATTTACATGCACAATATTATGGAAGAATAGATTAAATTTGAAAGAATATTAGCGTTGTTATTCACCTCGCTTCGAAGCATGGAAGCTGTCCTGTGGAGGAATCTTTTCAATTTGCGCTAGCAGCCTGGATCGTGGCAGAATGGTGCGATCGGCATTGATGCGTTCTACAGCATAGCGCAGAGCCACTTCCTGCTTGTCATCTGCCGGGTGAAACAGGCCTCCTGTCACAAACAGAAATAACAATTATTATTGTTGTTGTTCGAAGGCAACAACAATTGTTGTCACATTATTGATGTTCGAATAACAGCTGCAATTGGCCACACAAGTTGCGGTTCATAGGTTTTGTGATTTATGTCGGAGAAAGAAATACGAAACCAGAGAACAAATGAAACAAAGATTTATTCTAGGGGAGGGGACTCAAAACACGAAACATTTCCCCCCTTATTTCGTTGCTTTCTTGTTTTGGGCTCGATTGAATCTGGCTTCTTAGAACTATAATAAAGATCATATACCTATGCGCATTTGACTTGTGATAGCTTCTTGTATTGTTCATATTTTTTTACGAAGGCACGCGAAATAATCTAAAAGTAAGATGTAGAAATTCAGAAACTGGGCTTTCCAAGAACGTGAATTTTTTGTTTGATTCGTGAGGATTGAATGTAAAAGGACAAGCTAGTGGGAACTCTGCAGTTAATTTAGGTCATCTTATTAGTTTATGTGCGGAGCAAATAAAGTGAAATCCCTTTTATAATAATCTTATTTAATTGCCAATACAATTAGAAAAAAAATAAAGAAACAAGTCATTAGTGAAAAATACTAAAATAAAATGCAAATTATAACTAGGAATAAAATTATCATTTTAATAATGGGCGAATCCAGAAAATTTTTTCGGGGGCGGGAACATATTGTAAGAAAATATTCCGGTGGGGGTATCACCTAAAAAGAAGGTCTTCATCCTCATAAAAGACGCAAATTAAAACTTTGTCAGTGTTGATTGAGGATTTAATCGAGGGATATATCCCCAAAAATCTCCCCCTCGCATCCACCCCCGGTGTTATTTGATTTAGTTCAGTATTGTGTATTTCCAACAGCTTTGACCTGACAGTAGACAAATTATCACACAGGTCTATACTATTTGGAACTCTTGGTTAATAAAAAATAGTTTATAGTTATTAACATACTTGGAAATAAATATTCATTCTAATATGTTTGGAAATAAGATATTCAATGAACAAGAAATAAAATTTAAAATATTAAAAATGTATCAGAACTTGTTTCCCATTAAATAACAGGCTCCCTCCATACTTCTCAATTATCATAGATTAAACATTTTGGTTGCTTGTTGATAAATGTCAATAAATGGGAAGTTACTATTGGGACATGGCTTCTTCAAATGCCCACAAAGAAGTATTTGGTAAATATTTGTCAACGTCTATTTTTAAAATTTGTAGGTAAAATGTGCTAAAATCTAGATATCTAAATGTTTTCTACTACATGATATATTTCCTGTATCATATTATACAGTATATGAAAATTACTACTACATAATCCAATTTGAGTGAGCATAAATTTCAGGAATATCTCCACGCTCCATTCCCAGGATTGATAGTGGTCAGTAATCCTGACTGCAGAGAAAAGGTTCTCTTTTTCATTTCACAGAAGGATAAGAATCTACATTTCTATAAATCCACTCATGCTGAGATAAGCAGAAGATTATGGGATTACGACATAAGAATCAGCTCGTATAAGACTCTACCGTTTGGGAAATAAAAATTTCATATCCAACTTATATCCGGGTTTTCCTGCCAATTCATGTTTAGTGGGTCGTTACTTCGAATAAAACCTCACTACGTTTTCCTGTATTGTAAGAAGTTTTTTAAACTCGCGGTTTATATCACGTTAAAACGAACAACACTAAGTTTATCTTTATTCTATCTAGCAATATCAATTCGGGAAATAAAGTCGTGCTTCTTTGGTAAGGAATGGAGAAATAGCTCAATAACACAAGTTGATAGCTGCACGTTGTATGAATCGAGAATGGTAGAAATCATCTGTTATCGGAAAAGTTTCCTATAGAAGATGCTCAACTCAGATGAATAGCTGCAGGTCGAACTAGTTCTGCTTCAAAGAAAGTCATGTATCGAATAACATTTCGAGTAAAAGGTCAGACGGATTGGTTGCATCCATTACGAGTTTCCAGAGTTCAATAAAGACTGAACTTGCTACAAGCTGAAAGGATAGCATAGCAAGGATGAGATAAATGAGTTTCGACCTGAAAAGTGTTTTATTCTAAACATCCAACTTCAAATGTGATCTCTTCAGTTACTAAATAATTAATTTATTATTTCCTAAATATAATGCGTAAATATAGATTGTGAATAAATAAATACATTAATGAGAGAGAATTCAACTAGCATGAAAAAATCAATAATTAATTAAAATCTGTTTTGATTTGACCATCCAAGTTCAATAGTAATTCATTTAGTTACTCAATAATGAATCAATTATTTCAAAATTCAAAATTATATTAATCTTTTTTGTATTATGATGGTGTTTTGTAAATTAAAATCTTTTTACTGAAAAAATCGTGAATTATTGTGCTTCAAGGTAAAATTTTTAGTGGAACAGACCTAACCTATGATTTTGATTCTAATTTAAAATTTTGTGAAAAAAAGATTTGTGCAATAGCCTGTTGTATTCACATTGATTTCATGTTAGTTAAATGAATAAATGAAATACATAAATAAATAAAATAAACGATTCCATTAACGAGAGTGACCTCAACTATCTTCATAAAAAATTGATAGAAGATAGAAATCTGTATTATTTTAACCATACAACTTAAAAATGTGATGCAGTCCATAACATATTTTCCAATGCATTTGATAAGGAATTTTTATTCGACCAATATGATGAAATAAGTTATATATTTCCGAAAGAACGGAATAATGGGGTACAATTCATTAAGCATCATAGACTATTGAACACTGGTTGTTTTTTGATAACAAAAAGGTCGAATTTTCTGTTGTATATCGTGCAGCAATAATCCATAACTAAATGTCATGACAAGCTTATGCATCAATTCCCAATTATTGGAAGCGTGTTTCCTGGTTAACATCCACTTATTGCATTTATTTATTTTTCATTGGTAGGCCTATATCTCCCTGATAAGCTAATGTACCGTTATTTATTCCTAGCCAAAGATTCAATTATTTATTGCCTGATTTATTTTTCATTTGTATTAAGGGTTCACATAGTTAAATATTGAAGGGGTAGTTTGATTTACTTCAATTATTCTTTTCAGAACACTTTACAACTAGTTTACTTGAAAACAATGAATTCAAATCAATCGAATATATACTCACATTTTGTGTTTCTCATATTTTGTTATAACTGTATTTACCTAGCCTATCTACTCCACCTGTATCTTCATAGTGAGTATGATATTCATCAGTTACAATTTTAAAACATTCTGTTACAATTTCAAAACAAGAAATTCTGTTACAATTTTGTTATTCTGTTACAATTCTAAAACAATTCTGTTACAATTTTAAAACAAGGAAATATATTGTGTGAAACATAAATAAATTCTCTAGTTTTTATCACTGACGATCACAGTCTTAGTTATAAGTGAGAGACGTTGGTTGAAAATTGAACTGGAAAATGTTCAGGAATGAATATTTTATTCATATCCTTCCTTATTTTACTCCGGGAAATAGAAAGAGGATGACTGCTGTTTTTGATAGATTTTATTAGAAAAATGATAATTCGTGTAAGTTTTGTTCACAGAAAGACCATATTTCCATTAAAAATTAATTTTTTTCTTGTTTACAAAAGAAATTTCTTAGACAGTAGAGCTCATTAGGATATTGAGCCCTAGGGGCATTAATAAAAGAAACAATGAGAGTGTAACGGTCACATTTTTCTTTGCTCAGCCATTTTTCTTTGACCGAACAAAGGCGACTTTTATTTTGGAAATGTGCTGGCAGACATTTTCGACGTAGTTGATGACAGAGCTTTGCCGAATTATTAATGTATCGTCTCAAATAATAATGATGCTCAAGCGTATCGAGTAAGACAAATAACTTGGTCAAACCACCACTGGTAGGCAAGAGCGTACTGAAATGAGGGAGAAAGAGAAAAAAGGAGATGAAGAATGTGAAAATCTGAGAAAGCGAAGAACGGTTTTTGTTTTGTTGCTGTTAGCGGAGTCGCGGGAAGTTGAAGAAGATTTGAAAAAAAAAGAAGAAAAATATAAAGAATTATAAGAACAAGACGACGACGATAAGAAAGAAGAACAAGAATAAAAAGAAGAGAAAGAAAAACAAGAACGAAGAGGAAGAAAAAAATAAGAACAAGAACAAGAAGAAGAAAAAATAAGAACAAGAAGAAGAAAAAGAAGAAGTAGAACAACAAGAAGAAGAAGAATAAGAACAAGAACAAGAAGAAAAAGAAAAAGAAGAAGAATGAAAAAGAAAAAAGAAAAGAAAGAGAAAAGAAAAAGAAAAAGAAAAAGAAAAAGAAAAAGAAAAAGAAAAAGAAAAGAAAAAATAAAAAGAACAAGAAGAAGAAGAAGAAGAGAAAGAAAAAGAAAAAGAGGAAATAGAAGAAGAAGAAGACGTTGAATATGAAAAATCTGAGAAAACAAATAAAAGAATAATTTGTCACTAAGAGGCCAGTTGAAGGGAGTTGAAGGAGAAACAAGTAGGAGGAAAAAAGAAAGAATAGCAAAATAGAAAAGAAAAAAGATTCTCTGATGAATATCTACGAATATTGCAATCTGTATAATATATTTATTTTATTCCTTCTTATATTGTGTATGATCCAGCTGTTTCATTTGCACTATCTGAAATGCTATTATTACTGTACTAATACATCATTTTCATTACTATGTGGTATTACTGAATTATATCACATTTCATGAATTGGTTCTTGATAGAAAATTGCAAAACTGCACTAGCTTCGCTTTGCTGATAGTGCAGTAAGGTCACTAACTTGAATTTGTTTAGTCACCAAGCGAAATTATAATTGTAAATAACAAACTGATCATTGTATTTCCTGCAAAAAGTTCTGAGAATTTTCCACTCAATGTGAAACACACTTTTGATTTATGAAATAATTCATTGTCATCATTAAGTAAAACTCTCATATTAACATAGTAAATTTTTTTTTTTGAGGATGAAGCCCACATAAGTCTGAGACCTGTGCGTGGGTAATGAGTTGGATGATGGTGATTGATGAGTTGGACCTAAGGTTTTAGGTGCATCATTTACAGTGGTAGTTTTTTTTTGTACATCATAAAACAAAGACTAATATGGACCCTCATAGAAATAATAATTAATAATATTCTTTGAATATAATAATAATCTTCTGTGAATAACATATTCCTGCAAAATCTGGATTTATTTACCACATGTATTCTAAATATTATTAGTTTATATTTTGTTGTGGAACAGACTTCTGATCAATGAAATAATATTTATTGACATAATAAGGTAAAACTTTCATACTTGCATGTTCGTACATGAAAATTAGTTAAGTAAAATTTTCATATTCATTCGGCACTTAGTACATGAAAAATTACATCTACTTTCATATTAAAAAATACATAGTACATCATTTTACAAAGGCTAATATAGATCCTCATATATGAATTAATATTCTAGAAAAGAGTTGTTTTTTTGACTACGAAAATGAATTTGACCAAGCACCAAGCTCATAAAAGTCATCGCCATCCCCGAATAATAACCAGCTATAAAGCGTTCGTAATTTACAAATCGCTCCACTAATATTCCCCGACATGCTGCCGTAATCAACTCGAACCAAACTGAAGAAAAAACTTTTTACATCACAATCAACAAAAACATCGACGAGTTTTACGGGTTAAATCAAGCATGGTAATATTTTGAAACAGAAAGCTCTTTTAGGGTAGGAATGGTGGGAGGTCAGGGAAGCCCTTTCACACGGTAGTAGACCGATAATTGGACTTTCATTTCCCTTCCTCGCAGTCAACATATTACCTGCCGCTCGTTTACTCATACCCTGTCGTTGGTTTGGGTGGTACCTATAGATTCTCTTACTCACACCAAACCTCAGTAATCCTTTTCTACCTTCGCTCACTCTATTCCACACCTACCCTCTTCTCTTGACCGATAAAACTTGTGAAATTAATCGTCCAACTCAGGCAATTAAATGGTGGCGCTAGCTGGCTCATCCAGTACAAAACTACTCCATTCGTTTCCATCGTGAAAATGGTAACTCAATCGGGAGCTGTGACGTCACTCGGATGGAAGTTGCCGATTTGAGGAGCAGGAGGGGAAGGAGGAGTAGGATGAAGAGGAGGTAGAGGATGAAGAGGAGGTAGAGGATGAAGAGGAGGTAGAGGATGAAGAGGAGGTAGAGGATGAAGCGGTGGAGAGGGATGTGGAGGAGACGGTACCGAGTTCGATTCCCGGTTTTAATTAATGGAGCCTGTAAGCTTCTCGTGTCGACCCAATCGCCTCTCTCCAATTCCCTCTTCCTCTATCAATCTCTCCTCTCTCACATTTCCTCCCTCTTCCTCTCTACCATAAGAAAAATACAGAGTTGAGAGAGCTGACCTAGTCGGGCGTCTCTCTTGGGAAAGGAGCAAGTAGTCTTCTCTGCCAAAAAGGTGTCCCAACTTATCTGGTCGCATTCGAGTCTTCTGCCGTTCAATACAAACAAAACCACTGGCAACTTGGAGACGTGACGAAAGAAGAGATGGGAGAAAGACGGAGAATGAGTTGGTGAGTGTGTAAGAGATAGATAGAGATAAAAACAGAGTTTGTGTGTTGATCAATCATTGAGGGCTGTGATGAATAGTGCTGACATTCATAAATACACTTGAATTGACATAGAGTGCACTCGATCTTTGCTCCTTGACGAATTTCAGCCTTGCATAAATGGTTCTAGAAGAATGAAATAAAGATGAAAAATATGACGCTATCATTCTAAAACCATAAATTTCAATATTTTGTACTACTACGACTGTCACACAGAAAGGAGAGAATATCTCGTCTGTAGAATTAAATAATTAAATATTCAAATCAATAGATTAGTTGCACGAAAATTAAATTTGACCACCGTTAGATGATGTCATTTGACAGAGCCAGTGCAACGACTTCCCTATTGAGCTCCGTAAATTCAATTTTCTTTAAGAGCATATTGTTCGTAAAATATTTATTGTTCTTAGTGCCGGTAGAGTACTAGATAGCAGTCACAAAAATAAGTAAGAAATGCATGAGAATTAAAAAGAGCAGTATACCGTATTTATACGCTGATTAAAATTAGTTTTCTCCATTCATCAGAATATTTTCAGTTGAATGTAATCTTGTACAAGTAAAACACTTGAATGTAATAAATAGTGTACAAGAATGACACAACTTGTATGAATGAAATAGTTGTATAAATTTCTTTCAAGTATGATAAACTAACATACACACACACTCAGCAATCTTTCATCGATAGATTTCGTCTTCAATAGTAGGCAAAATTATACAGTTGGTGGATTGCTTCTGCCTTCATATTTTGCCTATCCATCATATGAACTCAGTTTTTCAACGTTGCTATTGAATAAAACCGAAAGTAAGACTTCTCTATTCCTGGGAAGCTTGAATGACCGCCTTGCGGAAAATGGTTCGTGTATGAAAGATAGAAGATTCCAATAAAAAAGTTTTGCCAGTATGTTTAAATTAGTTACTTTACTAGAATTTGAATTGTGGGAGTTTCTAACCAGCTTCTCCTTTTAACTTTGAGCGAGACTTACATGCATACTTTAATACTTATTCAAATTTATTCATACGAATTTTGACATACCTATTAATTCATACCTCTCATTCAATACTGCTCACATTCAACACATTTCTCCTCGCCTCACCAATCCTTATAACAACCAAGCCTTACAAGCCTCGTTTTCCAACTCAAGTTCCATCAAAAAGCTTATTATCAAAGGATACAACACTTGGAAGGACTCAGAATAAAGCTCTAGACATCATAATCTCCACTAAGAAAGTTTTCAACTATTCAACTGGCAAAGGGCTATCCACACCGGGTTGATCGTCTAATCTTAAACAACAAAGTTAATTAAGATAATAATTAGGGGTGTAGAAAATAGGTGAATGCCTACTTTGGAGAAGCTTAAATGACACCGTCTTTGAAGTCATTACTCCCTTACTAGCACATTCAATTTGGTCGGCACACCTGCTTCTTTGAATAAGGAAGAAACTGAGAGAGTGGGAGCGAGAGAGTGATAATGAGAAAGTAAGAGAGCGAATGTTTGTGTGTTCTGCGGAAGTTGCACAGCAAGCAGCTCAGTTTCTCATGGCGAGTCTTCGCCTTTCACCACATCTAATCTCCAGACAAAGGTGGTAACAGTAGTCTGTCCTCAGCACAGTTTGCCCAGGGCTTTTGACACCAACACTCCCTCCTCCAACCCCCTTCAACCCCTAACCGGGTCCAAATTCACTCACTAATCCCAGACAATCGCCAGCTCTATCGTGTCGGCTAGAACAGCTTTCGTGATAACCACCAAACTAAGTTACTTATGACAAAACCCATCTTCTTTGTTGTTGAACTAACCTGGCGACGAGAGTGATAAATGATGATGATAACGAAAAGGAACCGGAAAAATATGTTGTGGGGGTTTGTTCGGAAGGATAAAATAGAAGTTTCATATTGTGAATCAGAAGCAGTGCTTTGCGGGGCTTCAGAATCAGAATCCAGGCTTTGCGGGGCCCTGGGCAATTGACTTTGGTGGGGTCCTGCCCCATGATGTTTTGAAAAAAATCAGCTCTAAAAATGCGTTTTTTAAATGAGCTAGCTGTCTTAGATGAACTTATAAAACTGACGTTATTTGTGTACTATTATAGTATTTTCTAATGTACTAAATCAACAGCCTGAAAATTTGATCAGTTGGCACTATAGGTAGTACGCATTGACTGAATTTCTTACACAAAATAATGTGTTTTATGTGTATATTTTCATGCTTAACGTGCTGAAAATCGTTAGCTAAACCCAAAAGCAAAAAGATGACATAGTTTATTATAAAATATGCCAGGTCAAAACTGTAAAAGTATAGCCAATAGTCAAAATGCAATACATTACGTTAGGTCTATATTTTTTAAAATTACAACTTATTGTAAAGAAACAACAGGCTTTTAGCCCAAACTGTTTCTCTTTCTAAATTTTTACAAGAGTCCAAATATTTGTAAGCATTGGTTATGTTTAAGTTTTGATTAAAATATAACTTGAATCTTAATTATAATTCCAAAACCCTGAAGATTCAGGATAAATTTTTGAAATTTAATTCATTTACCGACTTCTCACTATAATTGTCAAAGATGCATTAATACATACATTAATACATTAATACATGCATTAATACAAGATGCAAAGATGCATAATAAACGTTTGAACTAATTCGAAAAATAAGAATTATTGGTAATAACGCATCCGTCATCATAATCATCACCACTATCACAATTTAATATTAATTATTAAGTACTTTATTATTATAATATTATTAATACTTTAATATTAACAATTTAATTACTAAATAATTTAATTTCCTATCTCTAAAAGTTGTCGGGATCACTTTCGACAAGAGGAAATTTTAACTCTCCCATCCCTCTTCATTTCGGCAATTTCAATTTTTGTTTTTAAAAATCAACAACTGTTTACCTCCCATAATCTTAGCCATATGTACAGTACACGAAATAAAAGCCTCTTAGTCATTCCTCCACACAGAACAGCGCTCTTTCAAACTTCAGTTGGTTATCTTGGGCCGAAAATCTTTAACAATCTCCCAAAGACCGTTAGAAATGCTTCCTCACTAAATATTTTTAAGACAAGACTTCGATCATTCCTCGTTCATGGGTCATTTTACAGATTGAGTGACTTTTATGCCAGGTGAATAGCATAGTTTCTTAATTTCATTGTTTTTTTACTATTTTGATTTAATGACTGTACTGTATATGATATAGAAGTAATGTATATACAAAAATATAAATTTGTAGCTGCGTGCTTATTATGACAATGTTCTATGCATTCTATGTCTTGAACAATAAAACATTATTATTATTATTATTATTATTATTACTAATAAGTACTAATAATAGTAATAATAAGTACTAATTCAATATTTAAAGTCTAACGCAGTGTAGATGGAAAGAATTTACGGTACTTATTATTCAATTTGTAACAAATGCAAGCTCAAAGAACCTTGATTCTTTCGAATGATAAACAGTGAAATTTTGTCGAATCGACGAAACTGAATCTATTTCCAAGAACAAACGTTATAAACTGCTAATATTCTTTTTGCGGAAGAAAACAAAGAAAAAAGAAAATTGGATGATGGGTTTGCTGTGGCGGCGAATGTGGAAAACCTCACATTGGGAAATCAGTGCTGGAGGTTGGCGGCATTTCTTTCAGATGCTATGAGATAAAGAGATGTGCTCTATTCATGTGGAATGTAACGGCGGAAAAGAAAATCACCGTCAGGATAGAAGAGAGAGAAAAAGTGAGCAAAACGAGAAGTGCGCGCGTGATGAAGTGAGAAGCAATGATTATGCCAGACAAAAGGGATAAGCCGAGGATAGAGAAAGTTTGAATGACGTACCCTTAGGAGCTGCTTCTGGTGAAATGCCTCCCTTTCAGAGATTTCCGGTCTGATTGTGTACTCTTTGTCAATATTGATTCCCGGCAAGTTATTTCCCACCATCGTCAAATCCTCCCAACTCTATTTCAGTGCACTATAGCCAGCTATTCGATTTGCTATATAGAGATAACTGTGCCAACACTAACCCATAATTATTTTTGCTCGCAGCCAGAAGGATTATAACGTCAATCATCTACTAATAATAGGAAGGGTGCGAAGAGTATTTCCAATGTGAACCATAATAAGAAAAGATCGCCAATACTAAGTTATAAAATATAACAAGGAAAACATGACTTCGTTCCCTTTTACAGGCAATTTCCATGATGTTTTGCTTCTGCATCATTCTCTATGTAATAGGGGCAGGAGGATTCTTGTTAATGATTTTCTTCCTAAAGCTGTTGAACACTTTTCAACTAATTAGGCAGTCAAGTTTGTACCTTCATTCACTTTTAATGAGAAGAAGCATGATTTGAACTCTTTCAACGTCTTATTTATTCCCAATTAGCCTTATACCCATTTCAAATTTCTCGATCATGTTTTACATCTAATTTCTCCTCCTTCATCGTCTCAAGTTCATTATCGATTGCGCTTATTTATTCAAATGCAAATAAAAAGAAACACGAACTCATTCAACCTCTGTTTTATTTCCATTAGTCTTATATCCATTTCAAATTTCTTTATCACATTTTACATTCAATTTGTTATCCTTTTTGGCCTCAAGTTCGTTCTCTACAGGACGTATTAATTAGGCTACTTCATTAGGCAATTTCAATAGGCTACTCTTTATAACATTTGCCTCCTCCATATTTATTTTTTATCATCACTTTCGACATGGATGACTGAATATTAATCACGAATTAAGAATGAGCGGAGTGGTAGGAGTATCTCTTATCCCTCATCTCTCCGTATTCTTATTAAATTATGCGTTGCAGAAGAGCAAGAATAAGCGAATTAATATTAATATTCTCTTTATTCCTTCTCAATTCATACAAATAATTTATGTTATGTTTCCTATGAAAAGTTCCATTGTAGTACCCGCTATTCAACTCTACGATATTACATAATTATTTTCGTCCTGAATTATTTAGTATGATTTATTCTTGCATTATATATGAGAGAAGCATTACTATACTAAGAACTGATTCAATATACTGATTTAATTCTTCAATTTCTCACAGAAAATTTTTAGTATCAAATATCCCTAAATATTCAAATATGATTTATTTTGGCACAGAGACAAACGTTTTAATCTTCTAGAATTAAATATTCAAATCTGATTTTTTCGGCACAGAGAATGACCCTGTCTTAACCTTCTAGAGTTATGAATATAGCAATTTGAATAATTTATTATTGATTACAAATCCAGTTCTTCGAATATTTAGATCTCATTTACTACTAAGTTGACTGAAGCAAAATAATAAATCAAACAACTTAATTCAGGCAGTTTGAAACAGTTTAAACTCTATAATGAAGGATGACTTTATTCAAATCATTAAGATTCATGATAGCCAATTATTGAATAAATCAATATTTATTGTGTTATTATTAATGAAGATTAGTGGATCAAACTGGTTTAACTGATTAAAATACCGTAAATAACTGTCAAACATCATAGCTATTATGTCAATACGACTTTTATTCATAATTTGGTACCTCCTTAATGAATTATCTAATTTAGCTTATCAAAATCTGAGATGATTTTTATTGTCTACTATTGTAACAAGTTATCTTCTACTTATTAATACTATCTCAACTTATTACTTGTAAGTGTTGTAGACCACTAAAACTATCAAGCAAGCAACATAATGCCATCTTTTACTAATACGTTTGCATTTGTTACGTTTCTTCATACCTATATCAATATTGTACTTATACGTTTAAGCATTATTAAAGTAATGTTGGTAGTATATAGATATTGCATGTGTGCATCATTGCACTAGTGACATTGTAAAGGATTTCAAGACGAGACGACATACCAGTCAGTTTATTCTGGCGTAATTGGTCCGACAGGGTCACAGCTTAATGCTCAAAAACGACCGTAGTCATAAAAGAGACCCGCGTTTTATTATTATAAATCACCAATATCATTAGCACAGATTCTGCTCACTTCCATTAAGGTTGACTGCAATCATCTTTCTCCCTACCTTTCCAACCCCTCCCCAGCGCTTCCAACAACGCTTATTGAACCCCCCCCCCCTTTTTTCCTCATATAGTAGCCCTGTATATTGGACTTTACAGCTGCAAAGCACTCGAAATTCGTAGACTTGGTTAATGAAAGGCTCTAACCCATATGAAGCAGAGGTATGATTAGATTGAGGTCAATGTTCATCGTTAGCGCTGAATTTGTGTACAAAGTAAAGGAGTAGGGGTTATCGAGAATACTGCCGCGACCAATCAGAAGACAGGGGGGCGTGGCCACCCCCCTTCCCCCTCCCCCAGGTCAGACATTTTGTAAACACCTACCCCTTCCCCCCTGTCGCAGTCAGCCATTTTGTTTTTAAGGTCACATACCCCCTTCCCTATGTGTCCCCACTTTATTCCCAATAGATTAAAGGGGGACCCCCCGCAAGCACCAATGAGAGAGGACCTATCCCCCCTGACCCCACCTCTCACAGAAGGTTCCCAATAAATATAGAACATACAGCTTTATATCTATATATACATGCTTGCAATTGTATATCTATATATACCTGCTTGCAATTACTATATCTATATTTGCAATAGCATCAGCCCCCGCCGCCAGATTTAGCTATTAATTGAGGCTGCACACCTGCTACCTCCTGCTGTGATTCTCAAAGCCCTCTCTCTCTCTTTCGCACGTGCAGTGTTAATATACCCCCCTGCCCCCCAGCCCCGGACAGTGCTTCAGATATTAATAACACTTCCGCCCCCTGCTGCGAAAAAAAAAAAAAAAAAAAAAACTATTTCATAACGTTTAAAAGCAGAGCACGTGCACAAGTTTTTTTTTTATGTGACTCATTAAGCTGTGGAATAATAATCCTCTCTCTCTTTCTTTTTATTTCTACAATACCCCATGCTGTTTGCTCAAATAATCCGACCCCCACTTTCTCTCTCAGGTCATTAACCTTTGCATGAATAATCCTGTCTGTGTGAGAGAGAGAGGCTTTCTCTCTCACTCTCTCTCAGCTCATTTGAAGGTCACAAACATGTTTTAACCTGTCTGTGTGAGAGAGAGAGGCTTTCTCTCTCACTCTCTCTCAGCTCATTCATTAGCCTCGGTTGAAAATTCAAATATGCTTTGCAATAATATTAAACTCATCTATAGCTATACCAATAAGTAAACTGAATGACCAAAACATGGTATTATTGAATCACGTGCACTACCTTTTGAATCTCGTGCACATGCACTCTCGATGTGAGGTGTGCAAGTGAAACTGGATCCTCCAATAGATTCATAGGCACCTGCTATTAGTAACATGGTTTCTAGGCAAGCCCAACACACATAATCGCGTTTAGCATCATTAAATGTTGTTAGACACAAATAGGTGTAAAATGCTGGTGTACTTTTCAGGTCATTAACCTTTGCATGAATAAACATGCCTATTACAATGTTGGTTTCCCCCTCATGATTGAAATTTTTTACATTTTTTATCTGCTAAATCATATAGAGCATCCCAAAGTTCGTTTGTATCTGAAATAATTTGTATAGGGGAATCGTTAGAACACCCATAGTGCAAATGACCCTCCTCACTTATAACTATATCTAGGAGATCATATATTTCAGATAAAATAGGATAGCAGAAATTCTCAGTTTTTGTTGCAGACAAAGTTCCATCATCTGCCTCGGTTGAAAATTTAATATGCTTTGCAATAATATCAAACTCGCTTACTGAAATAGCCATCAGTAAATGGGATAGTTTTTTAAATTTTGTATAGCTGTAGCATCGCATCCTTCCTCTATGATAGTTAAACACATACTGAATGACCGGCGGTTTGTTAGTTAGAAAAAGCCTCCAAAGGAACGTCAACCTCACCGCCTTATTGGAGGTCACTCTTTTTTTTTTTTTTATTTGGGTAAAAAGAGGTTCGCACAGGGCTAGGTCACATAAACCTGTGCTATGGAGAAAAACCCATTGTAAAAATTTACATTTCTTTCAACTCTACTCTTGTCCGTTCTCATGTTCGCATATTAATACAAAATTTCTCTTGTTAAAATCTGTCAAGTTCTCATTATTTAATACGCTTTTAAATTTATCACATAGTAATAAATCGAAATAAGAGTCTCCCTCACTGTCGGGATCGTCGAGATTTAGTAACACTCTGCCTGTACCATAAATTATTGCGCTTTCAACGGTCAGATACGAACCGAGAGGTACTGATTCTAGAGGCAACACCTCACGTGCCAAAGCGTTGAATGCGTCCACGCAGAACCGTCCCATCTTTCCTAATGATTCAAGCTTCTCAATTTCACTCCTTTTATGCATTCTCCCCAACACTGTTTGCGCAAGCGCAGTTTGTAGCTTCTTCCTCAATTTGTAATAATTTTTTAACGCAAAGCCTATGCGGCCTATAATAGGATAAATATTCGTAAACATCATTCAAATTTACACTGTTTAAAAAAATTTGTTTCAACTGTCTCGCAAGTCCAATGTTTTCACGAGTAGAATTTCTAATGGCATCCTCACACAAATCAAACCACTGCAGATATTCTCGTAATTTGTTCTCTAATTCTTTATCCGCACACATCCACTTCTGAGGATCCATTATCTACAACTAATTATTTATACAGCGGGATTAATACCGAAAAATTGATAGGTCTTCTACCAACTCCCACGCTACAAATTCTCACTTTGTGTGATTCCAACTCATAACCACAGTAAACGCATACGACCTTTTTTCCATCATAGTAAAATCCTTGTCTCGCATAATTTCTTTTGCTTGTTCTACTATAAAAAGCGCAATTCCTCATACTTTTCATTCGATTATTTTCACAAGTATAATCCCCCTCCTCTCCTATCTTTGGAAGCGTGTTAGATGTTAATAGTTGCAAATAATGTTGTGCACTTATTAGAGCGCACCTCCCACCTTCTACATTTTTGTGTATGTTACAAACCTCAAAACACCACGTATCTTTAAACTTTGTGAAATTTGGTTTCGCAAAATATTCCGGTATGTTACGTACATCATTATGATACTTTTTCAAAAATGCCGCTTTTTCTGTTCCCTTTGTAAAAATGCAATCATACGCGCCGAGATATCCTCTTATCAATGAATCTGTAAACTCCGTCTCCCCCTCATCCCATAATATTTTATGATAATGTTGTTCTAACCAGGTAGCCTCGCGAAACCTTTTCCAGCTCAAAGTAGATTTCGGAAAAGGCGGTTTAAAGTGTAGTACTACATAATTACCACCCCGATCAACCAGCGCGAATTCTTTTAAAATTATTTGATTATTATCTCCCTTAAACCAGTGTAGATCCGCAACGGCAAAATTCTTCTTCTTCTTTTCTTCCATGTCACACTGTATTCCCACTGTACGTGTTTTTCCGTCTTCACTAGCCTCAAAATCTCCAATCGCCTCTTGAAACAGCGAAGAAGTGGACATGTTGCTCTCTCACACACGCCCACACGAATGATAAATTATTTTTTACATTTCACCTTTATATTTTAAACATCCCCCTACCGGCAATTTATTGTACTTCTCTAACTAATGAGGTTAAAGGCGTGTATTCCATTATTGAATCGCTTATAAGAATACAATATGCCGAAGTCGAGTTTGGTAGTTCTTTACTAAATTCCATATCTAATCTTATATCTGTGGATGTTTTCAAATGATCAGATTGGTGTGAACAGTCAATCACAATTATTGGTGATTTTTCGCAAAACGCTTTAAAATCAATAGCGTTCCCATGTTCTGCATTTATAGTGCGATTATAGTAACTCGGCGCGAAATCTAAAAACATGCGGTACATTATCTGCTTATTCCCCAACAAATTATCATAGGGATAATATTGACTGTTTAGAAATAATTTAACGTTATACAACTCGCACGAATCAAAATCAGACATTGATTTATTAATAGCATTTTTCCGAGCCGTTTGAAAGGCTAAAATTACATAGCGTGGAACATCTAAATGCGATGATGTTTTTATTGCCCACGAATGAATTCTCGATGTCGCCATGTTTGGAAATTCGTGAATCTCCCATCTTCTAAATGCAAGTTTTAAAGGACGATCAGAATCGAGTAATTTCAAAAATTTCAACCTTACGTGATCTTCCAAATGGATGTACGGAATTTTCCACTGTAGTTTATCAATTGTTAAAGAAACATTTGTTCCTGTAGCCGATTCAACGCAGTTTAGATCCGACGCACTTCTCAATAATACAAGCTCTTGTTTCAAGTTTAAAATTATTTGTTGAAAATCTTCGAAAAATGGTAACAAAAGTTTCAGCGGTACGCAAAAAATGAATTTATTATCCGTCAACTTATATCCATCTCTATCAAATCCTGCCAATTGGTATGTATTTGTATCGAAAACATTTTTCAAAAGCAATCCTTTAATTGTAGACGTAATTCCGACGAGTCTTGATTTCGCTACTTGCTGTCCCGCCAATTCATAACGGATCTCATCAAACAGATGGCCTACCACGTTGCTGACAAGTTTATATTCGGCATGCACTGGCGGATCCTCGGGTTTCGCACCAGGCTTTGTACATTTAACACTCCCCTCAATAAATAGAAAGGATTTACAAGGCAGTGTGTATATATCCTGCTGATTTACAGGAAGCCTTACTTCATCCGAATTACCTAGTTTCTGTCCAGAATATGTTGTGTGCGTGTGAAATTCGTACTTAGTAATATCAGAGTAAAATTGAATTTGACTATCGACATCTAGAATTTCACTTATTGCGGCTCCCGACATTTTTCCAATTAACTATAAATCCCAATTTTTCTAGTATTCTCGCGTTTTTAGCTGTTAATCTGTTTTTCGGCGTTAACATAGGTGTTAACGCTACTGAGCTTAAACTCCTACTGACGCTTTCTCTGTTCTCATCTCGACGCTTAGGTACGGCATTGAATACAATAAAACCCATCTTCTAACTTTTCTCACGAATATGTAACCTCACAGTTATACTATCCCCTCGAAAATCGATAAGTGATCCGTCTTGATCGGTTACCGTCACATTAATAAACTGAATTCTGCGCGTATTGAGAGGTACATATATAATTTCTGCGGGCGTTTCATTAATCAAATAACCGGGCGGTACCCTCGGCAGAAATTCGTAAATAATATGCTTTTCATCTCCGTTAGCGAAGCTTCCACATGCTAAATTACATGACACCACGATTGTATTAATATGACTGATCGAGACTAAATGATTTGAATAATGCCATGTATTTGCTTCGAGTAGAAGTTTATCAAACCCAAGTGTCTTACCAATTGAATCGTCAAAAGTTAAATCTACTGGTTTATCGGAATAAATTCCAACTTTCATAGTGTTATTATTCGGTTGTATAACAAGACTCTCATCGCTCAAGTTCAATTTCAACTTTATAGCGCTTATTATATTATCAATTTCGTACGATCCTGTATCAAGATTCACCAGTTTATCTCCATATTTAAAACTGGAATTTTTCCCCCTTATTATATTCGGTATACTATTAAACGTCCACAAGTTAACCAATCCAATTTCCCATTCGCGATTTTTATCCAATTCCAGAGCATGGTTTAAATTCTCATATAGATTACTTGTTTTTGAGGTTAGTGTAATAACAGCCATCCCTCACTCAGCTAATGCTTTCAACACAAGCGTAAAATTACAACTGGTTAGCAAGAAACAAAATCACTAGGTGCCCACAAATGTCTGTGTTTACCCGCTGCAATTGGTTGGTATTATAGAATATTTTTACATTATTTTCTTTTTCCCAATATTTTGCCAATTCGCGTGGCGGTTGCAAGTCACCGATCGGATCAAAATAATACACATTTTTCCCTCGTTTAATATATGCAGTCCAATGTGTTCCCATTCCAATCTGTTTGTCTAAATTAACAATTGCGAGCTCATTATTTCGAATTTTACTCGGAAGTGTATCAATCATATATATGCCCCTTAGTGGAATATCTAATAATTTGCACCATTTTATCAGGTCATAGTTTGACAGCGGGCCGTTCATCTTTGCGTTTTTCTCTGTCTTTTCCTCTGCTTTTTTCCTCCTTGCTTCTTTTTAACCTTAGGAAATAGTGTTACACCGTATTGGGTGGGAGGTACTAGTATTCTTCCGCCTGTTGGATATGGTTTCAGATAAAAACCGCGACCAGCAATATGATTTTTTAACCTATTGATCGCCTTTTGCCTAATACTATCACTATGTGTTTTTCTAACTCCCCTCGTTTTTCGTTTTCTCAAACCGCCACCAAATGCGGATTTCGCTTTCATAATGTTTGTAACAAGATAAGAATATGCCCTCTCAGATAACCCCGTTTTTGGGTCCTTGAAAATTTCCCAAGCTCCATCTGCCAAGTGCCTGTCAGCCTCCGCCCGCGTCTTGTTATCAGACGCTCGGGAGTAAACTATGTCGTGCGTCTTACATAAATCATCAAGACGGTTTATAGGTTTGTCTCCACGTGCTAACCTTGACCTTAACCTTGTACCAGGTCCGCAATACGAATAATTAGGTAGATGAGCCTCGAAATTGAGGTTATCCACCCCCTTATTTATCACTGTACCCAATACATCGCCAATTTTTGATAAAATACCTCTACCACGCTTACAAACAGTGCGGCGCCTTTTCTTAACAGTGTTCATCCTTTAAAGGTTAAACATAAACTGAACTGTAATTACTACTACTACTACTACATAATTGATTAGTTTTCTTCAAAAGAAAATTCGATTTTTCATTAAAAGTCTCGGCACAATTTGCAAGAACGCTATAGTATTTGTAGAAATTACAAATTGTTTCTCGCTCATCAACCATAAATTTATACCAATGTATCAACCCAATTTCAAAGGAAATTGGTGTTTTATAATACGAATTAACGCAAGATTTAATATTGAATAAAGTATGATTTCTCAGTGAAGTTGACGATCCAAAGGAATTGAAAAGAAATTGCGTATCATTTCGTTTCTCATGCAGATTGCACGATTTATCTTTATTTAAAAGTAGTACGGTGTTTAGACAGCATAATAGAAATATAAATAGTACTATCGTTTTCCACACGTGCCGCATCGCCAAAGCACATTCCATGTTGGCAGATGCAAACATACTGATAAAAATAGAACACCGTGTTGAGGGGGAGAAGCGAGCGCGTGCCAGCGAGAGCTTCCTGCGAGCTTCCTTCTTTTAGGTGCTCACCTACTCCAAAGAGGAATGCTCATCGCATCCCGCAATCCTTTTTTAGCTAGCCGCGCACACCGCTAAAAGATCATTCGCGTTTTGAACGTCATAGTTATCAGATCAAAAAAGTGCGATCATCTTTATCAGTTTGAAAGCGTCACAACAGTTTGAACTTTAGCTATCCGCGCACAGCGATAAAAGAGCATTTGCGTTTTTGAACGGCACAACAAGAAGAGTGATCATTTTGAAAGCATCACATCAGTTTGAAACAAAGGTGAGCAATAATAATTCAAATCTTTATTTACATTAATCAATTATAACAAACTCGAAATAAAGCCACAAAATAATCAAACTCGAAATAAAGTCAAACTCATAAAAATTATCTTCAACCCAATCACGCATTTTTACAAGTTTTTGGGTAAATACTGTTAGTGCAAAAAATCTTGCATATTAAATTGGAGCAATTGTAATAGTAATAGTAATTGTTCAATAATATTTACAATAAATCTTCTCACACCTGATTAATGCAGACGACACCTCCATAATCTGATAATAAGTGTGCATAATCCAAATTTTTAAACATCAATCTGATCCATTTTCCCTATTTTGTATGTTTCAGTTCCAACTAGAGGTGTTTCAAGTCTACAACAGAGCGCAAGTGATTCCTCGGCTTCCTTCTCGTGCAGGTTTGTTTACTTTTTTAATTAATTCTCCTCCTTCTCCTTCTCCTCCTCCTTCTCCTCCTTCTCCTCCTTCTCCTCCTTCTCCTCCTTCTCCTCCTTCTCCTTCTCCTTCTCCTCCTCCTCCTCCTCCTCCTTCTCCTTCTCCTCCTTCTCCTTCTCCTCCTTCTCCTCCTCCTTCTCCTCCTTCCCCTTTAAGACTGTTCTTATTATATATACAAAACGATGCATGACACAGTTTTTTCGAATCTGCAATAATTACTTTACAATATACACATTGCAAATAACCCGTTTTATGTAGAAAAAATCCATTACTCGCGAAATATTCAGCATTTCTTTTAAAAACCAATATCCTCTTATTAAATGAGTTTGACCAGTGAGGCATCGATCTTTGATAAAATGTCTTTATTCGCTGGTCGTAATCCCGAAGATTATTAAAATTTTCATTCTCGATAGAAATATTATGCATTCTCCTCCACCCACAATTCGGACTATGTTTTTCATGTTCTTTTTCGGGATCATCTGTTATTAGCCATTTTTCCAAACCAACTAAACAAAACACGCACTGCACTGAGTCTGGTGGCGTCTTGAATACAAATCCCAGTTTAGCTAAATGTTTAGGTGATAAAAGGGGAGATTCGAATTTTTTCCATCTCTCATCAAAACTTAATAACCTCAATCTTTTGTACATTAAAACGTGTGATTGATCCATAGTGTGCCGATCAACTTCTAATCCACTACTAACTTGTTTGTTTTAGATCAGTTGTACCAGCGGAGTGTAAGAGAGCACACATCTGAGTGAGAGGATACATCTGAGAGAGAGCGCACATCTGAGAGAGAGCACACATCTGAGAGAGAGAGAGAGAGCACACATCTGAGAGAGAGAGAGAGTTCATCATTTGCCATCACCCTTTTACAATGTAAGTAGCGATTATTGACTGTGCATTATTTCGAATTATTTTTCTCGGTAGAAACTATTATTCTGCAGAAATCACACTGCATGCGAGTATCTCCATTCAACTAATTTTGCTGCCTATTGTTGTACATTGGAGGAGTAAACTTACGTTCAGTATTCCTACTTAGTTTTACCAGCACACTTGAGTGTTTGAAATAATTTACAATTTTTCCCACACCGAAATTTTCTGGACGAATTACACAAAAATTTATCAATTTTGTTGTTACACATATTAAATGTATGATAGACACCATTACACGATTCGTGATGGTTATCTGCAATATGTAATTGCATTATTCGATAAAAACAAGTATCTGAATTACATTCTCCAATAAATTGGTGTAATGGTTCATTGAGTGCAGGATTTATACACATGCAATAGTGTCCATATTGTCTTCCATAACACTCATAGCGGTGGAAGCGTAATTTATGTATTAATTGTTTTTCGAACGAGGATTTATTTTTAATAAACTTTTCTTCTTCTTCCTCGTCTACCGCCACGTTTATATCCATAGATATAATCTGTTTCACACTCATAATCTTTTTTAACCTTTCAGTTGGAGAACGCAGTGGAATCGCTTCCTTTGAAAGTCAATCATTCGTAATTTAGAATAGTCCGTGGTGATCAACTTCTAATCTGCTACTAACTTTTTGTTTTAGAGAGCAGAACGATTTCACAATGGCTCATACGACGGAGAAGATTCAGGGTTTGAACGGCAGCGCAGCTAGATACAGATTCACGTATCTGGAGGAGGAACGTGACATCAAATCTACGCTGGAATCAAGCAGGGAGGAGGTGCTGCAGCTTATCGTCGACGAGTCGCAGCGGTTCAACGGAAATGTAAAGTGGTTCATTGTTTTAAATGTGATTTTACAAAAACTTGTTGTGCAACCCGAGGAAAGTGAACAAATTTCAGCAACTGTGAACTTTCACAGCTACTCGGCAATTAGTGTAAATGTATGTGAGAATTTGAATGAATGGAATAGGGATTTTGTGTTAGCTATTGGGAAAATTTTATCTTCTTTTGAAAATTTTGTTAGATTTGGCAGTGGTTGGGTAATAAATAGGATCCATTCGCTGGATCTCAACGTAATTAGGTATAATCCGATTTATACATCTTCATCTTCCTTTGTAGAGACTCCCGATTTTATTGTAAGGAAAAAGTGTGTGATTAACATAAAAAATTTCAATGACGAGAAATGCCTTTTGTGGTCAATTCTCGCTTATTTCCATTATCGGCGAAATACACATATGAGTGTTGAATATTTGAGCAAGTTTGCTCACACAGTCAACACAAACGGGGTCAACTTTCCTGCTACTTTGCAGGACATTAAGAAATTTGAAGCTTTAAATCCTGATATATCCATAAATGTAATTGCGTACGACAATGGAAAATTTTTCCCATACAGGTGTAGCATACACAGAGAGCGTACTCACCAAATTAATCTTTTGTTGCTAACAAGCGAAACTTATCCCCGAAAATCACATTTTTGTCTCATCAACACCGCAAACGGGAAAAACGGGTTGTCTCGGCTTTTGAGTCGTTTATCAAAACATAATGGGGAGGTATATGTTTGTGAATTCTGTTTCCATCGCTTCACAACAAAGAAATCGTTGAACGTGGATGGAAAACTAAATTTGGAAAAACACAAAGAGCAGTGTTCAAAATTTGCTGCACAGAGAACAACACTTCCCAAGGCAGATGAGAAACTGAAATTTACAAATTACACGTATACCTTGAAACCGAAATATGTTATTTATGCCGATTTTGAGTCGTTTATTGTGCCAATAAAGAGTGGGGAAGAAGAAGAAGAAGAAGAAGTTGATGATGTGCCCATCACTGGAAGCTTTACAAAAAAGGCAACTCGACACGTTCCATGCGGATACTGTTTTGTCGTACTCAATATCGATGGCGAAATTTGTCATGGACCACGTATCTATCGGTCGCGAGATATTGCCGATAAGATTGTGGAAAAATTTCTAGATGAAATTACAAGTGTGGGTGAAGTGCTTTACGAGGACATGAAAAGAGAAATACCTATGATTCGGTTGAGTGAAGCGCAACAAAGAGATTTTAATAGTGCGGAAAAATGCGGGCTGTGTGGGAAGGATTTCTTGATTGGCGACATCAAGTGTAGGCATCACTCGCACGAAACAGGTTCATATATTTGTGCCGCACATCAGTCGTGCAATTTGAATGGAAAGGCACCTAATTTCATACCCTGTTTCATGCACAACTTCACGGGATATGACAGCCATCATATCGTACAGGCTTTAGGTAAATGCAAAAAACCAATACAATGCATTGCCAATTCGTCGGAAAAGTTTATGACAATCAGCGTGGGACGAATCAAGTTTCTAGATAGCCTGAAATTTATGAATGCCTCTTTGGATAGTCTTGTTAAAAATTTGTCAGAAGATGGAAGATTGGAATCGAAATTCAGGAGAATGCATACACTGTTCAAGACACCCGAACAACTGAGGCTTTTAGTTAAAAAGGGAGTGTATCCATACACATATTTCGATTCGCCAGAGAAATTTGAAGAAGTCAACCTACCGCCAATTGAGGCATTTTACAACGACTTGTCAGATTCGCCTTTAGAAGAAAGGGAGTACGCGCATGCACAGAATGTTTGGAGAGCGTGTGACATTGAAAACCTCGGACAATATCATGATTTGTATCTACTTTGTGATACACTCCTTTTGTGTGACGTTTTTGAGGATATGAGATCATCAATGTTTGAAAAATACGGATTAGATGTAACCCATTTTTTGTCTCTGGCACATTTCTCGTGGAATTGTATGTTGTATTATACAAAAGTCGAGCTCGGACTGATTACAGATGTGGATATGCACTTAATGTTTGAACAGAATGTACGAGGTGGGTTATCTGTTATACCACACAGATTTGCCGAAGCCAATAATCCTTTTATGCATGAGAAATACGATGAAAGCAAACCGACGAGCTATATTTTATATTTGGACGCTTGTAATTTATATGGGTACGCAATGTGCGAACCGCTCCCAGACGGAAATTTCAAATTTCTATCACAAGATGAAATTGCGCAAGTTGAATTTCTAAACTTGCCGGTGGATTCAGAGTTCGGCTACGTTATCGAGTGTGATCTCGAATATCCTAAATCGCTTCACGATTTACACAATCATTTTCCGCTAGCGCCTACAAAAGAAGAAGCACCTCACCATCTATTGTCTGACTACCAGAAACATGAGGGACAAATATTAACAACAAAACTTTTGGCCACCCTCTATGACCGCACGAAATATGTTTTACATTATAGGAATTTAAAATTGTATGTAGAATTGGGAATGAGGCTTAAATGTATTCATCGCGTGGTGAGGTTCACGCAATCACGATGGTTGAAACCCTACATTGATTTCAACACAGAGTGTAGGAGAAACGCAAAAAATAAGTTTGAAATTCAAAATTTCAAGGCGTTGAGTAATATAATCTATGGGAAAACATTGCAGTGTGATAGAAACCACACCCAAGTAGAGCTTGTTACCGACGAAAAAAAATTAGACAAATTAATTTCGAAACCTCTGGTCAAGCGATGGGTTATTTATAACAAGCATGTAATCGGGGTGTTTCTAAGAAAGATTGAAATCAGCTTGAAAAAACCCATCTTTGCAGGATTCACCATTTTGGAATTGAGTAAACACCTAATGTTTGATTTCCACTACAACAAGATTTTGAACATATATCGTCCTGAAAATGTGAATCTATTAATGTCGGATACGGATAGCCTGATGTATGAATTGAAAACAAAGGATGTGTACCAGGATATTAGGAATAATTTGACGTGGTTTGACACATCTGATTACCCAACCACTCACAAATGTTATAGTCTTGTAAATAAAAAAGTGGTTGGGAAATTTAAGGATGAAGCAAATTCAAAGATAATTACACAGTTTGTCGGTCTCCGCCCCAAATTGTATTCCTTCAAATATATGGACGATGTGGATGAAATTACAAAAAATACTGCTAAAGGTGTGAAACGTCAAATTAAAGACAGGTGCTTATCGTTTGATCTATACAAGAAGTGTTTATTTGAAAGGATCCGACACTACGAGCGTTTCAATATGATTAGGAGTTTTTCGCATAAAATTTATCAAATAGAATGTGCAAAAACAGCGCTCTCATGCTATGATGATAAAAGGTATATTGCCCCGGATGGGATTCATACCTTGGCATGGGGCCATTATAGAATCCCCCAAGTTGAAGAAGGAGAAGAAGAAGAAGAAGGAGGAGAAGGAGGGGGAGAAGGAGGTGGTGAAGAAGTGAGTAGAACCTTCCTCTCCGAGTGCGCAGCAGCGAGTGAGTAGTGGAGAAGGAAGGAGGAGTGTTGTTTTACAAAAAAGAGGGTGGCTAAAAATAGATTACCTACGCGACGACGCGTGCCGAGGCAGTTGAGATACAATCGCGCGTGTGTGATGTCGACAAAAATGAATGAACTTAGACATAGATTAGCACAAGAATTGCATTCTGTTCGAAGAGTACATTTTAATAGGAGAAAATATGAGATTAAAAGTGAGGTGGATCTGCTTCAGGCAGATTTAATTGATATGAGCTCACTGGCGAGAGATAATTCAAATTTTACTTTTATTTTAGCTGTAATTAACTGTTTTTCTAAATATGCTTATTGTGTGCCAATAAAATCCAAAAGTGCCGGCTCTGTGTATGCTGCACTTGAACCAATTATTCGTAAAAATAAAAATGTTAAATTTTTTCAGACAGACCAAGGTACCGAATTTTTTAATACAAAAGTAAAAGCATTATTGGATAGGTATAATATTAAACATTACCATGTTTTTAGTGAGAAAAAGGCTGCAATAGTCGAACGTTTTATTAGAACTATTAAATCAAAAATCTATAAATATTTAACGCAGCATGGAACAAAACGATGGGTAGGAGCATTACCAACATTGGTTAAAGAGTATAATAATGCTTTCCACAGAACAATTCAAATGCGGCCATCTGATGTTCGCAAAAAACATCGAAATCATATAATAGCATCACTTAATAATGCGGCCAATGAGAACTTACGTTTGAAATCTAAACGAATAAAACCGAAATTTAAATTGGGCGATGTTGTACGCATTAGTAAGTACAGACAGGTTTTCGACAAATCGTATAATATTAATTGGAGTGGGGAATTATTTATAATTCATTCAGTCTATCCGACTAAGCCACCTACTTACATCTTGCGTGATTTGAAAGGGGAAATAATTTCTGGCCGTTTCTACGAAGAAGAAATGAAAAAAACAAAGTTGGATGAGGAGGAGCAGAAAGTTTATTTAGTAGAGAAAATTATAAGGAAAAATAAAGATAAAATATTGGTTAAATGGTTAGGTTTCAGCGAACCTACATGGATCGAGAGAAAGAATTTACTAGGTTAAGAACTGTATTGTAAATACTATGTATTATATTGTAAATACTATGTATTATATTGTAAATAAGCGAAATGTTGTATATTGGAAAAGAACTGAAAAATATTATCAATAAATTGATATAATATGTTGAACCATGTGTTTTATTCAGTTATCCGTTGGCTATCATAGTGATACAATGGTAAAGGATACGACCATACCCATCATCAATTTTGATGAGGTTATTACAGGTAAACCGAACATTGGCAAGAGTAAAAATGGTAGTTTATTACCGCATAATGCACGCATTATCCTGATTGGAAGATCCAACAGTGGTAAGACAAATACGTTATTGAATTTGATTTTCAATAAAAACGGATTGAAATTTAAACATTTATATGTATACAGTAAGTCATTATATCAAGATAAATATGAATTTTTGAAAAAGGTGTTTTCAAAGATAAAATGTGTTACTTTTCATTTATCAGACAATACTGATATGATAAAGCATCCCAACAAAGTTGAGAGAAACTCTCTTGTCATTTTTGATGATTTACAATTAAGCAATGTACCTCAAATTCGTAATTACTTTACAATGGGTAGACATCGCGAAATTGACACAGCCTACTTGGTACAAAGTTACGGTGCGATAATGAAACATCACATCCGAGATAATTGCAACGTATTGATTATTTTTAAACTTGATCAATTAAATTTGAAATTAATTTATAGGGATTTTGTAGGGGAAGATATGAGTTTCAGTGAGTTTAGAAAACTATGTTGGGAGGTGTGGTCAAAAGGTGCTCACAAATTTGTTTCTATTTTTACTGAATGTAAGGCTGAAAATGGAAGATACAGAGAGCAATTGGATAAATTCATAAAGATTTCTTTGCAATGAGGTAACTTCGGTGTTTGCACGATTTTTTGTCATTCAACGTCGCGGCATTAATGGAGAAAGTTAATATGCGTAAGAAACGCGATCGTGCTGCTCCTACCGCAGCATCATCTGTTGGGGAGAGAAGCAGTTTAATAGATAGAATAAAAAAATTGAGAAAAACTATTATTGAAAAACACAGAAATTTATTGGGTTTTCAAACACAGAGTGAAGAATTTAATCGTAAAAGGTTGGAACCAATAATTACTCCATTAATTGAACTCAAAAAGAGCACAATCTCTGCCAATGAAACAGTAAAGCGCGAAAAAGAACACAAGGTTGAACCGTTGGTAACGGAGAAGGAGAAGGAGGAGGAGGAGGTGGAGGAGAAGGAGGAGGATGGGGAGGAAGATGTAAATATTTCTGCTAATGATAAATCTGCTTTCTTTGATTCGACTTTGAATATTACTAACCGTCGCACTCGAATAGAAGAAATTTTAGACAACTATTTAGGTGTGTTTCATAACGAGAAATTAGATAATTCTATTCCTTACGGTATACGTTTTGATCATAAACAAAATTTATATTTTATCGGCGATGAGGCCGTAAGTTTTGATGATGTTTTTATAACTGTCGGCGAACAAAGGTTTAGAATGTCTCATGGTTTGTTGGAGCTATTGTTTAACCGTAGGCCAAATTCAAATCTCTACAATAACAAAGATTTGGCGAAATATAAAAAAATATTATCACTGACATCTGTACATATTAATAACCAGGGTTACGTAATTCGCAATTCTGGTAAAAAATCTCAAATTATACAGAAACTTTTTCCACCCAAAAAACGTTCAAAGTATGGGAAGGGATTATTGAATTTTGTTAGAAATAAATCACGTGATAGAAACTACATATTCTGGGATGATGTTAATGAACTAGTCGAACGGTTATTTATTTTAATGGGTTCAAAAAATGCAGGAAATTCAGCTCACGATATTGAAATCGATTCGATATTACAAGAACTGCGAGAAGCTAACTTTATACAGTAAAAAAAGCGAGGACAGGCCGTGTTGGCAGGAAGCTGTTCGGTAGAGCGAAAGAGGAGAGAAAGAAATATGAGAGAGATGAGGCTGGGTGAAACCGGCTGTTGCGAAAGAGTATGTTAGAAGAAATGCGGAGTGGGCGCCCCCTCACCCCTCTGCGAAACATCGTGTAAAGTGAGAATAGCCGACTAAAGACACGAGCTGGGGTGGTGATGTCAGTGCTGTTCCTTCTTGACAAGCAACACAAATCGGAGCCTCTCCGCTGGAGCGGATGTACCGAGGTGTTGATAATTAATTTCGACATTCGAACAATGAACACCGATCGATTCGGTAGGATGCATACAGTGCATGCGAAGCAATTAGAGGAGTTAAAAAAATTAGTAGCGAATTTTGACAAGTTGAAATTTGAATTGAGTGAGTTGAAGAAGGCTGTTTTAACTAGAACAGAATTTAACAATGAAAGAAGCCAACTTGTGTCGTTTGAAAATCTCAATAGTGGATTAAGTATAATTAACAATGTGTTGGAAAAACGCATGCATGATTTAGAACAGGTTGTTTTAACTAGGAGAGAATTTGAGCAGGAGAAGGCTAGTGTGCTGGTGAGTAGACATACCCTCAATAATGAGATGAAAATTATTAGCAAAGAGGCAAAGGCAGAAAGAGATAAACTACTCACTCGAGATGAATTCAATAGGGAAAATTTACTCACTAAAAAAGAGTTTATAATTGAAAAAGCAGGATTCATCTCATATGAACAACTTAACACAGCTGTAAAAATATCACAGGACCTATTAATGGATTATGTGCATAATAATCGAGATTTCAAGAGACATTTAAATGATCTGATGTATAGATATGCCTATTATTTGATAGAAAAATGTGTAATGGCTGCCAGAACGTTTGATTATAAAGAGTTGGAGGGACGAGGTCTATTGCCAGAACATACTGTCGGCGAATTTCTTCGACGAATTGATATGAATGAGCCAACGATAAAATATGATAGTAGTTTGTTTTTACCTCCCCAACAAGAACGTCTATTACAACGCTATCAATCTAGGAATCGAGGAGTGTAGAACTATTCTATTTCTGTGTACAGCCCCCCACCTGCTAGGCACGTGTTGCGACCGTTAAATTCTAAGGTTAATGACCTGAGAGCACGTCTCTCTCACACGCACACACACACACACACACATAAAACTTGTGCACGTGCTCTGCTTTTAAACGTTATGAAATAGTTTTTTCACAGCAGGGGGCGGAAGTGTTATTAATATCTGAAGCACTGTCCGGGGCTGGGGGGCAGGGGGGTATATTAACACTGCACGTGCGAAAGAGAGAGAGAGGGCTTTGAGAATCACAGCAGGAGGTAGTAGGTGTGCAGCCTCAATTAATAGCTAAATCTGGCGGCGGGGGCTGATGCTATTGCAAATATAGATATAGTAATTGCAAGCAGGTATATATAGATATACAATTGCAAGCATGTATATATAGATATAAAGCTGTATGTTCTATATTTATTGGGTACCTTCTGTGAGAGGTGGGGTCAGGGGGGATAGGTCCTCTCTCATTGGTGCTTGCGGGGGGTCCCCCTTTAATCTATTGGGAATAAAGTGGGGACACATAGGGAAGGGGGTATGTGACCTTAAAAACAAAATGGCTGACTGCGACAGGGGGGAAGGGGTAGGTGTTTACAAAATGTCTGACCTGGGGGAGGGGGAAGGGGGGTGGCCACGCCCCCCTGTCTTCTGATTGGTCGCGGCAGTATTCTCGATAACCCCTACTTAAAGGTAAAACATTTTGGTGAGGATAGGGGATCATGGACATTATATTTTCAGGTGATGCATCATTTAATGATGAAAGTTCACGTCGTATGGATGGAATTATGATAACATGATTACAATATAACGATAAAAATAGTGAGTATAATGTAATGATTCCAAATGACAAGAGATAGCAAATGGAAAAGTCCTAGCAGGTTTCCGATTATGAATAACTTGTGAAAATAAAAGCTTTATCAAATGCCCAGTGGCGTAACTAGAGTTTACTTTGAAGGGTTACCTCCCCCCCTAATTCAACAACTATAACATATTACTCCCTTCAAAAAATTTCTCATAATATAGATTATACAATATTCATGTAGCTTCAAATTAAATAAATAATCTTTCAAATTTTTATTTTTCCGATTGTTTCTTAAATTATTTTAAGTAATTGTGAAGGTTACGTCCCCAATAACCACCTCTCGTTACACCTATGCAAATGCATACTATTCAGAACCAAAATATACAATCTTCTTTCAGGAAGCATCAACACACATTAGAAAATTCAGATCACAAGCGTACATAACTGGCCGATAATATTTGAGTATTAACGTTATTGTTAAAGCTGCTTTCCAACCAAAATCTTCAATAACAAACCAATAAAAACGAACTTCACGACTTCGCGAGACAGAATTGAACGGGAACCTGGAAGAAGAAAGTTATGATGTGAATGGAAAATTTTGGATGCATCTAATAACATAAGTGATTAAATTAATCAAAAATAATTATTTTCAATGTTTGGATATGGTCCAAAATACCATATTGCGCGAATTTTAATGAACGTTATTCCTTTGGCAAGCAAACTTCATCAATAATTTGTAACTTCAGACGGCCGCTATTACCGAAAGCCAAGTAATTAAATTGATAATAATCATCGACATTACACCTTTCCCGCCCGTTTTCCAAGTTCTCATCGATGGTTCTGGCGCGAACGATTTATTGCCGTTAGAATAATAGAGTTGGCGGCGAGAAGCTGAACGTGAGAATCTGAATCTCGCCTTTGGAAATTGGAACGAGAAAGGGAATTGCTAGAAGGGTCAAAGTACCCCTAACAAGGCGTCCCTATCCTAACAACTATTTCACAACGAGAATTTCACATTCCCACAACTTGGAAAACGGAAATTTCACATCGAGCTCAACTTTTTTCACCAATACCACGTCCCCCACTTGGTGGCAGACCCTTAAAAATAATAGCATCTACTTGCTTTCCTATTCAAATACCTTCTGAGGGGGGGGGGGTTGGGGAGGGAACTTCTCAACTGAGTTACAAGGATCCCTAAGCACAGTTCAGAATGGTAATTGTCTTCGAAATGACTCTATTGGGGGCGCGAGAGTTGGAAATAAAAATCTTTGTGACGTCTGTGATGAGATCTCCTATTGCTTTACAGCTGCAGCTAACGACACCAGCACGATCACGATTTATTTGACATCAGAACGACAAATGATCCAAATGACGATTTGAAATTATCCACCCATGAAACCGGTTACAATCAAATTTTTATCCATTTTCACCCCAATTCAATCAATATTTAAAAATAATGAATGTCACAGAAAAATTATAATAAAAACACGAGGTTGGTTGAGATTGAGAATGGCGTGACTGCAAAAACTATGACTAAATAGTTTTATCAAGAATAACTTCTCATGTTTTAATAATAAATGTGGTTGTGGAAACATCGAGTATAACGTATCACAGATATCCATCATAATACCCCATCATAACCATACAAGGAGGATAATTTTCATTTGGGTGGATTTGCGAGTGATATGTATTGATGCTTTGACATGTTGATGTTGAATCGTGCTAATATGAACGTGATGTCAGACTCACTGATCAATGATAGTTACCGAACTTAAAGTTATCTAATATTATACAAGCAGGTATTGGAGGGATTTGACCGAATCTAAAATAATATTGGAAATCTATCACTTGAATTGTTTTCAAACCCATTTTTTGGACGATTCTTATATTTCCCTATCGTTGTTTTGGGACAAAAACATATAAGATTCTATAAACTATAGAAGATTATCAACTATTGATAAAGGAATAGCTGCCGTTGAACGGTGAGGTGAAGAGATTTAGCCTCAAAGCCAATTCATGATCTAATAATTGAACTGACTTGAAAGATTTTTATATATTCTGGTAAAAATATTACTAAACATTTATTTTATAGAATAAAAAGCGCTTTACTATTGACTGACGAGTTCAGTAATAGGCTACTATTGAAGCTGACTTTACAATAGTATAATTCGTTTTTAAAGGAAGCATAATGAATAACTACAAGTGGAAGTCTGTAGAGAATCTCTTCAATTACATCATGATAAAAAAACTCAAAAATTACGAGTCTCGACTTGTTTGCGAGCAGTTTGATTAAAATGTCAAATCATCTTCTCAGTAGTTCATCTCTTGAAAGTTGAGAACATCTGTTCCATCAGTTTCATTTTTAACTGGAGCTGGATAATTTAATAAAATGAGGATTAAAATTTCATGCTCAGCTTGGAATGGGCTTCTAATCATTCTAAACAATTCTGGTTGCTAACTTATTCAGTTTCTCAAGTTGCCGAACTCTTCACCTGGAAAAGTACAGGCTCTCCACTTTCCACTTTCACCGGCTGAATCATGGATATGAACGCGTTCCGTGCCATTGTCCAGTTGAAAGCTCTCAGTTGCCTCAGTTTCAAATTGAAAAATTACTTATTCAGACGGTAACAAAGTACTGCCAGTTGGAAAAGACTTTTTCAAGACGGATGAGAAATAATTATTGTAGTAGGAGTAACAGGATACGTGAAAATGGTGGAAATTCTTCACCAGTCGAAGTTTGTTGATTAGGATTAGAAGTAATCTTATAGACAGAATATGTAAAATGGAATAACTAGAGTGACGATGAAGCCAAATGATTTTAGCCAAATTAGTTTGAATAAATGGACGAAGCACATCAAGTTTATAACAAAAATCGTGTATTTAACAAAACTCAGATTATTTTCTTGAGTGGAAATTTCCTAATGACTAAACTCACAAAGAATTGGATTCTATAGTCGGAATTTTTTTGAAAATAACAGTTTGATCTTCTGCCTGTTGTCTTCATATTTCATTGTAATTTTGTATTAACGAATAAAACAATAAATTTAAAACTAAATTTTTCATTCCGTGCAATGAATCTTTTTTATGTTCTACCGTGTATTCTCTCCAGATATACAATGCATATTATAGTATTGAGCGTATAATAAATAAGCACAATCTAAATTCAACGTGGGTACGATACGATTAACAACCTGATACCAGCTAAATTATGAATTCAATAGTTCTTTCATGGTGTTCAAATAATTCGCTACGGTGTTCCACATTACCATGGAAACTTTAAAGATATTCAATGAAAGGCTTGACTGCTGAGCAAACGAACAGAGAACGAGATGAAAAATGAGATTAATTTTCGAAGAATACTCAAGAATTGGCTATAATGAGTGGTACAATAAAAATGATAAAATCTTCAAAGACTACTAGAGGGACGATAAAGGTCCAACCTTGAATATGGGTGTTGGCGAGTATTTTGAATAGGGCAGTAATTTATTATCGTGAATCTTCAGGCTATAAACCGTACTTTTCTTTTTCAAATTTTTAATTATTAGAAGCTGGCCGCAGTAAAAAAAATGGGTGAGTTTGTGTTGGTGAGATCCAGTGCTTTATATCAACTGAGACCTTGAACCTTAAACCACAAACTACATTCGCCTTGCACTAGATGCTGGGAGAAAAATGTGGAGACAAAGCTTTTCTCCATTCCATTCCTTCATCCTCTCATTTCTTTTCTTTTCATCTTCTTATTTCCCTATCTTCTCTCCTTGTCACTTTGTCAGTTTCTTTCCTCAGTCCCCTCCTTTTCTGTCTAGTACTGTAAAAAAACGGAGACAAATACTTCAATCTTCTTCTCTACCCCATTCATTCTCTCTCATTTTTCCTCTTTTTTGGGTTTGTCTCTTTCTCCAAGATTCCTTCATTTTTGCATTTCCTTTGATTAATTTTGCCTAGTAGAAGATGAAAATAAAATATGCTTCTTTATTCTACAACTTCTCTATTTTTGCTACTTCCACTGCTTCTCTTCACTACTTCATCTTATTTATATTTTTCTGCTAATCCTCCCATTCTGCCTCTCTATCAGAATTCCTCACCATAATTTATTTATTTATTGTGACAAATTACAACGAATGTGAAAAAACAACAGACTCAAGTCCAAAACTGCTTCCTCCACAAATTTTCATGTTCATTTTTCCAACCAATCTTTTTTTTGCTTTTTCTCTTAGTTGTTCGAAAAGATTTTGGAAAAGAAAATGCATCCACTGCTTCCCACTTCAAAGTTCTCTCCACTGCTTCATTTTTTTCTTGCATCACTCTTTTTCATGTTTCTTCTTTTTATTCTTGACATTTTCCAGCATTACCTTCTTTTTACTTTTTTACTTTTACTTTGATACGTCTTCAAAACTTTCTATTTTGAATTATCTCTTTTTCCTTCCACGTCTTTTCTTTCCTTATTGAGTTTTTTTTCACATCAATTTCTGTCATTGACAGGTTTGTTGGCCTCCCAGTTCCTTGTATTTTTCTCCTCTTTTATTTTTTACACTCTCCTTTTCAACCACCACTTTCGTTCTATTTTTCTTCACTATAATTTCGTTTTCTTCACCTCAAATAACCCTAAACTTCTTCCTTCTTCTCACATCTTTCCATTTTTTCTTGTTCCTCACACTTTTCATCATTCCATTTTTCCAACTCCTCAACATCTCCCTACTTTGAATTCTACATTTATTAAGGATCCGACAGGGCCTTATTGAAATCGATCCGTTGTCCGTCTGTCCGTATGTGCCCTAGCGCTTGAAAGAAAAATGCTAGACTCTTGAAACTTGGTATATAGCTTCTTCATAGTGAAAGTGAGATCACTATTGGTTTTTAAATTTTAGGAATCGATGCTTAGCCCAAATTATCAGCTTTGCTTTTTTACAGTGTAAGCGTTGACGTATCCATTTATTTATTGATTGCGTTGAATTATTTTCTTAAATTATTTAAAATCGTCCGAGAAAACATAGATATAATGTTGATGCATGATATATGAAGAAAATTGTTATTCAAGAAAAAGAAGATGTGAGTTTTTTGTGAATTGGAAATCATATAAAGTTTATAGAAACCGAAGCAGTTGAATTGCAAGGTTAGTAGGGAGGTTAGTATGCACTTGGTAGAATGTTTCATATGCCTATTAATAATAATAATAATAATAATAATAATAATAATAATAATAATAATAATAATAATAATAATAATAATAATAATAATAATAATAATAATAATAATAATAATAATAATAATAATAATAATAATAATAATAATAATAATAATGAATATAATAATAAAACTAAAATTAATAATAATAATAATAATAATAATAATAATAATAATTTAAATTGTGCGGTCCTTGGATACTCCGTTGTATCAGTTTATTTTTTCCATCACTCTTCTTCATTTTACCATTGTTCTTCTCTTTTCTCTTATCCTACTTATTTTTAAGTCGGATGACACCCACATAAATTTTGAAACTTGTGCGTGCGTAATGAGGAACTACCAATACAGCCGCCATAATAATCTCCTCTTTACTTATTTCTCTCATCTATATCGTTTCCACAAGTCCTCTTCTATCTTTTTCACTTCTTCCACCACTTTCACTCTCTTCTAGTTCATCAGCCTTTCCCTTCTCAACCCTCTTTAAAAACTAAAACCTTCACCGTGAATCATCATCATCATCATCATCATCGTCAGCATCACTAGCAGTTCAAGTCCACTCTAAGAAAGTGCTCTCTACTACTGGAATGCTCTTTTTCTCCACAGCAACATCATTGTCTTCTTGAAAGGGGGTTTCACAGGCGACACAGGAAGCATGCGCTGTATGAATTAAGCTTTGACGTTACTTGTATAGACGCGGATGCCACATCGTAGAAGAGCGGTTCACACAAGAAAATTTTGGACTCGTACAACAGTCCGTGCTCCTTGTGTCAAACGTGTGAATCCCTCCTTCACCTTCGTCTAATAACTCTACTAAGCTACGCAGTGTTTGTTACGGATGGTTATGACACTACTGACGACGGTATTGATGACGACGACGACGACGATGATGATGGTGATGATGAAGAGGATGATTACAATGATGCCTACTCTCAAAAAACATAGAACAAAGTACAGTTTAAGACTCAAGCAGTCTAGAAACTCACGAACTACCTTTTAAGACTGTCTCCAAATGCACGAAGAAGACAAGGAAAAAAGGACAGAGAAGAAAGACGGAAAGCAGAAAGTGCGTGAGATAAGTGTTATGATAGCGACCTAAAAGTAGTAAAGGAGAATGTGCTGTTAGTGCTGTTTGCAAAGTAAATATTCTCGGGGAGCTGTTAGTTGTCCCCTAGTTAGAAGTACCAACAGCACTTTACTCCCTGCCTGCATAGTGAAGTATTTTATAATTATAATCGTGCCTAGAATGTGTTGACTTTTACGTGCTTGCTAGATGGAATAACCATATTTTTCAAGTGCTTCCAACATGGAATTATTATGTTCCTCTCCTCAACATTGTGCAACCACTGTTTCCAATCAATGACCAAATTTGTAATCTCCAAAGAAAATACAATTAAAACAACATTGCTATTTATAAATAAATATTTTTCAAAAATGAATTTTATGCAGACCATTTACAAGCAATGAAAATGAATAATTGGAGAACTGTACAATATGATCAAGATATTTTCTTTGTAATGGTGAAGGTTATATCAGGAAGATTATTATCAGGATATTGAGGAAGATATCCATAATGAATAATAAGACGAAATTGTCTCTGAATAAATGTGGCTGTGACAATTTCGTCTTATTATTTATGATCAAAATATAATATTGTACCTGAGAATGTAAAAGAAAATATTACGCCATAATATGCTTTGGAATGATAGAATTCACACTGAAGCTCATTGTAGATAGAGACTGTAACAGTGTGCCATGATGACATACACGGAGAGTTTGAACATTCTACATCTCGATATTTCAAGGCGGTTTGCACTTGTCAATGCACAATCATCAGTTTGGAGAACAAATTCATGAAGGTTCTACACATTTTCAACGAACAAGACAATATGAATTCATATAAAATAATAACTCCAGAGTTCGAAAAACAACAGATCTGAGAATCATCACTGAAGCCTTAGAAAACGATTTTTCAAAAGCGATATTCACAATTCAAACGAATGTATTTGACGTGATGAAAGCGAACTAGAACACTGTCAAACAATTGTTTTCACATGGAAGCAGCAATTTTTAAAATCAGTATTGCATGACTCTGCTGAGATGTAAGACACGGTATCGTGTACGGTCTAGAAACGATGTGATTCAGTCGGTTGATTTCACACCAGCTATGCAGCTACTACGCATTATTTGATGTACGAGTGAACATCTATTCTATTCATCACAAGGCCTCGACGACATTGAAGTGATGAAGTAGAATAACGGAATACCACCCAATCATAATAATTCAGACCATTTCATCAGCATGTCTGTGAAGCTCAAACCAGCATCTAGCATTCTCTCTAGTAGAGCCTACGATGAATAATTCAATCAAACCACCAGATTAGAATGTATTCGAACTATGTGCTGTAATAATTTCTCTTGCCGCAACCATCAGCAATGTCGATCCGTTATCGATCCAATCATTCCAATGGAGAACTTTGTACATTGCTTTCAAAGCACTTCACTTTCATTGATACACATTGCTCAGACTCACCCTGGAGCTCAATGAATCATGTGTTTACCTTCAATCATTTTGTAACGATACCAATAAAATATATTATGCACTGAAAAGTCAAAGAATTCCTATGACTCAGGAAACTAGGTTATTCCTCTAAAATTGAAAGATTCTGGGAAAAATAACGTTAATGATAACACTAATGCTAAACTGAACTCTTTATTTATCTGCCTGCTCGAAAAGGAAGATGCTATCGATTTGGGATATCATGAGCGATATCGCTAACTTTGTCTAAACTCTCCAACAATGTTCAATACATTCTAATAAATTTAAAGAGTATAAGGATTTATAAAATAAATATGTATTTTTTGGAAATCCAAATTTTTTAGCAAATTTTCCAAAGTTAAAAAAACTCAGAGTATTATGTAGTCGGTCTTGATCGAATATTGTTCCAATTCAAAAGAAATGGTTGAAGGCATTATATTTAACCTGAATAGTTAGGTTGAATAGTATTAATTAATGCTTGTTTCAGTGTTTATGTTTTTGATGATTGAAATGAGATTGACATAGCATTCAGGAAGATGCATGTGCAACACTCATTACCGGTATCAAAAGTTAACATCCTATTGGAAATAAAATTGTCGGGCAAAAAATTATATTCATGTTTCTTAAAGATATAGAACATACATATTTTCACAGACATGATAAAATTTGTTGGATAAATTATTGCAAGTAGGTTGCAAAGCTGAGTTTCAAATGATTTTTTTCCAAGTAGATTATCATTTAGATGAATGGTCTCGATTTCAAGACATAATCAAAAATTAATCAACACAATAGGAAAATTATATCAATTTATTAAATCATTCTGCAATATTATTCCAATTAATGTAACAGCTATTGTCATTTCCATGTCATTCTAAATGCGATACGAAAGACCAAAATTGAATTTTAACAACTAAGAGGAAGCTTTCTGGGAGAATCTTGTTGGTATCCGAGCAGTGTCAGTGGTAATTAATAGTGTCAATTAACTTGAAATCACAAAGGAGCGCGCTCAATAACTATCGTTGCAATCGAAATTCTCTGACAACAGATTGTTTCTCATTTCCAGATATTCCATTTCTGCTATTTGTAATTGATACCGGAAGATGTGTTCTCTTTAAAACTTCTATTTCCTGAACTGCTCTAGACAGTTACTGTCCTATTAAATGTTTCTATTTCCATACGCTGAAAATCTCTTTTGATGATTACAACTTCTTTATGACGGAGTTATGTCAAGTGTGAATACAAACAATGGGATGACTGTTCAATTGAAGCTTGCTTATATATTGTAATATCAATTTCTGGAGGTTAAACACCTTTGAGCCAGCACCATCTAAGCTATAAACATAATCATGTTAAAACTGGATCAGTCCGCTTGAGGCGTTGGATGTTTGAGTTTGCTACGCTACGCTTTAATATCTCTCATCCTTGCTTGTAACAGTGAAAATAACAGGGTCGTCTTCCTTCTCAAAGCTTGTTTAATCACATAGTTGCAGTAGCGGTTTTATGGGGAGGAGACACCAGGGCCGGCTCAAGGAAAATCTTCACCTGAAAGGAGTATTTTAGTCGGCCTCCCTTTGCGACTGTGTGGGGACTATGAAATAATGAACTATATTTTAGAAAAAAGACAAATACCACCGATTAATTAACCCGGTCAATATTATAAATTTTCAATATTATTTTTTATAATTGAAATTATGAGCGCCAAAGAGTGCTAAAAGACGAATTTAGGTAAACTAAGAGGCACAAGATACAATTCAACTTCCCAACAACCATATTTTATCACTAAAACCATAACAACTAATTCGTGAGTGGAGCAAAGCCAAGTTAGAAAAAACTAGTCTTCATCTATCTTTTATAACAATAATTATCTTTGAAAAAATAGAATGAAACGGAAAAATAGGCTGAACTCAATAATGACTTAGTATAAAACTAGATGATTAGTTGAGAGCAACTATTTTAATTACCAGCTGTAATTTGATATTCTTGCTAGAATTTCGCAAGGTTTCCATTTGTTCCAAGCTCTGCGAATGACTTTGTAATGTGTACATTCAATGATGCATGAATCTTGAAAAACATATTTTTAATGCTGAAGTTCCATATTATTTTTTCACTTCTTTTCCTTACATAAAAATATTGAAATAAACTTTACTATGAACCAAACACTTATTATGTAATGGCCCTTTCGCAATGATGGAGTGCTTTCTCAGATACGGCTGGAGGCCTACATAGGTTTCCAGCCCATAGTAGTAAGCCTAGTAGGCCTCCAACGTGCCTGAGGGAGCATTTCGTAATGCGAAATGGCTATCACGCGAAAAAGTAAGTGTTCAACTCACTAGTAAAGTTTATTTTATTTATGTTTAGGCATGTATTTGTTTGTCATGGACCTGAAACAGGTGAACAATTTGATTTTCAAACTATCACCTGAGTTTCTGCAGTTGATAGTAGTTGTGAATTACAATTCAACCGCATATGAAGAAAGTTCAGCCTGCAGTAATCAGATCCGCCATTTGTAAAGCTCCTCAAGGTCACGGCTTTAATTCTACTTAAACTTTGAACAGTAGCTCAACACGTGCACTTTCAATTACAGGAAGTTTGAAGTTTCAAACACCAAAGTCTGGATGTTATTTGGATGCAGAGCAATAATGGCTTGCAAAGTTAAACCATTCTGTGACAGGATGCTTTGCTGGTTTAGCAATCGGAAAACCGAGGTAGGCATCATTTTTCATGAGTTGAGTTTCCAGAGTTTTGAACAGTTTTTCCAGACACTCACTCTGAAACTGAAACTTTATTCCAATTCAACCAATGCTTTATTCATCTTACTAAATTCTCAGTTACATTGACCAAGAATATCCCAAACAAATTATGGTACCATTTCATGTAACATGCCATTTGCTAATAAATCAACAGGTGTCTTTTTTCCCTCCCATTCAGTTGCTTATACTTTTTATAAGAATTACTCATTTTCACTCAATTTTTCAACTTCCTTGCCAAATAAAATAATTAATTGAAAAATAGCCATTTCGAAAAAATTGAAACCTTGCTTGGCATTTCATATATTTATATCACTCCACTAGTTTTTGATTGACTGAAGACTGAATATTGTACTGTGCTTATTGACTATAGGACTATACTGTTTCTTTACTATTCTATCGATGGTAATTGTTGATGACTTAAGTCTAATATTGACGCGAAGGACCACGATAATTCATTTCTAGTTGCCCGATTTCGAAAGGCAAGATTGAGTAATTAGTTTGAGCTTACTGACCGTCCATGTTGATTTCTGCATTGAGACTGCCGGAAGAAGCTTCCACTCCACTGTTGGCCACGCTAGGGGTGGAGAGAGAGGAACCCAATAAGAAGGAGGAGGATTGACAGAGAAGGATAGCAGGGGTCGGAGAATGACCTGATGCACGCACAATAATCATCAGAAGATAACAGAATAGATGAACTGCTTCAACTGGCATAGATAATGTTCGAACACCCAAACAATTATCAACAGTAATGTTTCTTTATAATTTCATCGATGATTTTTGTTTTCCAGTCCAATATCGCAAAGAAGACGTACTTCATCTACCACAGGTGTATTTTTCATTATGTATCATGCTTATCAAAAATGTGCTGTAAACTTATTTATTTTCAATTTTCAATAATGTTTTCAATAATTTTGCGCCTTCAAGAAATTCGATGCTTGGCTTTTTTCCCAGAGTTGAAGTAATCTCTTATAAGATGTGAGAGATACACTCAATTAAAATGTGAAATAACATTTAGGATACTTGAAGACACTGAGCCAACAGACAAATATTGAGGTTCTGCAATGTCCATTATTTATATCTAACCAATATGGAGAGTGCACTCGATTAACATGAGATACAACTTTTAGGGTACTTGAAAACACTGAATCAACAGACGGATCTGCAATGAAGGATCTGCAATGCACCTCATTTCAAACTAGGTAGCGTCAATAGAAGGACCTCAAGCAGAAATTTTTCTCTTTTCTAGTTCTGCTAGCAACGTGGTTGGTCTTACAGTTCTCCTTATGTTACGAGTTGGGCAAGAGGAAGTGGAAAGAGGAGAATGAGGATGAGAAGGAGTCGGACAAGAAAGAGAAAAGTAGTCACGAAGTGAATGAAGACATTCTTCAGCCAACTCGTACAAAGTAATAACACGGGTATGTGAAGTGGTGGCAACGGTGGGGTAAAATGGCGGCGGTCGGTTGTGAGTTTGTGGCTGGCTCTAGACAGTGTGATTCCCCGGAGTCCATGTCTGCCGTCCAGTCTCTTTTGTTCTGTGATAATCTCCACGCTGCTCACTCACTATTCCGGCGAGAAGTGGCCAATTTAATTAGCAGTTTGTTCTACCACTGAACAGAGAAAAGCTTTTTAGATTTCCCACCCAGCACAATGCCTAACAATGGCGCGCTTTTCTTTTGTGAAAATTGTCCTTTCCAACCCCTTTTCATTCCGACATGACTCCATTACACCCCAACCACTGAGCCAGGCAAGGCAAAGCTACATTTGCCTGGAGTTTCAATTTGGATATTGCATCGTTAGAAAATAATTTTTCCGACAAAGGCAGCATGGTAAAAAAACTCATACGTGTTGATTCACGAATTTGAAATAATTCAATTTGAAGATATTTATGATGGAACTGGAGCACACCAGTTCCATTCATTATGATATTTGCATGATTACAAATCACTATTGATTGCTGACTCACTGTTTAATTTCAAATATCAATGGCTGAATTACTACCATGATTTTTTGAGGATACAGACCACGTAGAACTGATACCTCTGCGTGAGTAATGAGTTCGATGATGATTAATGAATTTACATGAATATACTGTATTTTTATCATTTGGAATAATTATTCTGAAGGAACTTTTGGTCTACTTTAGACACACAATAGTATAGCTCCTGCAAAGTAGAATCTTTTAGTTTTGAAAATGAACCATATGACAACTGACATATGGCATATGACATATGACACTTCTTTCTCTTCTTTTCTTTTCAATTTGTTATGTCTCATAGAACACCACTCCAGCGCACAAGCTTTATGCTGGGGTGTAGTACACAAATTTATGATAAGTTTTAATGTCATTATTTTTTCTGTATATTGTGTACCTAATAAATATGGAATTTTGAATATTTTGATATTGTACACTAGTAATAAGTTATTTGATGTAATGTGATTGAAAAATGTCTGTTTTGTCTGTATAGAATAAAATGAAAATGAAAATAAAAATCAGTCGTTCATTTTTTTTTAAATTCCAATTATTTTCTTGAACAGCCTAAGAGGTCAAATACTTATTTTTGACAGGTTGTTAGTATTTAAGTCATTATTTTAACCATATTTTCTTACATTTGACTATATACCACTTTCCTGTTGATTAATATCAAATGGAGGGTTTCTTCCTGAAGAAAATAATCCTCCCTGCTTTCTCTACTCATTCCATCATCACTTTATTGCTGTTGTAATGAATCATTACTTGGAACATCAATATTATGATTGAACATTGCTATTGGAGGTAGCTTTCTATCAGACAAACTTTTCAAAAAACTGTTTGTTGTAGCATAGACAATAACCGATATTTGAAAGTATTATATATTTGATAAGAGATTATTTTATATTTTCTTCACAAGCCTGAATTAAATATTTTGTTGAAAAGACTATAAAAAGCTCCAATTATTATTCACATATTTTCTCAAAGCAAAAGTAATCATTTGAAACTTGCGTTCTCCTTCAAGATTATCACAGTTTTCAAGTCTAATTTTTTCAAATTTAATAATTCGTCTAATGACTGGTACTTCAATCTAACTATATTCATCTATCACTATAGTGGAGTAGTTGGAGTGCAAGTTATTTTTTCCATTTTCTCGTCACACAGTTTGATATTTTATTCATTTTCTTTAACTGAGCTGCTGATCATTTTTTGAATCTTGCTTTATTTGGCAGATTTTTATAAACACCTATTAAACATATATAAACATGTATCCTTATCAGAGACATTCAAGATTTAATCGAAATTACATGGTAATAAGCCTTCTCAGCCAAGCCATTGCAAGTTTTGTTGGTTATAAACTCATTAATTTAGCGAAAAAAGAGAGAAAAAGCCACACTATATGCATGCCATTTTTTGCGGGTGGGAACACCTTTTATAAAGGACAAAACTCGCTCGCTAGCGAGATTCTCTTCCACTAAAAAATTACCAACAAGAACCACATAAAATCCCAGTTTGCGACAGCGATACCTTCCATTAATAATACAGCTATTAAGGCATGGCAAGATAAATTTGTATCATTCTTATTTTCAAAGTTCATGACGGTCTCATTTTGAATGTGGACGCCCACATCCAAATTGAGTTGAGTTTTAGCTCAGTCATCCGTCGTCATGTCATTTTCATGACTGTGTTCTCAACGAAGGCTCTCTGTTGATACTAACGACTAGTCACTATTTTTCATTTTTTCATCTCCGGAGAGAAATGACAGTCAAAAATTTGATCCCAACTTGGGCAAAAAAGAATAAATCTTAATTAAATTTTGCAGAATGAATGTCATAATTAAGTCAAGGTTCAAGAGCTTTATTTCCATTTTTAGAAAATTAAATTCACAGAATTGAGTGTAAATTATATGGATTACATTTTTTATTTTATTTTTTCATCTTAAAATGTTAAATAAATAGTAGCTCATACTCACGAACGGACAGGAAGTCTTGTGAGTATGATTTCATAATAAGTAGATAATCTTAAATGTTTTATGTATTGTTCAAATGAAATCAATAAAGAATTTGAATTTTGAAAATTTGAATTAGGGATTAATCAACTTTCCATCTATCCTATCATCTCTCATCTCTCATCACCCATCTAATAGAATAAGAATAAGAATTCCTTTTTTAAGTTTTATTGAATTATAAGTTAATTATAAATTATTATTTTTTAAGTTTTATTTTAATAATTGAAAATGATATTAGAAAAAGGAAAAATCATTTTAGAATGGCTCTTCTACATTCCTCATATTTTGTGGTAAAAAGCCTCATTATTGAATTAAACTCTTTGAAAGTCAAATATTTAATTTATTTTTTCCGTAGCTATTTTGGATTTGATATTAGAGGGAAAGTTACCCTATCAATATTATATTTTTTTGGCTTGATTCATTCATAGTTCTAGTTATATCTAGTTCTTCATGGTGTTTCACAATATCGCAGAAAACAGAGTTTTAGTCAGCTTTGCCTATGTCAATATTGGAAACAAATTTACACCAAAAGTTCTTTACAGTTTTTAGTACAGTTCTTACAGCTCTAATTTTAGTTAAACCAACAGAAATTACTTGTGAATACGAAAGGAGTGCATCAGACTGATTCTCACTGTGAAGCGCAACCAAGATGAGCAAGCATTCACTGACTAAAGCAGAGAAGTAATTTGTAATGTGATAGAAATTCAATTTTAATCATTGGAAATCCACATGTTTACTTATACGATTTCGAGATTAATAGCATCATTGTTTATTGAGCGTTTATTGATTTGGTTATGGTATTTACACAATAGAAACCAACCGAAGCGAAGCCTTAGTTGCATTAACTGAATTATTGAATGTCGGTACAGAATCAGATATTACACTGTCCGCTTGATAGCTTTGTTGTTATCAATATTAATCAATGAAGAATTAATTAATTTCATGAAGATGTACGCTTCAAGGAGCGCAGAATCAAAATGAATTAAATTGAATTTGGAGGCTTCACAATATATTTCGGTGGATATTGATCAAATGTTTTTCTTGATAAGATTTATGAAAAGGTATTTCTTAGCCTAAAATTTCATTAAAAATTAAATTGTCGTAACTCAACAAGTTTTTGGTTGAACTATACTACATTATTTCAAAAGCATTATATGATGAGGATTATAGATCAATGATAAATGTATTATTGAAATATTTGAGAGAAAACAAAGCACGAAACTTACCGATCCGAATGGTATCAGGAAGTGCACTGAGGAGAGGAAGTACGGCAATTATCACTTGTATTGTGGACCACATTTTTCAATCTGCAATAGAATATATCAATCATTAGCATAACAAATATCCTCATTCATTAATATTAATTACAGTATCTTCATATTTATCGAGCATTTGAATTTAATAATATTGTGAAATATGATATGAATTCATTCATTCTAGTAAGTCAGGTAATAGATGAATGTTATTTTAAAGGGTTGGCAAGTAAACTTATTCCTAATACTTTTATACATACGTATTATGTCATCTAGATGGCATAATCACCCATCTAGATTGATATGATCACCCATGTACTTGAATAAATAAAAGTAAAGTGATAAAAAAGAAATTCAATAACATTTATTGAAAGTATTCTACAACTCTACTTGATCAATGGAAAAAAATGAAATAGATTATGATTCACATGAAGCGATATCATAAACCAATAATTCCATACGTATAATCTATCATTGAAAAGGTTTTAAAAATGAGAATTTTTTTATTTATCAACTCAGTTTCTGTCAGCGAAATATGATAAAGTGATAACTTGTATAACTGATATGAATAACCTGTTTGAGCTGAATACATTTTGACGATTTATATCAATGTTTTTTCACTATTTTATACAATAACACACTGTTTTATTTTTGACGATTTATAGTAAGAGTTTTTTCACAATTAATATAACAATAATTATAATATAATTCTTTATTGCCAATACAATAACAGTAACAAAAATCACATATCATATCAAATATACATTGGCGTGGCTAGAATAAGAGAGCCTTGTGCTCTAGCCAATTGTACAATCTTTATACAACGCTTGTAAACTTGCATACGAATGACACATTAATGAAGACATTGTTTTCTTTTGAACGAATAGAGCGTTTTCAATACGCTCAAGTGCTGTGTGAAATTACAAAAGTTCTCAAAGTTAAGAGCAGATAACGATGATGATTATGATGATCATGATGTTAACGGATTAAAGCTGCTGCTCTTGAGGGAGCAACGCTAATACATCAAACACGATGAATATCTGATTCAGAGAAAATTAAATCCATCGGCAAATTGAATCGCAAAGTGCACGAGCGCAGCTTAGCAGAATCGTTCTTCAATTTGCGAAATTCTCACAGATTTCTGCAAGCGCCAGTGCAATAGCAGAATAGCAGAAGCAAACAGTAAACATTCCTCAATATCCGTCGACTTGAAATTGTATTATAGCGCGTATTTGCACAGCGTTAGAGCAGAGGTGGAAAAATCAATCTCGAAAAGATCAACACCTTCTATTCCTTAGCACTCTGAAAATACTCTCTTCTTGGCATTAAATGCGGTCCTGCTTCGTTGAAAATCATTTCAAATAATCATATTACTCCGTCATAAGCAAACACTTGCCTTATTTGCATCTAGATTAGAGTTTACGGTATTAAACTTTGATGCAGTTGCACTGTTCTGCAGTATTTTATATCCAGTATACGGTATTAGAGCGTGCAGTAGCATACCTTTTAAAAAATACAGTTATACTTTTTTTGAGGATGAAGCCTAAAGCGTGGGTAATGAGTTGAATGATGTTGATTGATGAGCCGGATCTACAGTTTTAGGTGGGTTCCGAACCACCAGGAAGTGATTTTACAGCAGAGAACAGTGTCTTTTTTGCTGGCCAATCTAATCGAAAGAGTGCCCAGGAGAACGCAGTTTATCTCTATTTGATTGAACAGATACCTGCTACGGCTCACGGCTATAACTTCTTTGCAAAGGCAGCAGTACACGGAAATCAGCAGCCAGCTGTCCAAATTGTTATTGGTTATACTACAACTACAGCATTCAAAATCCACCATTCAACAATCTAAATTTCTATGATTTCAGCTATTTAGTACAATAGCATTCAATGTCCAACATTCAATAACATTTTTTTCAGAGTTCAATAATTAATCTAAACATAGACTATTAAATATGTTTTTCTAATTTTTTTTGAAAAATAATAATTGTTACTGAAATACTTGCTGAATAAATACTCATACGTAATGGCCACTTTGTATTGATGTAGTGCTTCGTCAAACTGAGTTATGGTTGGAAAATTGAGATTACAGTAGTTGTGAATGATGGGATGGTATTATGATCAGCACGTGGGATATTTCATTGTAGAATGTTGTAGTATAAAATGTTGATAATTTTAATAAAGCTAATACAGCATTCTACAGCTGTTGATAAGATTAATAAGCTAATAATAGTATAAGCTGTTGAGTGTTTGTAAACTTCATATTGTACATTGAGTTCCCGGCTATTTCGTGTAAAGAGTAATCTCCCCGAATCGGTGTTAATTTTTGTGCAAGTGTGATCTGTTTCAAAACTGTTCTCATTTAGTCTCTAGAGCATTACCCGGCAACCCGTCGATCGCGATCGACCGGTCGATCGCGCCGATTTCTGGAATTTTTGTCAAAACAAAACAATGTGTGAATTGTACGCGAAGGGAAGACATATATTCTAGTTTTAAAGACTATGTTACAAATGACAAAATACCCTTGAATGAATTAAACGGCTTTATAGCACTGTTCCAAAAAGAGTTCCCAAATTTTTTGTCATATCTCGGTGTATAATTCATCATCAACCTTTGTGCGGAAAATTTTTTAATCCTAATAACGTGATGTTATGAAGGCAGTGGTAAAACTTGTGAACGGAATAAGAGCACGCTTCAAATGAGACAATTTTGATCTGCCGGCCGGTATAGAATTTCTGAAAGAGCGCAAAGAGACTATTCATACTTAAAAGATACGTTGTGGCTGCAAGATTTAGCATTTCTTATTGTTGTTACTGAGTTGAACTTAACGAGTTGAACTTACAACTGCAAGGCAAGAATATGAATATTTTGACACTGATGTCAGCTGTGAAGGCAATTTCATCAAAACTATGGGAAAAGAAAATCCGTAAGTTTGACCTCAAACATTTTCCTACTCTGGAAAAATTAATCCAAAAACAAGCGAGTAAAATCATGTTGACAATGAAGAAATAGTTGAGCATGAAGACCGCCTGGGTGAAGAATACCAGTACTCTGACAATGTTAGACACGTTAAAATATTAAGCCAATTATAGAAAGAGTTCGAAAATCGTTTCTTTGATTTTAAAGCGCTCGAAATCAGTGCTGAGTTTGTAGCAAATCCTTTCATGACTGTCAATGTTGAACATGTTGCTAAAAAATTCCAAAAACAGTTTCAAAGTGACGCCACCGCTATTGAGCTAGAAATAACAACCTAAAAACTGCTTTAACTGAGGATTTTTCAAATTATGGACTCTTGTTCCCAAAGAAAAATACCCGTCACTTCTTATCTGTGCAGCTCTGAAACTTATGTCCCTATTTTCTTCGACCTATTATTGAGAGTCTACATTTTCCAACATTACCTTTACGTTACCTATTGGGCCTCATTGACCGATGAGCACTTGGACAACTGCATAAGACTGGCGTCCACGAGCTACAATCCAGATTTTGCAAAGCTGTCGAGAGAAATGGAATGTCAAACTTCTCACTGAAAGTGAGGTTGGAACATTTTAGTAAAACGATTTGCTTGTTTTTTAATAAAGATGAAAGATCAGACCATTTTATTCAAATTAATAAAATACTAAAATCTTTAGTTAGTTAAACAAATAGTATTACTTAAATTATTATTGAAAAATCTCCTTCACATTCTAGCCACCACCCCTCCCCCACCCAACCACTAGACTTAGCCAGTTTACTAACCAAAAAAAATAATGTCGATCGCAGGGTATGTTATTTTGAACGAAATCGATCTTGAGTCAGAAAAGGTTGCCGGTCCCTGCTCTAGAGACTATTTTCTTGTTTTGCACTAACGTTCATGTTGGTCTGAAAAGGTGTGTTTGAAAACAATTAAATAATATTTTCGTTAGAAGTGAATAATCTGTATGACACAGACTACTACAACCATAGAAGGTGTAACACTCAAAATAATTCCTTCCACAAATTCAAACCAAAATACTAATCTACATATGAGACCCTGTTTCAAGGTTTACATAATATAACAATGCATTCTCATATATTATAAAATTCTGCTTAAATTAGATGTAAAGAGTAATAATCCTCAATAAAATAATACCGCACTATAAGTGCAATATGACATGAAGGCAGCATATGAAACAAGGAATTCAGCAGCTAGATTTCCGAATAGTTATTTGGTTTTTATAAAATAGTTATTTGTGTAACTAGTGTGCAAAGTAACTCTCTGCTGGACGAAAGAAATGCATTACGCATGAGCTGAAGGTGAGTGCGGATTAGTTTCTTGAGTGCAGTAAAGATACTTTCAGCACGAGTTATACATTAAAATTTTCCTACAGTTGGCACACATGGAGTGCGGCAAAGTAAATAGTTCAGGAATCAGCCGTTTTGCTCAATGAGTGCTTAAATAGCCACTTTGTTGGGTAACTCTAGGAAAATAGTGTTATTTGTGTAACTAGTGCGCAAAGCAGTTTTTTGCTGTATGAGAGAAATTCATTACGCACAAGCTGAGGTGAGTGCGCAATAGTTCCTTGAGTGCGGCAAAGATACTTTCAGTACGAGTTATACATTACATTTTTCCTACAGTTCGTACACCTGGAGTGCGACAAAGTGAAATGAGTGCGGCAAAATAAAATAGTGCAGGAATTAGCTGTTTTGCGTACTATAATGAGTGCATAAATAGCAGCTTTGTTTGATAACTATTATCAACCTATAACTATAATCAATTATAACTATTATCAACTAATAAATATCATCAACTAATAACTATTATCAACCTTGATCCAAAACTACTCCTAAAATCATCACTACCTTGTTCAAATCTCTAAGGCTCGGTGCACACTTACGTGTTTTCAAGTGGCGTGCATGCTGCATGCACGCCGTTTGTTTTTCTCTTCAATACACACTAGAGCGTGTTTTCAGCGGTTTCAACCTGCCAGACCGCCCAGTGTGCACGCCGCATGCAAGTCACTTGCGTTCGCAAGCTGCGTGCACGCCGCTTGAAAACAAGCAGTGTGCACCGAGCGTAAGGTGTGCTATTCAAAATACTGTCTACTAGTGGTAACATATGAAGCAGGTTGCCTACTGTGCCCCGTGATCACTTCTATATTCAAAACTATTCAATCTATCAGTTCTACGAAGTCCTGTATCGATACAACTCAAATAATGCTGTATGAATTGGTATTTTAAAAAATCCTTATTATCACAGCCAAATCAGCCATATATTTTCTCCTTTATTATAAATAATCTGACTGTCTGAAGCCCTGAAACGGTAGGTCAACCATGATTTTTATAACTTGGTTTTGTGAAGGCATGGTAAGAATACCCACACCCATGAAGGTATTTTCACCAATAAGAGTAATGCGCTTTCATTATAATGTATTTCTAATATATTCTTTACAATGAGTTCAACAATAACATTTTAAAAGTTCAACAATTAAGGATGAACAGATGTTTAGGGATTCAGTAACGCCAGTAGACGAGTTGTAGCAATAATTATATTGAACTCCACTGATAATAGGCGACAGAATGTATGATTCCACTCACACTCCATCTGGTCCCATCCCCACAATGTGTGCGGTACTCAGGTTGTTGAGAACAGACGAATGACATATAAATATTGAATTTCTCCGCCCCTATTCGGGATGCAGCGAAGCCACTCGAATTAACGACAACCACGTCATTTATTTAATTGGAGCAGTGATCCCAAGAGGGCTGTTCAGTGAGGATTCCCACCTTCAATGGGATACTGAATGCTTCCAGTCACATTTAAAGCCTTACAATGGCAGGCACACTCCAGGGATGAATCGAACAACATCGTTATAAAATGATGGCTCGATTAATTTATTGCCTGTCTACCAAAGCCAACGACGATATTCACGAATATATTTCACCAAATATTTCCCTTTTCCAGATGGCTTCACGGTTTCCACGTATTTCACTCGCGTCCAATTATTGTATTTTCGGATGGCAAAAACAATAAATCCGTTTTGCTCGATGATGATCTGGTGAGCATTGTTATAACAATAAGCTTTTTCCACTCAAAATTTCAATTCAACAGTTGAAATTTCATTATTCTGGATCATCAGTTTTGATGAGTATGTCCACTGGATGAGTATGTAGAGTTGATAGGAGAATATGTTAGTAGAGTTTGATGAATTATTGCAAATAGAGAGGACCTAATAAATTGATTCTAGAATGAAGAATAATTTTATAACAAAATGGCATTCACATTCAAATGAAATCTTTTAAAATTTTAAATTTGAGATCATTTGGTGGTCAGAATTCGGTTACCCAACGAAAAGCTGAGCGAGTAAATAAATCAACTGAAGACTCTTCAAGACAGGTTGAAACTGTCTAAAGACAAGTTGGAGAAAGAATAATTGGTATTAATTATAATTAATAGTTTAAATAATTATTCTTAATAATCCTTTATTAAGGATTATTATCTTTTCAATCTTACAGTATATTCTTAAATTCCTCAGGTTATATGTAATTAAAATCAAACTATGATTATTCTTTTGTATTTTGGAATGAAAACGACCGTATTTCAAGAGAGTTTTTATCATAATGAACTAATGATTTTATTTTCATTTGATACAAACATCAGCTTTTTTTCTGTTACTTCATCCTTACTGTATTTTCAAATCCCTTACCACAGCCAGCATCAGCTTTCATGGCTACACAACTATATTTATATACTTTTCTACCTCTGGATTACACTTTACCACTAGTTATGATGATGCTCGCCATATCTGTTGAGTTACCTAGCAGACGAGGCAAAATGCCAATGCGCTTGGGGCTTTATGTTTCTCAGACGACAGAGTTGCCTCAAAACGTAACAAGTTCCAAGTAGTTTCTCTCTTGTTGGCAGAGCAACAAGCGCATCTCAATGCCTCGGGTGATGTGTACTCATGACTAGTCCCGTAATGTATAACAAGGTGACTCACTCTATAAATATGAGATGAAAATAAGAATGGAAAAAAGATTGAATATTTATATTTGTTCCATTCAGGCAAGAGAGAAATAAGATATGAGATTGAGATGTATTAGAATTTTGAGATAAATGTTTTCTAAGGTAAGTTATAAATTTGAATTATCATTCAATTAATTTTATTCCCTATAAAGAGAAAGTTTCTCCCAAGCTATTTTCTGGAAGAGTTTTCGCTCCCTAGTGAAGAGTATACTATATAAAAAAAACTATTTTCAGAATGAGGTAAGAGATCAAATGTTTACTATTTTATCATTACATTTGCGTGACTGCTGACATATTGCAGTTACTTTATTTTATTTGAATAATGAATTCTTATTTTAACACATTTAACATAGTTAAGAAAAAATAATTTTCTTACGGTTCATATAAATAATTTTTTTCGTGAAACTGCAAACTAACCTAAAAAATCAAAGTTGAAACTTTGTAATAGAAGCAGTTTAGAAACTTTCTTTATAGTGCTGAAGGTGATATTGTGGAAGATATCCATGATGAATAATAAGACGAAATTGTCACAATCACATTTGTTAAAAATACAAAGAAGCGCCTAGAATATGAGTCTCAATTTCGTATTATTATTCATTATAGCAGTTCAGGACTTGAAGTTTCTTGTTTCTCAACATTTTATTGTATTTAACCTAGACAGATAAATGGATAATAATAACATTATTAGTCTCTATATTATATAAAATTACGATGAAAGTTTTAATATTCCAGATATTGTGAATAATTTCCCTTCTAGACTACGTCTATTCTCCCTCATCATGAAACAGAACGCAAATAGTAGAATGTTAGTAGTCTAACATGAACTATTTTATAAATCATACAATATAAAGTTAATAGTTGAATGCTTTTCTATCTTACACTTTAGATATCTAATCAAAACACTGTTGAACGATCAATATTTATTCAAAACGTTTTATCAAAGGTTTCTCCTTTTTTCTTCTTTTTCCTCATCCTAATGGAACACGGTGACTTCCATTATCTGCAAGCTTTGATTTCATTTTTACTCTCTTCTCATACATTTTCGTCCCCTAGTTGAACGTACTCTGAGAGTTTCATCTTCTTCGTTTTCATGTTAGACTTCATTTATATAATTTTTGAACTCCACAACTGTCAATACAATCTGCTCCACAATTTATTCCCTCAAATTTTCCTGAGAGAAAATATTATCATTTCAAAACGCATTACCAGAGAGTTTGTTCAACAGTAAATCAAAACCGACATCCTTCTTCTAATATTTGATACTCTTTTCAATCAATCGAGCTGTATCCGATAAAGCCGATGTTTATCTAGAACCACTTGAATGCATAGACCTACTGAATACGGTTTTAGTTCCTCTTGTCTGGGAGCGATAAATCAAAGATATATTGTACGAAAAAATGTAGGCAAAGAAGAGAAGAAGCAATTTGTTCCAGACCAAGCCAATAACTCTTCACGAGTTATTTTGTGGAGGTTCTGCAGGGTTGGCGGGGACTATTCTGTTTATCTTTCATCGAGGAACGTTGGTAGGCTACGTTCTGAGAATTGGATTATAGAAAATTCTGGCCCGTTTTCAAAGTGTACAGTAGATGACCAAGGAGGAGTAGAAGGGGGTGGATCAGTAATTGAGAATAAACTGACTTCTCCATGGAACTTGGTTCAGCGGCTTCCAACAAAAGGCCTGGTGCAGTTGAGGAGGAGAACTCCTCCTCCAGGAGAAGCTGAGTAACTGTAACGCTGCCGCTTCTGAGGATATGTGCGAGGAGGATTGGACTGTCTAAAATTTTAGGCAGCCAGCCTCCCGATCAAATTATCTCAACACAAAGAGAAGCCGACTCAACTTCAGCCTCCCTTTCCAGCTACGGCAACGTATGAAAACAATTTATCTCTCCAGTTTTTTTATCGAATTTATATCTCACTTTGTGATAAATAATGAATTTTTCATGTTTCCTCTCCAAAAAATATATAAGAGCCTCGCTGAAACCTCTAGAGGATCGAGATGAACTGAGAATGAGTACTAATGGAACCATTCTTTACGACGCTTTCTACTTTGCAACATAAACATTGTAATTTTCCCACGGAACAAGAATGGTGAGCTACGAAGCTCATCTCACCCTTGTGGAAATTGACTTCAACCATAAATTCAATTTTTCAGCTTCATCCTTTTTATCTCACGGGCTTATAAACCTCACATCTGCATTGGAGTGAGAAAAAATTCCATTGATTAATCTTATCTTAGCATTTGTAATTTCTCCACAAACTATTTTTCAAGATGGAATTTGACATTTTTCAGGCATTAAAATGAAATTTATTCATAGCGGATGATGAGTAGTACTCCTAGTAAACCATCATTGACCAAACGAAGAGAGGTCTCTGTTTCAAGTCTACCGTTTTGCATTAGTTTGTCTGTTTTTCTGTATGTCTGTCTGTTTGTCTGGCTGTATGTCTGGCTGTCTGGCTGTCTCTCTGGCTGTCTGTCTGTTTGTCTGTCTGTCTATCTGTCTATCTGTCTGTTTTTCTCTCTATTACGCATTCAAGGCTAAACGCGTGGACTAAATTCTATGAGATTTTGCATAAATATTTCTTTAAGGAATGCCCAGCGATGTATGTCTAAGGATGTTAAAAATTTGCTTAGGATATTAAAAAAGTAAAAACAGAAGCAAGCTCTTTCTGACCCATAACCCTGCTCTGAACCACTACCCATCCGTTCCACCATCATCTTGACAATTGAACTCACTCTTCTAATTTACTCTCTTTCTCGCTCCCCTTTGCTTAAATTTAAAGGATATTTAAAAAGCAAAAAAAAAAGAATAGCACTTAGGCCTTCTTTTAAATGGAACATTTGATTTTTAAAATCACATGCAATTGGAATCAGATTTTAAGATAGCCCTAGGGCCCTCTTATTCATCTGGTTGAGCCTTCTTAACAGTTGAGTTATCATTCATGAGAATAACATTTTTGTTTGAGAAAAACAAATAATTTCTAATATTTCAATCAAGTTTTATAACAAGTGCATGATGATGACTCTCATTTTATTGATGTTACTCTATAAATTCTTTCATGGGACATGTGGAATCTGATTGAAAAAAAAACACGTGAAATATAATTTGAGCAGCCAGCTGTCTGGGACAACAGAAGTAATAACTGGATGAAAATAGAAACGCAGCCTTGGTGAGGTAATATGGAAAGATTTTTTGTGGCAAACAGACATTGAAAATTGCATCAAGGGTTAGGTCTAATGATTATGTTTTATTTTCCAATGATGAACATTATTTGTTGAGTTCCTAGGAGCTTTACCAGTAACTGATATATGTTACCAGTGGAATCTGATTGGTCTATTCTAATTTTTTAACGTCTATGAATTTGAGTAGACTAATCAGACGCCATCGGTAACATAATTTACCAGTTACCGGTCAAGCTCCCAGGAACTCGGCCATTAAGTACGTCAAATATGTTCCTCTGTGCTAGCACCCTGTTTCTTGGATGAGGTCTACTGTTCACAGAGCTACTAAATCTTTATGTAGCGGGAAAATTCATAGAAATTGAAAAATAAACTGTACTTTTAACCTTTTCTCTTGGTTTGATTCAGATTAGTGACGCATCCATTACTCACTTCAAATACTTGCGATGCTAACAAAATCTCTAATGATGATAATGAAAAAATGAAAGATGCTAGTAACTACGTACTTTATTGATAACTAGCTGGCCCAACGCGCGTTGCTGCATTCTCATAAAAATTCTTCTTGATTTTATTATTCGCCACCTCCCGCTGAGGTTACATTTAAAATTAGGAATTAAGTTAGTCCTAGGGCTCTTCCAGCTGATCATAGAGGCTTCGTTGTTTTCTTAATCACCACCTCTGAATGAAGAAGCATTTCAAATTTAAACCTCCTATGACTATAAGGGTAGAAGCTAGGTTTTTTATTTTATTATTCGCCACCTCCCGCTGAGGCTGCATTTCAAATTTCTAGCTGCATTGGTTAACAGATTTCATCAACCTGGCATAATTACATTTCATCATACCCAGTCGTATGATTCCTACATATTGCAAGGCTCCAACATGCAAGGCACGGTAGCCTACATGCAAAGTGCAAAGTCTTTTGCTGTTCAAAGACAGCGTAAATTACGCCACTAAGGGGCCTGCCATATGATTAAAAACTGTTGACTTATATCAGCTGTTCCTTTAAGCTGTTTGGCTGGCAAGTTTAGTAGGTTAGGTCTATAAAATGGTTCAATTAATAATAATTATTAGCTCCCCTATTGAAATTTATGGTCAGAAACCATCCCCAATATTCACACAACATAGTCCCAAAGTTTCATGCCGATCTGTCAAGTAGTTTTGGAGTCTATAGGGAACACACATACATACATACATACATACATACATACATACAGACATTCATTTTTATATATAGAGAAGATAAAAAATACATTTTTGTCAATTCTTCCAAGCTCTCCATCTATGCAACAATGGCTCTCACTAGTTCATAGAAATTATTCACCTCTTCCCATTAAACAATAATTAGGAATAGTAGCAGCTCCAGTTTGAACTACTACCACTTTAGAGAAAGCTTTCACTTGAATTATAATTGAGGGAAATTACGAATTTGAACACATGAAGTGCTTCTCGGATACAGAATAATCCGCTCACAGCTTAATCTTTCTAGCAGATAATTTCTAAGCGTGTTTCTGTCATTTGTAGAAGTTTATACATTATAGTACTCATTCTGCTGTATCTTCTTTCTTTTTCCAAGTCACATTCAGCTCTTTCTTCCTCTCACTCTGCCCCTCTCTGGAATTTTTCTGTGAGTACTTTGTAGCCCTCAAACCTCTCCCATTCTGTGAGTATTCCCATTTGTAGCAAACTCCACGCTCAAATGCGAGCAACCTCGTTCTGAGCCAAAACCCTGCTCTGAACCTCTACCCACCCCTTCGACCCTCATCTTGAAAATTCAACTCAGACTCTTCCAATTTACTCTCTTTCTCGCTCCTCTTTCTTCTAATCTTCCTTTCTCACTTACTCCCTCGTCTCCACCTAATGTCAAAAACACAACTCGACCGCTCGACCTAATCTCAACATGCCTCTTTCTTTTAAATTTTCTCTTTTTTTGCACTGCTTTTTCATCCTCTTCATAATTTTCATAGTTTGGATTCTCTGTCATTTGTTATGATCCCAGGATAACGAATATTTATTCTACGGTCCACTTATATCTTATATTCAAGAGTAATAATTCGGATCATTTGAGAAGTTATAATTACTTTCCTGGATTTATTGTTCCATGACGAACTGCGTTGTTAATATTAACTTTTCATGTGAAATTTAACGACTTGCAGTCAAATATTTGTTAAGAATAAGTATAATAACTCACTTAATCTGGCCGAGTACTTTCGAATCTATGAGATCCATCTTCAGAGGCCTCTGAAGATGGATCTCATAGATTCGAAAGTACTCGGCCAGATTAAGTGTTATTATACTTATTCTTAACAAATATTTGACTGCAAGTCGTTAAATTTCACATGAAAAGTTAATTATAATTACTCATTCATACCAGACATACATATTGGCTAAGCCAATTTACTTGATGAGTAGAAACACACATTGAATTCATTTTGATTTTTCTATCGATTGACGAACAAAATACGAACTAGACTGATGTATAGAAATGTAAACGAAATCATTAAAATACGGGCTTGAGTGACAAAAACGTATTTAGTGATCACGATTGATGGCTGTGATTCTTCTCTATTGATAATATTGTAAATTTCTTCAAGGAATAGAATAGATCATGCTAGTTTTGTGAGCAAGTACAGTACCAATTTGATACTAATCGGCGAACGTGATAGAGACTTTGATTAGATAAAAATCTGGCCGGTTGCTACTCCTGCAGTCTCGAGTTTAAATCTCGTTCAAGTCTAAAATCTCATGTGGGTATCATTGAAAATTACAAAATCGTTCAAATTATTTTTTTTAAACCAGAATCTTGATGATCCATTCATACACAATCATTATAAGGCCTAGCAAAGACTCCCTTCTAAACAATAAATCCTCAATTTTCATCAGATCATCAGAAATTAAAAAATGGTTTAACTATTTTTTTTCAAGCCAGAATCTAAGATGAATCCAAAAAATGTCCACTCACAATCATTATAGGACCTAACAAAAAGTCCCTCCCAAACAATAAATCCACAATTTTCATCAGATCATCAGAAATTAAAAAATGGTTTAACTATTTTTTTTCCAAGCCAGAATCTAAAATCTGTCCACTCACAATCATTATAAGGTCTACCAAAGAGTCCCTTCCAAACAATAAATCCACAATTTTCCACACTAGTAAATTGAATAAATTTCACGACCAAAAATACTCGTAAAGCACTCACTGTAGGGGCCAGCAATCTGCTCAGTCATGATTATTGGGCAGTGAATCGTGAATTTTCCCGCTGGCGACTAATTCAAACAACACTTTAATAACGCTTTGGGCATTCAGATACCGAATATTTCCAGACGAGGTTCGGGGATTTGGTCGGCAACTCGCTAGCTGGGCCAAGTATTGTTGACAGTGGAATAACCCTATGCAGCCACATACCCTGCAAATGCTATAGTGGTTTACTGGTGGACGACAAGGGTACCTCAAAACCTTCCAACGTTCCTCGTCATCACTTCTGTTTACATTTTCTCTAACGCATAACGTGCGTATGTGAGTTTATGTGTATATGTGTACGTTTAAATCGACCCACACAAAACCAAGCTTCTGTCCGCGTTTATCGTCCAGCAATTGTTTAACTTAGCGTCGGGTTTATTTTTCAACAAAGTGCAGCTTATCTGTGCCAGACAAATTGCCGCAGACACGGTTAACTTCATTCAACTTTAAATCGTTGTTGACACTTCTCACAAACTCTAACCCCAACTATTACCACCACCAAGGTTTTCGTGTCACTATGTTCAGTGTAATCTAAATGTTCAGTCACGTTTATGCTCAAATCTGATGAGTGACCGCGAAAACACTGATCTATCATCACCCTCGTAGGTGGAATTCTCATTCTCCTGAAACTCTACTTCCATTATTATGTTTTACGTAATGTTAAATAGTGTCTTTCAATAATTTTCTTCTGATAATGTCATGAATACGTTGATAGTGAATTTATAACTTGTATCTTACTTCCTAATCAACAAAATTGAATCTACAAATTGAAATTACCTTTTCAAACTTTTGTTTCGAAATGTTGAGTTGAGTCTACTTTTTAGTCAAATGATGCCGACAAGAGTCTTGAGAATTGTGCATAGTTAATAAGGTGGCAATAATGACGAATACATTCAAGGCTGAACAAGATTCGAACTCAAGACCGGATAAGCCAGCCAGGGTCTTATCTAATCAGATACAACAGCACAGCACATTCTACTGTTCAATAATGTACATCTCTACATTCAAAAGAAACATATACGAAAATATTGTTCATCCAATTCAATTTGGAAAACATTATTCTAAAAATCAACCATATTCTAATAAAAGGCGAGTACAGTAGTATTGAATTGTTGATGATCAATCATTGGAAGTTATGATATCATCACAATACAATTTGCAAAGTCCCAAATTATATTATAGGTTTCAAGTCACGTTTTAGCAATAAATTTGAAACTTGAATAAATTCTTTACAACGTTGAACAAGTTACTTGACATTTGTCACTCCCTGAACTCTCTTGAAATGTTTTTGTCGAGTGACAAACGTGAACTGTTTGAAAGTTTCTCAATAAAAAGTTGTGAAACTCTTCTCATACTTCAAGTATACTGTATATAAGAATCATGTAATGGGTTTACGTGATATGAGCTCAAACTATTCAGCTGAAACTTCAATAGGAAGATTTCAATTTCAAGAGTTTCGCAAGATGTAAAATTGTATCACGTTTGTTAGTTTCATGACAGTCTCTTTGAAAATACATATACTTGTTCCTTGAAATACTCCTATGGGATATTAGTTCACAGTATCCTACTACTGATTAAATCAAGTATGTTGAGGCATTAACTTGAAATAATTTTGAATTAAATTCTTGCAAATGACCCGATATTCTAATAAACAACGTGTCTGTGGCAGATGCAAGATAAGTTTAATTTTTCCCAACTGATGTAGGTAATATTCTTATAGATTATCTATGTTCTTCTATTATTAGAATAATTATAATTATCCGTATCTATTATATATCATCATATTCAAGGTGACAATGAGAAAGAACCTTCTTCCGCAAAGTGTGAGTAATGGAGTGCGTGAAATGGAATACCAAATCGAGTAGAGCTAGCACTCTACAAAAAGAAAACTGTCTATAATATCTGGAAAATATGAACTTTCAAAACTATTCTCGAACACACCTTTACCACAGCTACCTCACAGTCCGTCTTTTGTACACACTTATGAAATCCCTTTTATTTTCAACTGGGCATACGCAGTGGTTAGTCACTTGAAAGGCAGACCTCCGTCTTAAGAATGAATTAAGGTTTAATTATTAATTCATAGACATTTTAGTTTATATCATAACAGATTTAAACGATGACGCTTTCATTTTTTTTAAACATTGCTATCGTAGAACTATGTATGATAGCTCTACTGTGAGGTATCTAGATCGTACGGTTTGATGTTGTAGATATAAGATTCATGGAATATTAGTTGATTATTTGTAGCAATACGATTTTCAGAAATGCTTAGTACATAATATATATATCATTATTAGTGCAGAAGAAGATAGTTCAAGAAGCAGAATTCAAAGATTCAAGTTCCTGTAACTGCGTTAACTTTTCCTGGAAATTATTCCATGAGCGTCTCAGCCTTAATTCTCTAAAGCGACAACAAGAGAACCACAAGAGGGATGGCCTATAAAATACTACTGGTGTTTACCAGTATTTTAGTTTGATTATATATCAACTTTTTCTCTTGATTTTTCTCTCGATAAATACTGCATGAAGAAAATTTCAAGAGAGACTTGCTGTTGATTTCAGATTCTGAGGTAATATCAACATGAATCTCACCTCTGCTGACCAATTATGTCCCCGGTCAAATTGGCTAAACTACCCAAAGGGCTAGTGAGTGAATGAAAGAGTTTCAATAATCCTGAATTAGAAATGTAACAAAATATTTTATTGTAATGGCCAATAAAGCATACGCATCCAAAAATAAAACAAGAAAAATCTTAAAGGTGATCAGCTCGGAAATAAAAGATACAAATATTCTCAAGCTTTTGTACACAATCATCGAACCTTCATAATATTTACTCCACAGCATTCCTGAGTAATTCTTTGCAAACAAGATTAGTAGTATTTAGGCTCTGCTATGATAAATAATACATACACCTGATTCGGTACAGTATGCAGTGAAATAATACCATTGTGATTGCATTACCTGGGGCCGAGAGCTAGCAGTACGATATCTAAAAGCGAAGAGGAGAATTTCATTTCTGTTCATCACCTCTTAATGGAGAACCGAATTAAACGGAATTGCGCAAGAGCTTGGAGGTGGAATAGCAGGAGATGAGTGGCCTAAAGGTTTTGCAGTAAATAAATAATTTTCTACCCCACGGCTTTTCCGGTGAAAATAAGATGAGAGCTCTTCACACATACTGAGCCTGACTGCCTTCCATTTTATCATGCTTGTGCAGGTCTTGGTGAGCTCTTTCCTGGTTCATTCGTGCATCTTACTCTTTCTCACTCCTTTATCCTATCTCTTATCACACTTTCTCATCCTTTCTCTCACTTCATCTCAATCTGGCTTCATCTCTCCCTTCTCATGCTCAAGTAAAATATAGTTGGAACTCAGCTGAGATAATGATGAAATTATTGTTATGTGATTCATAATAAAATCTACGTATCGTTCTCACCTATGCTTAATAATTGTTAATAATTTTCTTCTTCTTCTTCTTCTTCTTGGAGATTGCAGTTCAAATGCGGCCAAAACCCAAGAAGACACTGTCAGCTTCCGTTAACTTAATCTCTTGATTTGTCCATGGCCAATTTTTTATCAGTGACAGTTTAAAATAGAGATGATTAGAAGGATTTTGATTACTTTACCACTTTTTTTCTCTCTTCACTACAATCTACTTTGGCGACTTCTTTCAGTTATCCCTCAACCCTCAGTATAATTCAGTATAATTCTTAATTATGAATGACTTTATATTAGTAGAACAAGATTTTGTAACGATTTTTGAGGTTAGTTGGTTGAGAGAGGATACATTTTATACTAACAAGATCTAGCGGTATCGCGTTTTATATAAATGTGTTACTCATTCTCATTGCTAAATCTCATTCGCTTCACTGATTAAACCGCATGCCAAACGTCATACTTTCAACATTAAACTTTATTATTCATGTATCCATTATCAAACATGTATTATATATGTTAGAATAACACCATCTGCAAGCTTTGTGACTCTATCAATCAATTTGTCTAATACATTTTCAACATTAAACTTTATTATTACCACTTCCATTATCAAACATTCATTATTAACTCGTTACAATAACATGCTTTGTGGTTTTATTAATTAAATTTTCCAACCAGTCACACGCAAATTTGTACTTCTTTTTCTTCCTCTTTTTAAATTTTTCTTCTTCTTTTTTCTTCTTCTTTTTCTTCTTCTTCTTCTTCTTCTTCTGGCGCCCACTTGTCCAGCGCAGCACAGCACTACATTTTGCTGGCCAGCATTGTTGGCTCCGAATTTTGGTCATGACCAATTCGCTACCAGCATGCTGGAAGCTGCTTTTGCTGGTTTGTTCTGTGCTGGATAAGTGAGCGCTGCCACATTGAATTAAATGGAAGCAATTTGAATTTGGTTTTCTGCTGGTGCTATGCGATGCTTTATTCTTCTTCTTTGTCTTCTTGTGGTTTCATCTCTTTCTTCTTCATCTGTTACTTTTTCCTTTCTACATAATATAGATTTCTAAATTCCTGCTAACCTTCTCTACTCCTTGCCCTTCCTTGTATAGAGAGGTTAAATTAATATTTAACTTTGTGATTCGATATATTCTCATAGTACCTGCAATCTGAAACCAATACTATATATTTCCCATTAAGGATAAGGTAAACTAAATCTACTTCCTCTGAACAAATCACCCTATCGCTTTTTCTATCTCTTTGCTATTTTCTTCCACCCTTTGCTATTTCCTTTCTGGCTGATTCCTCTTCTAAACGTGCAGAGTATTTGTAATCAATTCAGTTCACATATCCACTCACATGCACCTACACATTCGTCTGTTTTTCCCCTGGCAGCGTTTGAAATTAAAAAATTCCACCGCACACTCCATTAGTCGATTGGAATTCGGTTTACGTGCTAGAACGCGTGTGACGTAAATCTAATCCCAATTGCGCACTATTGCTTTTAGATTTACAGCGCTGCACTTGATTTCTGACATTTGCGATTAAATTGGTCGCGGCCATGATTGGAATTGATGGGCCTAGTTCCAGTTTAAATAGATTTTCAATGTACTCTACTCTCTTGCAGGCTGGTTCATTTCCAATACAACATTGTAGATGAAAGACAGTCTATCAATGGAATGGTAGAAATGAACAAAAATATTATTAGTTTCTCCGAAAAGCGTTCAATGATAACTGATATAGGATAATGAATTAATCTCTATAATAATAAAGTGGCAGAGTAGATTTTAAATTGAGTATTCATCAAATATGATTCAATGGGTTCCAATTCTAGGAATGCAATGAGTAACTGGAATGTTATTTAATACGGTATCTGAGTTTATTTTGAATTGAAAAATCATCAAATATGATTTTATTGGTGTATATTCCATGAATGGAATGAATCGAACATATTCTATCACTTTTCATGGTATCATGACTGCTTTTTCATTGCTATGCATTTCTAGTGCATTGCTGGTGAACGAAATAGATTGGAAAAAGTATCGATGAGCCTACATCCAAAGCTCTTTCATTGAGAAATTGATAATCTTTTCTTTCACTGCTTATTGTTATGGGTAAATAATTTCCCCACTAATAATTAAATAGTTTATTAGTAGATTCAATAATTCGGAACTCCACAATAAGATATCAAATTTGATAGAGATGATCATTTGTCAATTCTATTTGAGCACCAGTTTCGTAGCTTTACAGAATTTTGACAATGTGACAAGTCAGGTCACAAAACCGGTTTAATTTCGAAATAAAAACGTGAGATTGACAAATCATAAGCTTTTTTTCAGTATTAATGGTTGAATAATTTGTTTATAATCTACATTCTTTTGAATATCAATTTGTTTTTAATCTTATTTCTATTCTCCAACGATTTTGAAAGCAACATCCAAGCTACTTTTACTTTAAATGCAAGGAAATCCTATTTCATAAACTAATGGACAGGAATGTATTCTAATTTTATCATGAGAAAGAAATCCCGCTATGGACAATATATTAATGTTAGAGTTAGAAAAACATAAGAATGCACAAGAATGCACATCATTGTGTGCAATCTACAAGAATGCACAGTATTAATGTCGAAAAGTGAATCAAATACAGAACATTTCTCAAAAAAGGAACAACTCGTTGAAAGGCTGTTAGGTTAGTCTGTGGACTCCCAAGACGAGCTCAGTGCAGGAAGAACTTCAAATTGCTAGAAATTGAAAATTGTATTGAAAAAGCTCATGCAAGTGAAATTGAAAATACTGATGAGTGCTTCGAATAAAAAAAAAAAACAAACGAAACAATCCAATGAAAGGATGTAAGATTGATCTGTTGACTTCTAAGAAGAGCCTAGTGAAGGGAGAGTTTCTTCAAACTGCTAGAAATTGAAAATTCTATTGAATTCTCATACAAATGTGAATACATAGTAGAAAATGGTGTTTGAAAGGGATGAGCTCAGTTCGACGGTGAAGACTGACTCTTGAAATTCAATTTCCCACCTTTGCATGTTGCACACATGACCTGCTGTGAAAAAGCCAATAGAGCTGAGTGACGTTCGACATGTAGGCGGACCAATGCATCACAGGGAATCATCAAGTTTGAGGAGTGTATAGGCGAAGCTAGATGTATGTTGCATGAAATATTCAGGACTTGATCTGAATAATTCAATCTCCCTCTTCAAAGGTTTTTACCTTTAAAGCGAGTCGGATCGAGCAGTCATATCGAGGTTATAGTTCGAACAAAGAAACGTCTGCATCCTTAAGGCTCAGACAGTACCTTGGTTTTGTGACATCCTAGATGAACACAGTAAAAGGAGCAATGCGCCATCTGCGTGGAAGAACTGCACTCGAGTTCAGTTGGTATTCAAGTGCTTCCAGCAAAAAGACCAAGTGGGAAGAAAGTTTGTCTTCTACTTTTTGCTCCCTTCTACGAACAAATAAACTTTTGTTTTATAGGCGCATAAGAAGATCTTCCGGCATATTCTTTCAAGTCCTCATCGTTACTTATTCACATGAAACTTGATTACCAGAGCAGTATCGATTACATATTTCATCGAGGGTTGCAAGGAGAATGCTCAACTGCAGACAAGCGTCAGAGAAGTTTGTTTGGAATGAAGCTTTGAAGATTGAACTTTCTGAATAGAAGTTGATGCGATCAATGTTGTTTTCTGTTGTTGATCTCTTTTATTCCGCCATCTCTCTCTTGACAGATTTTATTTTGATCATGATTTTTCCCGTTAGAAACATCTTCAAATTCTTTCGCAGATGTTTTGTAGCCTACAGTTCACCGGCCATTCCCGCTATGAAGATCAAATTTCATTAAAAGTTTCTGCAAAGCTTCCAAATGTTATGAACTTTAATCGGATGAATTCTGCATAACATCGATAGATAAATAATCAATAAATACATCCATAGTAATATTTGACTCATTCTAAAAGTAGGCTACAGTTCTTAGATATTTCAATATTTTAAACTCTTCATTATGAAACTTTCAATATTAAAATCTGTAGCATTGGCTATTTCTGCGAATGTGATATTTTATCAACCATTTCCAACTAACATTGTTCCTCTTCGGCTGCTTCAAGCTGTTATTGTAATTGCTTATTCATGTACATATCAATATGGGAAGAATTTCTAATTGTAAATCTGTCAAAATTGTTATTTTTCTCACATCAATATTTTAAATTCCAAAATTGAATAATAAATGGATAGATAATGTGTTCACTTTCACAATTATTTATAAATGAATAACTCTCAAATAAGTGAATATCATGTTACTTTTACACTTTTTTCATAAACATATTGAAGCCCTCTTACATTTTCTGGGTAAGGATTAGTTATCTAACGTTAGCATTGAAGTTTTATCTATTGATATTTTTTAACATGAGAGTAGGAAATCGCAGTTGAAGATATTTATGAATATTTTTGATATTGATTGCTAATGTATGTTGTAAAATATTGCTTACTTTTGTTAAGACTTGAATGCCATGGGAAGATGGTGAGTGAAATCTTCTATTATCAATTATTACTGTGGAAATTCCAACTTAACTTGAAAAAAGATGTGCTGATGATTGGTGCCAAATATAATTTCTTTGTGGAATTCAATGGCTCACATGTGATTTGTCTTTGAAAAAATGAGACGAAATATTAATCAAGATTAAATGCCAAAGTGAAATGCAATTCACTTATTTTCGTAAGTTTTGTTGGAATCTAAAACAAAATTAGAACAAACTCCATAGAGTTCTTACTCAAATGATATATTCATATCCTTACTTTCCAGTTCAAACCCAGTCATTTTCCCCCGAGATGAATCTGGAGTATTAATAATTGTTTTCTTTCCTCGCAGAATAGCAATACTGATCTGTAGCTAGAACTGTGTTTGTTAAGAACAAAATTATTGTAAAATGGATTAGGATGTTGTGATGTAGAGTGGAAGTTATTGTCTCAACAATGATGTTTGTTCTATCGATTATACGGATGCCCAACGCACTTGTGCTCCAACTCGTAATTCCAGTCATCTTTCGCATGAATGAATTTACAGAAATCGGGAGCTCTACACTTCAGTCTCTGTAAATTTTAATCGTTCAACAGATACATTTTCTGCTTACTAGTGTCGGAAATACAAACATGTATCACTGGTGTAGTTTTTTTTTGGAAATGTTGATTGCTATAGAAGAGAATAAAAATGTAAAGCAATATTTCCTGAGTCAAATAGCAAGCAAGATCCGGTTATTATGACGAAAGCGCTTTCCTGACGTGAATGGATTCAATGGCAGCCAGTGATGGAATACCATGTCAAGCGTGGTTTTGTTTTTATTAGAGTAACAATTTCACGGCTTTATGAATGTGTTCTCTGATGATTGCTGAATGGTCAGAAATACATATTTATCATCACAAGCCAGATTTTGAACGGTTGTGTTAAAGAGTATGAATATTGAATGGGGCCGCCCCGATTCTTTCAATATTATACAGATGACATTGGAATTATTCGCTTGACTTCCTGCTAACAATCGGCCGAAATACATATGAAAATTTTGTCTTTGATCCGTATGTTCAAAAGACACTAAACCGATAAATGTTTTAAAAATCCATGCTTTTCAACTTGTTGACTGAAGGAATGCTTTCGAGTTTTAATTAGCCCTCTTCCAAGGATCTTTAGAGATAAACACTTTCCTCATTCAAGATCTTCTAGGATCATTTAAAATCCTTAAATTGATTAAAAAATAATATATATCCATCAATTTAGTGGTTTGCGGCGCTCATTTTTGACTCGATTATATGGATGCATTCTCCTGTGGTCCAATTCATCAGAGAATTACTCAGCTTGGAAGAAATCCATTGTCAATGTGAAGTTATCAATAGATTATGAAAAGTGATGGCTAGGTTTCAAAAATCTGTATTATGAGATGTCCTGATATAGTATTTGTTAAATGAGGCCTAGAATGATAAAGATGGCTTTTCCGTTACTTGTATAAATATAATAATTTATCTGCTCGCACTAACTGATGTTAGTTTACTTTATTCTCCTCATTTTTCAGTGCTGTACAGTATCACTTTTGTCTAGCATCAGTTCTGAAAGATTGAAAGTGTGTATCCTTGAAACAATCGTCGAATACAATGAATCTGTCAACAATTTCGAAAAGATTGGATTCATACCAATTAAGCCCATCCACCATTAGATTGCTTTCGACAGTTTTATTGGCAGATTGCTATTTGTTATTTAAAGACAAATAAAATGCTTGGCAAGATGACATCCAGTGATAGGCTATAAAAAAGCAATAAGTGGTTAAATGGCAAGTCATTGCCGCGAACCGTAGCAGGTATCTGTTCAATCAGATAGAGATAAGCTGCGTTCTCGTGGTTCCTGTTTGTAACGGTGACCGATTAGATTGGCCAGCAAAAAAGACACTGTTCTCTGCTGTAAAATCACTTCCCAGTGGTTCGGAACTCACCTAAAACTGAAGGTCCAACTCATTACCCACGCACAGGTCTCAAACCTATGTTGGCTTCATCCTAAAAAAAAAACCAAAAATGGTTTCATATCCAAAAAAGATAAGAAGGTAAAATCATCATCATAGAGGTTGCTGTTTCCACCAGCACCAGGATTAATAATGACTGAAAGCATTGATGTAAGAAGATCAAGAAATGGAAACCGCAAGGGATGTTAAAAAGAGCGTGGGAAACTTAGAGAAAAAGAGGGACAGAAAAAGAGAGGAGAGAGACAAGAGAAGAGATACGATCACGGTTATCTGGAGCCGACTTAAGAAAGCGTAAGACAAGCTCTTTTAATTCCCACTTTTTGGATTGAAATGAGAAAGTTTTAAGCTTCAAAAAGGGAAGAGTAAAGATGAATTTTGTTTTGACTTCGTCATGGATTCCTTTGTGGAGGAGGGGGAGGGGTAATTCTAAACTTTATCGGCGCTGAGAAGAAAATTTTGGCCTTGAATTTTGAAAATTCAAATCTATTATCTATTGCGGGGGTACGGCGATCGTTTTGTTGGTGGCCGCCAAATTTTAGAGAAAGGCTTTTAAGATGATGAGGGGGGTGGAAGTGGTTTACGGTGTTGGGGGGAGGGGGGGCAACTAACTACTCAGCTTCTGTGAAAGGGATTGGGGATGACAGCCAACTTTTGAAAGTGTTTGTGTGTTGGTGTAGATGGTGGGAAGGGGTTGATGAGGGCTGGTTGGCTTCTCATAACAGTCAAAAGATCAAAAGCTGGACAAAGTAATGGAGAAGTGCCACTACAGGGGACGAAAGTGGCAGGCCTTAGATCGAAGCGCGGTAATGGATGTGCTGCTGGCTCAGGCTGGCATCAATGGGTGTCATGGATCTAGTTTCACAAGTAATTCGTTTTCTATACAAAGAGCCGCCGTCATCCAATTCGATTAGTTCTTGACCTTGTCAGCTGAAGGAATGGAAGACTTTATTCTTTCAAAATCGTGAAATTCAATTTTCTTTTCTCATTGAAAAGCCGGATCAAAATTATTTATTCCTTAGTGAGAAACTGTTAAAATTACGGAGGTATTGTGAAAATTTCCTAAATTTATATTTAGCGGCTAGTAATTTTTCAATTTCCAATACTTTCACTTTACTGTACCATTAAGAACAACAACTGTACCATTCAGTCAACTCAATTCATAATACGAGTGAGGGGTTATTCTCATTTTCCCTCACCAAAACAGAAACTTAATTAATCTCTTTCAAAAGTAGGCTGTCATCCCCTACAACTCCTTCCACTAAAGCTGAGTAGTTATGGTTACAGTATTAGTATAAGGTTTAATTCCTATGCAGCGGCCGCTGCGACGCGACGATTACGATGTGACCAAAAAACACACCCTGAAGACATAAAATCTGGTGTTATTGGTTGAAGTACACTGATTTTACACTGTTGTTTTCAACATGTAATTTGTATTGACTTCTTAATGTAAATCTAACGACTTGCAGTCAAATTTAACTGTGAATAAATAATAATTTCTCTACTCACTCAGGCCAAACGTTTTCAAGTTATGGAGACTCATCTTTAAAAGGCCTTTCAACAACGCAGATCTTTATGGAACAAGAAATCCAAGAACGTAATTTGTGGCTTGATCCAATAAAACCTTGATTATGAACATCGTGTACATTTTAAGCTATTGAATGATTTATGAAAATTGGGTACATATATTAAGCTATTGGATGATTCAAAATCTGTTTCCAGAATAAAATTTAGTCATATTAGTTTATCGAAAAACAACCAATTAATTCACTTCAAACTTGAAAAAATGGTTTTTATAGCCATATCTACGTAGTTTGCAAAATATCTCAATAATAATTACGGTAGTAACAGATTTGAAACATATTTCATTTAATTTTGTAGCATAAAATCTGTTGAATTCTACACTTAAATGAAGACACTAAAGATTTCTGAATGAGTAAATTGATAGGGTTAGCTGCCAACTTCAGCCATATTGAATCTCTATTGGAGCTTTTTGGACCTTCATGATTTTTTTTTATTTTGATGAAAGAAATCAGCTAGAGCAGTATGACTAAATCGCCCTGAAACCAATGTTCTGTGGAACATGATTTTTTGAAGTTTTTTTCATTTTCCTAAATTCCTAACTAATGGTATTTATGTAGTTTAGTAATCTTCCAATAACGATTTTTGATTCGTGATTTCACTACAAGCAATTTTATAGATGACAAATGACAAAGATTACAATCAAACTAGATTGTACGATAGAGAAATGCGGTTATGAAGTTAGGAAACCTGATGCGAGAGAGGATGTCGATAGAGCCTTACAAGATTATTCTACTTTGAAGAATTAATTGCTTTCGGTTTGTCTTCGATCTGTGGTCCCTGGGGATTGTTACAGCAGAATGGAGGACTATCAGCGGTGGGTTTGGACCAAAAAAGACATCTACAGATTGGCATCAGTAGGGCTGTCGAACCCCAGACCACGCCCTCATAAGACAGTCTCGGGTTCTACGTTCTGGACCGGCAAGGGTCCGAAGAGATTGCGGTAAATGATCACTCTCTCACACTCAATCGACCTTTCTCTCTCTTTTATCTTTATCTCTTCCTCCCTCACACCCCTTTTCTCTTCCTAAGCCACACTCAATCTATTTCGCTACCATACTCTCGTTTTATCCCTTTCCTTCTTCCTCCATCTCCTCACTGCTTATATCCGGCCCAAATAATTAAAGCCTGCAGACTTGTTTTTCTACTTCCGGCAACTGCTCCGTCAGCACCCAAGCCAGATTGAATCTTTCAATCGGATTTCGTTCGTCACAGTGACCAAATCGAGCCATAAGCTCTCATCGGTAGTTCATCTAGCGAAATTATAATTCAACTTTTGTGGAATTGATTCTGGAAAAGAGAAAATTACAATTGAAGATCATACAGAAAATGTATCGGTAGCTTTGTCACATAAAAAATAAATTTCATAGAGGGATTTTCGTACTCTTTTTCATCTCCAGTTGGCAAAACGTTGAAATATTAATTCGACTCACACGGAATTGATTCTCGGAATGTCACACTTAACAATGTTAGATCGTACATAGAATGAGAAAGATTGGTAGACTTGACAGACATGTCAGAATGATTCTCAATGTTTTTCTGTACATTTTCATCTTTACTTCATACTCCAGCTCATGAAAATATTTAATGTAAAGTGGTATTGAGTTTCACGGATTTTAAAGAAAAACATTCTATGTTACTGTTACGGGTTCTATCTCTAAAATAACTCTGGCAACACTTAAATATAACACTCGCACTTTATTTATACAAATTATTCACAACACGCACTAATTAGTGATGTTTTACACAAAATAAGCAATCAAAAACAGATAAATCGATAATGTTCAACTAATAAAGAGTTTGCAATATTACTGTACAAAAATCAATCACTAATAATGTTAAAAGGCCGATCTAATATTGAATAATAACTGTTCAATAATTCAAGAAGAATGTCTTAAAAGAACAATCACACTTACGTAGCACAAGTCCGTAATACAATAATAGCTAAGAGTAGAGTCCACTCTTATGAAATATAAAAGAATTCTCACTAATACAATCACAATAACCTGCGATTATCACTTTAACAACAAACGTTCGTACTATGAAAGAAGCTACCACTTGTTATCTCGACAAAATTCAAACAAGGAATAAAACTGATGTTTACCTATGCGTTCCGTTTAATTGCTCGAGAAAAACCGAGGTGTTTCTATCAATTTCTAAAATAAGCACATGGAATATTCTAAATTGTTCGAGACCACTTTATTTGCCATGATAAGAACTTTCCATTAAGTCCATAAAATTCAATGAAGTTCTGATTACACAATCTACAGGTGTCACAGATGAACTACAAGGCGAGGAGGAGAGTAATTAATTGCTTCCGGAAATGAATATTGATTCAGCAGTTAACGCTGAAAATCACTGTTTTTCAATGTTCACAACAATACTTTCATCGTTTATGTGGGTGGCCGAGGTTGATTTATAGTAATTATTAGAAAGTATTACATTGACTATGAGAGGGAATCATGTTAAACAACCAGAAAAAACAATTAGTGAAGTGGATTGCACAAAAAAATCTGAAAAGATACACAAATAATACAAACAGTTTCTCATATTACAACTATTTGTCCCGAAATCAGAAGAGACGCTTGACAACAGAAAACCCTGCCCGAAAGGCTACAATATTTCAATATCAACACGAATATGAAATGTCCAATATCCAATGAGCAAGACTTTCGTGCACTAATATTGCCGACTTTGCAAATACTTATACAAAAATTCGATGAAATTCTCCACAAAAGAGAAGATCCCGGGTTTAAATCCTGGTGGTGGCTTGATTTTTTGTCCAATAGCATTCATTGAATTTTCGCATAGCTATTTGTTACTGTTGTCAAAACTCGTGAAAGAAAGCCCTCCGTGTATTTGATAGAATTGAAATGAGGATTTCAAATTTATTACCAACTAAACTTCATTATTTTCAACCATTGAGTTTAAAGTCGCTGACATTTCATTTCTCATTGAGATGCATTATTCATAAAAATATATTTGTACTTCGCCTCTAAAATAATCATTGCATCGCTTCTTTTTGTAACTCTTAATATGCACATCAGCTTTGGGCAGGTATACTCTTTTTGTATGCCTATTCAAAAATCAAAAGTGATTGAAAGTATAGGTCTCAATCAATAGATGAATATTTCAACTTTGATAAGAGCTGCACTTGTTCGAATTTACTCTTGTGACTAGAAAATTCATAAAATGCTTGAAAAGAAAGATTACTATAGTTCCAATTCAGTTAAAACCTTCGATTCCGTCTAAATTCATTTTTCATTTGATTTTTCAATTGTAGGCTATATAAATATGATGATACCATTTCAATATACAGAGAAATAACGGAATAACGTCTGTTATTATAGCTGCAATATCTCTAAATAGGCAAATAAGCCCATATCAAATTGCATTACACGCTATTTTATTTGATTCACAGTCATTCTTAGCCTATTTTCTATAGCCGTGTCATGCTTGAATCTCAAGTCGTGAAAGCATGTTTATACATGCCCATACTTCTACTGCAAGTAGCCTACTATCATCTCATGATGTAAAGTAGGTACGTGGAGGAATAGTTCCACCAGGAGATGGTAATTCCATGTGAATACCAACAACCAAGCAGCTTACGAATAAAATAAAATGACCATGAGCATAAAAGCGGAGGAGGAACGCTATAAAGCCTGTAATCGTATTGTTGCGAGAGATTCCATTCAAATTCAAAGAACAGGAAAAGAGCTTTTCTGTGTGTATGAGACACGTGGAGATCCTCCTCGTGCGCTAAAGTAATTTATTTCGAATGTTTTCCAGCGATTAAAACGCTTTCACGACTAGGAAAGTTTATATGTTGACGAGGAAACGGGACTTTTTCTCACAAGTAGAATGAGATTCGAAGAGGAGGTTTTTTTAGACTTAACCGGACGTTGAACGGATTTTGAGAACGCCATTTTGGTTGGAAATGTGAAATGTCCCACTTTTTGACCCTTCTCTAAAGTACGCGCAAAAGTTCCCATTAACGACTGAAAGCGCTATAAGTGTTGCGCTTCATTAAGTCATTTCGAATACTGTACTCTCTTCAGCCATTAGCGAATACTCTTTTTAGCGACTCAAAAAACTCTATTTTCACTTGGACAGTCACGTCTCATTCCAAACGCCTCTCTGACATTATGCCAGTCACGTGGCCTCCCACCGACTTCCCACTGATCTTCTGCAATACGCTGTCAGAATTTTTTTGTCATATCTCTCTTCTTCTTCTTGCGCAACCGTGCCCTGCGTTCGCATCAAGTGGAAATTTCGCTTTTAATAGAAGTGAGCACTTGAAAAAATCAAACTTGCAATATTCTACCACTCATTTTTTAACCAGGCACTCTCTTCATAACCATCTCCCTGATATTTCAGGAAGGAGAATTAAGGGAGAAAAATTATTCGAATATTCGAGATGCAATATTCCAACAGTCACTCTTCATAATCTTCCCCCTGTATTTTACCACTATCAGTCCTCCATAATTTTCTTTTGAAAGCCCTAAAAAATTACCACTGATTTCCACTTATGTTTTAACTACCATCAAAGTTAAACCAACTACACAAACCGGGATTCGCTCAAGTTTTGTGATATCGAGTAGTATACATAAAATCTACATTCTCTTTACATCCAGCTTTAGCGTACTGAATGTTTAAAGAATCTTGAACACAGAAATTCATTCATTATAAAATAATTCATCCTAAATAAAAATTATCTGTAAATTAAAAGAAAATGTAATGAAAGAGAAAAAAATGTTGATATGGGAATATTTTTTTTTTTTTGAGGATGAAGCCCACATAGGTCTGAGACCTGTGCGTGGGTAATAAATAAAATCATTGATTTTCAAAACAAGAGTTTATGAGTTTATTGCTGTTTACGATGGAATTGAAGAAAAATTGTTCTCAATTTCTGAGAGAATAGTGTAGTACTCTTTGTAGATGCATGAAAAAATTATTATTTTTATATTTTAATTTAAAAAATCTTATAGAACTTCAACAAAGAATACTCGTGCTGAAGTCTGTCCACAAGAAACTAAAAATCAATAGTATTGGTTGAACATTTTATAGTTTATTGTTAATAGTACTAATATTTGCGAAAATGTTTAGTTCTCTTTCAGTTTTCACCCTTTTTGTCATAAAACTGGTTGGATTCCATTTGAAAACATGTATAGATCAAAGCATGTTTAGATTTTAGGATAACTTTCTGAGTACAAACTGAGTTTGATTGAGATTGATAATGGTATAACAGCCGAAACTAGTTTCTCAAAGTTTTAATAAAAATGTGGTTGTGACAATTTCGTCTTATTATTCATTATGGATACCTTCCACAATATCACCATCGCCACTACAAAGTAAGTTTCTTCTCCATCCTTAAAACATGCATTTTTTTTTCTTTACATCCAGCTTTAGCGTACTGAATGTTTAAAGAATCTTGAACACAGAAATTCATTCATTATAAAATAATTCATCCTAAATAAAAATTATCTGTAAATTAAAAGAAAATGTAATGAAAGAGAAAAAAATGTTGATATGGGAATATTTTTTTTTTTTTGAGGATGAAGCCCACATAGGTCTGAGACCTGTGCGTGGGTAATAAATAAAATCATTGATTTTCAAAACAAGAGTTTATGAGTTTATTGCTGTTTACGATGGAATTGAAGAAAAATTGTTCTCAATTTCTGAGAGAATAGTGTAGTACTCTTTGTAGATGCATGAAAAAATTATTATTTTTATATTTTAATTTAAAAAATCTTATAGAACTTCAACAAAGAATACTCGTGCTGAAGTCTGTCCACAAGAAACTAAAAATCAATAGTATTGGTTGAACATTTTATAGTTTATTGTTAATAGTACTAATATTTGCGAAAATGTTTAGTTCTCTTTCAGTTTTCACCCTTTTTGTCATAAAACTGGTTGGATTCCATTTGAAAACATGTATAGATCAAAGCATGTTTAGATTTTAGGATAACTTTCTGAGTACAAACTGAGTTTGATTGAGATTGATAATGGTATAACAGCCGAAACTAGTTTCTCAAAGTTTTAATAAAAATGTGGTTGTGACAATTTCGTCTTATTATTCATTATGGATACCTTCCACAATATCACCATCGCCACTACAAAGTAAGTTTCTTCTCCATCCTTAAAACATGCATTTTTTTTTCTTAAAATGCCCCTGTCCGAAACTTAATATGAATTGTGTTGTACATTAGCTGCAAAACCTATGCTGAGCTTCCCAGCCTATTCATCAACGTTTTATTTATTTCGAAGTATAGGATATTATAAGATAGAATAGGATGAATATAGGATATTTCAAAACTAATAGAATGAATGTTGATTTTCCTACAAAGATACTAGAATGATATAGGATACACTACATATTTCGATTGATCATTCACAATTTTCCATTACAATAAACTGATACAACGGAGTATCCAAGCACCCGAAGAATTTGCCTTAAATAATAATAATAATAATAATAATAATAATAATAATAATAATAATAATAATAATAATAATAATAATAATAATAATAATAATAATAATAATTATTATTATTATAATAATAATAATATTATTATTATTATTAGCGATAGAACTCCCGAAGAGGAAGACGCTAAGCAATCTATGATTCGTGATGCAGTATTTCATTTCTTGGGTTTATTCTTCTTTTCTGCCCAGTATTCTTTCATTCGTTGTGAAAATCTTTGTTTCCTTTCTTCATTCCATCGTGGTCGGTACTGTTTTGGGCGCAACTCTGGAAGGACTTCCCACTTATCTACTTTTTTTCTGAAACTCTGTCTGTTCAAGATCTCTTGTTCGTTTGTATTAAGTTGAGTTAAATCCTTTTTAACATTCTCTACCCAGGGTCCTGGACTGGTTAGCGTCAGTAGATATCGTAACAGTCGGTTAGTTAACCTAAGTTCCGGAAGTCTGAGAATATGACCATAAAATTTTAAACGCCGTTTCTTCATGTCACTTTCTATGTTGGAGAATTTTTCCACAATTTCATTTTTCTGTAACCTATATCCATTTTCTGTTTTCCTTGGACCAAGAATTTTCCTAATAATTTTCCTTTCTTCTTTTTTGATGTCATCTATTTCCATTTTTCGATTCATAGAAAGAGTCTCACAAGCATATAGAGCCGCAGGCTTAATCACTGTGTTATAATGCCGAATTTTAGTCTTACGTGAAAGGGATTTTTTATTGTAAACATGTTGAACAAGTCCAAGAGACTTTCCATTTCCTTCGATTTCTATAAAGTTTATGATGTTTAACATCATTATGCTTGCTTCCCAATTCATATAAAAAAATACACATCAGCAGTTCTTGAGAATAATTTTGTTTCTTTTTTTCTCCCGTTCAACAGATTTCATAATATATCATGCCACAATATTTTCTCTCTGTTTTTTCTCAATTCGACGATTTATAATTATTATCAAGAAAAGAAGTAACACAATCAGATATGAAAACGTCAACGCTTGCGCTGTAAAAAAATTTAGTGGAAAATTGGGCCAAGCCTTGGTAATATCCGATGTTTGATTTTCAAATGTAAACAGAACCAGCTCAATTTTTTTCGGAGGATGAAGCCCACATAGGTCTGAGACCTGTGCGTGGGTAATGAATTGGATGATGGTAATTGATGAGTTGGACCTACAGTTTTAGGTGTGTTCCGAACCACCAATAGGTGATTTTAAAGCAGAATAATGCAAAAAATATTACCAAAACTATCTTGAATAAGGAATAAGCCAAGGCTACATCCCTCCCAAACCACCGGAAAGTTTTTCAGAAACCACCGGAAAGTTTTTCAGAAACCACCGGAAAGTGATTTTACAGCAGAAAACAGAGTCTTTTTTACTGGTCAATTCAATCGGTCACCCTTACAAAGATGGCCCAAGAGTTTCGTAGATTATGTCTGATTGAACAGATACCTGCTACGGCACTCGGCTATCACTTCCCTAAACTTGCGAAGTTGTCCAATGTTTTGATTTTCACTAGCCAAAATTAACCTAGAGCCTATGGAGGAAATCTGTTTCACATCATAATTATTTTTATCAACTTTTCAAGTGAATTCAACGAATTGCAGTCAAATTTAAGAAAGTCAGGAATTATTTTTATATTTAACCCCCAAACTCCAAAATCAATAGCGATCTTACTTCGAACAGGAAGCTTCGAATAGGAAGCTACAAACCAAGTTTCAAGAGTCTAGAATATTCCTTTCAAGTGCTAGGACACAGACGCACGGACGGACAGACGGGTGGACGGAAATTAATTCTAAAATTAAAAAGTTTGGTCAATTTTCAAATCGAAATTACGAGTTATCTTTATTCCACTGAATACGATAGTCAATTACAAAACTGTAAGCCGTCTATTCCCTTGTATTCCCATTGATCATTTACAATTTTTCATTGACCACATAATTCTGTATTGGAAATGCTATACACAAGCTAAAATCTGAAGCCAACAATTCATCCAGCAGTTCCATTTTGAAGCTCGCCATACAACTGCACTATAATGGTGCTTTCAGTACTTTGTAGTGATGCTTTATTGTTTAGGACTTGTTTTATCAGGCTCATGGCATTGGATATTCGACCGATGCGAAAATCAAAATTACTAATCCGATTTGGCATTACCTTTGTAGGCTCGAAGATTAGACCTCAAAGTTATTAGTCGCACTAATGAGGTGAGGCTCACTCAAAATGTGAGGCAGTGTTGATCAGAGTAGAGAACTAACGAGTTCTCATTAACTTTGCTCGTTTTTGAATACCTACTACGTTATTAATTTTTTATTTTGTAACATCAATCCGGTAACACCATCGCACTGATTGTGTCTCTCTTTGATAGCCACGGCTTTAATCCGCTTTAAAACTAGGATAATGTTAAAATTTTTAGTCAAAGGCTGAGTTTTCCCTTCTAATACCATGGAAATCAGGCGAATGATATTCATCATGGAGTTGAAATAGAGATTGAATATCTATGCAAGTTATAAATTTGAACTCAAAGGCTGAGTTTTCAAATTTAATACATTGGCAATCAGGTGAGAGATATATTTTTGTGGAGATGAAATATAGATCATATATATATATATATATATATATATATATATATATATATATATGCAAGTTATAAACTTGTATTGAAAGTTTGATTTTTCAAATTTGGCAAACCTTGGCAGATGAGTGATATTTCTGGAGATTGAATAGAGATTGATACTAAATTTAAATTTGAAATTGAAAAATTGAAATTGAAATTGAATTTGAATTTGATGTATAGGAAGGTTATGGAGACTAGGTATGGGGAAAGTGAACATTTCTGGCTTTGTTTTGCCAGAAAGTTGATCATCGTTGTTCATTAAAAAAAAACCATGAGAAATAGTGTATTTGTAGAATGATATCGCTCATTCATGAAAAAAGGACATAATTCCTAAGAGGGACATGGTTTCATCATCCTCTGAAATGGAAAACTACAGTATTTCTTTCAATTTCCATTAAGTGCTATAATACATGACTAGTTTGTCACCTGGTAAGTTGGTGTTTGATGATTGAGTCAGTAATTTGATGACCTTTATTTTACATCAAAATTAAGCCTCACCTCATCTAATTATTATAGTATTATGGTAACTAGTGTATAAGATAGTATTATTGTTCTTCTGACTTGTCTTATACTCCTTAATTGGAGTCTCCAAGACGTAATTTACAACAAAAAAAAAACATTATTTGTCACTTTCACACTCTAACCGAAAGTAATGTTCATCTCAAAATCAGCTCCCGATTAGGACATAAAATATGGTACTTCAACCTAAAGCAATGTGAATATCAGAACCAACTTCCGAATGAATGAATTCTTCCATAATTTGTATGTTGATTTCGATTGTGTAGGTTGGATCGACTATTACAGTGTACTACTCCATGTTTGACACTCAACGGCAAAAAAGGTAGTTAAACGAATGTGCAAAGAAAGAGAGGAGGGAAATAGATCTCTATCAATCTGTCGGGAATCTAGAGCTCTGAAATAAACTTGATTGATATGAATTTGATCTAACCCAAACAAGTATTGTAGCCATTGAAATTTATTTTCCAGGTTGATGTGTGTTTCATTGATCACACTTGAAGTTCAAAATGCCAAGAATTGTATTCACTAAAAACCAATTATATCATAAAATCTTGTGCGACTTTTCATGCCGAAACTGACAATACAATCTGGAAACTGAACTGAGAATTATATTTCAATTTTTATTCGAAACAGAAGCTGTAACTATTAATCAAATTCAACTATGAATGAGAAGCAATAAAAAAGAAATAGATGCAGGAAACTGATTTCAAACCAATATTCATGAAATTCTACTCAAAACCAATAATTCATCAAATTCCATTCATAAAATTTCACTTAAAACCAATCCATCAAATGTTGCAGCTTTGGTCATGAGAAACCTCACAGCAGATCATCAATGAATAAAAATGAGTTTTGAATGGGGAAAATGTAGAATAAAATGTTCTGTGCTCAAATGGTTGTACGTTTATCGGATCAGAGTACCGTCTCTTGATTTTGATGAGAATTGAATTGAAAATTTAAAATGAGAATCACATTTGAAAACGTGAATGAAATTCTGAATGGCAGATATTTTGTTTGAATGTACAATTTTTTATGACCATGAATGACTGTTATCAACAGCCGACAGAACTGATTGGATATTGGTCTAGTAAAAATGAAAAAAAGGTACAACATTTTATCTCCTGATTTTTTATATCAGTGGGGAGGGTCCCCTTGCAATTCTTTAGGTCACTTAGGGCTCTTACATCATATCACAATTCTGGCTGTTTCGTTTTCAAAACATTTATTGGAATATGCCTTGATAACGATTAGATGAATTTCACTCTCTCTACGGAATTTGTACCATAAACTAATCAAGTTGACAGTGCATGTCAACTAAGAAATGTAAGAGGAAAATCAATGTGTATGAGCAACTGTATGAGGAAAATCGATGCGTGACATGCGACGTATTCAAGTCTGGCAAGAGTATTCATGTAATTAGGCAATGGTATTTCAATTTCAGATACAACCCGGCTCTTTCTAATTACTTGGCGTCTAGCGAGACGACAAACAGCAGAAGCACCTTAATAGTTTGTCTTTTAGCTTGTATGTTTCCCATGCAACACGAATGAATGAATGTGTGGAGACATTAAACATCCTAGAGCTCTGCTCTGGTGCAATCATAAGATGAGAGGTCTTTCCGGTGATTAAAGCAAACAATTCTACACCGTTCAACCTGGCAAGTCAAGTTGTCAGGAGTAATGTAATTTCAGCAGATACCTTGTTTCCACTATCTACGTATAGTGGAAACGATTTTAAATGTTCAACAAGTTGTTATTAACAAGAAACATTTTCTCTGGTAGTATACCACTACGAAAATATTGTTGCAAAATATTATTGCATAACACTTGGGTTTTTATTGTGAAGTCAATGGGGAGTTCTACTCTTCCATTGCTCTAGTAAAACCGCCAAATTACTCCATTCAAAAGTACCGCCCAGAGGAATGTAACCAACAGTGTCCTCCCATCTCCTATCTCACAGAGTTCTTTTGTTATCAGAAGAAAGCAAGGAAAGCGAAGAGCATCCCGTCGTTTTGTGTCTTCCTTTTGAAATAAAAAGGAGTTTTCTCCCTCGTCGACAATTTGCAAGGAGCTGGCCTCAAACCCCCAGTTCCCGCCGAAAACCGATTGCCATCAAGACTTAACTGCCTAAATGCCTTCCAGTTATTTTAGTCGACTGTTCTACCCGTTGCTGAAAGAAACTACGCAGCAGCATTCAAAGGTTTCCATGCTACAATTCTCTTACCCCAATTGCTGCACTCGTCTATGATACTCCCTAACAACACCATTATTTCAGCCCTCTAAGTCATCTAAGGGTTGAATGTAATTAGCCGTCACTTGAAAAGTACCACAAGATCAAGTAAAATAAAGTGACTGTTTATATTGTGACTAATTGTTCGGATCTGAGTCACTGGCTACTCAACGCGAAGTTCCAGAGTGAATTCTAGGTAGAACCAGCATTGTTTCAGCCTTAATTAACTCTATAGACCACCTCCTTCGGGAACGGTATCTGAGCTTAAATTCGTGGAATTGAAAAGGACCTGTTTAATGAATGTTGTATATTCAACCTGAATATTATTCAAAAGCCTCGACGCATTAATTTTATTATTATAGTTGCTAGGAGACTAGATGAATTAGAACTAATTTTCCCAGATTTTAGTGCTAATTTTAATACAAGAAGCCGAGCAGATTATCACTTGGGGAGTCACAATAGTAGCTTATTCAAATAAAAACCTAGTTATATTGGTAGGAAACTCTACAACAAGCTACCGCAGTTATTGAAGAGTCTTGAAAATATAGAAATATTTAAAAAACAACTGGAAAAATATTTAGTTGATAAAGCTTTTTATAGTGTACAAGACTTCCTTTCACATCTAAATTATTAAGCCTCGCCTCAACTAATTATAGTAATAGTAATAGTAACTAGTTATAGTAATTAATTAATTATGGTATCTAGTGTATAATATTGTTGATCTGACTTGTCTTATACTCCTTAACTGGAGCCTCCAAGACGTAATCTTAAAACAAGGAACTCTATGTGCTGGAATTGAATTGATTCCAACAAAGATTTACGAGTAAACAAGAAAAAAAAACAGAACACTACTTTCTTGACAATTTGAATAAAAACTGCCAAAATATTTTATTTTATATTTATAATCAATATTTAATTATGATATTGAAATAGAATAATTTTAATATTTTAGTTTCATAGAACATAATGAAAGAATTAAAAGAAAATCTCACAACACAAAACATCAGTAACAGTAGGCTATTTTGGGAATACTACGTCAAGCTCCAGTGAAAAATTGTCGAAACTGTAATATCAGCATTGTAAAGTCCCAACGATTTCACACTTCAAAAAAACCTTCTGAATTTAAAAGCGTATCTTCTTCAGTTTTCATTGTAATCACTTCACCAAAATAAGTAATTTTTGTTTTAATTTTATGATTAACGAGTTCGTTATGATCACAGCAGTATTACGTCGTTAATGGTGCTTCTACTTTTTATGTCCAAATTACCCCAATTAAATTTATTATGTGAAACGATCTAACCTTATACTTCTTAATAATACCGAAAATACCGTTAGTTAGTTTGGGCTACAACAGTGTAACAACACTAATAAAATTGTAAAGAACGTACTAAGGCATAGTCTACTATGAACTTGTTGAATGTTTGAGGCATCGTATTATGTTGTACAAGTGGAATTTACTGAAAAAATTATTTGCGACTGGAAAAAATGGAATGAAGTTGAGCTCTAATTAGATCATCACTATCTAGAAAATGTTATTCAAAAACCTTCCAACAACACATTCTTCGCTATCATAATAAGTACTTATGAACTTTCAATTTAGAAAAAATGACCTTTTTTATAAGTTGCAAATTACGATCCCCTTCTTTTTTCTACTCAGTATTAAATTGAACGTGACATAAACTATATTCAAAAGCAGATACATGGTATTTTGATTTAGAAAAATATGTTGTTAGTCTTGATGTCATTGGCTGAAAATATTCAAGTGGAACTATTTTTTGATGCAAACAATAAATAATTGATTACAAAAAAGAATGAGAAGAAACTGTTGAACATTCTGCAGAAACTAAATTTGACATAATTTAATTATTATTGGTTTTAAAAGTGTTCAAATATAACATAGGCTACCACAATCATTATTAAATCATTTTCAATTCATTTTTAAAAGTTGCCCACAATAAATTAATATATCTCAGAAAACTCTAGCGGCTAGTTTTTTTTTTGAGGATGAAGCCCACATAGGTCTGAGACCTGTGCGTGGGTAATGAGTTGGATGATGGTGATTGATGAGTTGGACCTACAGTTTTAGGTGGGTTCCGAACCACCGGATCACATACATTACTTTTGAAGAACTATCGCATCTAATGAGTATTATTTGAAGACAAAATCAGATATGCAAGTAGAGGTGACGCTGCAAAAACCTTATATCATCCATTTATATATTTTACTGTAAATAGATATATCTATCAAATTCATCTCATCCTAGTATGTCACAAAACTATCACGTGGGTGATAATAGAAAACCCAATCGAAGATCAATTATTATTTATCAATTCAATTTAATATTTTCTAATTCATATTCATTAGATTTTTATAAAGATATATCATATAAATTTATTAATACACTCATTTTATAAACATACATTTTTCACCTGTTAGACATCAACCTCAAGACAATTGAACGAAATTACAAACCTTGATAAAATTGATAATAAAACATTGATTCATTTCAACATTAAATATGTAATCAAACTATCAATGTTAACTATTTTCTATCATATGAATTTTATTTTTCAAAATTCATATTAATTCACATCGAGATTTATCATAACAATATTCATCAATGTTCTCATTTAATTATAGAACATTTTCCAGGAAGAATTTAAAACCTTGGCCAGTAAAAAAGTGATTTTCCGGGTGTTTGTAACTATTCGATTTCCACCAAACTGGGTACACATACCCATATCTTCACATCTACTACACCCTGTGGAAATTTTATGAAAAAATTTCACCTGTCAAACATCAACCACAGGAGTGAACAAATGAACTGATGATAAAATGCTGATTTATTTCACCATATAAATTATAAATGCTATAATGATAATTATAATAATCATATTATTATATGTTATTAATAAAATAATGCTTAATTTATTCAATATTAATATTGATTCATATTCTATTTATTATATTAATAAACTAATATTAGTAGTTAAATCAATATTGTGAATATTATTAATTATTATTTGTAATTTTTATATCTATACAGATCAAGAAGGCGGAGAAATTATATTAAAAGCCCTGATCAATCCTATAATAAACCATTGATTAATTTCAAGAGAGATTATGCTATCAACCCACCAATGTTCTTTAAAGCTTGATCAAATTTATAATCAAACATATATTACGTTATCAATGCAATAAAACATCTGACAGAACCTGATTCTTATACAGAACCAGAAGGCAAGGAATGAAATTATATTAGACACCCTGATCAAAAATCAAACTCAAGCAATAGTAGCAAAGCTATTTGCGCTGACTAGCTTAGCGATGTGCTATCACGAAGTCAGCACATCATGATATCGATTACACCGTTTGAATAACATAGCAAGTTTCCTACCTGATTTTCTATCTCCGTTGTCCGCTGATAACAGAACTCGTTCAGCAATTGCTGATATGTGTGCTGAGCAATGAGTCTCCTCCACGGCTAAGCCGAGGCTCATCTCGTCATCTTCACGGCTGATTGATGCATTCTGCTGATCCTGCAGGATGCTGACACAACTCTGGCCATGGACCAGATCAGCAGCTGCCTCCCTACAAACCTCAAACCTCTGGCCGGCTTTTTGTCACCTATAGACAGGAAGCTCCTGACGATACAGGTTGTTGCACTACAAGTGATATAGCTTGAATTTACTCTTTTTTTAAAATAATGCTTGTACTCCTCTAGTTATACCACAGTAGTCAAATTCAACAGCATTTGAGAATATTTTTTGAGATAATTATTGTGGATTTTCTATGTAGTCATTTGTTTCAATGCTGTATGGCAAATTTCGATGAAGTTATTATTCATTGTTATGTAGTCAGTAGCACACCCTGGGAAAGGGGTTAAGTCAACCCCCCACCCCACCCAAGGACCTGAGGTCCTTATCAAAATGTGAGTATTTTAAGTACATTGACTGTGCAATATCAGACCGTTTAGTGTTGACACTCCACTTTCACGTTTTAATACTTGAGTTTGTAAAATAATGCTCATAACTTAAATATCGTTATTACATTTTTTAGAAGTACTTTAGAAATACCATGAGTGAAAATAGGCTGAGGACCTGGCAGCATTGAACATAATCTCATTTCATAACATCCATAAAAACGTTGAAGTCACTAGAATAGAAGTTGTTTTTGCTCTGATGAATTCGACTAGATGTCTGGATTTTGTTAATTAATTGAGGTAATTGGTTCTCCCAGAATCTCTATAGCCTATAATTTTAATTTTAAAATATAGACATAAAGAATTAAATAAAATTATTGTTTCAAGTTTCACAAGGGATCTGCAAGACTGGAAAAGCCAACTCCTCCCAAAACGTTTTGTCACAGAAATAAACATAGCGAATATTTTTGCAACTTTCTCCATCAATTACTCTATGGCTTTCATTCCTTCATATTGTGAATTGAAAAGGTTTGATGATAAAAAAGCTGGAAAATCTTATAAAACATGTTACAAGTTTGTAACTACCGTAATTATTGAGATATTCTTCAATACTCGCAAAAATTAGGGAAAATTATCGGTTTATTGACAATCAGCCGGCTTCTATTTCGCCACGCTCAGCCCCCTTGACCACCATAGGGAAAAATTAAACAATTGAGTCAGAAGATTCTCTTTTCTCGCAACTGTTCGACTGACTGGTGCATGGGAACGTAAAATTCGTACAACATTTTTGCCCCTTATTTGGGGGGAAATTTTGAAAGCCAATCTTGCAAAAAGAAGTCAGCAAAACTCCCAATCACCCTCGAGGGAAGCCTCACCCTGACCAGAAGACTGTATTGTAGTATTGATTAGTATTGTTGATGAAATTTGTATAATAATAATAATAATAATAATATTATTATTATTAATTAATATAATAATAATAATTATTATTATTATTATCATCTAATAATAATATTATTATTATCATCTATGTAGTTGTTTTTTTTTCTGTATGATAACTGTCGATGTAGTATTCAGTACTGTCTATGACATGTATTAGATAATTTTAAAAGTATTTTTATTTTTTTCATTCAACCATGAGAAGGATTTTTCGGCTTCATGCTTTTTGATCTGGTTCCAGCATAGAACGAACATTCAAACTGATGCTCTGCTTTGGCTTTATTGTTTGGTTCTGTGGGATTCAAGAAGCCATTTCTTATTTTCTTCCTTTTCAATTCTAATATTTTAGGATTCTTTGGATTCCAGGAGTCATTATTTGCTTTATTCCTTATCTAATCTGATTTTATATATTCTAGGGTTTTTTCAAATTCCAGGAGTAATTTTTTTCTTTTTCTATTGAAAAATCTTGGATAATTTTTTAAAGCCTTTCTCTCACTATGGTTCATGGCAAATTTATTTTCAAACAATTTTTAGTCATTCTACTAAATATGTTGTAGGATTAAAGAGCTCAACATTCAAAATACATAATTCTAATTTTTACCTTTGTTTCATTAAAAGAACGTTGATATAATGTAACTTAGAAAGAGCTCTCGCAAGAATGAAAGAGAATGATAGTCCATGTTATAAATAAAACTCTTGTTCAAATACCAAAATTTGTTGAAAAATTTCAAAGATTTTCTGACGCTAGCCTGAAACTTTCGTTTCAGCCTAAAAACTTTTCAACTCTTCTAAAACTTCTCACTTGGAACCTGGATGAAAAATGCATACTCATGCTGGCTGACAGCCTTCATTACAGCCGACCAATAAAAGTGCGTGAAAATGGTTTCTTTTTATCACTTTCCTCGACTGTCACATTACTTTCTTCACAACCTTTCCAATACATTAAATTCCTGAGTACTCCATAAAATACCCACTGATTGTGAAACATCAATAACCGCAGTTATTGAACATAACCAGTTGTGAGATCTTGAGTTACAGTTCAATATAAAAATGCTCCTTGTCAATTGTTGAACCTATAAAAATATTGCTTCTCATGAGATCACCATTTTTATTCGAGAAATTATTTTAATATTGAATAGCAAGAAGGGATGCAAGGAAACGTAAGAAGGAGTAGAAATAGAAGGATTCTATGTTCTCTTTCGGAGAAACAAATGAGAAATAGGTATTAGAGAAGGAAGGATAGAGATGGCGAAAAAGAAATTGTAAAAGGAAGATTCTATCCTCTATTTCGGAAAACGATGAGATGCATTCTACCTAATACGGGAGGATTAGAGAGAGTAGAATAAGAATACGAAGAAAAAGATGAATAAGAAGAAGAAGAAGATGAATAAGAAGAAGAAGATGAAGAAGAAGAAGAAGTAGAAGAAAAATTAAAAAGAGGAAGAAAAATAAGAGCAAATTTGCGTGTGACTGATTGAAAAATCTATTAGAAAAGTTGATTAATAAAATCACAAAGCATGTTATTGTAACATATACAATGAATGATTGTTTGATAATGGAAGTGGTAATAATAAAGTTTAATGCTGAAAATGTATTAGAAAAATTGATTAATAGAAAGCTTGTCGATGGTGTTATTCGAACATAATTATATAATAAGTGTTTGATAATGGAAACATAAATAATAAAGTTTAATGTTGAAAGTATGACGTTTGACATGCGGTTTTATCAGTGAAGCGAATGAGATTTAGCAATGAGAATGAGTAACACATTTACATAAAACGCGATGTCAGATCTTGTTAGTATAAAATTTATCTCCCAACCAACCAGCCTCAAAAATCGTTACAAAATCTTGTTCTCTTGTTCTACTAGTACAATTTCATTCATAAATGAGTATTATATTAAATTTATGAGTTTTTATTGAGAAGGAAGGTTGAGGGATAATGGAAAGAAGTTGCCAAAGTAGATTTTAGTGAAGAGTGGAGAGAGAAAAGAGAAGTGGTAAAGTAATCAAAATCTGTGATGCTTTCCATGACGAAATACTTAATGAACAATCTAGTATTAAAACTGACACTGTATTTCACTTTTAAATAATGTTTTACTCACATATATTTGAGATGCTTGAGGAATGCATTTCACTTCTGAAAAGAAGCTTCGTCAGCCTGCCGCCAGGGGTTATGCTTTGTTGAGGTTGGGATGAGCAGCCATTATGTAGTTGAAAATTGCGTTTGATTTGAATTGTATTTGGTCATTGAGTACGTTGGTTCTATCTTGTTTATGGTGTTTGAATATTTCATATTGCTCCAGTGTATTTAGTTTGTGGCTTTTTTGGAATGTGTGTAGAATTTCTAAGTCAGTTTGGATGTTATTGTGTGAGTGTCCAGTGTTGATTAAGTGATCTGCAAATGTTGAGTCAGTGGTGGAATGTAGTGCTTTGATGTGTTCTTTATATCTTGTGTTGAATGATCTACCTGTTTGTCCTATGTAGTACTTGGGGCATGTGTTGCATTTGAGCTTATATATTCCTGGTTTGTTGAATTTGTGAATTGTGCTGTTTGTTAGGTGAGCTGGATTTTGTTGGATCTGGTGTTTTAGGTTGTTTGTTGTTCTGAATGCTGTGTTAAATGTTCCACTATCACAAGCTGACCACCAAGAAGAAATCAATACAATCAAATATTTAGCACAACAAAACGGATACAACACCATTCTAGTAGACAAAATCCTGAATAAAATGAAAAGTAAAAATCCAAAACCTGCAAACCAAAACAGATTTATCACACTCACATATTTCAACAAAAAATCACACAAAATAGCTCACATCTTTCAAAAATCCGGATTTAACACAGCATTCAGAACAACAAACAACCTAAAACACTAGATCCAACAAAATCCAGCTCACCTAACAAACAGCACAATTCACAAATTCAACAAACCAGGAATATATAAGCTCAAATGCAACACATGCCCCAAGTACTACATAGGACAAACAGGTAGATCATTCAACACAAGATATAAAGAACACATCAAAGCACTACATTCCACTACTGACTCAACATTTGCAGATCACTTAATCAACACTGGACACTCACACAATAACATCCAAACTGACTTAGAAATTCTACACACATTCCAAAAAAGCCACAAACTAAATACACTGGAGCAATATGAAATATTCAAACACCATAAACAAGATAGAACCAACGTACTCAATGACCAAATACAATTCAAATCAAACGCAATTTTTAACTACATAATGGCTGCTCATCCCAACCTCATCAAAGCATAACCCCTGGCGGCAGGCTGACGAAGCTTCTTTTCAGAAGTGAAATGCATTCCTCAAGCATCTCAAATATATGTGAGTAAAACATTATTTAAAAGTGAAATACAGTGTCAGTTTTAATACTAGATTAATCAAAATCCTTCTCATCATCTCACTATTTTAAACTGTCACTGATAAAAAATTGGCCATGAACAAATCAAGAGATTAAATTAACGTAAGTCGACAATGTCTTCTTGTTTTTTTTCCGCCTTTGAACTGCAATCTCCAGGGCTCCACAACTTCAACTGCATAGAATTCCAGACATATAACCAAGAAATAAAGTGATTCTTACATTATAACAAGTAATGTTTTATCATTGTTATATTACAGTTTTCATCGTGATTCCTTTTTATTGTATTTATTTCATCTAAATGACGAGTTTTAGAGCAATGGACAGAGCGGCAAGTTATTAAGTTAAGTTATCAAGCCCAAGCTTTACTTGCCGCAATGCTAACTTGCCGGGATGGAGGGATTAGCCGTACATATCATTAAAAGTTTCTCTATTCATAGTCAGCTGTACTGCAAATTCAATTTACAATAATTAATTCATTTAAGAGTAAGAAATTTAAAAGTGTGCCGACACAAAACATCTTGCAGAATTTTTTGGTTAAAGCCTGTTGCTTCTTCACATTGAATAAATGCATTATTATTGTAGGACCAATCAAGACGCATACTATCCAAGCTGTATCAAGTCAGAACAAAACCGTATCAATAAAAAGATCTTGTATCCGAGAGCTTTCTGTCGGCTGGAGAAAGCGTAAACCAAGCCTGCTGAATTTGACAACGCGACTGCGCTGCGTTTGGGGGTAGAGAGATGCCTCTCTGGATGGAGCAGACGTTGCTACTGAAAGGAGCCATCCCCTTCTTTAGTATCATAGTCTAGATACTGGGGGTGGAGGCTGTATCACGATAGAGGAAACATAACTCTGCGGGTCGGCGATACAACTCGGACACACGAAACGTCACGCACACAACATACACGGGCTGTTCGAAAATTCCCACACCAACAGAGAGATAGAAAGAGATGAAGCGATGAAGAATGAGGTGATAACTCGTTCATTCGTCCACATACACACTCATGCTGACCTCTTTACTTATCTCTCTCGATATTTTCTCTCTAACTCTCTCACTCTTTCTCTACAAGCTTACATCATCATCTCATTCTATCCTTTGCCTACTCATAATAATACTCTTTTAGTCCCCACCGACTAAATCTCCTCCTAAGTCCAGAAGGCCACTCTATCAAAGTCGTCCTTGGCATTAAGAGAATAGTTTCCTGTTCGAAGGCATGTAGCCTCCAAATCGGTGACTATACGTTAAAAGCAGCTCACGTACGCCAATGTGCGCGAGTGCGAGAGCGCTACTACATAAGCCCTTCTCCACTTTTGCTATTTTCGATCTTGCTTTTTTGTCATGACAGATTGCCTCCTATCTAGCGACGTAGATGCCTATTCGGCATTCATCATTGTTTCCAGTGGAATAGTTTCTAGTGATTTATTGCAATATTTATCTCTATCAAAAAGGTGGAAGGTCGATATACTTTTTCATATTCAGCACAACGCGTTGGGGTTTTTTACAAAGCGTTTATATTTTTGACGATTATTTTCAAAAATGGGGCACACTGTTCATTTTAATTCAGTTGTACTTGGTATGCTCTTTGAACTCACTAACTAGCCTAAGAGATCTAACAAGTTCGGCTAGGAACAAAAATCAACTTGATCTGAAACCAGCTGGATTACACTGTGCTACAAATAAGAACTATAAGCAATGCATCACATGAAAATGGGGAAAGCTATGATTGTAAGTTAGTTTCAAAGTTATGATTTTTTTATTGCTGATGATGCCCACATAAGTCTGAGACTTGTGCGTGGGTGATGACGTGAATGATTTCACATAGATGCCAGACGGAGGATTGGGAATCAAACCCACGACCGCTTAAACAACGGCAATCTGAAGTTGCGACGCCCCAACCAACTGCGTTAAGCGGCCCACCAGTAACCTTTTTAACTTTTTGTAACTTCTGTAACCTTTTGTTCATGATATCAAAAAGTGTCTGACAATTGTGCCCGGTAAGTAGGGTGAATGATGGTGCAAAAAGGCCAGGCTGTATTGGGAATCACATAAATAATATAATATTGGAAAACATATATTATAAAAATGTCAATACAATTTTCACTCCAACCGCACGAAGTATGCAACGAAGTATGTTCTCCTAGTTTTCATGGAGAGAATGCATAGAAGGAAAGAAAACTCATCATTATGGCGTTCATAAAGGAAATTAATCTGTTCAGGAGCAGAATGGTGTTCTCTATTCACCCTTGGAAATAGTTCTAATCTACCATTGAAAATGGATATCATGAATATTATAGAGGAGAAAGATTGAATTAGAATGAGAGTGTGAAATTATGAGGACAGAACCCAAATGCATTACACAGAAAGGAGCACGAAGAAAAAAACCAGGTGTTCCAGGAATAAAAATAAAAATTTATAAATAACATTGGAGAACGGGGCATATTGGCGAGGAGTACAAAAAACATGAAAATATTCATATTCAGGTTCAAAGTAATAATAAGCAGCAAATGTCACCCTGCAACCAGGATCAATAACAGAATTTACTGAAATCAACATATATGGAAATTGCAAATTTTGTACCTAACCTTAAAATGTATCCAGGAGTTGTAATCAGATATGAGCATTCTTTTACTGATAGCTTTGGACCATCTCTCCAATAATTGTTAAGTACCTCTATGGACGCTCCAAGATGTAAAGAAGCAATAAATTATTCTTTCAATCAAATTTCCTTTCAGATTTTTCAGCCACATTGCCACGAAAATAAATAAAATCTCTTATTGATCTTGAAAATTACCATCATTAGCTCACTGCCAGCTATGTTCAAGCAACTATCAGCCAAAAAACTGTTATTAAAGGTGTAACTGGTTAAAATCACTGTTATTTATTGTAAGCTATAATTTAGTGGGGCACAGTGACAGTTGAAATCACTACTATTCTGATCCTAATTGCTCCAGTGATTGATAGAGGAGTTAATCTCAGATACCAAGGAAAAATCTGCCAGTGTTCATTGAGCGGCTGAGTTTCTAGGATCTCGCATCAATCTTTCTGAGTTTTGTACTCAAGAGCTCGAATTTCAACCAGTTGTATAGAACACTCTCTTCCAAAGAAATAATCTAGGTTTTCATATTCTCATGAACCGGTTACTTCCACTTAACTCTAAAAAAATATCCAGTACTAACTTAAGAAAGGAGGAAAAAGTTGAGGTTATCGATTATTAACTAAGATTTTAATTCGAATATCAAGGACTGTTGAAAAAGGTGAGAGAAAATGGTTCAGTGCTCTCGGAAAACATACATTTGAATTTTACTATCTAATAATTATTATTAATTAGTTTGCAGTCAAAGTCTATTTCCTTTCCATTCTCTCATATATCTTCTTTTCCACTTCTCGTGTAGTGTATTATAGAAATATTTATTCCTATATGAAGAGTTCATTCCAAATACCATAACTATTGAATAATAATAAAATTAAAAAAAAAATAATAATAATAATGAAAAGGAAAAGTGAATAGTATTATTCTCGTGCGATGCATCATTGAAATATTAATTCCTATTTGAAGCTCATTCCAAATTGCATAATTAAATTAGGAGCACTAACAAATAGCTCGCCTCAGAGTAATAATAAGAGTATTCTACGTTTTTTCCTCTGTATCTTCCGGACTTCCTACCTTGATATTCTAGTTGAAAAAGATGTTTTTCAGAAAAGCAAGATTTATAAAGTTGTAGGTATTACATTGAAAATAACGGTCAGCCACAATTGATATTATAATCCTCGTTTAGGAAAAGTAGAAAAACACTGGTTTTAACCGCAGAATCAGTTTTCCGCAAAAGCACTGGTCAACCAAACCATTGGTTAGAACCAAAAACTGGTCAGACATGAAACAAAACCTTATGAAGTATGGCCATGGGAATTTCACTAAGCCCCAAACGCGGTTATTCGCGCGTATATATTCTCTTCATAAGGAAATGATGGGCAGTGTTCGTTTTATAATGAGTATAATCTTGAACCAATATTTGTTAAATTTTATTCTTTCAATCATCATTTATACTATTAAGGTTTTGGTCGATTAATATCAAATTCTTGAAACCCTTAACAACATGTTGAATCAATGAAGTTGAATAAGAGCGAAGTACAAAAACTAAGTACGGAAACTTAATCTCATGCTTTCATCAAATATAATGAAGATGATTCGCTTTATGAAGACAAATTCGATACAATATTGTTGGTACTGCTTTTAAACAAACGTACAATTTCAATAATCGGGGCCTCCATCCACAATTGGAAAATTGAAAAGCTTTAATATTTTTCTATTTCTCTGTTTGATTCTAAAAAATATTGTTAACGGGAGGATGAAGGGGATTCATCATCGCTTCATTTAGGCATTCTCATTTATCTTTATTTATGTATTTTATGGGGGTGAGGACCTTCTTTTCATGATATCTCACCCCACTTATTCTCTCACTTAATATCCCCCACCCGAAATTTCTGGATTCGCCCCCGTTGTGGGACGACAATTTTTCAACCTCTAATTGGCTATAAATGAAATACTAGTGAATATAAATTAGATTATTTTGTTACCAAAATTTACACTTATGTTCACTGCTCAACATAACCTTGAAGATTGAGGCATTTGTCAAACCTGTGAACAAGCTTTCCAATACCCTATTCATAAATGTTGCCGCCAGTGAATTTGAATGAGCCTTGACCTTGTCTAGAAGTTCCTCTGTAGTTGGAAAGTGCTGGCCTCCAAGCCATTTCTTGCACAATTAATGCAGACTCTTGTAAACAAATCTTACAACATTATTTGCGGCACTCCATTCGGAGCAAACGATCAGGCATGCTGACGTTTGGAATTGTTCTGCTGCATGGCAACACCCGCCCTCAAAGTGCCGATGTACCCAACAACTTCTTTTTAAACATTTGAATGGGGAATTTTTGAGCACCAATTTCCGGCCTAGCACCGAGCGACTTCCATCTTTTTCCTGAACTGAAGAAATGCTAGCTTGAAGGTCAGCACTTTCTTAACTCTGAGGAACTTCAAGACTATGGGTTGAGACTCATTCAAGTTCACTGGTAGCCAGTGGCATGGTGACGGGGGGGGGGTTCCGGGTTACAACCCCCCCCCTTGAGCCTTTAAAAGAGGCCCCAAAAACGAGTAGGGAGGCATCAATAGTAATACGATAATATCGGTTACTGGAGGTAAAAAAGTTTTCATACGTGAAGTGTTACAGCTAGAAAAAATACTATAATTTCAATATTTGAAATACTTTAATCAACTAAAAATAATAAATTCGTTAAGATTACAGAGGGTATGAGGCGAACAAGGCAAGTTTTCTTGGACCTCAACGTCAAAGGGCTACATTATTTTACAAATGTAAGCAAGTGACAAAACAGAAATAAAAGAAGCGGCCCAAATTGTCCAACTAGGGCCCTCCAGGGCCTTTTTTTTCTCCAGCTTAGACCTCTAGAGGCTCCTGGCGCCGCGGGACCTTCGGGCCCGTTTTTATTGCCAGTTTAGTCATGTGAGGCCCAGTATTTTCGGAGCCCCCAAACATGGGTTTGAAGGTACCCGAGACCATTTGAATTAAGTTTACACAGTAGGCTTGAAAGGAGAAAAGGTCTCTTAATATTTTTGCCGACGGGATTCAAATGCTCATTTCTGTTACTGTTACTAATGCTCAGATCTGATACCCCATAGAGTGTACTGTGATCGTGAAATTTGTCAGACCATGAATCAATCAACAGAAGATATGAGTTGATAAGCACTGAAAAGCTTAAAATTTTACTTTCAATACCTGGAAATCAATTGTTTTCTCCGGTGGAGAACCCTCAGAATTCCCAATGTTTTGGGGTTCCGTCACTCTATATGTAAATGCAAAATTACTATAAGTTAAAGTTTGGAATCGGATATTAATTCATTCTCTCTTTGCAGGTTGAATCAAGTTTCTTTCAAAATCATAATAGTTTTTATATTTTTACACATTCTACATATTTCAATATTAGTAAATAGTTCAATGCAAATTCAAGAGATTACACAAAAAAGAAGAGAAGTTTATTGCTCTCTCTGGTGCCACTCATTGCCTTTTTTCCTAGCTTCCACAACTTTTTCAAGGAATGGTTTTTAGTTGGCCTACACTCGAATTTTATCTTTAAATTAAAAAACAATTCAAATTAGTTACACAGATTCTTTTGAGAACAGTAGGCAACTAGACATAGATGGAATACTTATGCAATGCTAGTTGGGAAATCAAGTCATTAATAATTAAATTATTAAATTAGTATAAAATTATTTAATGATTTACAATTATTGTAAATTGGTGTTTAGGGTGAGGGAGCCTCACATTTCGGTGTAAGGGAACCTCCAGCCACAACTCTGCCCCGGGCCACTAAAATGTCTCTGAGTGGCCCTGATTGTAATAATAATTTGAAAGCACTACAGATTGTTAATTAGCTTTATAAAAGTAATATTTTTTGGATTTTATACATTAATTTTTTTTCAAAACTGATTAATGAACTAACAATATACGAAAAGTGGGTTCAAGCTCTTATGCAAACGATTCATAAAAGCAATGATTTATTGAATTTAAGCTTTCATTTTACCCAATTTATAAACTTTATTCTACTAAATACTTGTATATAAAGTTATTGTCTTCAAGCCAGTCTAATCAAGCTTTCAACATCGAACATTCAAAAATTTCTTCATAATGTGGACTAAAATGAATGGATTTAGGCTTTTCTAGACATGGGTCTACAATCTCTTAGAATACGACTTTAGAGGGACTATTTATCAAAAATTTTCTGGACCCCCTCACCCTGGGAGGTATTCCATACCCCCCAGACTCCCGGGGGCCACCAAATCTTCGATAACCTTCCATGAAAAGACCTTTGATACGCTACTGCTAGTGGCAACATGTTATGAAAACGGTATTGAAAAGCTTGTTCACAGGCATGATAAATGTTGCAATTTTCAAGGTAGTCATGTTGAGAAGTAAACATAAGTGTTCGTACATTTGGTAATAAAATAATTTTTCATATGCACTTCTATTTAGAGTCCATCGGAAGTTTTAAAAATGGCTCTCGTACTATTGAAATGGCCCTCAATTATTGCACATTGAAACAAACTTTTTTAAAAGCCTTCAAAACTAATCGTATTGGAGAAATTTTGTTTGACTCGAATATCGCTCAAATTGACATTATCTTCCTTTTTTTCATTTTCTTCTATAGTTCAAATGATTAAAGCGGAAGAGCTAATAACGGAGGAAAGTCTGCTAGCAGCCTTCGGAGATAAAAGAGTGACAGGAAAAATGGCAGCGTTGTTTTTTGCTCTGACGTGGGCGCTTCAGATCAATCTTATTTTTTGTGTCACTTACGAATGGCCTGACTTTTTGAACAGAATTCTGGCTATGAAAGAAATACTAATGTCGTGTTTCGCTACCAGTGGATATTTTATACAAAAAGACATGCTCACATTGGAGGAAAAACTGATTAAAAGGTATAAAAATATGGATATTTTCTTAGACATTCAAAACATTCTATTTTGAATTCTATTTGTATTCCAGAACATATCATCTTTGAATAGTAGATGACAAAATAGTGAGTACTGTTGTAATATATCAAGTAATAGCGTCAAGGGTTTGAGTCAAGTGGTGGAAAGAATAGAATACTGAAAGATTCAAAAAATAGAAATATATTTCTTGTTATTGCCACAGACAAAAGATTTTGTAGAATCGATATTTTTCTTGGGATCGCAAATAATTGAGAGCCCCTATTTAAATCTAACAAATGATTTCAATCTAACAATGATGCCAATGTAACGTGAATAATAAAGGCGAAGTATGAATAATGATTTCATCACAAATCTCATTATAAGAAAAAGTTCTATCGAAAGATTTATTGAGTAAAGAAAAATTATAGGTAATAATTCTTTCAAAAGATACATAAATTTTCAAAACAAACGTCATGAAGAATCAATGACCTCAGAAATAATCAAAATCCGTCTACGACTCTACGGAGTAATTGTAAAAATAGAGTTTATGAGTTTCTATTCTTTTAAAACATATGTTTTCCATAAATACAATAAAAGTGCATAATTTTATTGTAATTGTCAATAAGCTTAGCACAAAATCCTAAAATTAGAAATAACTACTAAAATTAGTGATGAAAACAATTCTCAGCCAGAGAAAAAAACTAGACATATTAGTAAAAAATTTTTCAACTGAAAACGACTTCTGCTATTTTCTTTTGGCAAGGCTATTACCTTCTAACTATTCGATAATTTATTGGAAATGTTCAGGCTATTCACAATAATTTCATTCACTTTAGCCTAGCATAAACGAGGATGTCCTTATAGGAGTGCAAGAAAATATATCTTTCCGTTAAAATATACAGAAAAGAAGAATAACCTTCATAGGTCACATTTTGAGGCATAGCAATTTAATTAAGGGAATATTGAAGGGAATCATTGAAGGAGGAGCTCGCTAAGGACGACCTAGATTAAGCTACATCCAATAAAAATAATAAGAGATCGGGTGCCAGACCTATGCGGATTTGAAGAGGAAAGCTGACAGAAGGACGGAGTGGCGTGTTGCTGCCAACCAACCTTCCGGTTGATAACCAAAGAAGAAGAAGAAGAAGCCTAGCATTCCTGGAATCTGGAATTGATGATTGGAATCTTTCCAAGGATGGGAAAAAGTTTTGATTATCATGTGATTCACTCTGAAAAAGGGTGACTATTGTCTAAATAATATTATTATTAATATCATTATATTATTATTTATGACTGTATTTAAAAATTATTATTATTATTATTATATTCAACTGGGGTAACTAATCCAATGTTTATTACAGGTATTTGAAAAACATAAAATATCATAATACATCAAGAGAGCGAGATTGTATGATCGCAGACACAAATAAATTTATCAAATGGTTCAGTGTGGTCTCGATCAGAACCTTCAAGTTTATGTTCATGTTTGGAGGCTGCCTGCCAATGATTCAGGTTTCCATCGTGCTAGCCAGGTCCTACTTCACCAGCTCTAAACTTGAAAATGTGCCGTTCGTTGTTTACGTTTATGTACCTGAAAGGTTCAGGACAATACCTGGGTACTTGACTGCCAATCTACTATGCTTCACCTGGTATACAATTGTCTCCTACATGTGGGGACTCACCTACAAGGTAAATATAAAATTATCATCCATAAAACTCGAGGTTATATCTTAGAGTTTCAGAATGACTAAACGTTTCTTATTTTCTTCTCTTTCCTCCCTTCCCACTCTTTCTCCCACAAATTCATACTCTGTCTGTCTTTAAACACTGCTATATCTTTTAAGTGGAAATTAACTCACGTTAAGGCGTGACGGCCGTTTTACTCTGTTGTTAAAAGCATCGTCAGACAACCCACAGTACACTTGTCACGCCATAACGTGAGTTAATTTCCACAAGTGTACTGTGGGTTGTCTGACGATGCTCTTGACAACAGAGTGAAACGGCCGTCACGCCATAACGTGAGCTAATTTCCACTAGTGTACTGTGGGTCGTCTGACGATGCTCTTGATAACAGAGCGAAACGGCCGTCACGCCTTAACATGAGTTAATTTCCACTTAAAAGTGTTTTATTTTTATTACATATTAGTTGAAACAAGATGGATATTCAACACCATAGCTTCTGTATCATCCCCTGTCTTCTTTTGAAATCACTTATTTATTATGTGGAATGTCATTTGTGTAGAATGTTAATATGTGATATTATATAGAATGACATTCATATTAGGGCAGAAATTATAGTGAATCTACTATTTATGTGCAATGTTAAGTTCCATTTTAAAGATTGCAAGAAAATTAATTACAAATATTAATAAAAAGAAGAGTTTTTAATCATACTCAGAAAAACTGTGGAAATCACTCATTCAATTAAAACCTCCATTATGAAATAAAAACTTTTATAAATGTAAGAATCATTAAAATGGCGTTCAACTTCAATATGATCTTACATCTTTTGATTATTTTATATATTAATAATTCTGTCATAGATAAAATATTTATATCTTATAAACAGGTTTAAAACATTTAGTTTCTGCAATTGTATCTAAAATTTTGTTCTATGAGGGTAATAATAAGGTTATCCTGGTGCTCCAACTGAATGTAGTTGTAGTGAATAAATATACTTGAAGGAAATACTATTATACTAATATAATGATATGAGAATATAATATACTATGATATTATAATTTTTTAGTGAATCTAAATTTTAAGTGTGGACTAGCCCAAAGGTTTTGGATGGAATAGCTCAATAAAAATTTGTGAAAAGAGCAGTTTTGGACACTGATCTGTTGCATCTTTGCATTTATTGTTAATTTGTCTATATAAATAAACAAATAAATATTATACTGAACTAAAGGGTCACGAATTTCCATTACATGGCTTGAATGACGAGTAGGAATACCCTTAATAAGGATTTCGCCAAAAATAAGCTAAATAATACAATTTTATTGATCTATTTGATATGAATTTTGAATGTTATTTAAGATTTAGGGCCTGAGTGAGCTAATCAAGTTCAAGCTAATCATCTTTGATCACAATACGATTTTGGTCTGGATATCTGACCACACACAAATGAACAAACGATCAAATACAAGCACACATACATGCACACACACAGACCTACATAGATTCAACCACCAAGCAATTTGTGTCAGGTACAATGGGCGAACAGCCTCAAGGGCGCTTGCATGAATCTATCTTACCTTGATTATGCTTGTGCCAGGTGTACTTGATCTCCCTCAAGTGTGTCGAGACAGAGATGGATCTCCTTTGCAAATCAATGGAAGAGATAGGCAATATGTCAGCTAGCGGCAATGAATCAATTCTTGTCTACAAATCAGACACTGAAAAAGTACAAGGCAATGAAGAAGACATGTTGAGACAGTTTTTCCAATCAATAATTCAGCATCATCAGCATATTCTCAGGTAAGATGAAAAACTTACCTCAGTTTTTGCATCTCAGGAACTTGTATTTTTCATTCTTAAGGCCCGTACTTTTAATCTTACTTAACTCAAATGAATCTTGTATTGATAATCAGAGTTTTCTCACTCCGGCTATCGCATTTTCCAGAAAGAACAAAAAAAGAAATTTAAAAATGAATTAAAATTTGTAAAGCCACAAGATTTTATTCCTAAATACAGTCATGATATTCACATCAAGCTGAACAGTCGACCCAGTTATCCGAATTAGTTGAAACAGCTATGTTTGCATTATAAAGAGATTAAATTTTTAAATAATAATATATATATTTAAAACACCCCTACATCTCATTTTTTTGCTTTCAGATTATTAGAGGAAAGGTATCTCACTTCTTTCAATTATTTTAAGACGCTCAAAGATTCATAGTACTCGTATCTGTTCCAGATATGAAAATTCTCGATTTTTCCGAGATATGGAAAATAATTAATGAATTAAATAAATTGATTATGGATAAATAAAATAAAAATAAAATTATCCTATACAGGTCATCTGAAACTCAAATAAAATTATTTAAAATCAGGGATAATTTGATATTTTCTCTTGTAAAAGACTAAAGAAAAACTACAGAGATAAAAAATTATTGATGGAACTGAACCTTAAATTATTGTTATTATCAACAAATAAGAAACTTGAAACTGCATTATCGATAGTAATTAATAGTTTTGATACTATTAAAGTGCAAATAATTGAGAACTCATAATTGGCTCCCATATACAAAGCTCTACAAAATTCTTGTGAAAATGTCATACTTGTTTGAGCTTGTGTTGCAGTGAAATAATATGTCCTATGAGGATTATGAAGGCTCTGCGCCAAGAGAATTCTGAATAATTACACTGTTTTATCAGAATTTCAACGATGTCGGACACGTAATATGTCAACCTGGATTTGAAGTAATTTTTCAACAGTCATCCTGTTAACAACTAATCTTGTTGCGTTCCAGAAATTCAAGCTCAAATTTTATCTAAGTTTTTTACGAAATCTCTATTCTCCTCCACATTTTCTACAAAATAAGCTCACCATTCTATGGATGATAAATGAATCAACCATTTATTTCCCTAAATAAATATCAAGAAGTTTTTTCAGAATCTGTTCTGTACCTGAGTCCTAGTGGCTTATGTCCAAAATTTGGATTATTATAATAAATATTTTCTTTAACACCATCAAAACCTTTCTGCAACTTTTCGTTCCGGTTTTATTTGAATTTGTTTTTTCTCAATTGATTTTAATTTTTTTTCAGGCACAAAATCCAAATCTGACATATTATTACTAACACCAATACTTTATTAGATACGTTTAATATGGCATACAAAATATTTAAAAATCTCTCAGTTTCTGGTAAATGCGTGTATTCTTCCTCGTGTATTTATTCTCCCTCGGCTGATTTTCAAGTATTTTCAGACGCTGAATCCTAATCTGACATCAGTATCCCAAAAAATCAATGCTCTACAACATATTTTCAATATTTTCTCAGTTTTTGGAGAAAGAGGTTACTGTAAAGGATTCATCAATTGGTATTTGCGAATTTTGAGTCTGATTTGGAATTTTAACGTTGAACAACATTCTAAATATGGCGATTCATAGCCCATCCCAATTTATATTTGTATATTTGTATTTCAGTATTTTAGAGATTTTTATTGACTGATTCTCATTGATTTTCAAGCCCTAGCTCTGGATTTCAGCTTTCCCTTATTAAAAGGCTCATTTTACAAAATACAAATTCAATATTGCAGCATTTCTTGATTGAACGAACATAGAATATTTTGTCAAAGCTCATCATGTGTGCCACACTATCGTATTCCTCTTGCCAAGCAAAACTCAAGTTATTGGAAAGAAATTTTATTTTCGTACAGCGACCCAAAAAGTGCGTATTTTTTCACCAACTGTAGCGCGCAAAATAGTCTATTCCTGCACCAGTGCGGGAAAGTAAATTCCAGTGCGCGAAAATACTTTTCCGCATTCCAGATTTGCAACCTAACAACACAAAATAGTAAGCATGTAATATGCAGGTAGTTCGGAACCCACCTAAAACTGTAGGTCCAACTCATCAATCACCATCATCCAACTCATTACCCACGCACAGGTCTAAGACCTATGTGGGCTTCATCCTCAAAAAAAAAAGGTTCCCTAAGTCTGGCTAGGACATTTCTTCCACTAAACCCCAAAGAAAATCATCGTTTGGTTGGAGCGCTTGCCTGTGGTTGAGACTCTCGCTGGCTTCGCATCCCAGCAGTCACGAGTTCGAATCTCGTTCAGTCATGGATGCTTCATTCAACCATTCACCTAATTACCTACGCACAAGACTCAAAATTTATGTGGGCATCATCCGACTAAAAAAATATGCAAATAATTATGCAGTGATGAAAAATTATTTAAGAAATAATCAAGAATAATTCACAGTTTTTACAACATTGAAAATATTTTAATAACAGCAGACAGGTCAACCGATATTCTAATGACATAAACGCGATGAACAATTCCCATGAACAATTGGCAATGTAATAATAATGATTATAACAAGTGTAACAGATGAAACTACTAGCCACTCAAAGATTTAACCCTTTCAACTTTAGCTTTGGATTAAATATAGGCTCACGAATGCTATTGATTTTATTATTATCATCATTATCATGTCATGCAATGGCATGTTTCATTTCTATCACCTATCATGAGGGAAGTGATAGCAGGTAGGCTATCTGTTCATTCAGAGATAAGCTACGAAACTCCTGGGCCATCTTTGTACCGGTGACCAATTGGATTGTCCAGCAAAAAATCAATTGTCTGCTGTAAAATCACTTCCCGCTGGTTCGGAACCCATTTAAAACACTGTAGGTCCAACTCATCTATCACCATAATCCAATTCATTACCCACACACAGGTCTCAGACCTATGAGGGCTTCATCCTCCGAAAAAAAATAATTTCATATTTTGTCAGTTTATATTGTAGTCAAACATTAATTTACAACTTTTGTTATTATAATAGCCTAAATTTACTCAGGCATTAAATTCTTCCGTTGGACTGAAAACGTTTCAAGTGGAACTGGGAACACTAAGTTAGTCAACCTAGTCTTACAACCGGAATAGCCCGAAACACATTATTGTAGCTGCATTGCTGAAACATCCCTTCCCAATCCGGTCGTCCTACTCACGTTTATGTTGCTTGAAAGGTTCTGTGCTGTTAGGAAAAAGAATTAGAACATAGAATTTCTGGATTTCTTGTTCCATGACGAACTGCGTTGTTAATATTAACTTACTCGGCCAGATTAAGTGAGTTATTATACTTATTCTTGACAAATATTTGACTGCATGTCGTTAAATTTCACATGAAAAGTTAATAGAATTTCTCTAAAGATTCTTCCAACTACAATTTTTTAAAACTTTTATCTCACTTCTCTTGAGATCTTGCCCTTTAATGAGCAAATCTGCTCTAATAGTTCTACTTCAAACCTAGTCTCCATGACAGAAAATAGTCGTTGAGATTTGCATAGCTGATTAGAGTTTGGTTAAGGAAGGTACTGCTGGGCGTCGAGGGTCCATATCCAGTTGTTTGAAAGCTTAATCACGCTGTGCGCATGACCAACTTCACCAACATCCTTCTCAAAACGTTTGCTGGCTTGTATTTGTGTTTGGTATCTTGCTAACTACTACTATGTCTTTTACAGTCAGAACTTTTCCGTCTTACAAGTAATTTCAGGGCTTTTAAACTCTAACAACGTAGGTACTGCGATCTGAGTAGTGTTCGATGTGCTTACTTCTTATCTCATTTGGAATTCAAAGTTCCAAACAAGAAACTACTCAGCAAATTAGTCGTTTCCGCCGGGAAGAACGGAACGGAACGCAAAGCCTATTCTTGAGTGTGTACCGGTAGTTTCCCATTAGCTAAGCTCTCACATTAGATTCAGCTTCTTTGGAATTATGTTGGATTCCAAATATAAAACTTACCGTAGCAATTAATTTATCCATGGAAATGCCCAAAATAACATGACATTTCTCATTATAATAGATGAAAATAAATTTCAAAATGAATCTTCAAGTTTAAAAAAATCTAAATTTATTCTGCAAGGCACATCAACAACAACAACAATAATAATAAATGACAAATAATGCATGGCTGAAGCGTGGGGATCTGTTTGTTGAAACAGAAGGCTTCATAGTGATTACACAAGACCAGGTGATAGCCACCAAGAACATACTATTAAAAAACTCATGATGAAGTTATTATTTTTACAGCTATTATAAGTGAAGGAATTACCTTCTCGAAAACGTAGGCGCAAAAATTCAACTTGGAAAAGGGAATTTCTTCATTTGAGTGCTCATTAAAAAGAAGCTCCAAAGTATTTTATCTTAAAAATCCTACTATTTATTCCAGATCAATGGCGCTATTATCAAAACACCTGAAACTTGTAATTGTTACATTTATAAATATCTACGGACTGCAAACTTGTCTGTACATGATTTTCTTGATGAAGGTATGTTGCAGTTATCTGATATTCCTAATGATTATAAGAACACCTATCTTATACTGTATGGGCGTCTGAGCACTGCTGCGCTGCTTTGTGCTGGGACAACTTTTAAAATCGAACACATTGTTTCCAATGAACGGTTGGCCACCAAAAGTCGTGCTATGCTGTGCTGTGTCAGTTGCCAGGCATATATTGAAAGCCATTGCTTTGGTATTAAAAGCTATCGCAGCACAGCGCAGCCCATTTTTCAGTGGCCGGGCGCTCTATTATATTGAAAAAAATATCTTATATATTATTATTTGTTTGAAACCTGTATAATTTTCATGTGAATTTTTATGATACAAGTAATGTGTCTGACCCAAATGAAGAAAACAATATTTTGTAAAGAATATTTGGTTTGATACAGTAGAACCTAATATTAAATAATTCACATACTACATGATGAAGTGTTCTATTCATGTATTCATAAATAAGTTTAAACAAGGCAAGCAGTGGCGTAGCCAGGGGGGGGCCCATGGGGCCCGGCCCCCCCCCCCCCCGAAATTTCAGAAATAAAAAATTCTCAAATAACTAATAGATAAGGACTTATTAAAGTCGAAGGGTTCTATCTGTTTTGTTGTATTATAACGAACAGATTACAGAAACCCTGGTTGTGTAATAGAATATAGCTACAGTTATAGTCAGATTAATGCATTTTTCAAATTTTTCCTCAACATTTACTCATATAGAAACTTGTTAGGTGCTCAAATGGATAATTTTTATTTAAAATGAGCTACGAAATTGAATAAAACATGTTAGAAAACTGTGACTACCATAATTATTTATTCATTACATTAAATAAAATGCAATTTTCAAGTTTGAAGTGGATTAACTTTGTTAATTATTAATAAATCACCTTTTTGAATAAACTCATCTTGTAGAAAATTTAGTTTTGAAGTTAAAATTCAGTATAACCCACTAGCCTGAACGCACCCAAAGTTCATAAAATCGGGATTTTACAAATGAAAACACACAAATAAAGGCAAGTTCTATGCAAGCGTGTAAAATCGGTGTGCTATGATAAAAAAAAATCCGATTTCATGAACTTTGGGTTGGGTGCGTTTTAGGCTAATGACCTAAATTATATGAAACTTATAATAATTAGTATTAATTTTGAGATTCAGTATGATTAGTTTCCAATTCAAGGGTTTTAACTCAAAATAGTCACAGATATCGGTATATCAAACTTTATCATTTCAAACCTGGCCACCTAGGTTCTCGGGTAGTAATTTTTCAAAACTTTCTTTTGAACTTTAGAGCCTAACAAGTTGTCTAGATTAGCTTTTCACACCACTAAATTTAAAAAAAATCCGGACCCTCCTATACCCCAGACTTGGTGAGCCCCCCCCAACACCCCCCCCCCACGAAAATTTGATCCTGGCTAAGCCACTGCCCACACCCCCCCCCCCCTTGGTGAGCCCCCCCCCCCCCCCGAAATCTAATCCTGGCTACGCCACTGAAGGCAAGCCTGATTGATTGAAAGGATCAATTTGTCTGAAAATGATCATTCAGCTTTGTCTCAGTAGAGACTATCCTAAAATGTCCTGTTGAGTAAGTGGCTCTACACACTGGTGTCTTAAGACATCTGTCGTGTCTGATGCATTTTTATCGAAAACCAACCCATGTTATTAAATGGAGGACTTACACACTGCTTGAGACATCAGTGCGACGCGACATCCCTGCTTCAGACATGTGTCGCACGAGACCGGTTGGTCGGTGTTTGGTAAGTCATGACTTACGACACCAGCCCTGGCGCATGCGCACTAGCGCGCGTCGCCCGAGCAATGAGGCTGTGAGCCGTCAACAACTGAGCTCAACAATTAGCCGTCCGCAACGCACGTAAGACATAAGACATGCATAAAACATCCATGTCTTATTCAATTCCGTGCGACACGACAGATGCCTTAAGACACCAGTGTGTAGAGCCACTTACTGTACAGTCTTATGATGTTCTGATATATTAATGTATTAATGTTTTATACAGATGTTTGATCATATAATTTCAGATCAGATGGACTACGGTACCAATGATTCATTTAATTTGATAACTCTAAATCTAAATTTCTAACTTTATATTACAAAAAAAATACACATTACTTGGATCCTCTAGTAGTACTTAAATGTAAACCCACTTTAAATATATTTATAAATGGACTCTATATAAAATTGTTGATGAGCATATGGGTTCCATAGAACCAATTTTGACAAATTTAAACATTTCCATGATTCAAGAAAATAAAAATTGCATGAAATTGATATTACTTTTATTGATTTTCAGATGAAAGAGACTGGCATAAGAATGAAATATGCTTTCATCTATATGGTAATAATGGTCATTATGTACTCATGCACAAAAAGTGGTCAAGTAATAAAAAATAAGGTGCGTTATTTTTTTATTGCTGTTATTATTTATCTACATTCACTGCAAGAGAAACTTCACGAATAATCTTGAATTTAAAAATTCAGAGAAAAATTGAACTTGAATAACATGATAATTCACTTCAAGTAAGAAATCTTGTAGCCTAGAAACAGCTAATTATAATGTTGTTTGATGAAGAACGATGGGAAAATAATGATAAAAAACTCGAAATAATCAAGAAATCGAAATATAATACTAAAGGGATAGAAAATAATTATTTAACTTGACTGTAAGCATTGAAAAATGAGTAAGGTTGAATTGTGTTGAAAATACTTCGATATCTCATTAAAAAATAATAAATATATAATCATTGTATATATGTGTGTGTGTGATTTACTTCTATAATCAAAAAAACAATTGAGGATGATCATTCTGCAATTCTTTCTGCTACTGCAATCAAAAATATTTTCTGTTTACAGGGAGATGAAATTCGCCTGGCATTTTATGAGAGTGCTTGGGTTAATAAACCGCTATGGATGAAGCGCTCTTTACTGGTGATGATGACTAAAGCCATTGAGCCAGTTGAGTTGAAACCATTTGGCCTCTATGTACTGGACCTAAATTGCATGGCCAATGTAAGTCACTCTGATTTATTATGATCGAATAATAGCATAATAGAAAAAAAGGGTTATGTTTGTTTAAATGACTATTAAGAGGAGTTCATTACGATACGTTTGAGCTGTTGAGATTTAATATAATCTCATAATAATCCAATATTTATGGATGACAAAGTACAGATCCGATTTCCTTTTAAAATGTTCGCATGAATAAATATATAGAACATGTAATGAAAAATATATAATATCAAGAATATTGCATTATGTTATAAAAGATAAAAAATCGTCATGCAAGCTTATCAACCAACTTCCGAAAAGGAGGAGGTACTCAATTCGGCCTATTTTTTATATTATAGAAATGTTGCAAAAATCAAATTAAGAGGAGTCAGTTGTCCTACAATTTTATTCCTAATAATAATTAGAAGCTATCAGAGATAGAAGGAAAAATATAATTTCAACTCTCTTTTCAGGTAATTATTTTTCAGTGTTAATTTTTCCTACAACTTAACGGAATTTTTTTTGAAAAACTTCATTCCAGAATTCTTTTTAAATTTCTTTTTTTCAAAGGAATGAGTGAACGAAAATTTTTCACACTCAAATTGAAATATTTAAATCTTACATAACATTGCATAAACGCATCAATGATCGTTTCCAATACTCGTTGTCTTGTTATGTTAATATTGTATACTAACTTTCAATCAATTGAGCTGAACATGTTGATGATGGATTAGGTGGAAGTTTGGGGCCGTAATCGATCAGTTGTTAACAAATGGCCGAGTTTGTAGCAGAGTTGTTGCTTAGTTGTTGTTGTCTGGTGTTAGAAGTGTTCCTGATCCGCACCTGCTCCACTGCCGAACACCAATCGTGTCTGGCGTCTGGCGTCAAAACAACTTTGTTCTGATCTGATCCTGATAGAGATTAAGTGTTTGAACCAATATTTTTCAAGAAGAAACTACATAGGATTCAATAACTGTTAGATCTGAAAGACACTGCTGACAAGAAATATCTTGAGAGCTCTTGGAAAAATGTGTTCTATACTACTTTTTAACAATATACCATTTTATGCTATTCTCATATCAGTGGGTTTTTGGAAAAATATTTCCACAATAGCTATTGTAGTTATAATTGAAATTCAATATAACCAAAAACATAATCCAACTTAAAAAACAGTTAAAACCATGAATTACTCTACAGCTTGCACTCAGGTGTTACTATTCAAGCAAGAATTTAATTTATGGCTTGATTAATAAAAACTTTAGTTGTAAAACGGGTTTTTTCAATATCGTGATACACAAATAGCATTCTCACTATGTTAATTTCACCACTCAATAAGTTTCAAATAAGGAGAATGCCTAAATTATGAATGAGTTTATTTCACAGTAACTCTTGTATTAGCTATATACCTTACCTTCGCATTGATATTGATTATAGATTATTCATTTGAAGTTTTATACCTGTAGTTATTCTTTGTATTTTGTGAACAATTGAAATAAAAATTATATACTAGCATGAAGGAGATTATATATTATGGTTTGGTAATGAACATTATTTATTGGTGAAGATTGAATATCCTGATTGCAATTTCAGTAAAACAACAGATCATAGTTATGATGATAATAGGTTCTAACTTTTAAAAACTCAGACTTATAGACAAATTTCTGACCAAAATTCACTATTTAATATGAATCCTCACTCAAAACTGGGAAAATATTGCTTGATTACCGATTCCCATGAACCGATTCACTCTATACACATCAACACACTCTGCATCAAACCTTTCTCTGAAAATTGAAAAAAAGGAACATTATTTATGAAGTTGACTGAGTGCAGCTAGTTAAAGCTGCAAAACAATGAATTCCGCCTAGGAAATTGGGGAACAAAGAGGGAAGCATTGATAATATTATACAAAGTGTATAAAGATTGACAACACCAATAAACATGTATTATATTGATTGATTCAGATTAGTTGTAATGACATAAATTTCTTTTGTGTATTGCAGATCCTGAAAGCCACATATACATATTTCAACATTGCCAACGAGTTTCTCAAGTGATTTGCCGAGTTCTCTTTCTTCATCAATCTATTGTTGTGTTTCAGGATAAAAAAAAAAACAATTTAGAAATACATGAAAATAACTAATTGTATGTGAAGTAAACTTATTATTTAGATACTAATGCCCTTGTAAATAAAAATTTCCACATTTATAAAATTATAGAAAGCGTTTGATTCCATCAACCCTTATATCCTGATTCAAAATATTGACAATTATTAATTTCATAATTTTAATATTATAATAAAACTATTCTTATTCTTCTACCATTTATGGAATAGGCATTGCACTCTTGTTCCAGTTCCACTCCATTACTTTCTTTGTCTCCCTAAATTTATTTTTCCAACTAGACGGTAATTCAGGGATTGCATTGTTAATCTGCTACTATCCATCCTTTAAACATTTTTTTCCATCTTTCCTTGCATTGCAGCATTTTTTGGATAGTTTCTTTACTACACAACTCTTGTCTTATGTCACTATTCCAGATGTGATATATCAGAGAGGAACCTTCAACTGACCAAAGAAATCTCATTTCCGCAGATCCCACACTCTGCAGCTGATCTGTTCTCAAAACATGTTTCACAACCATAAAGCAGCAAGGGTACCATACCACCATAACATAATACATGCAGAGTTGTGTGGTCCTTCTGGCTCTTCTTCTAAGAGTCCTGCTGAAACTGGTTGGAATTTATCAATTCTCCTAGGTATTTCTTTATAAATTTTATACGGGTATGTGACATCAGATCCTAGGTGAGTTAAATGAGAAACCTGCTTTAATACCTTATTATTGAACACTATTTTTGATCAGATGAGATCTTTACTTGCAAAAATCATAATTTTTAGCTTTTCAGGTGAAATTCTCATCTCATATTGTTCACCTATTCTTTGAAGAAGATGGAAAGTAGGTCGTCTTCTTCAGTTTGTAACACCATATCATCATTATAAATTGTACTACTGGTTTATTTTGGTTTAATGAATTAATAATGTTTATCATAATCATATTACTACAGCTAGGTGTTTGACTTTATTCAAAAAAAACGTGTAATAATTTACAATTAATCATATTTTCTTTATTAATTTAAATTGAGTAATACGTTAAATATTTATCCATTTTCCTATGATAATCATTATTGAATGAATCCTGAAAATCTAGTACTCGTACCATAGTTGTTCCTTGATATAAGTTGTTGATAAAGCTGATTGAATTAATTGTAGTTTTAAAAAGCAGTACTGCTATTAGGTGTGTGCGCGAGCCAATTAAGCCATTCTAAACCATTATTCGTAAGCAAAGTTTAGAATACAACTCCATACCATTCATTTGACAGCTTTTTCTATTGTTGTGCTAATAAACAAATTGAATAATGATTTTAAATTCGGGTCACAATAAAGAGTGAATCAATTCATTAAGAAATGGAGATGAGAAGTATAATAATAAGGGTAAGAGGATAATGGAAATTGATCTTCGAGAACGAAATCGGATAGGTACGTATTCTCTTAAATTTATTCGGGATTAAATATACTGGTTTAGAAATACAGTTTTCAGTGGAAACATTATTGCTTTCTCAGAATAATAAAGAGATGGGAGAAACACAAAAGCTTTATCTCTTTAACTTCCTTTGTTGCTCCCTCTTTCTCATTCGTCTTTCTCTCTCACTCTTATCCCTCTATCCCTTTATCACTCATCTATGTCATCCTCTTTCTCCCCTCTTTCAGTGGCTCTCACTCATTCTCTCTCTCTTCTTTCTCTCTCTCTTTCCACTGTTAAAACGTGATGCCAAATAAATCCTCGCGATAAACTCTGTATTTAAATGAAACTTGTTATAAAATTGGTTGGCACTAAGGGATACCCAGTATTCCTTATGAACAATTCAAGATGTTGCTCGAATAAGACAAAAGTTGTACATTATTCTAGCCAGTACTTTGGCGTTTATTAATTCGTTGCGATCGCAAATTGGATCTAATAATCTAAGAAGAATCGTATAATTTATTATCCTGTAGCCTCGCCGACGAGATAAGGCGCAAGCGAAGCAGCTATCACTTCAAATGCGCTACCATTAATCTTTCCCGTTCTCGGTGCGATCGCGCGTTTCAGCTGAACGCAGAACAGATACAATGGCGTTAGTCTAATACAGTTCTAACTGTGTACTTTGAGAGGCAACAATGGACTGGTTGACAGGTGAGAGAAACTCGGCACCAGCACAATGATGCATCGCAAATGAGGCAAAGAGTTATGGCCGTAGTTTTGCCGCGATCAAGCAATGGATCATTAGTAGGAGAGTGAGTATTTACAAGCGGCTGATTTCTTTCTTCAATTTCATTGAGCTAGTCTTAAAGAATCATTTCTTTTTTCTTGGAGATCCGAACATGCATCCACAGTCTAGAATATAACATTTGTTAGAGGACTAAGAAAGTCTCTATTTATATATTATCAATCACTATCATCCAATTCATTACCCACGCACAGGTCTGAAACCTATGTGGGCTTCATCCTTCGGAAAAAAATTCAGATACTTGAAAATAGAATCGGTTCATTGGAACTTAATTACTCGAGTGGAAATATGGAAGAAATCGAAGTTATTACCAGCGGCCTTTTTCTTTCTCCAACTCCATTGAACTATAAGGAGAATAATTATTCTTTTTTTTGTTGCATCCAAACATGCAACTGAGAAAACTTGAAAATCTGGACTATTTGGAACTGAACTATTAAACCCGATGCACACAGAACGCGCACGAGTGCGGCTGGCCGACGGCTAGCGTGCCGCTCTCGTGTTTTTCCAGATACACACTGAACGGAGAACGCGGCTGTGGTTCATCTTTGATCTTTCTTCCACTAACCAATAACCGCCTTTCTTCCACCAACAAGTAATTGAAATGTACACTCAGCAATTTTTTGGACTGCCATGTTAACGTGGTACAAAGGTACATGTAATAAGGTACAAAACAATTCTAATTACAGATTTGTTTTCAGCGACCTCAAGTCCTACCTAAAGGCTGTGTGTGTCAACAAATTTTTAAAATATCCATTGAGAAAGTTGGGGTCTATAGTCTGGCAAACTACAGACTAAAATAGTTTATATTATAATAACAATAAATAAAATCCTTGGACCAAGGCGTACCGAAAACGGATATAGATCACAGAGAACGCCTAAAGTTGAAAAATATTCTAATATATAGAGACAGATATGAGTAAAAGACGCCTTAAATTTCATGGTCACATCATGAGGCTTCCAGACAATAGACTAACAAAAAAATTGTAAACTATGTAGCATTACTTATCAATCGAGGAGAATGGATACGAAATGTTAAAAAATACCTAGTACTGGCCAAAATAACCAACAAAGAAATTTACAATAGAAAAAACTTCAGAATAAAACTTTATAAATGGGAAGTTATACCAGAGACAAAACCTCCGAGAGTTGGAACAAAATGGAGTGAAGAGAGAAAAGCTGAATTTGTACAAAAAATGAAAAGCTGGTGGGCAAACAAGAAGAACAAGTCCAAAAAATGAACCATCTTCACTCAGCGTCTTCCACTATGGGAGTTTTTCGTCTAATAATAATAATAAATAAAAGCACTTCAATGATGTGATAAATAAATAAGTTAGCATTGATTTATGTCTCGTCGAGTGTCTGACAACCGTCTCAAACACATTATTTGTCATTATGTGAAGTTGGAAAGACATTGTAAAAAAGCAGTCAACATAAGCACTCAACATCGAACACCCACATTCATCATGAAAACGAGATTTTTGTGACAAATATTACTGGTTCTATTGAAAATAGTATATAGCTGAGAAACTATACTACCTTGTTCTTCTTAATAAATGTGATTGAGACAATATCGAGCCCTGTCCATAATGAAGGTAAAATACAAAGAAAATACTAATTTGCTTATCCCTGGCTTGATGAGAATTGAAAAGACTGTTCTCTGCTGTAAAATCACTTCCCGGTGGTTCGGAACCCACCTAAAACTGTAGGTCTAACTCATAATTCACCATCATCCAATTCATCACCCACGCACAAGTCTCAGACCTATGTGGCTTCATCCTCCGAAAAAAATTGTAATTTTGGAAAGAAGATCACTTCACTTTGGAGAGTAAATATTTTCAACAATTTGAATTCCACCACAAATCCAACAAAACTCAATGACCATAATTTGCACTTGGTGCTTTCTACTTATCTTCGTGGCAAACAAGAGTTGGGCTACCAATTGTAGTTGGTGTTACTCTTTGGTGCGAGGTTCATTTCTGGTTTCTTCATTCCCACTCTGTTCGTTTTCCACAATTCTTCTTCTGGATTTTCTGAAGTGTCGCCACGCTCTACAATCGTAAATCTTGCCAGTGCGCTAACTTGTTCAATTTCACTTTTTATAACCGATTCCATTGCTCATATATCTTCCACTCCTGGCCAACGAGGTGGCTGTTTGGCCCATAAATTCTACCTCTTTCTCAGCGTGTCCCTGTTTTCACTACCAATAGTCCCTCGACAAAGCCATGTGTTTCTTGTTGTTATGAAGTATGCGCCACCGCCACCTCAATTCAGCTCATTCTCATTGAGCTCAGCACTTGTATTTTTACTCCCTGTAAGAATGGTTGTGATCAATTATAATTATTCATCATAAAATAAGCGGAAATACTGTTTTAAAATTCCTTGGAAATAATTAGAAGGAAGAAGTGGTATCGAGCAACCTGAGGTGAAAGTATAACAATCATTCATAAGTTGAAGTTGAACCTTGCCAAACCTCTTCCATACTCTTCTCTTGAGATAGAATAAGATGATAAATATAAATATTGTTAAATTAATGTGAGTATAGTTCTATCTTTCTTTTCGTGCGTATTATCAAACTGTAATGAAAATGTTGGGAGTGGAATAAAACACATTTACTTTAAACTGTTTCATTTTAGTTGAATTGAATTTTCTATTATAACGCTATGAAAAATTAACAGTGATAACTTGTTACATTACTTAATTTTTCCACGTCATGAATTATTAGACATCATGAAGTGTAATTTTCCAGATTGACTATAGGAAATGAGTATATATCTATTTGGCGAGGAATAAGAAAAGATAAATCAATCAGAAATAAATAAATCAATCGGAGATTGAAATATTAATTAATGATTTCATACTCGGGCATGGAGAATTGAGTTATTCATTGTAGAGCAGAACGAGGGTTTTAAAGTGAAAATGAATTTGAATATTTCTCTGAGGAAACAGCTAATTATTGAAGGTATGCAGTAAATTTCTGGACTTTTATACCACAGAAATTTAAGTCTAACATGCATTAATATGCATAACAGTTCTAGTTTGAGATAAATAAAAAAGAATATATTTTATTATCAATTATTGTTGTGTGGGGAAGCTTGAACGGAGAAAGTTAAATATTCAGTTCTTGAAATTCGTGAAGTAGAACGATATAATGCTTTTTTGCTGTGTTGTATGATAGGCATCATGTTAATAATGCCCTGAAAAAATCAAAGCTCTCTCACAGCATCATTTTTCTACTCAGAGAAATAATTTTGTAGTAATTATGACTTTTGGTAGCTGCTCTATTATGATTTTTACTGAGTAAGTCATCATATATGTGGAAACTGTATACTGTACAATGGAGTCAACACTCGCGAATTATGTATACTAAGTATTTCTGCAGGGCATGTAAGATTAGATGACATTCTGAAAATGTTTCAGCCGTTCTTATTCCATTGTAAAAGGTAATTCAATTTTTCTGTATTTTATTTGAAAAAAATGTTGTCTTCTGAACCATTTCCAACTCAAAATAGGAACACACGCTGCCCATTTATGTATGTGATATATTCAAACTTTTATAAAAGCATGTTGGAAAAAACTAATGCTTTTTCACATGATATTTTTAAAAAGGAAGTTGCTCCCAGCGAATTGAAAAATGCTCATCTCTTGGGCTTAAAAATGGTTCTCATTGTATAATTTGCTAATATAATTTTGCCTGATTGTTAGGGTAGATCAGTACTTCATTCGAACGTTTGAGGAAGAAGTATTTAAATGAGAACGAATTTTTAAAGCTCATACAAAATGAGCAGCTCGAAGCTGCATACAAAATTCATCATGCAATTGAGTAAAATATTTTTAAATAAACAGAATTTATTAATTTCGAATTCCTTTAATTACTATTACTTTATACTGAAGACGTGGTCTTCAGTATAAAGTAATAGCAATTAAAGGAATTCGAAATTAATAAATTCTGTTTATGTATATTTGTCAGTTTATTCAATTGTCAGTCACTTCAAACTAACGTATTTTTAAATGATTGTTAAAATTTCCAACTACGACCGCATTGGTGCTGTGGTTACAGTGACTTTTGTGCCATATCTTTCAATATATCCCATGATTTAGGCTAGTCACGTGGTACAAATTATACACCATTCCCCAATATAATGGCGGCTGATAGCAATGATCATTCCGGTGGTATTGATACCTCTTTACTGCAAACAAGCATCTATTTGGGCTGTGAATAATTTTAAAATTGCCTCTTTTTATGAAAGATTTTTTGTGATTAGGGAGAAGTAAAGGTTGTAATCTGTTCCTTCCTTTTAAATAGCTCGGTATAAATAAAATTACATGTTCATTACATTGAAATTACATGTTGAATTTGAACTTGTTCATTACATTGAAATTACATGTTGAATGTGTACGAAAATGGATTTTTTATAGATATTAATTCATTAAAACTGAAAATTCATTTTTACAAAATGAATATCGTCACATGTTTAATGCATTCAAAAGTTAATTTTCAACGGAGATTAATTTACTAATGTTTATTCTACTCAATCGCATCCGCATGATTACAAATTCATTAGATGTAGATTGTTGCGTCTGCCAGATTATTAGCTCAAGATTGATAGAGTATTATTTTCATTAGTTTCACTATTCAATAACTGAAATAGCAGTAGCCTACTACTACAGTTGAATTTCTAGGTCTTTTCAATTATTTCCAACGTGGCTTACAAAAAACCTAAAAATCTATTCCATGACTGACGATGTCAAAATAAATTCAATTTATTTCTGAACGTCAAAAAACTCCAGCACTGAAGGCTTTTGCAGAGGAAAAGATTGTAAGAAAGGAATTAGGAATGGGAGAAAAATGGGAGGAAGTAAAAAGCCAATATCTGGTCTATATTTTTCAGTGTGACAATTGGAGCCGTGCTCGGAGACATAATGATATAAATTGGACGAGAAGAAGTGGTCGGTACGTTGCTGCCGGGAAAATTGGACCACGAGATTATCGAATAGAGTCGGTTAAGTAGTTAATGTTTCACGGCGGAAAGGAAAGATCGTCTTTGATCGCGGCGTTTCCACGGCTTCTTATCAAGAAGTGTCTTGGCTCGCCTCTGGAGGCCCCCAGGCAGCTTTGTTCATTCTTTTTGTTGATCCTTTCCTACTTTTCTCGCACCAGATCTACTCTTTCCTTCTTCTTGCACCATCAGGAAACTCCTTTCTTCCTTCTTGCCAAGTCGGGACTTTTCCCATCCTTTTCACACTATGACGAGACTTGCCTTCTCATCTTTCTACTATAATGAAGAGACTTTCTCCTTCCTTTTTTTCTTTATTTCTCCTTTCTCCGTCTTCCTCCAACCATGAAAAGACAATTTTCACTGATCCTCTTTCCTCATTCATTCATCCCCCCTTCTCTACACTCTTTCACTGATCCTCTTTCACCCCCTTCTCTAGACTGCACAGCTTAGTGAATGATCGTCATCTTTTTGCAACGCGTCCCTCTTTTCAAATCTACATTAATGCATCAACTTTCCCGGGAACTTCTGATGAAATATCTCTTCAATCAATCTTGACAATGGTTATTGTTGCTTGAAGGAGGGGCGAGCGCAATGTCAATGATGTTGAAAAGTACTTCCAACTTGGCAATTTCAAGTTTTGTATGATCGAGAGAATTGTAGGGGTTGTTGAATATTACTTTGCCGATTTTAGTTTAGAAATTGCGGCTCTGGCGCAGTAGGTTGGAGCGCTTGTCTGTGACAAGATAAGGCTCTGGCTGGCTTAGTTTCCTATACAGCCTTGGGTTCGAATCTCATTCATCCATGGATGTTCCACATCCATTCACCTCATTACCCACGCACAAGTCTCCGGACTTATATGGGCATTAAAATAGTTTAGGAATAAAATTTTCAGCTTCAACTATGACATTGAGAATGAAATTTTCAGTTTCAACTATGACATTAGAAATGAAATTTTCAGCTTTAAGCATGGTTTGTTCCATCAATCATCATCGAGCTTGAAAAATAATACTAAAGAGTTGAAGTACAGAGCCTCCTCTGACTGTTTGTAATTCAAGCTACTAAATTGTCTATAAATCTAGCCAATTTATACTGACTCAACCAAATAACCAATTTAACTGATTTATTAGATACTAGCCATTGCACCCGTCCTTCGTACGGATTATTTTTAGAAATAAGACATACAGATCATTTAACAAAACATTTATAATTTATTGTGAACAGCTGATTGATATATCATGATAAATCACGTGAATGTATCCAAAATCGCACAATACTAAACGTTTATTATTCAATACTTGGTTTTTAAACGTTTATTAACTGTTAAAAAAAGTTAATTTAGTTTTTTATAGCTAAAGACATTGTCAAAAAAGTTATCAATACTGATAAATAACTTAAATCCCGATCGATGCTATCGTTTTTCAGGAGAAGGCCGCGTAAAATGCCTTCGGGGCCGTGACAGACAGACAGACAGACAAACAGACAGACAGAAATTGAGATAAGACTTCTTTCGGCTTCTTTAATGTATAAAACGTAAAAATAACCAAAAATATATAATTCTGATAAATGCACAGACAAAACTCTAATTTTATTTATATAGATTGTTCTAGAGTAGAATCAAGTAGATGTTATAGATTGAATAGTATATTTATTAAATTTTGTGTTTATTGATCCATATAAATATCTTTTTTCACCTTATTCTAGTTTTGTACACATCAAGTTCCATCTAAATATTGATTAGAATCTTTCAAAGATTCATTCTGCATGAATTACAAGTGAAGTAAAATATTTAATGATAGAGTCCAAAAATGACCATTTTCAATTTTTCTTGATAATAGGCTATTTAGAAATGAAATATAACAGGCTATAAACTGTTAAACCAAGTTTCTTTATTTATCTGTACATAAAAATACATTTATTAACATGAATATTTGATAACAACTGCAGACTGCATTTACAGACTTGGATATCAATCCATCATGACCATCTAGCATGACAACCTCAGGAATCATTCTGTAGTATAAGTTCTAAGCACATAAATGTAGCTACATAATTTACATTGTCTTTCATAACCGTGCAGGTGAGACCAATCGTACCCGAAATTGGGTTATTCCTAAATAAGTAGACTGTATGCTATGATGACGTGTAGACCTATCTCTCAAACAATACTTCAATGATTTTGTTTAACAGCGTTTGAGGTTATTTTATGTGCGTAAAATAAACAGAAGACGTCCCCGGAATCGAGATAAATAATTGATGAAAAGTTTGCTCTTGAACGGGAGAAATCACAACCATTTAAATTGAGTCTGCTAAAATCAGCATGAAAAGGTCTGCGAATGAGAGCTGAGTAAATACGTTAACATGCCAATTCCAGGCATTGGTATGTTGATTTTTGTAAATTGGTTTTCTGGACGTTTGGAATCTCTAAGCGTCATGCTCTCCCAAGTTATGTTGTTACAATGTGAGGAAAACAACTGATTAATTAAACGATATGATTCAGTCAGTTATTATAAATTTTCCGGCCTTAAATCTACACCTTTATTCCTTAGAAATACATACCAAGATAAGTCTTACGCCTGGTTTCATCAATTAAAACCGGGCTTTTCAACGAATGTTGGCTCGCATCGCAGTCAGCAATTCTAATTACAGTATTTTCGAAAATTTCATACACATAATATGATAAGTAGCCTACATTATTTGATAACAGTTTTTATAGCGTAGTTGAATATACCTGTACAATATTTCTATACTATATTAAATTATATAATACATTGTATTGATCTATTGAATAAAAGGAATGTTTTCTGTCAATTATTGTAATATCGAACCTTGTCGAACAATCTCATAGAAGTTTATTTGAGGTTGTTTTTTTTTTTGAGGATGAAGCCCACATAGATCTGAGACCTGTGCGTGAGTAATGAGTTGGATGATGGCGATTGACGAGCTGGACCACCAGTTTTAGGTGGGTGTCGAGCCACCGGGAAGTGATTCTACAACAGTGTCTTTTTTATTTTTTAAAATGTTCAATTCTACTCCAATGGCTACATAGTAGATCTACTTCACTTCCATTATGTTTCACTTATTTATTCATGGATGCGTTTAGACTGTGCAACAAAACACTGTTATATAACCATGTTGTACAACTTTTCATGAGGAATTGAGTTTCCAAATCATTATTATTAATTTGTTCAATATTATTTATTTTCATCTCTTTAATTTCAAAGCTTCGTATGATACAAATTGATGGAATTATTATCCTCTTTTATATGCACAGATCACTGGTTTGGGATAATGATGCTCTGAAGAGATTCAAAAGTGTTAGCGCCATTGAAATTGTTAGGGAGACGGATAGCTTCCTGAATAGCTGAGATGAATTACTGCTGATATTGGTTCCAGCAGACTAGAATGGCTTCGTAAAGAACGCTACGGTGTCACTATCAAAGCTCATATGCAATAGGCTATATGAAGCTTCCCTGGAATAAAAAAGGTAGTAGATTGCGTGAGGCTTGACAGAGAAAGAAGTCGTTACACTTTTTTATTTCTACGGCTATGAAGCCCTTTACGTGCTGATTGGAGGGTTCTGGGGCTCGTACGTCAACCCTTGAAAAAATTCGCCATATTAATATCCACCTCTAATTCATCCAGACACCACTGGAGTAAACTTTATAGCAGCCCTTAATGTTGTCGTCAGATAGTATTGTGGGGTCAGCTCCATCGTTGAAGATAAAACGACACATCTCATGTGTGTTCTGATTGAAAGGCTGTTTGAAACGAGTGTTTTTGCTCCAGTTGGGAAATGAGGAAAACAGCACGAATAGGAGTTTGGTGTTTGCTTCTCAATGAATATTTGGTTGAATTGTATTTTCTTCTTTCTCAGTCTTTTCGTACAGAGCCTCTTCCAAAAATATTACTCATGATAATAATAATAACAATAATTAAAAAAAATTATAATAATAAGATTAATAATAATAATTGACCGAACAAAGAGAGGTCTCTGTATCGAGTAGACCGTTTTGCATTTGTCTGTTCGTAACACATTTCCGGCTGAAGACGTTAACCGATTTTTTTGAAATTTGGCATGAATGTTCCTTTCAATAATGTGCAGCGATGTGTAAGAATTTTCGAAATTTTGTTGCATTTAAAGGATAATCATAAAGAAAAATAGGAAAGGCAACCAAGCCTTCTCCTATAGGAACATATGATTTTCAAAATGAGCATCTCCATCATTCATGCAATATAATAATTATATAGCCCTGGGGTTGTAACATCTGGTTATTCACCATATCCAGGCTTATCCATAAATAAATTTATTTTCATTCATATTCGTTTGTTTCAGTTCTAATATTTTAATTAGGCCAATTAGAATTGGCAATTGTGAAGCCAATGCTGCAAGAAGTGTTCCAATCCACTGGTATCCAGATCACCATTTGCATCTACAACCCTTGGAGGGTCAAGGAGGAGTTGGTCAGCAGTCAAGGAAGAAATCAGCCATCTAAGGTGCCATTGTTCTGGGACAGAACAATTTCTTAAGGTGGGGGTGGTGTTACAAAAGCAAACAGGCAGTTAGTCACTCACTTGTGCTATATCATTCCATTGTTTTCATGGGCAGACTCAACTACAATCTTATTCTCCTCGTTCTCTCTCGTTAGATGTCTTTGTTACTCTTCAAGTCTGCAACTATCTCACTCAATTGATCTTCTCGTCAATTCTACATTCCTCTTGAACAATCGAGGAATATTCCAAGCTTTCTTGTAGATTCTCAAAGTGTCTGATGAGCTCCAATTCTTGGAAATATACAACTACAACAGCTATATAAAGGAGTCCACGTGAACCAGTGAGTTAGTTTTACAAAACCGCATGACAGATTGTATTACAGACTAGCTATTGTGCCCGTCCTTCGTACGGATTATGTTTAGAAATAAGACTAAATATGTTTCGGCTTTTTTGATAGCAACGATCATGAAGTTGTTAGCAGCTTGGGCCCCGTTCAGATGATACAGTTTTTTTGCGGTACGGTTTTTTACTGTATGGCATCAACTGTACTGTGATGTTCACACGGTCCGGCTTTGCTGCTTATTGCTGTGCTATCCTCCTTCTTCCATTGCGCTTCCTTCTTCTTCTTCTTCAGTGGCCCTACAACCCAGGACGGGTCTTGGCCTGCACTAGTAATTGTCGCCAACGGTCCCTATCCAACGATCGTTTAAATGTCTGTTCCTTCACTAAATTCCTTGTGGGCCGTCCGTTCCTATCATTTTGTGCTTCCATAACAAATGTTTTTTTTATGGAGTGGGGGAGTTAGCCCCACATCCAACCCCCAACCTGGAGGACCAGGGAATTTTTTTCAGGTTTCCTTCCTTAGCCTTTAACAAACAAATGCTGAACTTCAAGGCAGCAGTCAATTTTCTATTGGGGTTTTCTTCCCCTAGCCTTTGGATTTCCATTGACCTCCATCTGCAAGGCAGCAGTTTCTATGCTGGTTTTGGTCCACCCCGGGTATTTCATTTCCCCGGTACCACCTATATCTAGGAGGCATCCCCCAATCCACCACCTGGGGAGGCGCCCGATAGGAGACCAGCAACTCCCACCATTGCGCTTCCAGTTCAGTTTTATTTATTCCAGTCCAGGATTTTTTTTTTATTTTTAAGATTTTTTTAAATAAGTTTCTTACTGAAGGTTTCTCTTAAATTTTGATCAAAGTACGCAAATTCTGGTTTCAATATTCTACACATTTTTCTCTCATTATTTTTATATTAATCTTAAGTCTTGTCCCACAAGGCGGGTCTCTCATATATTAGAGAAATTAAATTTTCACAATTATCTTCCACTTCTGGACACTGGAATTCACTAATAAGAAGATCAATGCTGATCGGAACCCAGGTTAGGGTTCGGAACAGGTTCGGAACCCACCTAAAACTGTAGGTCCAACTCATAAATCACCGTCATCCAACTCATTACCCACGCACAGGTCTCAGACCTTTGTGGGCTTCATCCTCAAAAAAAAAAAAATATCAATGAAGAAGATCAATGCTGACGATCTGAAGACTGCTTCCAGCGTAATAAGCATATCGTTTGAACATGTCCATTACCGGTACAATACATGTGCCACCAAATACAGATAGTTATTTTGCGGTACAGCTGATTTTAGTGATACAGTTTTCGAAGACAAAACCGAATGTAGAAATCGGCTAGAACAGCTTTTTTACTGGATCCAGTCGAAACAGTATTGTGTGAACATACAATATGAAATGTACATGCAAACGAAAGCACTGCAAAATAACTGATACAGCAAATTTACTGTACCGCACAAAAACTGTATCATGTGAACGGGCCCTTAGTAAACAACTTAGAACATCAGCAATTCAGTGACAGGTATCGGAGAGAATATTTTTTGAGAACAGCTGATTAATATATCATGATGAATTACGTGATTTGTTCTTATGTGGTAATAATAGTGCTACCTGGCGAATTCCCAAGAGCCTAGCACAAACCACACCTTCCTAAAATGTTAATTTTTGTTTTGATAAATTAAAATTCGAAAGTTTTGTTTTTTTTCAACAAAGAAATAATTGATAAAACATAAGATGAGCTTTGATTCACCAGACATATGTTTCCTAAGAGACTGCAACTGCAATGCTCCGACTACACAAGTCTGCAGACAGCGTAAATAACGCCGCGAAGGGCCCACCATATATATTCGAGAACAGCTGATTGATATCTATATAAATAAAATTAGAGTTTTGTCTGTACATTTATCAGAATTGTATATTTTTTGGTTATTTTTACGTTTTATACATTAAATAAGCCGAAAATAGTTTTATCTCACTTTCTGTCTGTCTGTCTGTCTGTCTATCTGTCTGTCTGTCTGTCTGTCTGTCTGTCTGTCTGTCTGTCTGTCTGTCTGTCTGTCTGTCTGTCTGTCACGGCCCCAAAGGCATTTTACGCGGCCTTCTCCTCAAAAACGAGAGCATCGATCGGGATTTTAGTTATTGAACAGTATTGAACAGTTTATTGACAATGTCTTTAGCTATAAAAATCTAAATTAACTCTTTTTTTAACAGAAAAATAAACGTTTAAAAACCAAGTGTTTTGCGATTTTGGATACATTTTACGCGGCCTTCTCCTGAAAAACGAGAGCATCGATCGGGATTTAAGTTATTTATCAGTATTGAAAACCTTTTTGACAATGTCTTTAGCTATAACAAACTAAATTAACTTTTTTTTAAACAGAATAATAAACGTTTAAAAACCAAGTATTGTGCGATTTTGGATACATTTCTTCCAAGCTTTATTACCACATAAGAATAAGAACAAATCACGTAATTTATCATGATATATCAATCAGCTGTTCTCAAATATAAATGATGGGCCCTTCGCGGCGTTATTTACGCTGTCTGCAGACTTGTGTAGTCGGAGCATTGCAGTTGCAGTCTCTTAGGAAACATATGTCTGGTGAATCAAAGCTCATCTTATGTTTTATCAATTATTTCTTTGTTGAAAAAAAACAAAATTTTCGAATTTAAATTTATCAAAACAAAAATTAACATTTTAGGAAGGTGTGGTTTGTGCTAGGCTCTTGGGAATTCGCCAGGTAGCACTATTATTACCACATAAGAACAAATCACGTAATTCATCATGATATATTAATCAGCTGTTCTCAAAAAATATTCTCTCCGATACCTGTCACTGAATTGCTGATGTTCTAAGTTGTTTACTAAGGGCCCGTTCACACGATACAGTTCTTGTGCGGTACAGTAAATTTGCTGTAGGCTATCAGTTATTTTGCAGTGCTTTCGTTTGCATGTAAATTTCATATTGTATGTTCACACAATACTGTTTCGACTGGATCCAGTAAAAAAAGCTGTTCTAGCCGATTTCTACATTCGGTTTTGTCTTCGAAAACTGTATCACTAAAATCAGCTGTACCGCAAAATAACTATCCGTATCCGGTGGCACATGTATTGTACCGTAATGGATATGTTCAAACGATACGCTTATTACGCTGGAAGCAGTCTTCAGATCGTCAGCATTGATCTTCTTCATTGATATTCTTCAGCATTGATCTTCTTATTAGTGAATTCCAGTGTCCAGAAGTGGAAGATATTAATTGTGAAAATTTAATTTCTCTAATATATGAGAGACCCGCCTTGTGGGACAAGACTTAAGATTAATATAAAAATAATGAGAGAAAAATGTGTAGAATATTGAAACCAGAATTTGCGTACTTTGATCAAAATTTAAGAGAAACCTTCAGTAAGAAACTTATTTAAAAAAATCTTACACAAATAAAAAAATCCTGGACTGGAATAAATAAAACTGAACTGGAAGCGCAATGGAAGAAGGAGGAGAGCACAGCAATAAGATAAGCAGCAAAGCCGGACCGTGTGAACATCACAGTACAGTTGACGCCATACAGTAAAAAAACCGTACCGCAAAAAAACTGTATCGTATGAATGGGACCTAAGCTGCTAACAACTTCATGATCGTTGCTATCAAAAAAGCCGAAATTCTTATTTGAAAGTCTTATTTCTAAACATAATCCGTACGAAGGACGGGCACAATAGCTAGTATCATGATAAATTACGTGATTTGTTCTTATTCTTATGTGGTAATAAAACTTGGAAGAAATGTATCCAAAATCGCACAATACTTGGTTTTTATTTATTATTCTGTTAAAAAAAGTTAATTTAGTTTTTTATAGCTAAAGACATTGTCAATAATGTTTTCAATACTATTCAATAACTAAAATCCCGATCGATGCTCTCGTTTTTGAGGAGAAGGCCGCGTAAAATGTATCCAAAATCCCACAGTACTTGGTTTTTAAACGTTTATTACTCTGTTTAAAAAAAAGTTAATTTAGTTTTTTATAGCTAAAGACATTGTCAATAAAGTGTTCAATACTGTTCAATAACTAAAATCCCGATCGATGCTCTCGTTTTTGAGGAGAAGGCCGCGTAAAATGCCTTTGGGGCCGTGACAGACAGACAGACAGACAGACAGACAGACAGACAGACAGACAGACAGACAGACAGACAGACAGACAGATAGACAGACAGACAGACAGACAGAAAGTGAGATAAGACTATTTTCGGCTTATTTAATGTATGAAACGTAAAAATAACCAAAAAATATACAATTCTGATAAATGTACAGACAAAACTCTAATTTTATTTATATAGATCTCGTGAGATACAATCTGGTGCCAGTGGAGTAAACAGTGCTTTATTCAGTCTTTAGACAGTGTCAAGTGCAGAGACAAGTGTTTACTGTTTATGCAGCTTACTAATAGTTCAAAGACGTTGTGTTAAGTGATATTGTTTGGGACTGTCAAATAACGAATTGGACTGTGTTTTTGTAAGTGATAGTTGCTCTTTTTATAATTTCTTTCTGCATTATTGTACAGTTTATTGGACTCTTGTTTCTTCTATTATTGATCAGCCTGTAATTACTTATTCTTTAATTCTTGTAAATAATTACTGAAAATAAGTATTAGCTTGTCATTTGATGATCTTTTTTTATTTAATTAATTGAACTTACAATTAATTTGTGTAAATAAACTAATTTGTGTAAATAAAGTGCAAGTGTGAATTTTAGTGTTGCCAGCCTTATTTTAGCCAGTAGAACCCATAACACTATGAAGGAAAAATTGGACAAAAGCATATTGACAAAATGTTATTGATGGATAAAATTATTAACAGAAAGACATCCAACTAAATGAATTCCTGAAAAGATGAATTCATCATGAATTAGATATCATCATATATCATCACTACACTATATACAATAAATATTGTCATAGGCGGAGCCAAAAATGTCTCAAGGGGGGCTCCCGTCCGCCAGATTACCCCACCCCAATATTACCAATTTCTAACTATGAAATACACTTCAAAATGTGTTACTGTACATGATTAAGTATAATTTTTCTACTAGAATAATATTGAAATTCAAATAAAATTATGCCCTATTTTTTGCAAACTCAACCATTATTTTTTCTACCATTATTACACTGGAAATATAGGTCATGTGGTTATATTTAACTAAAAAAATTAAGCAAATTCGAAAACAGTTCTATAACTGAGTTACAGGTTCCAGTAAGCTTTGAGTCAATGTATCCTTGACTGTGAATGCGAACTCTATTGTCAAACTTCACAGAAGTATAGGCCTATACCTCAAAGTCTTCAGACTATAACCTTTAACAATTTTGAGGAAATAGAGTATATGACTTTCTCGTACAAAAGAAGGAGTCAGGGTCCACCTCCGGGAAATTTTTGAAAAACGACACCTTTTAAAACCGCATATTGAGCGTTTCTAGACATAAATCCTTCCATTTTAACGCACTTATGGGTGATACTAAATTATATATTTTGCTTGAGAGTTTGAGTCATCGCCAATAGGAGAAGAGTTCAGATGCAGAAAACTCCCTCAAATATACTCTGTTTGTCACCCATGCCTAATTCACCTCGAATTCACCTTCGGAACCCACCTAAAACTGTAGGTCCAACTCATCAATCACCATCATCCAACTCATGTGGGCTTCATCCTCCAAAAAAAAAATGTAATTTCAATTCACCAATTCAAATTTTAACAATTAAATCGATTTGTATATAGACCCTACGCTCATATCTCAAAGCATTACGAATGTGTCGTCTCACAATAATGATGACATAATATGAATTATCACTCTCCTTACAAAAGGGGGCCCCGGAGGTCCTCCCCCCGAAAAAAAATAGAAAATAGCCTCTCTAAAACTGTATTTTAAGCTTTCTCAGTAATGTATGATTTATAGAGCTTTAACTATTCCAATGAGCAATCATCACTTCGAAAAAGAGATCAGTACGACTAAACAGATAGCTATTACAAATGGATATGAGGAAATCATTGTCAATAAAATTTTAAATAAAGTAAGTAGAAGACTAGCAATCAGTGCTAGCATTGCTGTAAATGAAACTGGGGAAAGGTCATGGATAACGGTTCCTTACCTTGGCCCAGTTTCTGATAAATTAGGAAAACAACTGAAAAGAACGGTTTTGATGTAGCTTTTCAAACCAAACCAATCTTAAAGAGCTTATTCGGGTGTAGTAAAGACAAAATTGATATCTGGGATAAAAGTGGGGTTTATAAATTGAATTGCGGTGATTGTAATGCTTGTTATGTGGGTCAAACTGGTAGAAGTTTCAAATGTAGAGTAAATGAACATATCAGGGATTGGAAAACCCAAAAAGGAGATTCAAATTTTGCAGAACATCTCATTAATAGTGGACACAAGTTCAAGGCTGAAGAAAATGTTGAATTTCTACATTTGACTGGCAAAGGCAGACAATTGAACATTTTAGAAGCTTTGGAGACAACTAAGTTGGTAAAAAACGATTCCATAACTAATTTAAATGACCAAATTTATTTTAACCAATTCAATACAACTAACTTGGTTTCATCATAATTCCAGCCTACATTTAAAAAGCAGTTTTCACATGTATTTGTCATTTGACCTTGATTGCATTTCAGTGAGATCTAAAAAATTTTAATTTTAATTTGATTAAATTCTAGCCTTATTACGAATTTTTTTCTTCTTTGTTGCTTTCTTGTTGTTCACAGTGTTTAGTTTTTTATTTGACTTATATTTTTGCTTGTTACTCCTCCCACCAGGGGGCGTGACTTGACAGCCAATCACAACGTCCGATTAAGGTCAACCTCTTTCCCTCTTAGCCAATAGTATCATTCCATGTACAGTATATATAAGGCTTCTCTGTACTTTAGTTTTCAGTTTGATTGAGATTGATAATGGTGTAACAACTAGTTTCTCGAAGTTTTAATAAATGTGGTTGTGACAATTTCGTCTTTTTATTCATTATGTATTTTAAGCGTTTGTGTCCTATTTACCCAACGTAAAAGAAAATCATATCTAGTGCTTGAGTAATCGCAAATGATGGTGGGGGGAGGGGGGCAGGATCCAGCGACTTCCCCTCGCCCATGACTATCGTATTACTATCTATGGTATTTATCCTATCAGACTCCACACCAGCCATGGAAATGTTTGAATGTGTCTGTATGAATCAATCGACTTTTGTCCACTTTTAGCACTGAAACTTCATCCTCGTTCTCTCAGAATTTTTCAGCCCATATTGCTCTGATACTCATGACAATGACGATTGTCGTCACGTGATTTTGTCTGTGATTGGTTGAAAGTCGTGGCTCTTGAGATGAGAAAATGACGACGCTTGATATTGGAGTGATCTCCAGGGTAACATTCTCGCTCACAATCCCGTTTCAGAGGAGCGCTGCCAGAATCCCAAATGTGGAAATTGGCTAGGAATGTGTGGAAAATGAAGAAATAGAGGCGAAAAACCTGGGAGTGGAGATTGGAGAATAATTCTTGAGAGCAGGAGCAGTTTGCTGGAACAAATGACCAAAAATCAAACATATAACAATCTTCTAGAAATGTGACATTTATAAATTTGCTATTCGCTATTTAATACTTAAAAATTCAAATTAACCAATATAAATTTACTCTTCTTCCAGAAACAGAACAAAAAAATAAAATAATCAAATTTATTACTGGAAGTAATATTGTGAAAACTAAAATTTTATTGTAATTGAAACAAACTCATCACACCACAACACCCTAAATTAGTCATTTGTAGCTAACAAATTCCACAGGCATGATCAATTTTTTCAAACAGATGATGCCTACATACGTCTGGAGACTTTTGCGTGGGCAATGAGGTGAATGGGTAAATAATGAGAAATATCCATGGCTGAATGAGATTGAACCCAAGGCTGTAGGAAACGAAGCCAGTGAGAGTCGTATCTAATCATAGACAAGCGCTCCAGCTAGATTAAAATTATACTATTCAAATTATTTAATAACTATTCAATAATAGTTAAAATTATTTTTTTCATATGAAGACAGTACAAAATTAATAGTAGAGTACTGTACTGCTACGCACCTTTCAACAGTAACAGTTGAGAATATTGAAAGCAAATATCAACTGCATTCATTGAAATTATTATTAGTCGATGTATTATCTTATAAAAATACAAATGTTACAGTATTTGAAATATAGGACTAGGAAATATAACAAACAATATTCTAAATAACGTATAGCTAGTAGCAAACATTTGCAACCTACTTGAGATTTTTAATCAATTTGAAAGTTGTTTGAAGTTATTCTGATTTGGCTCAAAACGCGTCAGCAAGAAAAACCCAGTGGACACATTGAATGATGTATGGGTTTGATGTGTGAATATTTGTTGTATCGATAATCTTCTGTATTCAAACTTTTCAACCATTATGTTACCTTTTCCAAAATCACTGTGCATCACTTCAACTAGGGAATTGGAGAGTTGCTTATCTTGATCATACTTTTATCATTCATATAGCCTACATTGTAAATATGCACAAATGAAGTCATCTGAATCGATATTTGATGTAACTTGGAAAATTGATGTGAGCTAAAAGAAAAATAAAATGGTTGGATTGTGTAAAATAATTTTTTTGTCAGTGATGATGAGAATGAGAGTTAATGAATCGCGAATATTTTTCTCTTTTTCACGTTAAAAATTATCTCCAAAGTGATGAGTCACTGTGGGTTGGAAGAGGAATTCCATTGCTGATATTGGATTCCAGTTAATCAAATGCAAATGAAAAGAGTTGATGAATTGTCACTAAGTTAACAAGTTTCTGGTTTGCTGGCATTGCAGGAATGTTGATACTTTAGCGAAACGAATTATCGCACTCCTGTCATCATCCAATCATACTGTGGAACAGGATTTTGACATTGAGATGAGCAGTTCCAGTTTCCAGTGTAATCATAGGCCTGCCCTCACATTTATTTGATATTTAAATCACCCGCCAATTCGCTGTTCATTGTTTCCAATCATAAACTTGATACGCAATTGGAGATCTGATACAAGAACTCATCACTAGTGCATCGATTTTTGTCTCATTATATTGAAATGAAAAACAACTATTGAATTATATATATATTATATTTTTATATATTATTTCAATTTGAGCCTATAACAGAGAGTAATATTGATTGAAAGTTCAAGGATAATGACACTCAGTTGATGGTTGATATTTGATCAAAACATTGGTACTCATTTCTTATAGGCAAATATTAGGCTACTTGACAAATAATTAACTATTTGAACGCAAAGTTACCTGTTGCCAAATGATGAATGATAAATTTTGGTTCTCAATTCAGAAGATAGATTTCAATTTATAATCACCAACAACATAAGGTGCTAATTTCTAATAAAGTTATCTACAAATCTAATAAATCTAATTATTCAGTGTAATTGAATGAAATATTTAATATAAAAGTTCATGTTAAACAGTGCAGGAATTTATCTGCATGAGGGTGGAGTTTCATATAAATCAATGCTCTAGATCTTTCTCCTTGGATGATACTTAGTAAATTCATGAGTGCACATATTTCCCATTGAATTGGTATCTGAAAGAGATTCTTCTTTGATCGAAATTTTGCCTCTTATTTTGCCTTTAATTGACTTGTTAGTCTGAGACCCTAAACAGATAAGGAAATTTATATAAGAAATTAAACGAACTTATGACATTAAAGAACTATACAATATACGAAAATATTTTACTTCTTAAAAATATTCGATAAAAAGATTATAGGCTGTAATAGCTAAATGAATTGAGACCACAGAGAGATTATGAAGTGACCACAGTGTTGAAGTCGTTACAATGCTTTTCTTATTCTTGTACTCATAATTTTCCTTTTACCGCTCACATCATTTTTATTTCCTATTTTCACTGTAATATTTTTTCTGTATTTTCTCTATTATGCTATATTTATAGTGAAATGTGATTTTTATCAAATTTTCCCATTCTCAATTTCCTTTCATTGCTACACCAGTGGCAATCGTATGGGGTCAGGGAAGGATGACTAATTGATAGAACGTAGTGAGATCTCACTTTTAACTTGAACGCTTGGCATATCGTCTGTCCGACTTTCTTATTGTCATGAAATTTTGCATGAATGTTCCTCATTCCTCGATTACTGGAGTGTCTGATTTGGGTGCGACTGGTTTTGAACTGAAGTTAGGACTATTTAAGAGGGGGGTTGATCCGTAACAAACATTTAATAAACCCAACACGGGGCCCTAGCATAGAGAGTGGGATTCAAATTATAAAAAATCGTCAATGTTGAGATTTTTTCAAAGTTCTTTTATTGTTTGGGTAGAGCTCTTTCTTCTTCTTCTTCCTCCATAATAACACTGCACCCATTTTATTCTTTAATACTCCTTTTCAGCAATGACAATTTTCTCTCCTCATTCATGCAGCTTGATACTTCATAACAGCACTGCAACACTTGCTTGATAAAAAAAACTTGTTCGTTTGATAACACAGGATATTACACTTCATAATAGGACTGCAACACTCCTAAATGCAGGCCAATCTCATCAGGATTACACCACCGGTAAACCAGGAGCACATAGCCTAATCGCTTGAAACTCGCTGCTTCAAGTTTCAATTTCAGTGGAAGTGCGACATCAGCCTGCTATCTCCCACGTCCACTTGGTGCAGCATTCAACTGAATTTGTAAAGAAGCATTACCGTATGGAATGTGGCCGGTAATACAGATAGCTAGCTGTTTGTATCACTCGCCCAGCGGAGATGAAAGGTCTGCCAAAGGCCACACCTGGATTAGGCTATTTGCCGGTGAAGATTACAGTACAAGCGCTCTACTAACTAATGGAATTTCCTGAAAGGTAACTTGGAACACAGCTGGTCCATTCAGTGGCCTCTACACACGTGTAGTCTCTATCTGCTCATCAAATTAATACTGCCGGAGACTAGCACAAAATTGGATTCAAGCATTGTGATGGCAACTGGATTGAACTGACCAATCCGCCTAACTTTGATGAAAGCAGAATGTGTTATTTTTGAGCTCAAATTACACTACAATTAGTTAGCAGAATTCTGAAGTAATGAAATAGAAAGAAAGTTTTTTTATTCAAATAGATATAATTGCTCATAATATTTTCATGTTTTTAAATGTATAAAGGAGACTAGCCCATGTTCCTGAATCCTCTGTAACTCTAAGTTTTTTTTTTTTATTTTAGAATGAAGCCCACTCAGGTCTTAGACTTTTGCGTGGGCAATGAGGTGGATGATGGTGATTGATGAGCTGGACCTACACGTTTAGGTTGGTTCCGAACCACCAGGAAGTGGTTTTACAACAGAGAACAGTGTCTCTGCTGTAACTGTCAATTGATTCGAAATCATCAATTGATTGATGAATTCGAATATTGAATTATATTATTCATAGTTATTGATATTTATTAATAAGAACAAGTTTTTCGTGGTGTTTTAAATGTGCAATTCATGAGTAAACCAATAGCAGGTATCAGGTAGCCGTAGCAGGTATCTGTTCAATCAGATAGATAAGCTGCGTTCTCGTAGGTCCTGTTTGTAACGGTGACCGATTAGATTGGCCAGCAAAAAAGACACTGTTCTCTGCTGAAAATCACTTCCCGGTGGTTCGGAACCCACCTAAAACTGAAGGTCCAACTCATAAATCACCATCATCCAACTCATTACTCACGCACAGGTCTCAGACCTATGTGGGATTCATCCTCCAGAAAAAAAATAAACATCAATAATTTCTATACAAAACTATTTAGTTTAAGTTCAAGAAATTATTTTGCCATCAGGCTACATGAGCAATAAGAATATACATACAATAAACAACATATACTTTGGAAACTTGGAAATTTGAAAAAATTCTAATGCGAGTTAATACAGACTAATAGGATAAAACTGTCACAATGAATAGTATTACAATGTATTTGGTCACAAAATATAAATTATTTACCAAATCACGCAAGAAAAATAACTTCTATGAATTTCCATACTGAAAAATTATCAATTGTAATGCTTGCATTGTGTCATGCACAATTTATTCATGCTTGTGTCATGATTTCTGATCAATCAGGAAATTTTTGCTTCCTCAAATTACACATTTTTTCGGAGAATAAAGCCCACATAGGTTTGATACCTGTTAGTGGGTATTAAGATTGAGTTGGACCTACAGTTTTAGGTAGGATCAAAATATTACTTCATTTTTTATGTTTATGCCGAATTACTTTGACTCAGCCTACTTGAAATACACTTAAGTTTTTCAGATTGCAGGAATATGGGATTATCGGAATAAATTTGTCATTTTATGAGCAGTACTGCAAGATACTCGAAAACTTCTAGCCAAAAGTGAGTAAAAATATTATTTTTTCTCAATTAAAATTGACTGCAAGTCGTTGAATTTACCATAAAAAGTTAATAGTTTCTACATAGAAGTACTGCTTCGACCAGATGAGCCCCGGGTATTCAAATATATTCACGACAATTTATTATCGATGAAGGAGAAATAGAAGACAGAAATTTTGAATAGTTGGCAACTTTTTTTAGAAAATAACAGAGAGACCTGGGAAATTGGCGAAGCACTAACAGCTGCCGTTCAGGAATGCGAATGTGAATTACGGTAGAGCGAGCAATTTTTCACCTTTGCTGCTGCTTCTTCCTGGAATGCGTTTTCCAATTTCGTTCCATGAAAGAATTCCTCTCCGCAAGAGCATCCAAATGAGCCCCGGGTATTCAAATATATTCACGACAATTTATTATTGGTTTCTCTTCAGTCTGACAACTTATTTTCGGGGCGTGCAGGCATGAGTTCGATTGAATGCCACAGAAAAAACACCACCTCAAGCTCTCATCAACATGCGATTCTGTTCCGAAAGAATATTTCCATTTGCACTACATATTAGTGATCCGATGCGGAAAGGTATGCTTGGTGGCAAGGTAATGCTTATTCTGGTACTCACATGACACCACTACACCGGAAGAGATTATAATATATTATTATAGCTGCACTACCTTTCAGCCCTCTCGTCAACTGAATCGCAAGTCGGATAGCCCAATTGGTTTTATGAGTAGGAAATAAATAAGTGCATTGAGTCAGTCACAGAGCATTGAATCACGCCAGGAGCGAATGTATAAATTATGATAATATATAATGTACATTATTATAAAAGAAATGTGATACATTATACAAATATTAGTACATTATTACAAATACATTAGTATTTGTATTTAGTATTTGTGTTAGTTATTGGATTAGATTTTCTGTAAACTTAAATTTCTGGTAAATTTGTAAAATCTGGTGGATTTCTTGTAAATTTGTGGTACAGTGATCAAAAACAACATTACCAACAACACAGATTGATAAAGTTGGTATTTAACATAAAATATGACCTGCCTTCGTATTGGTGAAGCAAATGGCATTCAACATGAGAGTTCAAGTAATGCATTTAGGCTACATAAAATGTTGACAAAGTTCGCCCACTCTTGGAACACTTGAACCTTATGAGAGACTGAAAACTTTTTCAGATGATAGACTAATACATATATTTTCAATAATTATAAATCCACCCAAAAAATGTGGGTCAGTCACTGAATCACGCATTGTGAACTGAGAACATTGCTTCATTCTGGGAATAAAATACACATTACTTATGAGTAATTGATCCGCAGGATGAATATTTCACTACGTTTCTAATTCATGATGTTTTACCAAACATGTATAGTTAAAACTAATCAATTTTTTTAACGTTCTTACCATTATTATTCCTTAAAAGTCTCAAGACTAGTTTTTCATCATAATCCATTCTAGTAGATTTAAATCGAGTTTGAATATAGAATCTAAATCATTCATGAAATATTATCATTAAGCTCAATTCCTTGTGGAATACATAAAATGAAGAATTCAGTAAGTATAAACATTGAATCCAAAATGTTTTACTCGTATAATTTTCCACAATCTGTATATAATACACAAGTAAAACGTATGTTTTAAACGTATGTATCCGTAAGACGTATTTGTAAGATGTATTTGTAACGCTGTGACTTCCAAAACATGATGTACTTATAAAATAGGAAATAAGATGTCATCAGAGGGTGTTGTATTTTGGTAAGTGGAACGTGTCTCCATTTGGATTTCCTATCAAAGCCCCGCTATTAAAAAATCTAAATAACAGGAATGCATCACCGGCTTCTCATCAATTGATTTTGTAAAATGTTAATTGAGATGGAATCAATTCAATTGTGCACTTTCCGAACTCACCCGGTTCTAATAAAACGATAACAATGTAATTCCACATCACATCACACTTGATGCAGAATATTGAGAGTGAGTTTCCAGCGCGCTTGAAATTTCAGCTGGAATTCATTTGACCTGAATCTTCGGTCTGGAAAAAGCAAAGCGTCGACCCTATATAAAGTCAAAGGACGATATTTTAATTAGCTTTCTTTGCTCAGACCATCAACCTTTAGGCGATCATGCGCGTTGAGGCAGACATGTGTGCATGTATGTGTAAAGAGATCTATAGAAAATGTTTGTGTAAACTTTGAGATTATTTTCCACTGAAAACTGTTTTTCGTTGGAAGTCAGCCGGAAAATTCTCATGAATTCTATCAAGAAATCAACTGGAATGAGTGACGCTGTTTTTCATTTTTAGTCTTACTTTAATGTAATCTATTTTTTCTAATCATTTGGCATAATACATATTTCTCTTCAATTATTTACAAGATCAAGTTCTACACGAACTGTGCCTGACAATTTCTTGTATTGGCTGCTTATTCGATGAGGAACAAACCTAGGCGAGTAGGATGTTAACAAAAAAATATTTTGAGGGATAAAAAGAGGACTTCTCATAGACACAAGTCTAACTTAACTTTCGGGGAGGGAAAATTTTCCAAATCCTCTTTACTCCCCCTCTGTTTGCGCCCGCATTCGATTAGTATTATTATTTCATTGATATTAAAATCTATATCTAGATGTACCTATAAAGCAGATTCATCTATTTTCAGGTGTGACGTGTAGAATTTAAGAATTAGAATTTACACTAGGTAAAGCCATTGAAACCCCACAGTACTCACCATCTTGATAATGGAGCAAAAAATTATTTGGTCCCGATATGATTTCAACTTCTAGGATATATTTTTACTGGAAAGTATTCTCTGTGGAAGAATAAATTTGTAGAAAGTATTCTGTGAAGTTTAAGATGAAGTTTTCAGATAATATCTATGAAATTTCGAGTTCATTTTGTAAGAAAAAATACAAATTTGAATCTATTCAGACGGGTTTTACTGGAGATTAAATAATAAAATAAGCTATTCAACTTCAGTACTTGGAATATGATTGTATAAACGTTTTTTTGCATACATGATCAATATTTAAATTGTAGATTGCAATTTAGATTATTTAATTCATTCAAGTTCAAGATTTAAGGACTCAACATTTTTTACAGAATATTAGGCTGTAACTAAATTTAACTATTGAGTAATTAGATTTCAACGAACCATTGTTTTTATAACACATTGCTGAGAGCAATACATAGATTTTAATTTTGTTTTTGTTGTAGCTAACAGCTGGTAAAATCTGTGGCTTAAATAATCATCTAATTGTCCAGTGAAAATCACATGAAACAGCTTGACCAATACCGATACAGCAAACCATTGATGCCCTAAATAATCTCTCATTGTTAAAATAAATAATAAGCGACGCAGATGTGCTTGCACCAAAAATATGATCATAACAAATATTCATGAACAGATGAACTAATAACTGCATTTAATTGATTATTTTCCCAACAACACCGCAACTATTGTTGCTGCTCCACTCATTGTATGATTTTCAACACCTGACAAATTCTATTAACGGAAATTTAGTGACCAATAAAATATTTATAATCCAACACATTTTCTCTTTCCCATCTCCAAGCTCGCACCATTCTGGTGATTTGCCATCATATATGCAAGAATGGGTCTGGAAATTCATAGTTAAGTGGATATACTACTTAAGAAACTAACACTGAATCATGACGTCATGAGAAGGAGCACCTTTATTTCAAAATGAGACTGAAATATAACGTGTTCAACCTCTCATTTTGTTTCCATAAAACTTATCATGCTGTTCCTTGTAAATTTGCAGGGCCAATAAAATATAGGAAAGTCTTAAATGTGGGACAGATAGTCAACTTCTGATATCACCACTTCAGTGCCTCACATCCAATTTACTTGAAATAATGTTAAGGACAGTTTTCAACCGTTACAGAAGCTTCTTTAGTTACAGAAGCTACTGCCGACAGTCCATAAGGGAGTGCGCTGAAATGCAATTTATTGTTTAGTTAACTGCTGCCATACAAAACTTAAACTTAGCAATGACTTTTGCAACTTGACGTTGCATAACTCAAAATTGGTTGTTGATACCGGGCACAACAGCATAAAAGCACTGGATGTACAAGAAAATCGTGTTCTGTTCATCAGTCACAACATATAGGTATTGGGCAACTCTTGTCTGAAACGGTTTTATGGAACATCCCTGAAGAGAACTGTGTGATCAGGGCTGAACTGCTTGCACCCGCAAAAACGAACCATCAAAGTGCTTGCACAACGGAGCAATAATGGACCGATACTCATTAAGAATCTCCATCACAAAATCATACACATGCTGTGGAATGGTGGTATTCATGCAGCTCCAATCTGTCTTACACCATTCCACAGCATGAGTTTGATTTTGCGATGATTATTACCATTGTGGAGGCTATTCCAGGTGTTCCATGTGAGCACTGCCAAATGTGACCACTGTACATGGACATGGCATGATATTTGAAAAGAACAAAGGATATTCTGAAATCAAAGTTGAATGGTAAAAATACAATTATGGTACTGAACAGCTATGCCATACAAGTGACGAAACTAATCTTTAGAATGCCCTAATGAAAATAAAAATAGAAATGAATGAATAAGTCACATCCTAAGATAATTAAAAATATTTTCAAGATTATAGATCACGAGTAGAATCATGCACAGTGATAAAATAATTATTATTTTTCTTAAGACAGTTGAGGAATACCTCATCCAATTAGACGATGTACGTATTTCACATTTCCACATTTCTAATTTAAAAAAAGAGAAACTTCATTTTATTTGAGTTGAATTTTATTTCAAGTATGACACCTTTGTTAAATGGTAATACTCCTTGATAATCACCATCACAGAATTAATCAAATTCCGTAGAATGGCAGTTTGCAATCAAATCGGTAGTGTGAAAGGTCTGGATTACAATATGTTTTCAGGAATAGATCGGATGTAAGTATACCAAGATCAAAATTAACCTTGTTCAAAAAAATTCATACTCTTTGGCTCCAAAATTTTATAATTTGCTTCCTGTTTTCATCAAATCAATTGATAAGAAACGTATTTTTCTTAAGACAGTTGAGGAATACCTCATCCAATTAGACGATGTACGTATTTCACATTTCCACATTTCTAATTTAAAAAAAAGAGAAACTTCATTTTATTTGAGTTGAATTTTATTTCAAGTATGACACCTTTGTTAAATGGTAATCCTTTATCCTATCGTATAACTTCTTATTTGCGTGAAGTCCGAATTGCTGTTTTTGTCTGCCTAGCAGTTTAAATTGTAATATAAGAAGGCCGGTCGGTAACATCAACTTATCTCTTCAGTTCTCTATTTTAAGGGATCATTTTTTTGCATACCATCCCACACAGGCTAGGGTTAGGGATGTTTTTTCATTTATAGCCTACATCAGATTTTTGGGAAAAATTTCAATTTATAGTTGTATAGTGCAATATATTTTATTTTTATTATAATAAGACAATTTTTTCTGGTTGTACAATGTTTTTGTGGATGAATAAATTCATTTCATTTCAAATCTGCACCATTCCTCATCATGTTTTATTTTGCGATGATGATTATCATCAAGTTATTGAATGCTCCACTGTGCAAGCATCCTAAAATAATTTGTAATTTATCCAAGTACCATAACGATAAATTTAAAAAAAAATCGAGTTAAAACATTATGCAACCTCTCTGATAATACAAGGGCGGTCCCAGCTTAAAGGTTTGGGGGTGGCACAAACTGAGATTTTTCAGGACTCTCCCAGTGAATTTCCGATTTGGGGCTCATGAACCTCCTCTGAGACCACCAGGATTGATATTTCAACAAAAAACTGTGTATTCAAACAATGTATTCATATCAAGTTCAGTTTAGATTGTGGATATTAATATTGAGGGTATAGTGACTTAGTGGAATTTTCAAATTGGCCTGTCTTTTGCTAGTATTGTGTATTATCAATGGTGGTTGACTGACTATTCCAGCTGACATTAAACTTGTTCTGCTTGCAGACATGTGCATTGCGGTGTGATTCTCCCAATGAATTAACCCGTTCAATTGAGCCTCTGAATTAGCAAGCACACTGACAGTGTGGGCATGTGTTAGTATGTTTTAAGCAAATGAATTATGAGTGCCGTAGTGCTGACAAGGTGATGCCACATACCATCCAAAGCCACTCTCCCTCCCACTCACTCATTCACACTGTTATCCAAAAGCCTCAGCACTGTCAGCACTTCCTATCATAAATTCTGCAAGCGCCAAGAAACACCTAAACACGTGATTGATGGGTACTGACAAGCACACACACTCGGCAATTAATTTCAATTAGCAGTGGCTTTCAGCACATCTCGCTAATAATTTAAAAAAAAATTTCATACTGGTTGCTGAAAAAATTTGAGTTTTTACTCTGCACTTTTGATCGGTTTTCACTTTATATCTCAAAAAAATTATTTCCTATTTTCAATCCAAACTCGCTATAATTATTCACAATCTTCCATTTACTGCGCATTGATAAAGCATTGGTCAGAAACTTACTGATCCTTCAATAATAATAATAATAATAATGATAATAATAATAATAATATTTAATAATTATGCTTCTCAGAAAGGAAAATGGGACCTAATAGCTAAAAAAAGTGAGTTATCGAATAACATCTCCCATCACTATCAGTAGGTTGAGTGTAAGATAGGGCTATTTTGCCCTAACTCCGCCCTTTTGTGTAAATGCATCACCTTGATATTACAATTCATTTATTACACAAATATTCTTATTGATGTCAGTAATCTAACTTACAAAACAGTGTAATAGTAACGTATCGTCTTGCATCTATTTTTATCTATCTTCCATGAATTTAGGTGATGTCATTCATTGTAAGGTAATAGTCAGACGTCATATGAATTGTACTTTTACTCAAATAAAGCTATTTGAATCTATCTGAATCACTGGCGCTAACAATAATAATAATAAGAATATTGATTTAGCGATGCTGGCAGTCTAATAACTCACCGGTTTAATAGGTAGATAAAAACGTTCTCACAGCAGAATTGACAACACTGACTGATAATAATAAAATAATAATAACAGATTGATGGGGAGGAGTTATTCGGTAGGTAGACGATATTCGAACGAATAATTTTTTGCATATCCTGATTTGAATGTATTCTGAGAACAGCTGCTGCATTTCTAGTTATGTCAACTCATTGCTATTTTGAGTAGAGAATATCAATATCTGATCAATATTCTATATGCTTATGATATTTGATAATAAATTATAACGATTCAGCTCTCTCTTTAATCAATGTTATAGGTTTTTGATGCTCAGTCTATGAACATTCCATTTATATTGAACCCTTATGTCAGAAGCAATAATCTAGTTTCATGTTAGAAACACTTCACCAAAGTGAAATCTGAGATTGACATCAAACATTGGAGATGGAAAAGCATCAATTTGAACAGCAAAGTTCTGCTTTGATCACAAATAATGGATTGACTCAGTGCAATTACTACCGTTCTGTATACAGCGTGTTGCAATTGCTAAACGTTATAGCTGAGAGTGAATAATATAGAATTAAATGCGTTTGAATGTGTTTCGAACTGTCATCATGGAATGGCTCAAAGGATGAATTGAAATTCATTGATTTCAGTTGATAAAAATTTAAATCTACATAGATATAGTTAGAAATTGCACGGAATAATATGTAAATTCTATATAAAATAGAAATTGTATGGAAGCTTGTAAAAATTTGTTACTAACTTATGAAACTGGTTTCAAACAACATTTTTCATGTGAGAAAAAGTAGCGACAATTAATTTCAAGTGATAATTTAAGTTATAATTCCAATATTAAATTTATAATAATAATAATAATAATTATTATTATTATTATTATTATTATTATTATTATTATTATTATTATTACTATTATTATTATTAATATTATTATTATTATTATCATTATTATTATTATTATTATTATTATTATTATTATTATTATTATTATTATTATTATTATTAATATTATTAATATTATTTTTATTATTATTATCATTATTACTATTATTATTATTATTATTATTATTATTATTATTATTATTAAATATTATTATTATTATTATTATTATTATTATTATTATTATTATTATTATTATTATTATTATTTATTGTGCTAATAGACATTAATCCAATTAACCATTCAACCTAGGGTCAATTTAATCTCTCTACTAACCTTGCCATTCAACTGCTTCGGTTTCTATAGAAATCATGCTTCCCAATTCACAAAAAAATCACATTAGCAGTGTTCTTGAAAAAGAATTTTCTGCTGGTGCTGTTGCTTCTTCTTTTTTTTCTTCTTCAATAGATTGCCCTTTTCCCTATCTTCCACTGCTTTTTCATGGAATGATTTTCAGTTAACCTACACTCGAATTTTATCTTTAAATTTGAAAAACAATTCAAATTAGTTACACAGGTTCTTTTGAGTACAGTAGGCAACTTGGCATAGCTTGAAATCGATGCTAGTTGGGAAATTGAGTCATTAATTGAAAATTGGTATTTAGGGTGAAGGTATTAGAGGGAGTCTCCAGCCACAACTCTGCCTCGAGCCACTAAAATGTCCCTGCATGACCCTGATTGTAATAATAATTTGAAACCGCTATAACTTTTTGTTGAGTTGGCTTTATAAAAGTAGTATTCTTTTAGATATTAAGCATTAAAATTTGTTCCCAACTAATTGATGAACTAATATATATGAAAAGTGGGTTCAATACGATTCATAGAAGCAATGATTTATTGAATTTAAGCTTTCACTCTACCCAATTTATAACTTCATTTTAATAAATAAATACTCGTATAAAATTACGGTTTTTAAGCCTCAAAATCGACGATTCCAAAATTTTCTAGACATGAGTCTTGGAATACGACTATAGAGGAACTATTTGTCAAAAATTTTCTGGGGGAGCCCCCCCCCCCCAGATCCTCGTGGGCCCCCAAATCTCCGATAAACACATCTCATGAAAAGTTTTTTGCTAAGCTACTGAATAGGATCTTACTATACACCTCTATAGATTAATCTTCTTTGATTAATCTCTCCAAATTATTCAATGAAAATAAAAAAAGGGTTTATATCCAATAACACTGATCTACATTTACTTATTCAAAAATACTACACTTCTTATTCAAGAAAAGCTGAAAATATATGTTATGTATATTAAATTGAATTAACAAACTAATTTAAAGTGTATAAAATAAACCATATTGTATGGTGTATATGGCTATCCAATCTCCATTTCAATACTTTATCAACCAACGGAGATTTCATACAACTTATTATGGTAGGCCACAAAATTAAAATGCCAAAGTATAAAAGAAAAACAAAGCTTCACTCACAAGATAAAAAATCTATTTTTTGTGCTGATAATGTATATGACGTTTCTTAAAAATCTGAGAATCAAGTCATAAATGTGCATTTGTTCAGAAACAATAATTTATTGATAACTTATTAGGCCTACCTGTTCAATATAGGCTACTTTATCACTTCTTGAATTGAAAAAGGCAATAAAAGATATTGGCCTGAACCAGATAAAACTTCAGAAGGACTCTCGTTTTTAAATTCATTCTAATAGAAAATTCATACTAAAAAACTCTTCTCAAGTTGATGAACCATTTTTCAGTAGCATCCTGCTTCTAGAGGCTGGAAACACTGATTCAGTTCTTGAACTGACCTTAAAAAATAATTTCTAAAAATCACTGAAAGTAATTCAGGCGATCAAAACAATTTGCCCCTGTGATTTCTTTTTGAGAGGCTGAGCATCATTTTCCACAACAAGAATAAATCAAATGTATTATTAATTTGCAAAATTACCATCATTAAACCCAACAGTGTCCAAGTAATTACTGAGAAAATGACTGCTATTACAGGTAAATCTGTTAGCTATGATTCTTACTAAAGTAGCAATTAATAATATCGTGTGACCTGGCTGGCTCAGGTCTGGTGTCAGAGTTATCAGGTCGCACCTGAATAAGTTCAGGGCCTCTGACGTGACTTAACGACTGTTTTTAGGCAGCCGGGACCGACAGCTTAACGTGTCCTCCGAAACACGGGAGTGGCCCGAGGTAAAAACTTTCGGTCAGAACTGGGATCGAACCCGGGACCTTTGGGCTAGCAAACCAGAGTAGCAATTATTGTTGTACCTTGTGATAATCACTATGATTATCTTCTAGTATACTGTTGATACCTTAATTTTATTCATACCTGGATGTTTGCTAGTGAAATCTGTCAGTCTTTAATAGTAGCAACGGATAGAACAGTCCAGTGAACAACTCTTATCATGTCATAGATAGTTGTTCATTTGGTGCTTGATATTGCAAACGCTTTTGAAAAGGTTCTCTCTTCCAGTAGAAAGCTCACCTATAATTCATTGAATTTGACAAATTAATTCACAAAATTTACTGTGTGGGTCATAAGTTTCTTCCATTTTTTGTAGATCTTGTTTTCCAAGTAAAATAACTAGAACAATTACTGAATAAGTAACGTTAACCATTAGATTTTATTAATTTGGATTGATGTTGAATTCTCAAGAATAGATTTTGCGCTGTGTTACACGAAGAGCGTTCTAAACTTCCATCTTCTCAATATTTTCTACATTTGGTGAGTTAAAAACATTCTTTAACTTCTAAAAACAAAGTCAGTTAATATGTGCTATGCTTAATTACTAGCTCAAGCTTTGCTTAAATTCACTAGAAGAATTCCTTACAACTAAAGTATAAGATTAATTTGAGCCAAATAAAAAAATACTGGAAAATAGTTTCATTTTTTTAGGGCTATCGCTTATAGGTCCTATCGCTCCGTTTATTCTTACAGTTTTGCAGTCATATTCTGATTCATTATGCAGCACAATTAAAAGAATGCCTCCCAAATAATGATGACAGAACAAATCTTCATTTTCATGAAGTTCCGAAAACGCCATAATAGAGATCTGCAATCAATATTTGATTTCTAAATTCTGAAATCATGTTTCAAATTCTAAGTATGTCACTTACATGATTCAATTTCAGATTATTCATTTAATGCACACTCAACACAAGCAAAATATAAATAGCAAATCTATACATATGGAAATATATAGCTTATATAAAGCTGGCTTTGTGGTGGGATGAGCTGGTGAGAGAAAGGGGAGTAGAAAACCTATCCAACTGTTGAACTGTGGTTTCCCATGTGATAGTACAGGCAATATTAATCAATATTTGAATTGAATGGTAGGTTGATGATTTATCTCCATTTCCAGGTAAAATGGGGAGACCTGAAAAGCAGATTACTGGAAAAAGTGTTTTACCGGATTCTGGTAATAAGAAAGGCACTAAAGAATTGACAGATGACCAGGTAACCGAAGAAAGTCTTTTACTGGCTTTTGGTGACAGGAGAATAACTGGAAAATGGGGAATTCTGTTCTGTGCACTGACCTGGACTATTCAAATAAATCTGATCTTTTGTCTCACATATGAATGGCCAGACTTCCTGAACAGAATTTTGGCTATGAAAGAGATACTCATGTCATTTATTGCCACAAGCGGATATTTTGTACAGAGCAATATGTACATTTTGGAAAATGATGTGATAAAGAGGTACAAACACTCATCATAAAATAAACATAGTTACAACACAGATGTGATAGAGATGAAATGAATAGCTAGCAGCTTATTTTCTGAATAGAGTGTAGGTAGCTCAACAGAGAATATTCACTTAATATTTATATTATATATGATTTTTCAAAATTATTATGAGTCAACTTGGATTCAACTGGCTCAACCAGTTTTTTGTTAAATGACGGTATATTAACACCATGTAACAAAATACTGTTTATAAGCAACTTTTCACAAAGTAATCCAAATTTCAAAATTAGAGTGTAATAACAAAGTGATTTTAAATATATCAATAATTCTTCAAGTTCATAACAATGTCATGAAACGACTTTGCTATAAGATATTGTTCATCAATCCCATTGTAGCCTATAAAATTGTTGCAAAGTCTAAACATACAATATGACTGGTTCTTGCTTTGAGTCACGGATATGCAATTCGATATAAGTTCTTTGATAGCATCAAATGACAGTCTTTGTTGATTTTTCTACAGATACTGTAAGAACGTCAAGTACCAGAACACGTCAATTGAGAGAAATCGTTTGATAGTAGAAACAAACAAGTTTATCAAATTGTTCAGCATGGTCTCGACCAGATCCTTCCAACTGATGTTCATATTTGGAGGCTGTTTGCCACTAGTTCAGGCTATCATTTGCCTGTTGAAGTCCTACTTAACTGGATCAAAACTTGACCATGTAGCATTTATCATCTACGTCTGTTGAAAGATTTAGGACAATACCTGGGTACCTGATTGCCCAACTGCTGGCCTGCACTTGGTACGGCCTGATCTGTTACATGTGGGGCGTCAGTTACAAGGTTAGCTCACTTTTTAATCACTGACACATCAAATTATTGAAATCAAAATTTATTCATAAAGTTTTGATGCTAGGAACCCTAAGTTTTCACAATTGAATATTGGTATGATAAAATTAAATGTGAGAGATAAGAATTCAATTTTCTTTTAAAAATTGTGAGTATTCACTCACACAGGCTGAAGCATTTTCGAATTGTGACAATTCATTTTCAAAAGCTCATGTGATTAAATATTTATTTATTCTCAATTTAAATTGACTGCGAGTCGTTAAATTTACCATAAAAGTTAATATTAACAACGCAGATCGTTATGGATCAAGAAGTTCAAGAAAACAATCTGTAATTTTAAATTAAATAAAACATCCATTTACCTGTGTTCTGGAGTTGATGATTGGTCATAATCAAATTCATTCACTAAAAAATATAGATCTTGTAAGTAATTGTTATATACATTATTTGCTCTAGGTACTCTGGTGATTCATCATTTACAAAAACGTTATTCTTAAAAACAATAAATGAAATCTAAGCTAGGCTACTACATTTTCATCATATTCACATCATCATCAACATATTCTTTTGATGATGATGCCCACAGACCAAAGTTCCAAACTCTTTGTTCTTTTTGATATGGTAGCTTAATCTACCGATTTCCAAATTCAGAAAGCATCACAATTGATGTAAAATCATCTAGCTCAAAACCAATACTAAAAAGTACTCAAAAAACACTATGCTTTTCTCTAATGTTAAATAAACTCTTCATTCATCAGGTCTACTTGAGCTCAATAAGATGCGTTGAGACTGAAATGCAACTCTTGTGCCAGTCAATGGAGGAAATAGGTGCTATGTCGGCCAGTGGGAATGAGTCTATCCTTGTTTATAAATCAGTCACCGAGATAGTACAAGGCAATGATGACGTCAAGTTGAGACAGTTTTTCTCATCTATAATACAACATCATCAACATATTCTTAGGTAAGTCTCAAAACGAATCCCATGAGGATGGAATGTTTGTGAACGTTTGTCTACTGTTTTCAGTTTTTTGGTGTATTTAATAAAAATTATTAGTACTTTTGGAATCATAGTTGTCCACCATACTCATCTCCGCACTATTTTAATGAATGCATTAATTGAAAAAATTATATCCCACAGAAGGCGAGAAAACTCAATATGCATCTCAATATGTAAGAAATCTCAGCTATGAAATAATTTTTAATTAATTGAATTCATAAAACTTCACTTTCATACTTCTAATGTTTTTTTCTCCTGCTCTATATCTATATCTATCTATATTATATTCCCTGTGTGTGTGTGTGTGTGTGTGTGTGTGTGTGTGTGTGTGTGTGTGTGTGTGTGTGTGTGTGTGTGTGTGTGTGTGTGTGTGTGTGTTGAGTGTGTAAAAGAAATGATCTGATATGATTCTGGTCTTTCATAATGCTTACTTATAATCAGTGGCGTAATGACGGGGGGGGTTTCCGGGTTACAACCCCCCCTTGAGCCTATAAAAGAGGCCCCAAAAACGAGTAGGGAGGCATCAATAGTAGGTAATACGATAATATCGAAGACTGGAGATAAAAAAGTTTTCATACGTGAAGTGTTAGAAAAAATACTATAATTTATTTTAATATTTTATATACTTTGATTAACTAAAAAAATAAGTCTACAGAGGGTATGTGGCGAACAAAGCAAGTTTTCTTGGATCTCAACGTCAAGGGGCCACATTATTTTACAAATGTAAGCAAGTGAAAAAATAAAATAAAGGGCCCAAAATGTCCAGCTAGGGGCCTCAAGGGCCCCTTTTTTCTACAGTCCAGACCTCTAGAGGCCCCTTCGATGCCTAACAAACCCTAGAAGCCAGTGGTGCCGTGGGCCATTCGGGCCCGTTTTTATTGCCAGTATAGTTGTGTGAAGTAGAGATTCAAGTAGGCTGCATCTAGAATATTTCAAATTTGAACTTTTTTAAACAAGGGTCCCCTAACTGCCTCGGCTTTGGGCTACATACTGGTCATGTGCATTAAATTTTAAATGCTTAGGACACAATGCTGTTGGGTCCTAGTATTTTCGAAACCCCCAAACATGGATTTGAATGTCCCCCAGACCACTTGAATGAAGTTGACACAGTAGGCTTGAAAGGAGAAAAGATCTTTTTTGGGCTTCAAATGCTCATTTCTGTTACTGTTCAGATCTGATACCCCATAGTTTATTGTGATAATGAAATTTGTCTGGCCATGAATCAATCAACAAATTATATGTGGGAAGAGTTGATGAAAGCTTGGAATTGCACTTTCATGGAACACAATTTTTTTTCTGGGGGAGGAACCTCAGAATACCAAATTTTTTGGGGTTCCATCACTCTATATGTAAATGCAAAATTACTATAAGTTAAAGTTTGGTATTGGATTGGTATTAATTCATTCTCTCTTTGCAAGTTGAATCAAGTTCCTTTCAGTCATAATAATTTTTATATTTTTACACATTTTACACATTCCAGTATTAGTGAATAGTTCGATGCGAATTCAAGAGATTACACAAAAATAGAAGAGAAGTTTATTGCTCTCTCTCTCTCTCTCTCTCTCTCTCTCTGATGCAACTCATTGCCCTTTTCCCTAGCTTCCACAACTTCTTCAAGGAATGCCTTCATTTGACCTACACTCGAATTCTATCTTTAAATAAAAAAAAATAATTCAAATAAGTTACACAGATTCTTTTGAGTACAAAACTCAAAGGAGACAACTAGGCATAGCGGGAATACATAATCAATGCTAGTTTGGAAATCGAATCATCAATAATTAAATTAATTAATTAGTATAAAATTATTTAATAATTTTCAATTATTGAAAATAGGTGTTTAGGGTGAAGGTGTAAGGGAACCTCCAGCCACAACTCTGCCCTGGGCCCCTATAACGTGTCTGGGTGTCCCTGAGTATAATAATAATAATAATTTGAAACCACTATAAATTGTTAAATTTACTTTATAAAAGTAGTATTTTTTGGATTTTATACATTAAAATTTGTTCACGACTAATTAATGAACTAACAATATATGAAAAGTGGGTTCAAGCTATTAGGCAAATGATTCATAAAAGCAATGAATTATTGAATTCAAACTTTCACTGTACCAAATTTAAAAACTTTATTTTTATAAATACTTGTATAAAGTAATCGATCTATTGTTTTTAAACCTTAAATCAAGCTATCAACATCGGAAATTCAAAGATTTTCCAATAATGTGGACTAAAATGAATCGATTTAAGCTTATCTAGACATGGGTCTAGAATCTCTTAGAATACGATTTTAGAGGGTCTTTTAATCAAAATTTTCTGGGGGAGGGCCCCCGGACCCCCCTCGCCCTGGGAAGTATTCCATACCCCCCAGACACCCCAGGGCCCCAGAATCTTCGATAACCCCCCCGCCACCATGAAAAGATTTTCGCTACGCTACTGCTTATAATAACCCCAAGCAAGAACGTTTTCAAGATGCGCGTCTTTCCAATGAATGAAGAAACTCTCCCATCTTGATGACATTAATACTTTTGAAATCCTTCAAGTAAATTATTTGCTGATGAGATTCCATTCTCTCAGATGTGAGATGTACAATCGTTCATGTGAGAGTTCACATTCTTTATAATTTACAGTTTATAATAAATTGAATTTAGTTGGTTCAATCTGAATTGAATTCATCAAATTATTTATTGAATTGTTTCTTTAAATATCGAAAACCAATAATTATGAGAATTAGCTCTTATGAACAACAATGCTGAAAAAGTAAAAATAATGTGGATTTATCATGACCATGATGGTGAATTGATTGGGAATTCAATTCTCTAAACAAATAATACGAGCAATAACAAGTCACTACACTATAGCCACATGCACTCCTCAGAACTTTACTATTGTTACCATTGCCATAGTTTTCTTATTTAAAAGTGTATTTTTCTATTTTCAGGCTGGTTTCATTACTTTCAAAACACTTGAAACTTGTGATTGTGACATTCGTCAATATTTATGGACTTCAGTCATGTTTGTACATGATTTTCTTATTGAAGGTATTTAAACATTGATTTTACTAAATTAATGCCTTCAGATCTATAGATGATTATACGTTATTTACGGTGATTTGTATCATCAATGACCATTGTAAATAATAATAATATCGTGTGACTTGGCTGGCTCAGGTCTGGTGTCAGAGTTCTCAGGTCGCACCTGAACGAAGTTCAGGGCCTCTGACGTGACTTAACGACTGTTTTTTAGGCAGCCGGGACCGACAGCTTAACGTGTCCTCCGAAACACGGGAGTGGCCTGAGGTAAAATCTTTCGGTCAGAGCTGGGATCGAACCCGGGACCTTTGGACTAACAAACCAGCGCTTAGCCCACTCGGCTATGACCATTGTTATTCATATACTGTTCATATACTTATTCATAGTACCCTATGTATGAAGGCTTTGCTTGGTATTACGTATTACTAGTATTTACAATAATTATTTATCAAGTATTAATAGGCTTTATTATTCACCTAATTAATTAGGAATGCTAATAGTTGAGTCAACAAATTCAAGTTTAAAGCCCATCTAAAAAAATTAAACTTATTATTTCAGATGAAAGAGACTGCCATGAAAATGAAATACGCATTTATCTACTGTGTTTTCCTATTTATTATGTATTCGTCTACAAAGAGTGGCCAAGATATAAAAAACAAGGTAAGATTATTAACAATTTATTTTTCAAAATGAATTTTCAAAATCTAAATGAATACTTTAAGTAGTTTTCTAACTGGTTTTTTCTTACACTTACCGTTTATCCATAAGTTGCTTCATGAACGGGTAACTTAATACCCCATCATGATTGTTTATTGTTTGATTGATCTTAATTTGATATGGCCAAGTTTAAAATAAGTGCTGTTGTGCATAAGGGTCACTATAGTCTAGTGGTTAAGGCGCCCAGCCGGCAATTGGAAGGTCCGTGGTTCGGTTTTCGGTGATGACTGATATTTTTGTGCAGTAGTATTTATCGATTCCCATCAGCTATTCAATGCTATTGTCAATATCCACCATTGTGGAAGTCTTCAGTATAAATGCACTTAAAGGAATACAAAATTAATAAATTCTGTTTCTGTTATATTTGTCAGTTTGTTAAAGTGTCAGTTACTTCAAACTAACTTTTTCATAATTTGAATTGTACAGCATTTTCCTATTGGATATTTCCTCATAAACCAAAAACACTGTCAGTTTAGGGTAGAGTATTCTCTGGTGTTTTCTGAGTTATCTAATATGTCTCGATAATAATTTTCTCAGTACCTGTTGTACAAGTGTTAATATTTTTAAAACATTATCAGTTTTAAAAACATAAAAATACTACCAAAGTAAAGTGGAATTGCACAACATCTATAGTTTAATTTTGCCAATAATTGTGTTACTTTTATTATTGAAAGCATTGTGATATTATACATTAAAATTTTCAACAAATTAATATTGAATTAATTTTCGACAGGGAGAGAAACTTCGAATGTCATTTTACGAATGTGCATGGGTCAACAAACCGCAATGGATGAAGCGCTCTTTACTAGTGATGATGAGTAAATCCATGGAGCCAATTCAGTTGAAGCCATATGGTCTCTATGTAATGGACTTTAACTGTATGGCCAATGTGAGTTACTCTTTCTAATTTACTTTAATTATCTCCAATTGCTTTATTTCCATTATTTTCTAATTGTTTTTATTTATTTAATTTATATCGTGCTTTGAAAGTTATCTTAGGTATTATACTTGTTTAATTATTATTGATCGATTAAGCTATAATAATTCATTTGACCAACAGAACATCCACAGTTTATCAACAATTTTCGGTCTGGATATTAATATTCAGCAAACAGTAATTACAACTGGCAACCACAAAGGTATTCCTGTGTGGGGTACCTTTTATTCTTATCTATTTTTACTCGCTGGTATTTATCTTTTAAATAACTCATGAACCATTGATTTGCTAATTCCCTGATTTCTATTTAATCTTGCTTACTTAAAAGTATTCCAAGCTCTATAGGCCTAGGAATATCATGGAGCATTTTAAATTATCATATTGACTTTTGACACTAGTGTTTTCATTACTTCTTCCATACCCTTATTTAGTTCCGTAACTAGAAATGAATGTTTTTAATATATGAAATTGAACCGCCTTCATCAGCTGAGTAAAATGAGCTATCAAACATTGAAATCAGATGTACCTTAGAAAAAACAATTTTTTGCCACCCATTGAACGTTTTCAAATTTGGGACAACAATATTTTTTTTAAATTGAACGTGTGATATTTTATGGATTTCAACCGCCTTGGAGAGCTCAGTAGCATGTGCTATCAAACATTCTACAATCATTATTACTGTTTGTTGAGTTGCATCTCTTTCACATTATTACCTACATCAATGACACTGCCATACTTTTCTCAATCGAACTTTTCCAAACTGGTTTTTTTTTTAATAACCGGACGTAAATTTCATCATCTTACATGATATTGGGTATTGTTGTAGAACTATAATAGCATGATTTATTACTTGAACATATTTTGTATTTTGAAAAAATGAGTTACTGGTTTAATTATTATCCATGACATATTAAAACAACGGTTTCTTTACTCGTTTCACAGATACTGAAAGCTAACTACACGTATTTCAATGTCGTCAATGAGTTCCTTAAATGAAACAATCAGTTTCTTGATAATAATCATTTATTGTTGGAGCTATCAGAAAACAAGAAAATGCTTCAAAACAGTAAAATGGAACATTTTCGAGATATTTACGACACTGTCTACGTCATAAATCGAATGACTATTTACAAAGACTTTCTGTGAAAGAACTGAGAACTTCATTACCAACTTATTTTGGAGAACTTCCGCTGCTACAAAAGTAACTAGTTTAAAAATAGTTTATAGAATAGTCTAGTGAAATATCATAATTAATACTGTACCAATTATTCTTTTAATAAAACACTTGTTACTTCATAATTTGTCAACATCAATATCAGTGAAATCAATATCAATATCAAATCGACAAATCCAAAAATATCAATTAGGAATCATACTAATCATGAGTAAGTTATACATTTTTTTTAACGTTTTTGCCAAGTTTGGGAACTTGATAATTTAATACATTAAAAAGAGGTGATAAGATTATTTATCATGTCGGAGTTATATTTGAGCATGTCCAGCTATAGGCCTACACAGTAACATCATGCTCTGTCAGGTTTTTTGCATGCTTTGATCAGTGTACACCTAATCTTAAATTTATTGATATTTTTACTCTCTTATTTGTTTTAAAATTCACTTCAGAAGTTGGAAGAATCAAATGCAGTCTGTTATATTCGATGAGTGTTGTAAAACGGATTAAAAACAATTTACAGACCATTATCAGAAAATGAATGTTTATTATACAATCAAACTTTAGACTTCAGATGTAATAAATATTGGTGACAATTACTATATGTGGAATAGAATAGCAAAAAAAAATTATTTTATTAAAGTGATTCAGCAGAATAATCAGAATTTCGTTTTGCTTTGAAGCTTCCGGGCAACTTGAAACAAAACGTGTTAACAAGAAAAGTTTCTAAAATCAGTATTCTAATGGAATCACCAACCAGTAGAGTAGAGCAGAGTAGTGTGGTTAACGAGAGAGTCGGCTCGAAAGCGTAATGTGATGAAAAAACTTTTATGAAAATATTATTGAAGCATGAGCGAACTCAACAAAACAGAATTGTTTCGAAACATGAAAATTCATTTCATGAAGCAAGCTCAACGGATTGGATAACACCGATTACTAATTTCATTCAGCACCAGCATAGCACAGGGAAAGTGAGCATAGTAGATTTTAATTCATGTAAATTTTATGCCAAAATGACTGCTGGTAGTCTACTGTGGTAGAAGCCTGGCAATTTTCCCAGCTCTCGTCATTTATGCATAGACCATGCATTATGCTGGAGCGTTCTCATCTCAAGATGGTATTGTTCTAGGATGCTCTAAACCCTCATGAGATGGGTTGGGGAACTGTATATTCTGGCCATTGACCTATCTCCCATGTGACTGTATATCTTAATTCATTAATCAAGAAATGGATGAATGATTTACATACTAATAGTGCAGGAAAACCTGTGTGTCAAACAATCAAAAGGAAAACTTTCCTTTGCTAGTAAGTAATTAAAATATTATCCGTCAAAATAGGATGGATAAACAAATAAGTGAGATGAGTATCAATAGAGATAACGGGAAAATCCCTTATATGCCACCAGTATACAAGTTACTATGAAATTATCATTGTGCAAAACTAACATATAATGAGCACTGGAATTCTCGTTGGGAATTATGATCTAAAGAGAATAAATCTCAGTTCATATGAGTAGAACAGCAGGTAGACTTCATTATAATATGAATAACTTCGATCTCAATGCTTTTATTGCTGTTTGAGTGTTACTCCACAAAATAAGAGGAAACATAGCTGCCATCTCATTTTAAATAAATGCATGAACTTACACACCAATAATTCAGGAAAATTTTGTTAAGGGTTCTATCACTTAAATAATGCTGACAACACTTGAAATTAACACTCGAACTTTATTTACACAAATTACTTATAAACAGATAAATAATGTTCAGCTAATAATGAATTCACTATATCACTGTTACTAATTACTAACTGTCAATGGGCCGATCAATAATTTTATAATAATAGCCAAATAGGTGTCCAATAAACAACTAATGATAGGAGTCCAATGATGTTAAGTGAAATGTCTAAAAGATAAGTTAAACACTGAACACTTGAGAAGCACAATGGTCTGTCAGACTTTCATTAATCACAAATGGTACTGCGTATTTTGTCAGGAAGAATGTATACTGTTAAAAGGACATCACCAGGATATCCACTTTTATAAGTTTTTTGTAACTCCAAGAAACTCTCGAAATCTTCATAGGCCTCCAGATGTTTCTATTTTTCAGAAAATGTTGTCTCGAACATTCTAGATGTCCATTTGAGAGAAAGGTAGATGAAGGGAAGAGGAGGAGAATTAACAAAAAGTTCCTTTTATCAATGTAAACGGAAGTACGTTTGACACAATTATAATACAAGAAACCAAAGAGATTATCACTTGGTTAGTCACAATAGTAGCTATTTCAAACAAAAACCCAGCTATAATGGTAGGAAACTCTACAACAAGCTAATGCAGTTTTTAAAAAGTCTTGAAAATATAGAAATATTTAAAAAACAATTGAAAAATATTTAGTTGATAAAGCTTTTTATAGTGTACAAGAGTTCCTTCCACATCAAAATTAAGCCTCACCTCAACTAATTGATATAGTAATTATGGTATCTAGTGCAGTGGCGTAGCAATGGGGGCGAAACAGATCCAATCAGGCTTTAAAAGGACTGGTATTAAATGTTTCTTAAATATTTTTTAATAGATAATTTTCTCTAATAAATATTAGAGAAAAAATGATTCTTGTTAGGGGTGACATGACAGGCGACTGAGTTGCGTGCGATTGAGTTGAGAGAGATTTAGTCATACGGTTGATGGTGCAGGAGTTGTGACTGTCGAAATGTGTGACACAGAAGTTGCTTATCAGCTAAATTTATTTTCATTATTTGAAGAAATCTGTTCTGTTCTACTACACCTGCCACTGTCATTCACCCTTAGAGAATCAGTGAATTTGTTGATGTAGGTGTCAGGAGAGTAGTCAAGGAGCGTCCTCGGGTACAGACAGCCTACATTAGAGATGACTCAAGCACTTAATAGAATTTGATTCATAATGTGGGTTGAAATATTGAAATATAGCGTTCACATAAATGGTATATGGTTTTTGGGTGAGAGTTAATACTTTTTTTGGTCGGGTAATACAGAAATATGTATGGGTTAAAATAATGTGGGAGGATTTATGTATAGATTTATGCTCAAAATGCAATTTTAGAGAGCTCATTTCAAATTTTTTCCGCACCACCTCCTCCCATTCAAACAAAAGAGTCATATATTTTGTCAACATCGTGAAAATACACCTTAATTAATTCTGAGTTATCGGCCTACTGTGAAGGGAGAAGAAAGAATTTAGTAGGGAAAGTTATAAAAATTATTAGTTTGATTCGTGAAAAGCAGACATAGAGTAATATGATTAAATTTCAAGACATATTATTTCAGTAAAAAATATTATTAACAAATATTTTAGAATAAATTTCAGTGGTGGGTCTTGTAGGTGCTTTTTACTAAAGCTGCTTGGACTATACCGTTCACGGAGAGTCTATAGTCAAGAAAGTGAGGTGCTCCCAGGGGTTGGACCCAAATATTTGCCATGATTCAAATTGAGTCACTCAATTCTCAAACACAAAAAAAATCAATTTAATTTTTTACCAAATATTATGGTGTAAGATGAATGAGTTTGTGTCTAAAAGCGCTTGAGAGGATTATTTTCAATTTTTCTCCGGGGGAAAACCTCCGCACCGCCCTTCTATCATCTATAGAAGAGGTAGTTGTTTCATTAGAAGTGTTACAGGGCTCCGCCAAGCTAATTCATAATTCAAATTTTTTCTCTAAGTTCCAATAATAGAGTTCTAAGTACTATTCCCAAAATAAACCAGCTAATGATCTAATGGAATACTCAACTGAATCACATGCTGTTCAAGCAAGATATTTCAATATTTTCCATTAGCCTGCCCACATTCTGAAGAGTTGTGATATGCAGGCCTAAGCTAATCAATTGTGCGAAGCCCAATAACAAGACAACCATCATCAAAATAGCTTAAAATTGCTTTCAAAAGACCTAACCCCCGGAGTTTCAAATTTTGAATATCCACATAAAAAATTTATAATTCTTCCATAGTTGATATAAAATAAGAATCAGCTATGAATAAGGTGTCGTTTGTTTACTGTGCGTAATGTGAGGGGGGGGGGGGTTTGGCAAGTTGAAATACCGCCCCGGGTGCCACAAGACCTCGCTACGCCACTGATCTAGTATATAATTGTTGATCTGACTTGTCTTATATTCCTTAACTGGAGTCTCCAAGACGTAATCTACAAAAAAACAATATGGGCAGCGCAGAAATATTTTTTTCCTACAGTGACCCAAAAAAGTGCCTATTTTTGCACTAACTGTAGCACGCAAAATAGTCTATTCCTGCACCAGTGCGGGAAAGTACTTTTCCGCACTCCAGATTTGCAACCTAACAACACAAAATAGTGAGCATGTAATACGCAGGTTCCCTATTCTGCATTCAAAAATAGGTTGGCTACTCTGCTTCAGCTGCGAAATAGTCGTTGTAGTTGTTGTTGTTGTTGTTGAAATTGATTTGATTCAAAGAAAGGTTATGTGAGGAATTGTCAGGTTATGTATGTCCTGTTTTGTTCTGTTTAAATTACTTTATACATTACTGTAGGAAAAATTTAAAGTGTAATACGAGCGCAAAGTATTGTTTCTGCACTCGAGAACGTTTCTCTCGATGCAGAAAACTGTTTCTCTCGATGCAGAAAACCGCTATTTTGCACTCCAGTTACACAAATAGCTATTTTGTTCCTTGAGTTTCCTAACAATATGTATGTTTTCCTCCATGTTCAGCCGATGTCCGCACATTGCTATTGTTAACACCCCTGAATATTATTCCAAGTTTATCATTTACCCTGCTAATTATTATTCTGTGATTATATTTCAATGAAAATTGAATGCTCTGTACTTTTCTTAGTACATGAAAAATGCAACAATTACGTCCATAAAATATAATTTGGATGTGATAAAATTCATAAAATACTGAGAAAGTGATAAAATAGGTGTTTTGGATTGGCTTGGATGACCCTATGCTAGCATAGATCCATACTACCACACACTTCCCTGACCTACTTAGACTCTACTCAGTTCTGAAGCCTTTTATTACCATCTTTGATACTTAAATGAAGACTTTTATTTTGTTGAGCTGAATGCGACAAGCTCACTGTTCAAAAATGTACTAATAATTAAAAGAAAAGTGCCCACATATAATGAATGTTCGCAATACTTATTGCCTTGATTTCAAAACAAATACATATAGAGAGACTGCACTACAATAAAGGGGAATTAAGTGAGTAGGGATACTTATTATTATTATTATTTTTTTAAATTATTATTATTATTATTATTATTATTATTATTATTATTATTATTATTATTATTATTATTATTATTATTATTATTATTATTATTATTATTATTATTATTATTATTATTATTATTATTATAGGCTAGTTTTGTAAGGATACTTACATGAAGGATATGAGAACATCCAGCTGGTGTGTAATTCATGATAACAAATAGCGCCATTATAACTATGGCTGCAAATCTGAATGTCAAGTTGATTACAGAGGAGATTACATTAGCAAAGCACAATATTCATGTCGCATCTGTTGTTGCAGCAGTGCAAAGCTTATTAGCGCGATTGCACGATTACAGTTCGACGTGATATCATCACATGGATGGTTTTGGTGAGCCAACCCAAGAAGCACTCAGGCCTCTATTTCATTGCCGGTGTTCTAGCCCCAATATGCACCTGGAGCAGTGAGTTATGACTGGAATGCTACTAGGAAACTTGGAAAACTTTAAATCCATTTTAAAGCTCGATAGGATTTCATAAGGTGGATTTCAAATGTCAAATAGCAGACAGATTTCGAAATTGGGAAAGTTTTCCCAAGTAGAAAAAGTAGTGCATGGGGAAAATGCTTATTTTCAGGGCCAACAATTTCCTACTTGATGGCTCAGGATAACAAATGGTTTCTTCTACAAAACAGACATCGAATCTCAAAAAATTGGAAACTCAGTAGATGAATTATAGCTTGTCAACTCATTCCTGGCAGTAGATTTTTTTCTTTTTTTGAAGATTACATCTTGGAGACAAGTCAGTTCAACAATCATATACATACAATACCAAACAATCTTTCACACTATTTTCCATAATTACAATATCATTTGGTTGAGGTGAGGCTTGATTTTGATCTGAAAGGAACTCTTACACACTATAAAAAGCTTTATCAAATAAATTTACTTCGAGCATGCCGGCTCTCTCCTCAGGCTCGCCGTCCACTGGAGCCGTTTTCGACTGAATCATAAGGCCGGCCGTTGGGCTAAACTGCCGGCCATTGATTCGGCCAACCTGACGGCCGAACACGCTCGTCCATTGTGCCAGTTTTCGTTCAGTAGCCAACAATTAATGCTGTACTAAAAGTGTTTTTTTTCTTTGTGTTAAAGGACTAAATGACTCAATAATTCAACGATTCATAGTACTAGACTACTCTTACTCTATGTAGTAAGATGTTATCATCATACTTATACTTTATCATATGAAGAATGATTATTCCACTAGAAACGCTGTATAGAGACAAAACAAATTGTCTAATGTATTTTCAGTACTTTGAAGTCTTTCAACATGGACAGGAATAATTTTTGTTATTGTTCTTCAGAGCTGACAGTAGCACTTATTGGGGAAAATAACACTCGTTCCATAAAGGTTGATTCACACATATAGGACTGTGCGCCGACTGTGTTACGACCGTGCATCGACCGTGCTGTGTCGCTATCATTCACACATATAGGACTGTGCGCCGACTGTGCTGCGACCGTTTTGTTCTGCAATGACGCAATTTCAGTGGAATTTTACTCCAGTCACAGAGATGGATTCAGCATTAATTGTTTTGCAAGAGGAAGAAAGGAAGATACAAAAATTAAAAAACAAGAAATATTTTTAAAAATGAATGAAACATACTTCAAAAAAATTATATGATATGCATTCAAAGTGCATGCACATTGCTTGGCCTCTACACTTGAGGATGTAATATATATATATATATAACATGTCTGAGTAGACAAAGCAAGACATGCATAGAATGAGAGTTTGTAACTTTTTTTATAGGCAAATAACCCATACTTAAAAACCCACATTTTTTTGCATGCATGTTGGTGGGCATTGCTTACTCAGACGTACGGAGATGACGTCCTCAAGCATAGACAATGTGCATACATTTTAAATGTTTTTAATTTATTTTTCATATGTTTTCATTAACTTTTAAATGTTTTTATTCAAAGAACAGAATGTTTTTAATTTAATTTACAGTCTGCATTACAATCTGATTTTGGATTTGGAAAATTTGGGAGCTTTTTCTTTTCAACTGAAATGCCCGAGGCTCTACGGAAACACCCGAAGCTTCACTTGGAAGCTTCACATGACTAATTATTAGGTATAAAAAACCCAAAATTAGTTAAATTAAATAAACCACAAATCTTGTCAATTCTAAAATCCTCAGGGAGATTGATAGAAGGTTGTATGGTGATTTGTGGTGGAGGTTAAGCCTATCGTCGCCCTACGTTGATTCACACATGTAGGACTGCGCACAGGCCGTGCGCCGGCTGTGTCGGACTGTGACCTTGATAGATCACTCTGAAAGAGCTCGGCCACGACACAGTATGCGCACGGTTGGTGCACAGTCCTATATGATTGTGTGAATCACTTGAGACTGTCGCCGTGTATTTTAAATGGATAGACTGCTTTGGCGAATCCATCCAAAACGACACGGTCGGCGCACAGTCCTATATGTGTGAATCAAGCTTAACAGAAGCGCGTCACTGTCTCTAAGCTCATTTCAGGGTCAACTTTGACTAACATGATTTAACAGAAAGACAGCGTGTTTATTCAATGAAGTATTTGAATTTCACAAGCATTTCAATTCTGCCACCTCTCTACCTTACATGTTTTCCATTAAAGTAGTTCATTCTTGTTTTTTGTTGTATTAAGAATCATTCACGGACTGCCTTATGATATCATGAAAAAAACATTATTTAGTTAATGTCATATAGTTCGTCTCCAATAACCGAAGACAAGTCAGAAGCTATATTAGAGGCATCCACACTAGTGGTTCGAAACCCACCTAAAATAGTAGGTCATAGGTCCTTCAAGTGACAAACCCCCATTTCATATAAATAATGATTGAATTTGAAGAATTATGCATTGACAATAACTTAAAATTTTCATCACTTTTATTTTACTAAAGTTAACTTGAATATAATATTTTTTGGACTGAAACTTGATAGAAAAAACAGTAGATTCAGACGATTCTTTGAATCAAATAAGCACAGGTGAAGAATAAAGAAATAGCATGAGTTCAGGTTATTTAACTGAACAATTTAATACCTAATAGAAAAAATTCTTTTAAATCTATATTTTGGAAGCTTGGGAACCTCTCCAACTACGAGTTAACCAATATATGTCAGGATTTCCCCCTTTCCAAATTTTAAACAGTCGCCGCACGAAGCTTGTGTGACGTCTCGTTAACACCTCACAAAAAAACAATCAATAAGTCAATTTTGTCAAAGCCGAAACAAAACTATATTAGAAATATTTATAATAATAAAAGAGAAAAAATAAAAAGTTCATTAATACCTTAGTTTAAATATAGAGAAAAAAACGTGTTTTATTCAGCATTCATCTCCGAAAATAACAATTTTATAAGCAGAAAAACTGAACAATAATTTATTTAAATACTGACGTAAGTTAACAATTTTATTTTGAAACTTTTAAGGTATTCTTACAATTTATTCAAATTTTCTTTTTGTCTTGTTGAAAAAATCATCAATAACAATTTTACTTAACAATAACAATCAAACTTGAGTTTATTCATTAGAAAAAAATGATCAAACATTCTTCAAGGAGATACGTCGAATCTATTGTCCTCATATCCTTTAATTATTCAAAATTTAGTTTTTGTGTTTTTATTTAAAAAAAAAAATAAATACTGGTAGAGGCATCCAATACAATCTTTAAACTTTGAATGCATTCGAGAACGTGAGGGCCGTTTAATCGTTTTGAGGTAAACGTTAAGTTGAAAGACAATTTAAAATAATTTTTATTTTCATTTGGATGAATGATTGGAGCAGCGGTTCCCTAATTTCATCCATCACCATCCTTCATCATCCTTCTTCGCCACCCTACCGCCTTATCTTAACACATGGCTTGAACGGCGATGTAGAACTACTCGTTCAACCGTATAACCATTCGCTTACCGTATTATTATAATTCAATTCAATGCTTTATTTTCAGAAACAAAAATTCAAACAGCAATAATATATTTCTGAAAATTACTCCTCTGATATGGAGCAAATCTGAGTTCAGAGGAGGAGCAATTCTCAAACATTACAGCATTACTAAGTGAGAAACATTATTGATAATATATTTAAAGAAAGAAAAAAAATGAAAACTACATCAGAAATATAGTTAAAAAACATCATGGAAAAAATAATAATTAAGTGTAACAATAATTGTTTAATTGTAATAATAATTGACTCAAGGATACCAATACACTAGAACATTCGAAAAAGTGAATTGCCTACATACAACACATGTTTTACTCTCTACTCTGTCTACTCATAAGAACATGTAAGAAATAAATTATTACATTTTTAGTACACTACTTCACTACTACATAATCTAACATATATTTACAGTTTAAAGGAACTAATTTTTGTTATAGGGAAATCATGGTTGTTGTAAGCATTGAAAAGTATTTTCATTTATGTAAAAGGTGATATTCAGTGATACCAAACCGGTTCTCTTCCCTCATTTTGTGAGACATGAGAAAACAAAACATAGATAACAATCATTTTCTATCATGTTTTCTACTTAAAGCTGTACAAAGATGCCATGCTAATGATGTCAGAAGAGTCACAGGGTGTCAATTTCATGAATGCTGAAGTATTGCTGCACACAGAACTGTGGTTGGAGGTAACTTTTATTCTTTTCATGCTGGTTGACATCATGTGTGTGAATAATGAGATAACAAACTCTACTGTCAACTGAATCATATCAGTGTCCTATCAGATGTACCGTCTCCGTCAAAGAGGAATGTGATAAAGAGACATTCAGCCACAAAAAAGCATGGAGCGAGATAGAAGATCAAAAGTAACTGATGGTGGGGGGAGGTTGCGTTATGAAAGTGGATGGTGAAGATACATTCCGATTCAGAGAGGATTCTCAGTTGGGTGTTAGTACCCTTACGCTCTCTCCCCCACAACGGGGGGCCAGCCCTCCACTCTTCATCGTTGGCACTAGGAAATGAGTAACGCTCTTGCTCTATGCTTTTCCCCCAAACAGTGACCCTCCCACCGCCCTCCCACCAAAACACGGACGGAACAACAACTACAGTGGCACAAGGGTCGATATGGTTGCTAGGCAACCTTGTCTCAGTCACCATCGTCCTATCTTTCTCAATCATTCTAACTTCAACATTCTCCATCTCTTGCGATTTTTCATCTCTCTCCCCAATTTTTCCAAGCTCACCGCTCACTCATGCCCATTATCAAGCTATTGTATCTAAATTATCGTCATCACCTCTGACAATAGTGCGGTAGTGGGAGGTGGGCGGCCGGAAACACGTAAGAAGTACATTCATCATGTCTGATGCCTTAATTTCGGCTTCCTTATCAACACTATTAGCAACTTCATCCTACAGCCGAGTCTACTCATCAGAACACCCGACCTCATTATTATTTTAGCCATACATTCTCTTCATGAACTTATCAAACATCCCTACAATGATGATAATATGTGTTTTCATATATATCTTGTTCTAAAAAACATTTGTTGCTTTCCAAACGTTTCAGTAGAATGATGGCTTGGAGCAAGAAGCTGCTCAGAGGTGCGCTGGATAGTATATGCACTCACCTATGCAGCCAGACATGTAGTGGTGAGAGTGGACTATCAAGCATAGAGCTTCAGACTACGTTCTGGTGAGCCTGGCATTCTGGTATAAATCCGTTAGCTCAGTGAGGAAAGCAACCACAAACTACTTTACCCATCGTTTGTGAAGTACGCTCTTTGGACTAAAACATAACATTGAAGACTGAAGAGTCACCTAAAGTCTAAATCGGCTCTGATACTATAATACATGTTCTTCAAGAGGGTTCAGTGGATGTTCATGTGTGAATATTACTTTGGTTTGTCGTGCTATGAATATAAAAATTCTATAAGTCTTAATGTCAAAAATAAACTATATAACATTCAGATTCTATTCTTATAATAGTTTCGAAATAATGTTAACAACAAGAATAAAATTCATATCAATTTTGAATTCACCAATAATATTGCATCTGTATATTCCTATTAAATTATAATTCGATGTATTTCCAACATTGAGGCTTTAAGAAAGTCCATTATTAAATGAATTACTACCCTTTAAAAATTATAAATTATAAAAATTAAAAATTATGATTATTTTTTTAAAGCTAATATTTATTGCATCACAATGATAATGTATAGAAATGAGAACATATTTTTTTAATAAAATATTTATGATCTATGAAAAATGAAGGATTTTTTTTATGGCTTTGTAACCTCAAGATATTTTTGAAAACAAAATCTTATAATACAAAGCCGCCTCATTACGTGGATTATCACTGACAAGGAGGCTATTGTATTTGTAATGAACCAGTTTTGTGATGCGGCACTTTCAAAGGGACCCACAAAGGGATCGAGCGTAACATTCACATTACCAAGTAGCTCAAAGGACAGTGAACGGTACCGTGCATATGTGCATGAGTATATAAAGGTCGACCACATAATGGAACACAAGGCCTCCCCTAGTTATTATCAAGAAGGCTTCAAGAAGAGCTTTGTGGTCAGGAGGTCTCCACTTATTGGTTCTACACTCTGTTAATTATTGGTGATGATTTCTGATGAATTAAATCAAAACCATACTTCCCATGCTACCATGCTTCTCAATCGCAATCAACATTTTCTTATTGCTGATGGAACCGACATGATCCGAGACTTGTGCGTAGGTAATGAGGTAAATGATGATTTAATGGTAGTTCAAACTGTAGGTAAACCATTCATAATATCATCACATCATTGCCCCCGCACAAGTATCAGAATCATGTGGGCATCATCAGCACGAAAGAAGATACTATGAATGGTGGTTTTAAAAAAGTTCTGGAAAGGAACGCTATTTCAATCCACAGATTTGTTATTATAATTTTGTTCAATATAATAATATTAATATCAATACATGCATTTTTGGCATATATTGAATGGGGGCACGGCCTCTCCTGCCTTCCCCAAATGGCGAACTTGGTTCCGAACCACCAGGTGAGTGATAATGATGCAGATAACGTCATATTATAGTTTCCGATCTTTTTAAAAAATTAATAAAACTATTCGCGAGTACACAAAAATAATTAAAATAAAGGAAGTTGATTTTTATTGAATGAAAAGTTGAAATACATCTACTTCATAGAAATAATAAAAACCTTGCTCAGTTTTGATTATTTTTTAGTCTTCGCGAAGCATTTCATTAATTTGAAGGCGCTTTATTCAAATCTGAAATCATAATTTCTCTATATCTATTTTTACGCAATTTAGATTGCATATGGCGTTCGTTTTTTGTAACCGGATAAAGAAATGGTCTTGAGACAGCAGTGCAGTGTGTTTCGCATTTCTCACTCGCACAGTTACTCCTACTCATATTTCTGTACTGCATTTGATTTTTTTTTTTTTTTTTTTTTTTTTTTTTTGAACGTTGATCAACTAGTTTGCTATTTACACTTGGATTTAACAAAGACAAGAAAGAGATCATTTCCAGTTGTGTTGGAAAAGATTGCGTTGAGCTCGTTGACCGTTGATATGGAAATGTAGTTGAAGCATCAACTGGTTTAGTTGAGGAGAAGAGAAAACAGTTGAATCGTATATACAATTAATTCAACTAGTTCGTTGAATCAACGCTCATCACTAGTCTTTATAGACTGAACAGCGTTCATAGCAACATAACCTTCAGTGCGCGTTGCCTACTCAGCCCCGTTTGATTGACATTGTTTTTGCGTTTTCTTGGAGATTATTGTTGCTGTTAGTAATGACTATGATTTTGACTGTTATAATCTTTACTCAATTTCAATTGTTTTGAAACAAAACAGCTGTACAACTACAAAAACAAATTAGAAGCCGCGCCAGTTTTAAAATTGTTTTGCATATCTCATTCATTCTTTTTGTACATTTATTTGGAGCGCTCTGGTGCTGTGCTGCATCCTGTAAAATAAGTATTATTATCTGCTGCTGTAATATTAGTGATATCCTAGTTCTCAATCAATCTCCTTATTCCAGGAGCTTCACGTTTACTGTCCTGCCTTGATAGCTCTTTAGGCATCTCTAAACCCTTTCTATTTATCCTGTCCGCAAATTTCACTAAGTAGAAGAGATAGAAAAGAACTTGAACCCGAAGTGAGTGTGAGAAATCAAATGGATCAGCACAACAGAACCTAAATAATATAAACATGACATAATTCACTAGGAAGTGGCTGACATTGCGGTGATTGCCCACGGAATACTTTCAGTGATATGTGACAGATACTCAAGCGATGCAATAATTGACTTGGTTCCGGAAATCACATCAATACTGAATAGATATGATGCTGCTATCAAAGTGAATAATGGATAATAATTGTCTAATAAGGCTGAAGAAAATTAATTATTAGTAAATTGTTTGGAATCGAAGAAAAATAAAAGACGAATTGATTTTGAAGATTCATTGCAATGCGATGAGGTAGCGGAAGGCGAAATTAAATTTAAAATATCAGAACCTCTAACAACCATGAGGATCTTCAATACTGTCTGATAATTCGAACCTCACGACGCTACATATAGTTTTCAAACATATGACTGAGGAGTTAATAACGAACTGAACATAGTTGAATGGCTAGTACATGCAAATCCATCGACATTGAATTAATTACATTACCATTTAATATCATCAGGCACAGCGTTATGATTTCTTTCATTGAAGTTATGAAACCGGCAATCAACATATATTGTTTTGAAGAGTGCATACAACCTTCACAGTCATCATATATTTTTGTGTCTTCTTTCTATTGGAATGGAATGTTTAAAATATTTTTCTACTTTCAGTTGGGATTTAAATAACAATTAAATTCTTAAATTTCTCAGTAGATTCAGTAGATGTTTCTTCTTTCAGTTGAAATTTAACTAACAATTAAATTCTTAAATTTCTCAGTAAATTCAGTAAATCTTCTACTCTCAATTGAAATCATTTAATATCAATTAATGAAACTCTTAAATTCCTCAGTAAATTCAGTAATTTTTTACTTTCAATCGAAATTATTTAATATCAATTAGTGAAACTCTTAAATTCCTCAGTAAATTCAGTAATTTTCTACTTTCAATTGAATTTATTTAATATCAGTTAGTGAAATTCTTAATTCCTCAGTAAATTCTCTACTTACAATAAATTCGGATGACAATTAATTGAATTCCTAAATTCCTCAATAGATTCAGTAAATTTTCTACTTACAATAAATTCGGATGACAATTATTTAAATTCTTAAATTCCTCAATAGATTCAGTAAATTTTCTACTTACAATAAATTCGGATGACAATTAATTGAATTCCTAAATTCCTCAATAGATTCAGTAAATTTTCTACTTACAATAAATTCGGATGACAATTAATTAAATTCCTAAATTCCTCAATAGATTCAGTGAATTTTCTACTTACAATAAATTCGGATGACAATTAATTAAATTCCTAAATTCCTCAATAGATTCAGTAAATTTTCTACTTACAATAAATTCGGATGACAATTAATTAAATTCTTAAATTCCTCAATAGATTCAGTAAATTTTCTACTTACAATAAATTCGGATGACAATTAATTAAATTCTTAAAATTCCTCAATAGGTTCATTAAATTTTCTACTTACAATGAATCACTTAATTCAATCACAATAATAATTTCTGGCTCATTTTTAATTGACTCTTCACTTGATGCAGACTACACACCAGGTCTCTACTTGATTCAATGTCAAGAAAATGAAAATATCAAGAAAAGTACCAAAGAAAACAACACAGACTTTTACCGACAACAGCTATCTCAAGGTGAGATACACTCGTCCCTAGAGCACGACAGTCACTTTAACAGCTCTCCGGAAGACAGCCTAGGTTTCCGCTGGTCCCTCCCGGAGGCCAATAATTACAAATTCTACAACCAAGTATAGGGACAATAAAATAGAATGTTACTCTACATGCAACAATAAGAAAGAACGGGTGATTATAGTTATCACCAGAACAACCTTGAGGAGGATGGATGGAAAGACTATCCAGCCTCAGTTACAAATATTTAGATAATAAATAAGTAAATGACAAATACGCAATAAATAGATAATAAATAAACTTAATTGATTTATGGCTATCTTTGACTATGCGCGCTACCGCTGAAAATGCTGGACTATAAATCAGTTACTTGTTCCCTGTGTCACAGGTATTGAGTCGGCAGAGGGCCTTCCCCAAAACGAAACTCTAAGACTTAGACATTTTAAAGGCTCTAGTTCAATTTAAAGGAACAAAAGAAAAGATTTAAAATCACAGCTGTAATGCTGTACTGAACAAATCTAATTAATGGGTGGTTCGAGCTTAGTATCAGCTGCCAGGTTCTTCTCATATTGTTCTGCGCTTCATTTAAGTTTGTTTTATAAAAAACATCTCTTGTATTTTTAATTCCTGCTGCTAGTGTGTTGCGATATAATTACAATTCCGGTACAATTCCGTATAGGTTTAATAGGCCAGAGCTAAATGAAGCCATTAAGTAAACAAATAAATCAATTCATAATACAATCAACAGCCTAAAAAATAAGAATTCTAAGCAGTTGGGGATTTGTTTTCTAAATGAAAGGCTGAAAAAACAAAGCTTCACTAATCATGGTCTACATCTAAATCAATCTGCCAAAGTAATATTTTGTAATAGGCTGGCAGAGCTGATTGAAAGTCGTTTGCAATCTACTGTCAATAATTCTCCCAAAGAATCATCTAACGAACCTTTTTTAGTAAAGTGGCTCAAAACCGGGAAGGGAAACTAGTTTCAGATGATAAATTCATATCTTCAATTGTATTAAAAGACGTTAATCGATCAAAAAATCAGGATAGCATTAGTGGAAGGAACTCTTGTAGCAATCTGATAGGCTCTCAAGATTCTAAGAGATTAAGTAAATCTACTTCAATATGCAAAAGCAACGATAAAGTAATAAGGGATGATAGGGAAGTACCAGTACTCACTGTGTTCCATCAGAATATTCAATACATTCGTAACAAAATAGATAGAATCGAAGTATTTTCAAAGATGAGGCTCCTGATATAGCTATTTTCACAGAGCATGGTTTAAAAGAAGATGAATTGTCACAACTTAATATTCCAAACTATTCATTGAAAACGTCGTATTGCAGGACATCTCATCGAAGTGGGGGAATCTTCACTAAGCTATCTTCACTAAGAATGCTAAGAATATGCAAACATTTAATTTAGAATATGTAGAGAAATTTGCTGTGGAAATGGATTTAGAAGTTTCTGGGTTAAGAGTAAAAATCGACAATAATTTCGAAGTAGCGGTGTTAGGTATTTATAGGTCACCAAATGGGGAATGGAACAATTTTTGTGAACTATTCAATAGGATTTTAGAGATTACTACTACTCGTTTTACAAACGTTATTGTAGCGGGAGATTTCAATACAGACTTTGCAACACAGAATAAAATGACAGAAGATTTAAAGGATATTATATACATGAATAACTTGGAAATAAAAGTTCATGAATATACCAGAGTCACAAGAACATCACAAACAATAATTGATAACATCCTTACTAATATAGATTACTCTAAAACAAGATTAGGCGGCTCGGAACTATCTGATCATGACTATCAAATCTTAGAGGTGGGGTTGCAAGGTCATAAATCAATTAAAAAGAGTAGAGTAGTGAAAGAAATTCAACAATGTGAACAGGGGAATATCGATTGTTTGAAGCAGAATCAGCTACAAGAAAACTGGAGTAGGGTTTACAATAGCAATAGTTTAAATGAAAAATATGATAGTTTCATTAATATTTTAAGGTTTCATATTACTATGAGTTGTCCAGTTAAAAAAGTCTCTGTAAAAAACAAATTAGACAAAATTGAGGAGTGGATAACTGATGATATCCTTGCAGAAAGAAATAGGGTTAAAGATGCATATGATGAATTCAAACTATCTAGAAATATGTTAAGTGAAGATAATTACAAAGCTCTAAAGAAAAATTATACAAGAGAAGTGAAAAGAGCGAAATGTAAGAAAACAGCTGAAATTTTGAATAATAGTGTGTACTTTAACACAGCAATAAACAAAAATAGGCAAGTAGCACATGTAGATGCTTATACTAGTGTCCCCAGAATAATTAACGAAAATAACAAATATATTGATGATAGTGTAGACATTTGTAATTTCTTTAACAGATATTATCAACTGGTTGCTAAGGATCTTCAAAAATCTCTTAATACAGGTATTAGTGATGCAAACATGAGGAATACTGAGGGGATTCAGAACGAATTAAAATTCCACCCAGTATGCCAAGACGAGTTGTCAAATATCATTGATAGTTTAAATAATAAAAAAAACTGTAGGAATGGATGGGGTATTCAGTAAAATTCTGAAAGAATGTAAAGATCAATTGTTAGACCCTTTGATTCATCTGATCAATCATTCATTAGAACAAGGTGTTTTTCCAGATAATTTAAAAGAGGGGAAGATCTTGCCAATCTTCAAAAGTGGTGATAGAGAAAAGGTAGAAAACTATAGGCCCATTAGTATTTTAAATGTAATAAGTAAAATTTTTGAAAGAGTAGTTTGTTCTAAATAGGTTACTTCTGCACCTTCAAGAAGCTAACTTTATGTATCTCTAGCAAAATGCTGTGTTCTTTCCAACAATGTCATCATAATTCCAATCCGATCACTAGTTTTTGAGTTATTGAGCATTTAATGGCGGGAAGTGAGCGTATCTCGAAAAAGTCATTTAATCGAGATATCTCGAAAACAAAGGCCCCATTTCAAAAACGTCACTGAACATTTTTTGTCAGAAATTAGATGTAGAATCTCTGGTGACCGGCTTTTACACCTTACATGGGACACTCTGTATAATTACAAAATTACTATAAGTTAAAGTTCGGAATTGAATGTGTGATTAATTCATTCTCTCTTTGCAAGTTGAATCAAGTTACATTGAAAATCATACTAATTTTTATATACCATTTACACATTTTGCATATTCCAGTATTACTGAATAGTTTGATGCAAATTATTCTGGTGCAATTATTTGATGCATATCTCTGGTGCCATTCAGTGTCCTTTCCCTGGCTTTCATAGCTTTTTTCATAGAATAGTTTTCAGTGGGCCCACACTCGAATTTTATCTTTAAATTAAAAAAAAAAAAAACACGTCAAATTAGTTATACAGATTCTGTTGATACAGTAGGCAACTGAGCGTAGCTGGAAGACATATTCAATGCTAGTTGGGAAATCGAATCATTAATTGAAAATAAGTGGGTCGAAGGTGTAAGGGAGCCTCCAGCCACAACTCTGTCTCGAACCACTAAAATATGTTCTGATTGTAATAATAATTTGAAATCACTATAACTTGTTAGATTGGCACTAGAAAAGTAGTATTTTTTATATTTTATACATTAAAATTCGTTCACAACTAATTAATGAACTAACAATATACGAAAATTGGATTCAAGTTCTTAGGCAAACGATTCATAAAAGTAATGATTTATTAAATTTAAGCTTTCACTTTACCCAATATATAATCTTCATTTTAATAAATACTCGAATAAAATTGATGTTTTTAGTGCCAGATCAAGCTTTAAACATCGAAAATTGAGAAAATTTCCCCATAATGTCGATTAAAATGAATGTATTTAAGCTTTTCTAGACATGAGTCTAGAATCTCTTGGATTATGATTTCATAGGGACTATTAAATTTTATCAAATTTTTCCTGGGATGGGACCTTCAGACCCCCTTTTCCTGGGGGTATGGAATGCTCCTAATGCCGAGGGGGGCCCTTGAATCTCCGATAACCACCCCAATTAAAAATTTTTTGCTACGCTACTGGATGCTGTTGTACTGGAAACCTCGATGATATAGTCATCTCTGGAGTGGTTATCAACTGAAGTAGTCAGCCACCACTTAAGTCGTCATCTTCTTATTTGTAATTGTCAAGTTCAAATCTGAATTTTGATTTCTCAGATTTGAATATTATCAATTGTAGTCTCGCATTGTTTTTGTTGATCTTCTTCTTCTTCTACTTCTTCTTCTTCTTGAGATTATGTGATTAATTTGTAGTATTTGATTCATCATTCAGCCACAATGTCATTTGTCTTGACATTGGGATGACGTTTATATTTCTTCTTTTCATGGTGAAATTGTTTCATAGTTCATTATTAATTCCACAATATCTGTTTGCTTGACATTGGGAATAAAGTTTCACTTTTTTCTTCTTTTTATTTGTTCTTCTCACTCTATTTGTGTGTTGTAGAAATTTCTGCATAAGTCTGTTTCCGATTCTCATCTCCTTTACTTCATGATTCTCCCCATATTTATTCTCATTTTTTGTACATTTTCAATATTCAGGGATGGTGTTTATAATAATCTACTATCGTTGCTGAGCTTTTTGTATTAAATTCGGTAATTGTGACCGATTGTCAGCTAGATCGAGCAGTACCTGAAATCGATCTATATCAGGTGATGCGGGTAGGAATGCCACATCAAAAGGGCTATAGGGGTATGAAAACTATGTACTAAATAAAAAGGTGTGTAACCTAGAGACTCTTGATATGATGCATTGTAAGCAAAGTACACATACTTTATATTGGAATCCCAATTGTTTTGTTTTCCATTTATGGAACATTTTAACATAGTAATGTGGTTATAGCGTTCAGTTACTCCTTGACGAGTTGTTGGCATGTAGCTTAGTACCAAATTTCTGTGTCACTCCCAGTGAAACACAAAATTATTTAACTAAGTGAGACGTCAATTTTTTCCATTGGCTGTATGGTAATCCACATGTAGTAGAAAAATTTGTCAAAATGTTACTGTACTTTTGCATCAATGGAAACTACTGGTTCCACAAACATATTCAACAATATCTTGTCTCATATTTGGTCAATAATATTCCACTTTTATCTTCAAAATCGTTTTTCTGTTCCTAAATGACCGCCAAAATGTTCAGAATCATGGAATTGATGCAGGAACAACTAACCTAGATCTGTGGAACTGAGGTTAGTGGAACTGCCAAAATATGGAGAAAACTTGTCTTATATTGTGAGTCTTTGTAATAAAGAATGTCATCATTAAGAATCGTTTTGCAATTTTCTAGCAATGTGCTTTTCTGCTGCGTCTAAGTCAAGAAGTGCAGAATATATTTTATTCAAATATGAGTCTTGTTTTTTAATAAACTAATATTTGTACATTGTATTTTTATCTTGACAGTCTTCTTCAATTGGTACATTTATTATTGGTGCACATAATAAAGCATCAAAAAGTAAAGACTTTCCAGTCTTATATTTGATGTCAAAGTCATAATAGACTAGTCGCTGCTAATTTAGCTATTTGTGAATTTGGATTTTTTCTATAATGTGCTTATTTCTAATGACTGTTATGATCAGTTATAACTGTAGAATTTCTATTCAATAGTGAGAGGGTCTAAAATGTAAAATGCAGTACACTACAGCTAACATTTCCAAATGAGTTTCAGGCCAATTTTCTTCGTTTTTACTCAATCTTTGAGAAACGTAAGACATTGGATTCATAAATCTGTCTTCATCTAACTGGCTTAAACAACCAGCAATGCCTACACTGCAAGCATCTGTCATTAAAACGTTTTCCCTGGCATCCTGGTAATGCATAAGTACGGGTTTAGTCATAAGGCATGATTTCAATTCTTGAAATACTTTTTGATGGCTGTCTATAGCCATTCAATTTTTTTTTTGTGTAAATACAGAATGCATAAGCTGGTTTTGATAAATTTGGTATGTATTTTCTATAATAGGAAGAAATCGCTCCAAAAAATCAATGTGCTTCATTCATTTTTGTAGGCTATAGCTTGAACATTTTCAGGTAACGGAGAAATTCCGGTGTCGGATACTAAATAATGTCCAAATATTTTTAAAGATTTGAAACAATTTTTTTTATTTTTTAGGGATAAGTTTGAGACCAGCTCTTCTTATTCGAGAAAATACCTCTTCAATTTCAAATATGTGCTCTTCCAATTATATACAAGTCATCTACACACAGTAATATAGCTCTATAAAGTTTGTCCGAGAATAAAGATGTCATTCCATGCTGAAATAAATTTGGACTTACAGTTAACCCCATGGGTAATTTGCGGAATTTGTAAATACCATCTGGTGTTATGAACGATGTAAGGTGTTGCGATTCCTCAGCGATCGCCATACAGTAAAAAAAAGCTTCTAACACAGTACCTGGATTAGGCAATGGAAATTTGTCATGTAATGTTTAATTTCTGATAATTTACACACATACAAGCTGGTTTATCTTTATAATTCACTAAAATAGCTCATGGCACCCTCTTGACCTAGTAGGCTCAATCATTTTTGCATTAAGAAGTCCTTCAATCATTTCATGTAGGCTATTTCTCTCAGAAGGAGCTAACTTATAAGGTGGTGAAAATATTGGGACTTCATCTGCTACCTTGATTGTTACAGGTAGTAATTTTAATATAGGAATATCATATTTTTTATCTTCAGTGAAAATATCAGAGTAATTGGCGACCAATTGCGCTAACTTCGTATAGCTTTCCCTTGGTAATTCTTTATTTATAGCAACATTCTTTTCATGTACAAAGATATCTGGTTTTTCAGCATACCTTTCTGTGATTTAATGAATTTTGTCAAAATTAATTTCTGCCTCGAACTCTTTTGTAACATGCTTTGTATTTAAAGTTCCTATTTTTTCATGTTTTAGCAATGCCACGTTTTTTTAGAAAAGCTTAAAATATTATCACATCATGAATTATAGCATCCTAATGGAAGATTATTTTCTTTCCTTTTAAATACTGACTATTTTGCAGGTAATTAACAGCCTCAATAGTTTCTATACCAAAACTATTTTTCACAGATACATTTTCAATAATTTGTGGCTTTAATTTGTGGCCAAATCTGTTGGTCATATTATCGGATTATTTGATAATCGTATGCTGGCGGAGATAACTTCATTGTTAATTTTTCCTGAATATTTATTTATTTTCCTGAATATTTATTTATTTTCCTGAATTATTTAATTCATTCACTTTGTGCAGAGATCATTTTGTGCCTTCAGGTATTAAAGCTGTGCAATAGGGTTTTGGTCATACTTTTTTCAAAGTTCTTTGGCTGGAGATTATTAGGCTAATGGAACGTAGTCTACTGCAATAATAAGAAATTTAATAAATTTCATCTATTCATAAAAAATGTCATCTATTCATAAAAAATTTCATCAATTATTCTCTGAGATTTGATCACTTGAAGTTGATTTTTGTGGGCAATTGATATCATAAAAGGTTGTGAATAGAAAAGTGTAATTTCCAGGATCAATGTAACAAAGTATTGTTTTCGTAATGAGATATTTCATTTTTCAAAATTTTCATTTAAAAAAAATCATTTTTTCCAAACTGTCATTACAGAAAAACTACATTTCTGATTGAAATACAAAATATGTCATTGAAATCTCTGATATCTCTTCTATTAATAGAGATATTATTGTGATTCCAAATTAAATCCTTGGGTAGCTACGTTGCCCCAAAATTTTCTTTGATTCTCTTGAATTTCACAGAGTCAACTTCCTCATGCAGATATGCAAACACGTTCACTCACACATAAGCAAGGACTTGCTGTGTTGCCGGTTTGAACCATATTCGCTCATGACTGACTTCCCCTTATCAATATGCTCCCTCACTCACTCTCTCTACCAGATGCATTTTGTTTACAGTGAATATACGATCGATCAGTGGCGCACCCAGGGAGGCTTAGGGGCTTAAGCCCCCCTCCAAGAACTCGAGGTCCTTGAAAAATTGTTGATAATTTCTAAGCAAATTGACTGTAGGGAATATTTGCTCCAGGCTGACTGGTGTTGGTAAATTTAATTATGTTTTCACGCTTTTCAAAAAGTAGAATAATGTTCATAACCAGTGGCTTAACGGGGCTTATGCCTTCCCCTCAGGTTCTGAAATTCTTTTAAAAATGTTGAAAATTTTCAAGTCAATTGACTATTGTCATGGATCAAGAATTTGAGCCTAAATTTAAGTAAATAAATGAGAAAAGAATATCTTCCTGGATTTCTTGTTCCATGACGAACTGCGTTGTTAATATTAACTTTTCATGTGAAATTTAACGACTTGCAGTCAAATATTTGTTAAGACACAGTATAATAACTTCAGCCTCTGAAGACGGATCTCATAGATTCGAAAGTACTCGGCCAGATTAAGTGAGTTATTATACTTATTCTTAACAAATATTTGACTGCAAGTCGTTAAATTTCACATGAAAAGTTAAAAGAATATCATACCTACAATCTTTCCAAAGCAGAGAAAAATATTTTTTAAGACATAATTTTCATCAAACATTGGCTAAAAGCACTCATTTACTAATTTTATACTGTTGTTATTGTTATATGTTATTGGCATGTTAAATCTATGTAAAAAACTAAGATAACAAATTATTTGTTTATTTGTTGGGTGATATTACCCCTAAAATTATTCTAAAAGTCAAAAGTTCAACCAATGTCTAGAGCAGAACCTAATCAGACAGCCTTCATAATCATATCATAGGCATAAAGGCTTCGTTATCATAAAAGGCTACCAGGGTAACCACAGGAACATCTACTTGCCTGGATCACATGCTGACCAATTACAAACACAATATTCATCCAATCATATATCATTCAGCAGTGGCGTAGCAAGGTCTTGTGGCACCCGGGGCGGTATTTTAACATTTTAACTTGCCCCCCCCCCCCCTAACTCACAGTAAGTTAAAAAAACGACACCATATTCATAGCTGATTCTTACTTTATATCGACCATGAAGAATTATAAATTTTTTATGTAGATATTTAAAAATTGGGACACTTGATATTTTGGCTTTTTGAAAGCAATTTTAAGCTATTTTGATGATGTTTGTCTTGATAATGGGCTCCGCACAATTGATTAGCTTAGGCCTGCATATCGCAACTCTTCAGAATATGGGCAGGCTAATTGAAAATATTGAAATAGCTTGCTTGAACAGCATGTGATTCAGTTGAGTATTCCATTAGATCATTAGCTGGTTCACTTTGGGATTAGTACTTAGGACTCTATTATTGGAATTTAGAGAAAAAATGTGAATAATGAATCAACAAAGACAGCCATAGTTTCTCAAGTTGAAATCTAATATATCATATAGATTCAGGTGATAAAGCCACTGCAATCTTCTCAGATCTATCAAAGGCATTTGATTGTGTTAATTATAGAACTTTTTTGGAAATACTGCATAATGTAGGCGTAAAAGTGGTTGTAATAAATGGTTTGAATCATATCTTATTGGGAGAAAGCAATGTGTAGAACCAACTACAGTAGTTGGGAATAGTATAGTAAAGAATAAATCTAATAAATTAGAGGTCCAAGCTGGAGTGCCTCTGGCTCAATACTATGTCAATTGCTTTTTTGTTATATGTCAACCGTTTACCTAAAGAATTAGTTAGTGGTAGAGACCTCTGATTTGCAGACAATACATCACTCATTCACAGCCATTCCATTCTAGATAATTTAGAAATAAGCGCCCATATGTGCAGTCCATTGTCCAATTCTTAAACGAGTTAAAATTAACAATAAATAGTAAAAAATGCCAATACCTTCAATTCAAAAACAAACATAATTCAAATGAAGATAGGGCTATAAACGAGTTTGTAAACGATAATCAACTAGACCAGAATGAAAACATTACATTTCTAGGAGTTTTGTTGAATAGACGATTGACCTGGGCTCCATACATTGAGAAAATATGTTGTAAAATATTACCTATATTTGTCCTGCAAGAGCTCGCTAGATTGAATGACAAAAAGGTACTTTTTACAGCTTACCATGGGCTCTTACTGTCACATATTAGGTATGCTATCTTAGTATGGGGTACTTCATCAAAACAAAACCTTTATAGGGTGTATAAGATCCAAAAGAAAGTGGTTAGGTGTATGGAAAGAGTAAATAGATTAGATTCGTGTTGGCCGTTGTTCAAGAGACTTGGTCTCCTAACCGTACCCTGCTTATATGTGTATGAAGTTACTTTATATTTAAAAAAGAGCGATATTAGCCAAAATCTTGACATACAAGAAGCCGAGGAGATTATCACTTGGTGAGTAACAATAGTAGCTTATTCAAACAAAAACCTAGTTACATTGGTAGGAAACTCTACAACAAGCTACTGCAGTTTTCATAGTCTTGAAAATATAGAAATATTAAAAAACAATAAATTGAAAAAATATTTAGTTGATAAAGCTTCTTATAGTGTACAAGAGTCCCTTCCATATCAAAATTGAGCCTCACCTCAACTAATTGATATAGTAATTATAAGATAGTATATTCTTGATCTGACTTGTCGTATACTTCTTAACTGGAGTCTCAAGACGTAATCTACAAAAAAAGTATTTTTAGTGTCTTAACTTTTTTCAAGTTCACAATGTCATGTACACGGGTGATACTACTCTTTTAATGTTACATTTATTCAAAATTTACATATAACTTTTCATAATTAAAATAAAATTATATTTTCTAAAATATAACTTGCATAAATGAAGAGAGCTGGGAAAATTGCCACACTTCTACTACAGTAGACCACACTACAGTAGGAGTCTTTTTGGCATGAAATTTACACGAATTAAAATCTACTATGCTCACTTTCCCTGTGCTATATGCTGGTGCTGAATGAAATTAGTAATCGGTGTTATCCAATCAATTGAGCTTGCTTCATGAAATGAATTTTCATGTTTCGTAACAATTCTGTTTTGCTAAGTTCGCTCATGCTTCAATAATATTTTCATAAAAGTTTTTCCATCACATTATGCTTTCAAGCCGACTCTCTCGTTAACCACACTACTAGTGGTTGGGGCCATTATAATACTGATTTTAAAAACTTTTCTTGTTAAAACGTTTTGTTTTAAGTTGCCTGGAAGATTCAAAGCAAAACAAGATTTTGATTCTTCTGCTATATCACTTCACTAAAATTTAATGTTTTTATTAATATTTTTTCCACAGATAAAATCACTAAAATTCAATTTGAGTTTTTCCTGCAGATAGTAATATTGTCACCAATACTCTATTACTGTACATATAAAGTCTGAAGTGTGATTGTATAATGAATATTCAATTTCTCATGATGGTCTGTAGGTTGTTTTCAATCCGTTTTTCAACACTCATCGAATATAATAAACTGCATTTGATTCTTATGACTTCTAGATATTTTAAAATATTACAATACAATATTTTAAAATAAATAAGAGAGTAAAAATACCAATTAATTGAAGATCAGGTGGGCGGTACACTGATCATTACATGCAAAAAACCTGACGACGCATGATCTCTATCTATAAAAAGATGATACCCTGACTCACTCATCAACGCAAAGCCAAAACTACTAGGCCTATGAACTTGAAATTTCGTATGAACAATCCTTATAGGATTTCACCGTGCAATAAGAAAGGATTTTTCAAAATTCGCAATTTAAGGGGTGTTTTTAGGGGGTTAAAGTTTTACCTATGCAAAGCACGGGCACATGGCTAGCTAGCTTACTGGGATCTTTTAATCATATGGAAAATAATTTGAAATTTTTCGATCTGCTGTACACGCTGTTTCGATGGACAAGCTGTTTGTGTGTTTTGCAAATCATCGTTCACCTAACCTACTGAACTTGCCGGCCAAACAGCTTAAAGGAACAGCTGATAGAAGTCAACAGTTTTTAATCATATAGCAGGCCCCTTAGCGGCGTTATTTACGCTGTCTGGAACGAAATACTTTGCATGTAGGATACCGTACAGTCGGACCCTGGCAGTATGTAGGAAACATATGACGGGTCTGTATATGACGGGGTATGATGAAATGTAATTATGCCGGGTTGATGACATCTGTTAACCAATGCAGCTAGAAATTTGAAATGTATTCTCAGTAGGAGGTGGCGAATAATAAAATAAAAAACCTAGCTTCTACCCTAATAGTCATTGAAGGTTTAAATTTGAAATTTTCATTGAGAGGTGGTGAGTAAGGTCTTACTGTGTAAGAAAACAACGAAGGAGGCCTCTCTGATCAGCTGGAAGAGCCCTAGGACTAACTTCTTCCCTAATAGTCCTAGAAGGTTGAAATTTGAAATGTAACCTCAGTGGGAGGTGACAAATAATAAAATCAAGAATTTTTTATGAGAACGCAGCAACGCGCGTCGGGCCAGCTAGTATTACTATATAGGCCTATAGCTGGACATCAGAATCAATTATAAATCGACATGATAGATAATCTTTCTACCTCATGCATTAAATTATCAAGTTCCCAAACCGGCAAAAACGTCAGTAAAAAAAGGAAAACTCACTCATGATTAGTATGATTCCTAATCAATAGTTGGATTTGTCGATTTGATATTGATTTTACTGTTATTGATGTTGACAAATTATGAAGTAACAAGTGTTTTATTGAAACAATAATTGATACGGTATTTATTATGATATTCCACTAGACTTTTCTATAAACTATTTATGAACTACTATTTATAAACTATTCTATAAACTAGTTACATTTCAAGCAGCGGAAGTTTTCCAAAATAAGTTGGTAATGAAGTTTTCAGTTCTTTCACAGAAAGTCTTTGTACATAGTCATTCAATTTATGATGTAGACACTGTCGTAATTTTCTAGTAAATTCTCAATTTCACTGTTTTAAGCATTTTCTTGTTTTCTGATAGATCCACCAATAACTGATGATTATCAAGAAACTGATTGTTTCATTTAAGGAACTCATTGGCGACATTGAAATACGTGTAGTTAGCTTTCAGTATCTGTGAAACAAGTAAAGAAAACATTGTTTCAATATGTCATGGATAATAATTAAACCAGTAACTCATTTTTCAAAATACAAAATATTTTAAAGTAAAACTAAGTAGATGCTATTATAATATTGTACAGCAATACCCATTATCACAGTTTGAAAAAATATGTTTTAGAAAAAAATATGGTCCTGTCATTGATGTAATAATGTGAAAGAGATGCACTCTACTAACAAAAATTAATAATGATTGTAGAATGTTTGAAAGCACATGCTATTGAGCTCACCAAGGCGGCTGAAATCAATAATATATCACACGCGCAATTTAAAATGATATTGTTGGTGTACCAAATTTAAAAATGTTCAATGGGTGGCAAAAAAACTATTTTTTTTAAGGGACATCCGATCTCAATGTGTGATAACTTATTTTAATCAGCTGATGAAGGCAGTTCAATTCCATATAGGCCTACTGAACATTCATTTTTATATACTCTGTTCAGGGAAAGGAGAGACAAGCCAAAACAAACATTTGCATTTGTGAGTGAAAAATTTATGACTCATATCAGCTGTAGACTTTTTTTTAGACTGCTCGATTAATCCGGTGGTTCGGAACCCACCTAAAACTGTTGGTGCAACTCATCAATCGTCATCATCCAACTCATTACCCACGCACAGATCTCAGACCTATGTGGGCTTCATCCTAAAAAAAAAATTTCCACCTGTTCACACTGAGTTCATTGTCACAGTCACAGTGTCGCTCTGAAGGTTCCTAATGCGGTTTGATACCGATTCTCTTATACACTGCGTGTTAATTGTACTTCTGTAATTAATTGATTTCTTTAATGTTGTATTATTTAGAAAAAGTGCATTCAAACGTTGTTATGCTGCGTGTTGGTTAATTTGTTTAAACTACATTCAAACGTCGTTTGCTAGCATTTATTTCACTGTACTTTTGTGAAATTTGTTCAATAATAATAATAATTATTATTATTATTATTATTATTATTAGCCGTAGAGCTCCCGAAGTGGAAGACACTGAGCAAAATAATGATAACTTATTGGACTTGGTGGTGTTCCTCCTGTTCGCCCACCAGCTTTTCATTTTCTGAGAAAAGGCAGCTTTTCTTTCTTCACTCCATCTTGTTCCGACTCTTGGAGCTTCAACCTCTGGAATAATTTCCCATTTATTAATTTTTGTTCTAAAGTTATTTCGATTGGAAATGTCATTATCAGTAATATTTGCCAGTACTAGATCTTTTTAACATTTTGAGTCCATTCTCCTCCATTGGCAAGTGAAGCTACATATTTTACCAATTTTTTTGTAGTTCTATGATCAGGAAGCCTCATGATATGACCATAAAATTTAAGGCATCTTTTTCTCATGTCTGTTGCTATATTTGAATGTTCTTCAACTATGATATTTTTCTGTAATCTATAACCGTTTCCAGTTAATCTTGGACCAAGAAATTTCCTAATTATTTTCCTTTCCTCCTTCTTCAAATTTTCCATATTGGCTTTCCTGTTGAGGCTCAGGGTTTCACTGGCATATAGCATTGAAGGTTTGATTACTGTATTATAGTGTCTAATTTTTGTGTGAAGAGACAAGCATTTTTTATTATAAATAAATTGCACCAGCCCTAGGCCCTTACGAGCTTTCTGTATTCGATCCTGCTGTGAAAAACTCTCCAAAATAACTTCTCCTAAATATTTAAAAAACGGCACCCTGTTGATTGTTCCATATTTGGTTTGTAGTCTGGTAACTTCTAGGTTTGTAGTTATGAACACTGTTTTTTCAAAGGATATTTGTAAACCAACTTTTCCAGCACATTCTTCTGAAGTCTCTATCTCTTCGCCCAAGTCTGCCATTATTGCAAGATCATCTGCAAAAGCCAAGTAGGGTATTTGTAAATTATTTTTCTTAGTCCCAAGTGAGATTGGCTTCCAGAGGTTTCCTTCTTTGAGTTTCTTCTCCCACTCTTCCATTACTCTATCCAGAACTATGTTGAATAGCAACGGAGACAATCAGACACTGAACTCAGTGTGAACTAGTGATGAGCGTTGATTCAACGAACTTGTTGAATTAACTGTTTATTGGTTATTAACGATTCAACTGTTTTGTCTCCTCAACTAAACCAGTTGACGCTTCAACTACATTTCCACAACAACGGTCAACGAGCTCAACGCACTCTTTTGGCGCTCAACGCAACTGGAATGGAAACCTGTTGAGTCCAACTGTCACTAGCAAACTAGTTGATCAGTTTTTCAATCGAATAATGTTACGAAACTTTCAGATTGAGACGATTGTTTCAAGTCAGGAGTACTCCCATTTCTCTACTGCATGATTTATTTTCAGTAATCTGGTTGTTAACAATACACAACTGCACATGAAGCTCGACTGCCTCACGTTGAAATAAAATTATTTAGGCACTAAAATTCTATGTGATAGCAGGGCTATTAGTTTACAATAATTTACATTGATTGTATTATAATAATGCGTTAATGTATAATAATAGCTCCATGGCTACTGTAGTCATGCTGTACCGTAGACTAGTCTAGGAAATTAAAAAGGGGAATTAATGTATTCGCTCAATGAGGCTAATTAACAAAAAAATTTAACGACGTAGAATTTTAAGATTTACAATTTATTAAACAATCGCACATTTCACAAGAGAACTTTTTTAATCCTTATATTTACTTAAGAACATTAAATCCTTATTTTTTCAGTAAAAATGATGTACCGTATTTGAAATAAGAAGGCTTACTACATTCATGATAATAATTATTATATTGAGCTCTATCAGAAATTAAGAAGTTATTTTATTAATCGAAAATCGAATTAAGGCTGTTAATCAGTTATACTTTTGAATGAAATAGTGATAATACAGTAATTAGTTTAATGATATTTACATTAATGATGGAATTTTTCTCTGTAAATAACTAATTACAAGAATATATGACTCATACTCTCCATCAAAACCTAAATCACGTAAAAATAGAGATAGAGAAATTGTGATTTCAAATTCGAATCCAGTGCTCTAAAATTAATCAAATGCTTCGCAAAGACTCAAAAATAATCAAAACTGAGGAAGTTTTTCATCATTTCTATGAAGTAAATGTATTTCAACTTTTTATTCAATAAAAATCAACTTCCTTGATTTTAATTATTTTTGCATACTCGCGAAAAAAGGTATTCCGTCGTTCATCTTTGATGAAAACGCATATTCTTCATTAAATTCAACATTCAACTAGTTGAAACTTTCATCTAGTAAACGTTTATTCAAAACTAGTTGCGTTTCGTTGACGAGTAAACCGAGACTAGTGTGAACTGTTAGAAATTAATCGAGCACTCTACAGCTGATATGAATCAACAAATTTTCACTCACACAAACTCAAACGTTTGTTTAGGTTTGGCTCTCTTTTGCACAGAGTATAATTAAACAAGTATAATATCTAAAATAACGTTCAAAGCACGAAATAAATTAAACAAATAAAGAAAATTACAAAATACTTAAAGATAAATAAATTGAATTAGAAAGAGTAACTTACATTGGCCATACAGTTGAAGTCCATTACATAGAGACCAAATGGCTTCAACTGAATTGGCTCCATGGATTTACTCATCATCACTAGTAAAGAGCGCTTCATCCATTGCGGTTTGTCGACCCAAGCGCATTCGTAAAATGACATTCGTAGTTTCTCTCCCTGTCGAAGAGTAATTTAATATTTGTTAAAAATTATAATGTATGATCACAATGCTTTCATAGCAATGAATGAATAATGAATGAATAATGAATTTTATTTCCAACCTTAAAAAACATATAATACAAATTTTGCAAAAAAAAAAACAGGAAATTAACTGGCCACTACCTCCAGTACATGTGGCCAGTGTGCAACTAAGCTTAGAACTTAATTTATAAAAAAATAGTTTGAGTCTAGTCAGCATATATAGTACAAATACTGCCTGCAGCGCAACAGAGTAAATTAATTTCTAGCTCTTGTTATATTATCCAAATATATTCCAATATTATCTAAAATTATCGAAATTCTTCTTGGAAAGCAATTTTGCATATTTCTTGAGGCTAATGACTTGCTCTGTAAGACACAGTTTGGTTTTCGAAAAGGTCTCTCAACCACACATGCCCTGATTAGATTAGTTGAAGAAATTATTGATTGTTTTGAGGATAAATCTTCTGCTGCTGTCTCATTCTGTGACCTGAGCAAGGCGTTCGATTGTGTGTCACATGACATCCTTCTAGCAAAGTTGAAACACTTACATGTTGAGGGACTTGCTCTTGAGCTATTTTCATCCTATCTGCAGGGCAGAACTCAGTATGTATGTGTGGATGGTGAGAACTCCAGCACTTTACCTGTTAAATGTGGTGTGCCTCAGGGATCTGTCCTTGGTCCACTGCTCTTCTTAATCATGATTGATGATCTTAGCATAAATGTCCCTTCAGAAATTGTCTTGTATGCAGATGACACCATAGTTCTTAATAAGGATACAGATGACACACAGGCTATGGCACTGTCTAAGAATAATCTGAGCATTGTCCGGAGTTGGTTAAATGCTGATGAATTGTTTCTTAATGAAGACAAAACAATGGCTGTCACTTTTGGGCTTAAAAATAGATCTTCTACAAATAATACTGGTAATGCTCAAAAATTCCTAGGAATCACTGTGGACTCAACTCTAAGTAGGACACAACACACAACTAGTCTAAAAAATAAGTTGAGCAGCAGTGTGTTTGCCCTTAAACGATTGTGTGGTGAGCTTGGCCAAGATGGAAAAAGGCTGTCAGAGTTATTGCCAGAGCGGACAATCGTGAGCATTGTAGAAACATTTTTAGAGAACTTGGTATTTTAACACTCTTTTCATTATACATAATGCAGTGTTTGTTGTTTTTAAAAACCAACCCAGATAGAATGCTGATGAGAAGTGCTACACATTCATATGATACAAGATTTAGTCAATCTCTAAGGCTAGGCGCATATTGAGACGCGGCTGGCACGTGTGACATGACATGACACTATCGCGCCGCACGCATAGCGTCTTGAAACGCATATTGCAACGCAGTTTTGTGGGTGAACTCTTGCCTGTTAGACGTGTTTTTTATTTGTTTCAAAATGAATAAATCACAAATAAAATTATGTCTATTAGATCTACGCTCGGATTCTGATTCGGATAGTGGTGCTGAAGACGAGATGTTATTGATTTTATTAACAGAAAAGAAACTGAAATCTCCTAATAATGTTAACCTCAATGTTTTGGACAATGTAACATTTATTCAAAATTTGTGAAGGGAGCAGTTTTGGACTTGAGTCTGTTGCGCCTTCACATTCGTTGTAAATTTGTCACAATAAATAAATAATAAATAAACAAATAATACATTAGTAATGAAATCCCATTTCATCTTTATTAGCACTGATCAGTTGAAGCAGTAGCAACAGTTAAAAATTAAATTTTTCTAATAGATTAAACAAATTTTTGACAATATTTTAATTTTCTACTTTTATTATTTTTCTTGTCTTTGAAGTGAATTTCATTGAGCTTTTGTTGTTGAAACTGGCAGATATCACTTTGATACAAGAACCAAATTAGTAGCAATACGACCTAACCTTATCAATATTACAGTAAAGAAATAATATAGATATTAAAAAGAAATCTCTCGAAGTTACATTACTGCACATATTTATTATATCCTGGGAGTCTGTACTGGTGGATCAAATTAAAACTGAGCATTTGATTGGTCCAATCATATTACTAATTCCATGAGACGCGTGGGACATGGGACGCGCGGCGCGACAAACTGTGGCTCTGCCACAGCGCCACGCATGTCGCGTCTCGCGACAATAGCGCTGCGTCGCGTCGTGTTGCTAATTTGCGTTGATCCATTCCTTTGCAAGAGTTACAAAAACTCGCGCTGTGTCATGTCGCGCCACACGCGCTGGTCGCGTCTCAATATGCGCCTAGCCTTAATGTTACCCGAAGTAGACTTCATAAAACGGACCAAAGTCCCTCAAATGCATCAATTAAGTTCATGAACAGGCTTCCTATTGAGGTAAGGCAACTTGATCATAGGAAGTTCAAACTTATAATACAAACATTCCTCTTGAGTAACCCCTTTTACTCAGTTAAAGAGTTCTACAACAGAAAATTGACTGTGGAGGATTTTAAAATTAAATAATTGACCAATTGATTAAGTGACTATAATGTATTATTTTTATTTGATGACTTATTTGTATCTAGTTTTATATTGACTTGCCTATGTATCAATGTGTGATATTCTTTTGGGCTAATAAAAAATATTCTATTCTATATTCTATTCTATTCTATTCATTTTCATTTTGTTATATTCATTTTTCTACTTAGAATTTATACCAACACATGAAATAAGCACAATAATAAAATTATTATCAAAATCAAATTGTAGATGATGTGCAATCCCACTCTACTTTGGTAGGTTTTATTCTTTCTAACAATGTTTTAAAAACTTACGCTTGTACACTAGGTACTGAGAAAATTATTATCAAGTCATTTTAGGTTACTGAGAGAACACCAAAGAATAATCTAGATTGACAGAGTTTGTGATTTATGAGAAAATATGCAGTAAGAAAATGCTGTGCAACTCTTATGATATATTAAGGTCAATCAAACAATAAACAATCGTAATGGGGTATCAAGTTACCCATTCATGTAGCAACTTATGAATAAATGGAGTAGGAAATGTAAGACAAAATCAATTAGAAAACTACTTTAAAATTCAATTTATTTTTTGAAAATTTATTTCGAAGATAAAAAATTGTTAGTAACAAAATCTTACCTTGTTTTTTATATCTTGGCCGCTCTTTGTAGATGAATACATAATAAATAGAAAAACACAGTAGATAAATGCGTATTTCATTCTTATGGCAGTCTCTTTCATCTGAAACAATGCATTCAATTTTTTCAGATGAGCTTAAAACTTAAATTTGTTGACTTACCTGTTGAGATTCTTGATTAGGTTAATAATAAAGTCTATAGAAACTCGGTAAATAATTTTAAATACTAGTAATACCTAATACCAAGTAAAACCACATACGTAGGTACTCAGTATATAATTCACAATGGTCATACAAATTACCAATGATGATACAAATTACCTGAAATATAGTACAATCAGTGGCGTAATGTACACCCCCGGAGACCCCGCGGCGCGGGGGGGCCCGGGCTATAAGGCGGCCTGGACGGAAAAAATATTTTTTCCCGTGCCCGGACTGAAATATATATATTTTTTTCAAAAGAAATAGAAGTTAAACACAGAAGGAAGAAAGAAAGAATGAATAGGCTAAATATTGCCAGGTCAATGTTTATTGTCTACTTTGTCAATTTGCAAATAGCTTTAGCGATGGAATTCAGAAGCAGGATGTTGTGACTTCAGGAGATTGAGACACACCGAGTACACACTCTTCAAACAAACTAGTCTAGACTGTTATGAATCATGAATACGGCTATTATGTTTGTTATTATCAGAGAGAATAGAAGTAAATTATTCTTCTTCTATACTCTCTGGTTATTATGCTATTATATGTGTCTCCAATGTACAAATATTGGAGGAAATGAATTATTTTCCCATCGAATTTCTTAGCTTATACGTAGAAATGGGAAGTGGGGGTTGTGTAGAAATCAAAGTTAACAGTTTTCTTCATACAGTATATTGAATTGAATTCAGTCTCTTTCGAATCGTCCAGCAAGATGCATGTACACGTGTCCATTTTATTCGGAGTGCCATTTTCTTCATTTATATTCTATTTTTCATAAGATAGTGCCTATTGATTAAGTGCTTTTTTTAAATTAACCTTGTGTCTAAGTACACGATGAGGCAAATTTTGAGATAACACCACTTATGAGACAAGGAGCAGAGGTGCTAACCAGGAGGCTGTGAATGTGGATCCTATGGAAGAAATCAATTTAAAGGTTTCTTTGAAGTTAATTATTTATACTAAAACCAACTCTCAACTATTTCCGTCTTTCAGGAACCCGTGGCTAGAGCCAAAATCATTAGATTAGTCCCCCTCACCCCATGAAACAAGATTGAATTTTAAAATTTAATTGAGAAAAAAGGCTTTAGTTCTTACATAATTATGAAAACTGCCCACAAAATATGCAAGTTTTTCAGGGGGAGGGGGATATTTATATATTTTTAATGAGAGGGGCACGGCAAATTGGTTGCGGGGGGCCCAATTGGAAAACGTTACGCCACTGAGTACAGTCATCTATAGATATGATAACATTTAGTACAAATCAATGTTTGCATACCTTCAATATGAAAATCATGCACAAGCATGGCTGAAGTCCATAAATATTGACGAATGTCACAATCACAAGTTTCAAGTGTTTTGATAGTAATGAAACCAGCCTGAAAATAGAAAAATAAACTTTTAAATTTGAAAACTATAGCAATGGCAACAATAGCAAAGTCCTGAGGAGTAAATGTGGCTAGAGTAGTGACATGTTATTGCACGTTTTATTTGTTTAGAGAATTGAATTCACAATCCATCATGGTGATGAAAAATCCACATTATTTTTCATAATTATTGGTGTTTGATATTCAAAGAAACAATTCAATAAAGAATTCGATGAATTCAATTTATTATAAACTGCAATTTACAAAAAATGTGAACTCTCTCATAAACATCATCTCACATCTGAGAGAATAGAATTTCATCAGCAAATAATTCACTTGGAGGATTTCAAAAGTATTAATTTCATCAAGATGGGAGAGTTTCTTCATCCATTGGAAATACACGCATCTTGAAAAAGTTGTTGCTTGGGGTTATTATAAAGAAGCATTAGGAAAGACCAGAATCATATCAGATAATTTCTTTTATATATATAGCAGGAGAAAAATATTTCAGGAAATGCTAGAGTTTATGAAAATTAAGTTTTATCAATTCAATCAATTAAAAATTAATTAGTTTTCATAGCTGAGATTTCCTACACATTGAAGTTTCTAAAATGCTATGATATCTGTGGGATATCATTTTTTTTATAATGCATTCATTGAAATAGTGCGGAGATGATTATGGTGGCCAACTATGATTTCAAAAGTACTGATAATTATTATTCAATAGATAAAAAACTGAAAGCAGTAGAGGAGGGTAGAATACACAATATTCCATCCTCATGGGATTAGTTTTTAAGACTTGCAGTGCTTACCTAAGAATGTGTTGATGATGTTGTATTATAGATGATAAAAACTGTCTCAACTTGACTTCATCATTGCCTTGCACTATCTCAGTGTCTTTGCCACTGGCCGAAATAGCACCTATTTCCTCCATTGACTGGCACAACAGTTGCATTTCAGTCTCAACGCATCTTATTGTGCACAAGTAGACCTGAAGATTGAAGAAGAGTTTAACCTTAGAGAGAAGCATAGAGTTTTTTGAGTACTTTTAGTTTTGGTTTTGAGCTGGATGTTATTACATCAATTGTGAAGCTTTCTGAACTTCGAAACTGGGAGATTAAGCTACCATAATCTGGAGGACACAGAGTTTGGAACTTTGCTCTGTGGGCATCATCATCAAAAGAATCTTATGAAAATGTAATAGCTCAGCCTAAATTTTATTTATTGTCTTTAATAATAACGTTTGTAAATAATTAATCACCTAGAGAAACGAAGTATTAAATTACTTATTTTTTCAGTGGATGAATTCAATTGATTATGTCCAATCATCAACACCAGCAGACAGGTGAATGCAGTTTTCATTTGATATTTAGAATTATATTATTTTCTTGAATGTCTTGATCCAAAACGATCTGCATTGTTGATATTAACTTTTTATGGTAGATTTAATGACTTGCAGTCAATTTCAATTGAGAATAAATAAATATTTACTCATATAGGCTGTTGAAAGTGAATCATCACAATTCAAAAAAGTGTCATTACCCACTTGGCAGTTGTTGCAATATTTTGATGTAAAAACTTTCAAACTTGCTTAAATATACTGTAATCTGTGTACTAATATATATATATATACTCAATTTTCCTTTACATATACATATGTAAAGGAAAATTGAATATTGGCTATACATAATGGCATAGACGATCCATCAAGGAGACTAGTCATGGTAATGGCCCGGCTTAGTCCAGCTTTTTGCTGTAGATCGCCGTACATTGCAGGTAGTTGGTGTCCGGTCAAACCAGATTGCGCTACCGACTCGCTCTTCTCCTCCAACCACCTCAAGAATGACCCACTAACAACATACCACCACCAATGGTAACTTGGCCACTGTATATTTCAGCGCCAGCGGGGAAGGAAATTTGAATGCCGAGTTGGCGACAACTTGCCGGGCAGGTTGTTTGTTTACCTTCTAAAAATAGATGAGTGCATTGCTTCCGAGACCAACCTGTCAGGCATTTGTCCTTTGTCCTACGGTATGTTTTCGTGTATGATAAAGAATCCTGATCTACAGAAGCGACAGCAACTGAACTTTTTGACATTTTTGTACTGTTAAATTGATCTTATTTTCTCACTTTCATAAGTAGTAAATGAATGGATCATTTAGTATTTTTATTTAACTGATAACATGCTAGATTAACCCTGGAATGTTAATCATTCGTGAATTTTACATTAAAAAATGTCTTCTTTTTCTTCTTCTTTGTTGGTGTTCTTCTTCTTCTTCTATACCAGTTATTGATTATATTATTTGATAATTTGATTTATTTATAAAATGTATAATTAATAATAATAATCAATAATTATATTTTATAAGTTGCTAATAAAGCATTTACTGGGTTAGAAAATTTCTATATTTATCAATTACAGTACGGTAATCATTTTTTTTTTTTCAACTTTTGTTTAGTTTTTAATTTTAGCTTTTACTGGAGTTTTTTCAGCCGGTAAAAGTCTGAGACTATTCATTAACACGGGTTTCTGAGTGTCCATGAGGATTTCGTCTCTGTTCGTTGAAATTAGAAGGAAAACGATTGTAAATCATTGAGGAAATATATAAATAAAGTTCAACAAAGAATGATGTTCGATTGTAAAGGATTAGTTAAAAACAATCTGCAGAGGTTGAATAATGAAAAAAATTAATGGGAATTGCGACGGATTGTGCATTCATCCCATCGTTCTTGCATTTGACTCGTTGTCTTGTATAATCATAGAATGAAGGGTTGATGGTTCGTCTACGGTAGGAAAGAAAGTCGAAGTAGGCCATAGATCAGGGATAGTAAGATTGGTTCGTCTATCATTGAGTTGTTGTCCTCATTCTTTCTCTCTTGACACAGTTCCTTTCTCACTCGCATTGTGCTGTGGAGTGGGGTCCGGTCGGTTGGTCACCTTCTCTCTTGCACACCAGTGGCGTACCGAGGTTTCAAGCAACAAACCCATAAGACCAATTGCAGTGCAAAGATTGGTCTTATGTGTTCGCTGGTTTCAAGCGCCCTGGAGCAGAAGTGGCTTACGACGCCCCCCAGCAGTGCAAACGCTTTTCTAGCTTGACTTATAACTGAATTCAAGAACATTAATTACAGCCTTATTATAGCTCTATTAACTACTAACAATTTTCCATTACCAATAATTTTTGTTGTATGCTGCTACTATTATCACTATGACTATACTATCTCAATTTTTCTACAAACAATATATTATATACAGTGGAACCTTGATAAATCGAATCTCAAGGGGAACGGCAAAAGTTCGATTTATCAAGGATTTCGATTTATTGAGGTACGATTTATCAAGGTCCATCTTAAAATACTCCGATTTATAGAGGTTCAAAACACTTACCTTTTCAGAATCTTATCCAATAAGCATGCAACTTCGATTTACTATGGTTCTCTTATTACAACTTCGATTTATAAAGGTCCGAAAACTGCAAAACTTCGAATAATAAAGAGTTTTCTGTCAAACCTTTCGATTATAGAGTATTAAAGCTCAATAGATCCAAAAACTTCGATTTATCAAGGTAATATCCATGAAATCTTCGATTTATAAAGGTAAAATAACATGGTGGTAGGATAGCAAGTTCTAGGGGAATTGGAAAAATTCGATTTATCAAGGATTTTGATTTATTGAGGTTCGATTTATCAAGGTTCCACTGTAGTATGTAATATAATGGAGAACGGAATATAATGACATACAGTACATAACAGTAATACATATGTTGTAAGTAAAAGTCAATTCTCTCTCAAGAACGGTGCGCCCCTCAGAGCCTTGCGCCCTGGAGCGACTGCTCCACTCGCTCCATTATCGGTACGCCACTGTTGCACACAGTTGCTCTTCCACTCGCTCCAAGTCGTTTCCACCAGATTGCGCTTCTTTACCATGCCGTTACGACCAGATATCGAAAGATGCCAATAGATCGCGCCACAATTTTTCTGTCCAATATTTTAACATTATGTGGGACATCTACTTACTATCCCTGATCAATGATAATGGTGTATATATATATATATATATATATATATATATATATATATATATATATATATACACCATTATGTATAGCCTAAAGGAAAATTGAATTGTTATCCCACACATTAAATTTTATTGTGCCAATGTTCAATAATTGTAAAAACCTTGGTTCATTGTATCAAAAGTCTATGAATAAATTGAATTTGAATAATTTAATGTGTTACTGATTGAAAAGTAAGCTAACCTTGTAACTGACGCCCCACATATAAAAGAGCAGGATGTACCAAGTGAAGGCCAGCAGTTGGGCAATCAGGTACCCAGGTATTGTCCTAAATCTTTCAGGCACATAGACAAAGATGATAAATGGCACATTTTCAAGTTTTGATCCAGTTAAGTAGGACTTAAACAGGAAAATGATAACCTGAACTAGTGGCAAACAGCCTCCAAATATGAACATCAGTTGGAAGGCTCTGGTCGAGACCATGCTGAACAGTTTGATAAACTTGTTTGTTTCTACAATCAAACGATTTCTCTCAATTGATGTGTTCTGGTACTTGACGTTCTTCAAGTATCTGTGAAAGAATCAACAAAGACTGTCATTAGATGCTATTAAATTGCATATCTGGGACTCTAGTCTACAAAGCAAGAACCAGTGATAATCAAAGTTTTACTTTGTAACAATTTTATAAGCTACAACAAGTACTGATGAACAAGATCTAAAACAAATTTGTTTCATGACATTGTTATGAACTTGAAGAACTATTGATATAACTATAAACAATTACTTTGTTATATAAAATTCTAATTTTGAAATTTGGATTACTTTGTGAAACGTTGCTCATGAGCAGTGTTCAGTTACACTACACCTTTATTTAACAAAATAATAAAATTCAGAATAAAACCAGCAATAAAATTATAGACAATATGGAAGTTTTCCACATAGTATGCAGCTTGAGTCGTTCTCATTGCACTCTCATATATCATAAGAGAATATTAAGAGAACTTGAACTATTTTCTTGCACATTATTTACTTGACCAGGACAGTTCTGTTCATGCACATGTCAGATGTGTAGAGTAATCAGAGCAATATTGGTCAAGATTGATCAAGAATAACAAGCGCAAAAATAGGATAATGATTTCCCAAAACTTGGTAAATAAGGGATACTCAATTCTTTCTAATACCTAGTCTTCAAATGGGAATCACACATACCAGGCTATCTATGTTGAGTGCTATCACTAATGATTGGAAGTAAAAATTTTGGATAAAACCTTGAAACTGGTTGAGCCAGTTGAATCCAAGTCAACTCATAATAATTTGAAAAGAATTGAAATATAGGATAAATATAAATTAAATATTCTATGTTGAGCTACCTACTTGTTGGGGCCGAGACCTTCTTGACCTAGGAGGATCTCATGTTTGGCCATTGTCCAATATCACGCCATTGGTGTTGTTAAGGTAGCTTTAGAGGTTGAGGAGAGAGGAGATCAGTTAGGACCATATGCGAATATATGAGTTGTAAAGGAAGAGAAATAAAAAGAGAGATATAAAGGAAGAGAAATAAATGATGCAGACTTACCAGACATTGAGTTGAAGTGGTGGGGTCACCCCAAGTTAACTGCCGCTGGCTGCACATTGTTCAGTCAGGTAAAGTTGTCGTGAGATGTGTGAGGATGTATGATAAAGGAAGAGAGAGTGAATGAGAAGAATATGAGAGAGTGAGAGAAAAAGAAGAGAATGGAGAGAGAATGAATGTTTGGGCACTTGAGTACAGAGACCGTCTCTACAACTGTGACTATTAACTGCAAGAGCGACTACTTGACCAACAAGCAACTGAATCAACTGAAACTTCTTGATTTACACTACTTGAGGGCAACTACTAGACTGGCCAAGAGCGACAGCTAGACTGACCGAAAGCAACTGCTAGACTACTAAAAGCGACTGTAGAGGATCAAAACAGCTCAGCTCAGGGCTACAGCTACCTTATCTCAAAGATAAAGACTGGCCATAACACTACTCTCTACTCAAATAAGCTGCTAGCTATTCATTTCATCCCTATAACATCTGAGTATAACAAATTTTGTTTTCTATTTTGTAGAAATATGAAAAATGTATCAGAAAATAATATGTTTTAACTTGTAACTACGTTTATTTTATGATAATTGTTTGTACCTCTTTAACACATCATTTTCCAAAATGTACATATGGCTCTGTACAAAATATCCACTAGTGGCAAAAAATGACATGAGTATCTCTTTCATAGCCAAAATTCTGTTCAGGAAGTCTGGCCATTCATAGGTGAGACAGAAGATCAGATTTATTTGAAGAGTCCAGGTCAGTGCAAAGAACAGAATTCCTAATTTTCCAGTGATTCTCCTATCACCAAAAGCCAGTAAAAGACTTTCTTCGGTTACCTGGTCATCTGTCAATTCTCTGGTGCCTTTCTTATTACCAGAATCTGATAAAACACTTTTTTCAGTAATCTGCTCTTCAAGTCTCCCCATTTTACCTGGAAATGAAGATAAATCATCAAACTACCTTTCAATTCAAATATTGATTGATATTGCCTGTCCTATTACATGGGAAACCATAGTTGGAGAGGTTTTCTACTCCCTTTTCTCTCACCAGCTCATCCCACCACAAAGCCAGCTATTTATACAAGCAATATGTTTTCATATGTATAGATTTGCTATTTATATTTTGCTTGTGTTGAGTGTGCATTAAATTAATAAACTGAAATTGAATCCCTTCAAGTGACAAACTTAGAAATTGAAACATGATTTCAGAATTTAAAAATAAAATTTTGATTGCAGATCTCTATAGTGGCGTTTTTGGAACTTTATGAAAATGAAGATTTGTTCTGCCATTATTTGGAAGGTATTTTTTAAATTATTGCTGAATAATGAATCAAAATATGACTGCAAAACTGTAAGAATAAACAAAGCAACAGCACCTAAGCAACAGCCCTAAGAGCAAAATGAAGCTAATTTCCAGTCTATTTTTCTACTTGCCTTGAATTATGCTTATACTGTGGTTGTAGAGGAATCTTCTAGCGAATTTAAGTAAAGTTTGAGCTGGTAATAACTTTGACACAACACATGACTGACTTTGTTTTTAGAAGTTAATGAATATTTTGCTCACCAATTATAGAAAGATGGAAGTAAATTTATTCTTGAGAATTCAGCATAAATCCAAATTAATAATATCTATTGATTAATGTTACTTATTGTGTAATCGTTCTAGTACTTTTACTTGGAAAACGAGATATACCAGTGATGGAAGCAACTTATGACCAACACAGTTGACATACCCCCGCTTCACGGGGGTAAATACATTTGAACCTCGCGCTCATTCTCCAGTAGGCTTTGGCGAAAACGCTGTTAGTTTCCCGGGCTGATAACAGATGGCGCTAGGTGTACTTCCCACTCACTTGCAACTTTCGCGAGCCTAGCCTCTCCCTCAGGCGAAATACAGAATTTCGTATATAAGCCAGCACCGCTCAGCCAACAGCATTGCATTCACTACTCCTGAAAGGAAGCTCACTCTCCTACTTGGTGTTACTCTGCCGATGTGTGACGTCGCTGACCACAGCACCTCACTGTAGCGGAAACACCCCCCCCCACCCCCGTTTTGTCGAGCGACCTTAACTAAATCAGTGTTATTATTTTCTTCACCACCTTCCTCCTTCTATGCCACGTCAGCGAGCAGGAAGGCGGATACAGCGACTCCGGCTCCTTCGTCAACTCTGGATGTTGAAGGAAGAGTCAAGGGCGGTCTCGGCTTTAGCGGCAGAGGTAACTGACGCTGATTCGCTCGCGGCTCCATTCACTACCTCGCCTCCTATTCTTAGTGACTTGGCTGAGGGTGTGAAGGGAATCGCGGCAAGCAGCTCTACCTACTTGCATGCTGAACCACCGAGTCCAATCGAAGGCTACGACCCGACCCGTCCAGGGCTAAACGGGGAACCCCTACCAGCTGACCGATTCAGAGGACTATTCAATCACCTCGACGCCCACATTGAGGAGGCACGCACCCCGCCGAGGGAACCCAAGAGCTTGGAAGAACTATTCCATCAGATCGACCAGTTCCTGCAAGTTCCCCAACTGCTCAGCCCGATCGACCGCCAGACTGTCACCAGCCACCTACCCTGGCGCTTATCCACGATTAGCCCAGTGAAGTTCCAGCCGGCCATAACTCCTGAGGGCCCACTCCCGGATCCCCGGAGCAGATCGATGAGGTCTATCTAGGCCTCCTTCAACACAAACGGCCCTCTTCAGGGCCAAGTTAAACAACCAGATCTAGAAGGGCGACCCCGCTCTACCGCCCGTCGGCATTTTGACATGTTGTGACAACCACCCACAACATATTGACGGCCCAACGTGGGACTTTACTGTAGAGTATACAGTAGACCCAATCACCACCTTCTAGACCTCACTGTCTGGAGACAGCACTCTCCAGTGGCGCCCAGCAACCACAACGACCGTCACCACTATGGTGCTCACTCGGCGGCAAACCGAAGCTGCCGCTGTCACCACCTCTGCAGACGACACGCCCAGCACAAACCCCACCTCTGACGCCAGCCAAGACAGCCACCCATCTGGTTCCACCAACACCTGCAGCAACCAGGAGGTGACTACCATGCAGTCCAGCAGCGAGCCTGCCCTGCCCCCTGCCAGTAGTAACCAGGTGGTAACCACAGCACCATCTGCCAATGAGCCTACCCCAACACTGGCTCAACCAAACAACCATGGTATCCAGTCCAGCGGGAGACCCGCCCTGGAAGCCACACCGGTCAATTTTGTCTCACCTCATCCTCCAGTAACCAATGTGGCCTCCCTTCTGCCTTGTTTCCGAGGAAAGCTACATGAAGACCCTGCCTACTTCATGGCCCAGAGCATAGCCATCCTACACACTCACAGTGTACCCAGTTACACTTGGCTACCATTGCTAAAAACGCAACTACAAGAGGACGCCGCCACCTGGTGGCAAGAATATGGCGAGTTCATCTCTACCTGGGAGCAACTCCAAAGCCGCCTTCAAACCCGGTTCTCTGGGACTCACCGGATCGCTGAAGCCCACAAGGAGTTGTATGGGGCAACCCATAAAACCAGCCAGCCGGTAGAAAAATTCCTCAGGCAGAAAATCCAACTTCAGCAGCGACTAGGAGCTCACCTCGCCGAAGGAGAGGTTATCTCCCTTCTCATTAGTCAACTGAGTCATGAGCTCCGCACCCTGGTACGAGCTGCTCGACCTGCCGACTTCAAGGAATTGATTGCCATAGCCACCGAGTTCGAGAGCGACCTCGCCCAGCGCCCGAAGCCGAAACCAGCCGCACCTGCTGCCGCCGCCATCACTCCAGCCCCCCGTTATAACCAGCCACCGAACTGTCACCACTGCCCGGAGCGACACTTCCATCGGGACTGCCCTGTCTTGAAAGCCAAAATTCAGGGAAACGGAAATACTGGAGAGACCCGGACTCTGCCCCTCCAGCCAGGCAAGTAGGAGTCCACCCGCCAACCACACCAGTGAAGCCGGCTCTCGTGCCCCAGCCACGGCCGCCTCCACTGACACCAACTACAGCCGAGCCCTCCTCCCCAAGAACAAGCGCTCCAAAACCATTGCCACGCCAATTACCACCAGCGCACTCAAGAGGTACGACTGCTCACTCGACCCAACTGCACACTCTGTCAGCCACACCCAAGGACAACACCACTGACTGTCTTGGTCACACCATCGGAGGCACCAGCCCCTCCTTGGTCGTCAAGGCAGCCACGCTGGCTTCCCTTACGCCATCCGTCCCCACGGTAAGCACAGATGCTGTAGAAGACACCGAGATGAGTCCAGCCCACCCCACACCGAGTTCCAAGCCAGCTGCTATGACCCTACAGGTAACCGGCCAGCCTTTGCCACGGATCCTTGTTCACCTTTCGGGAAAACCAGTGTACGCCTTGCTTGACTCAGCAGCCACGCACAATTTTGTGAGAACAGCCCACCTCGCTCACAGCCCGGACGCCCAGATGACTGAAAAAACAGTGATGCTCGCAAATCAAACTACCAGCTGCTCTACAACCCTCCAGGGACACCTGATGCTACAGATCCAACAGCAGTCACACTCCGTATTTTTCCTTGGTCTACCCGACCTACGAGAAGAGGTGATCCTGGGTCGCCCCTGGCTCACAGCAAATCACGCAGTAATGGACTTTGAACGAGATCGCCTAATCATCGGCCGTCAGCAACGAGAAGCCATCCTCTGGACAACCCCGCCAGCCCCTCCGGAAGAAATGAGCGAAGAACTGATAAATCAGTTAACCAGCGCCACTCCAACTGACCACCAACCAGGGCTACAACAGTTGCTCCAGCGGCATGCCAGCATCTTTACTGAGAGCACCCCCCTCACAACCACCACGGCAACCGTGCACAGTATCCAGCTCAACAGCCCCAAGGTGATAAACCGACGCCCATATCGCTACTCCAGCGAAAAGCTACGAGTAATTGAAGATGAAGTCACCCTACTAAAATCCAGAGGGTTGGTCGAACCAACTGACACACCCTATAATTCACCTATCGTCGTCGTCCCAAAGAAAGATGGCACGGCTCGTTTCTGCATCGATTACCGTTGGTTGAACGCCATCACCATCCCTGCCACCTCACCTCAGATGACACTACATGATACCATCCGAAGCTTGGGGACTGCCCGAGTTTTCAGCTCTTTGGATCTGCGGATGGGCTACTGGCAGGTACCACTGACACCAGAGTCGCGACCCTACACGGCGTTCACCACCCCATATGGAGAGAAGCTACAATTCAAGGTTTTGCCCTTCGGACTACGAAATGCCCCAAGCTGCTTCCAGTCCATGATGAACACCGTCCTGAGTGGTTACATCGACAAGTTTTGTTACGCCTATCTGGACGACATCATAATATACTCCAAGAACTGGGAAGAACATTTGCTACACCTAGCAAAGGTGCTCGAACGACTGGAGTTATATACCCTGACTGTCGCTGCCGCCAAATGCCAAATCGGTAGAAATAAACTAGAATACTTAGGGCATGTCATCACCACAGCAGGAAACCAACCAAAGCCACAGTCCATCCAAGCTGTCGTTACCGCAGAGCCACCTACCAACCGGAAACGACTCAAGGAATTCCTAGGACTCGTGGGTTGGCTACGAGAATTTCTGCCACATTCTGCTGAAATGTGTGCACCACTCACCGAACTACTCAGCACCAAAGCAAAGTGGAGATGGACTGACACCGAAGCGACTGTCTTCCGACACATCCAACAGGCAGTAACCCACATACAACCACTCCATCGGCCCGATTTCTCGCAGCCCTTCATCTTGCAAACAGACGCTAGCAAAATCGGGTTAGGAGCGGTTCTGTATCAAGAAATTGAGAACAACCGACACATCATTGCATACGCCAGTGCCAAGCTCAACCCCACAGAACAACGCTACCATAGCAACGAGCAAGAATGTCTAGCTGTGGTATGGGCTATCAAGCGTTACCGCCCATATCTGGAGGATAAGCCATTCATCCTGAGAACCGACAACCAAGTCATCACCTGGCTAAACGTCTCCAAGGACAGCCGTGCTAAGCTCACCCGCTGGGCCCTATTACTACAGGAGTTTAACTTCACCCTCGAACACTGCCCTGGGAAAGAGAATCAATTAGCTGATGCTCTATCCAGACAACCTACTGGCGAACCCGTGGGAGAAGGATGCCATGATCTAACCCGCACCATGCCCCCGGAAAAACCAGACACCGTAGAGGAACCCCCAACACTTAATGCCATTGAAACAGAGGCGACACTCCTTGAAAACCTGCGGAGAGCCCAAGCTGACGACCCACAGATGGAAGGGCGGAAGCAACGATGGCAGGAACTCAACTCAACGCCACCCACGAACTACTCACCGGCAGACCAGAAGTTCCTACTCCAGTACCGACTCCACAACGGTTTATTGGAAAGAAACATCAGCCTACAAGATCCCCAATGGCGTATCCTGGTTCCAGCAAACTACAAGGCACGGTTGCTCTATCAACACCATGATGACGACCTCGCAGGTCATCCAGGAAGCGACGAGACCCTCCGAAGTATCTCCCAGTATTATACTTGGCCACGAATGAGAGCCCAAGTGAAAGCTTACGTACGGAACTGTATGTTGTGCAGCTGCACAAAGAGCTACAACCGCGCAACCACCGCCAACCAACGACCAAGACGACCCCAGAAACCCTGGGATACCGTCTGTTTGGACTTGATGGGCCCCTACCCACTATCCAAATGCAAGAACCGCTACATACTGGTGGTTACCGACTCCTTCTCCCGTTGGATCGAAGCATACCCGCTACCCAACATGGAGGCTGCAACCATCTGTCGTACCCTTCAAACCCATTTCTTCCCCAGGTGGGGATACCCGAGGATACTACTGACCGACAATGGTACCCAGTTTACAGGGAAGACCTGGCTCGACCACTGCCAGCAATGGGAAATGGAGCACTTCACAACACCAATCTACCACCCTCGAGCCAATCCAACCGAAAGGCGAAATCAGGAGCTCAAGAAAGGACTTCGAGTAAGGATCCAAGACAAACATCAGGACTGGGAGTGCCGTCTGCCATCGGTACTTTTCACCCTAAGAAACCGACAGAATGCTGCTACAGGATATAGCCCCAGCCAGCTTCTATTCGGACAAAACCTACAGCGTCCTGGCGAATGGAACCATCAACCCACACTCGCCCCTCAATCCTGGGAAGACACTGTTGAACATCGGTTGACGACCCTAGCTCAAAACCAACAACAAGCCCGACAGAACCAGGACAACTATTTGCCTGCCACCACACCAGCCGACGAGACACCAGCTCGCTACCAACTCGGTGACCTAGTGCTGACACGCACCCACCCTCTGTCAAACAAGGCCAAACGCTTCAACGCCGGACTTGCCCACAAATGGAAAGGACCCTACTCAGTGGCACACCAACAAGGACACACCTATTGGATCACTCGAGAACAGGAGGTTCTAAAAGTCCACGAGGATCAACTACGTCCAGCCCCGCCTAGAGATGCTCATCAGTAGATTTAAGTTACTCACTCTTAGAGGCCATTATCTTATGTGGCACTCACCAATGTATTCAAACTTTTGTATATATTTTTGTTGTAATAAATCACTCGCTCTCGGCTCTTAAACAGGGGGGGGATTGACATACCCCCGCTTCACGGGGGTAAATACATTTGAACCTCGCGCTCATTCTCCAGTAGGCTTTGGCGAAAACGCTGTTAGTTTCCCGGGCTGATAACAGATGGCGCTAGGTGTACTTCCCACTCACTTGCAACTTTCGCGAGCCTAGCCTCTCCCTCAGGCGAAATACAGAATTTCGTATATAAGCCAGCACCGCTCAGCCAACAGCATTGCATTCACTACTCCTGAAAGGAAGCTCACTCTCCTACTTGGTGTTACTCTGCCGATGTGTGACGTCGCTGACCACAGCACCTCACTGTAGCGGAAACACCCCCCCCCCACCCCCGTTTTGTCGAGCGACCTTAACTAAATCAGTGTTATTATTTTCTTCACCACCTTCCTCCTTCTATGCCACGTCAGCGAGCAGGAAGGCGGATACAGCGACTCCGGCTCCTTCGTCAACTCTGGACGTTGAAGGAAGAGTCAAGGGCGGTCTCGGCTTTAGCGGCAGAGGTAACTGACGCTGATTCGCTCGCGGCTCCATTCACTACCTCGCCTCCTATTCTTAGTGACTTGGCTGAGGGTGTGAAGGGAATCGCGGCAAGCAGCTCTACCTACTTGCATGCTGAACCACCGAGTCCAATCGAAGGCTACGACCCGACCCGTCCAGGGCTAAACGGGGAACCCCTACCAGCTGACCGATTCAGAGGACTATTCAATCACCTCGACGCCCACATTGAGGAGGCACGCACCCCGCCGAGGGAACCCAAGAGCTTGGAAGAACTATTCCATCAGATCGACCAGTTCCTGCAAGTTCCCCAACTGCTCAGCCCGATCGACCGCCAGACTGTCACCAGCCACCTACCCTGGCGCTTATCCACGATTAGCCCAGTGAAGTTCCAGCCGGCCATAACTCCTGAGGGCCCACTCCCGGATCCCCGGAGCAGATCGATGAGGTCTATCTAGGCCTCCTTCAACACAAACGGCCCTCTTCAGGGCCAAGTTAAACAACCAGATCTAGAAGGGCGACCCCGCTCTACCGCCCGTCGGCATTTTGACATGTTGTGACAACCACCCACAACACAGTAAATTAAATGTTGTGAATTAATTTGTCAAATTCAATGAATAATTATAGGTGAGCTTTCTACTGGAAGAGAGAAACGTTTCAAATGCATATCAAGCAACAAATGAACAACTATCTATGAAGTGATTGAGTTGTTCACTGATCGTCTATGCTCTGCAACTCATTGAAGACTGACAAATCTCACCAGAAAACATCCAGCTATCTATGAATTAAGGTATCAACAGTATACTAGAAGATAATCATAGTGATTTCAACTACCACAAGGTACAATAATAATTGCTACTTTGGTAAGAATCATAGCTCACAGATTTACCTGTAATAGCAGTCATTTTCTCAGTAATTACTTGGACACTGTTGGGTTTAATAATGGTCATTTTGCAAATCAATAATGCAATAGTTTGATTTATTCTTGTTGTGGAAAATGATGCACAGCCCTCAAAAAGAAACCACAGTGGCAAATTGTTTTGCTCACTTGAATTACTTTGCAGTGATTTTCAGAAATTATTTTTCAAGGTTAGTTCCAGAACTGAATCAGTCGTTTCAGCCTCTTGAAGCAGGACGCTCCTGGAGAAGAATGGTTCATCAACGTGATAAGAATTTTTTGGTAAGAATTTTCTATTAGAATGAATTTAAACACTGGAGTCCTTCTTAATGAAATTTCAAAGAGATTTTTCTTGATTAGTTTTTAGGGTGACATAATAAAAATTTCACATGAAAAACTTTCTCATTTCTTAAGCTTAAAAATGAGCCTAATTTGTTTCAAATTGATGAATTAAAAATGCTTGAAAATTTAAAAAAAACTGTCACAAAACCACAAGAATTAGTGTCTAAAGGAAAAGAATGATGAATTGCAAATGCTTGAAAATTGTAAAAAACTGTCACAAAACTATTAGTGTCTAAAGGAAAAGAGCTGTGAGAGTAGAAATTGAATTTCAAAATCTTGTAATCAGGCATTTTTCCAAAATAAATTATTAATCACTGTGCTCCCTGAGTGACCGCAGGAAGCCATTGAAGGCAATCTAAATAAAGTAACAAGACACACTACGTAAAAATACTGATCTACAGTAAATACTGTATTACAGTACTCTTATCAGGAACTTCTTACCGAATCACAGCTTTGAAGTCATTGTTGGAAGAAAGTGATTCTTCACAACATAACTCCTTAATTAAGTTAAATATTTCTAAGATAGTTCTATTGTATGAGATTGAAAATCAGGATCAACTGAAGAAAAATGAGTGTGTAACATATTCATTTCTGATGACTAAAACACGCTGATATCAGTTTATTCAAGTGCTATAGAGTTCGAAATTGTCTACTGTATAGTTTTTTCATTTATCTATTCATGTATAGAATGAGTGCCATTTCACAATAGATTGAAAATAGAGTTTTCAATTTTAAAAGCATTGTCAAAAGAATAAGCAGATACCAAATAGTCCAAATATTATTAATCATAATGTGAAGGTGCTGTTGAATTAAATGATTATTTCACTAATGTTGGAAAGATCCAAGCAGAGAATATAAATATTATTAATGATTCAACTGAGGTAACTTCTACAGTCACAAATCTACAACATATTGCAACTTCTTTTTTCATGTCACCTACTTCTCCCCCAGAAGTAGAAGCTATTATCATGGAACTAAAAAATAATTGTAGTCCAGGAATTGATAATATAAGCAACAAGGTACTAAAAACCATAGTTCATCCAATTTCGCAACCACTTAGTCATATCTTCAATAGATTTTTCGAGCAAGGTTACTTTCTGAACCATTTCAAAGCAGCCAAAATAAAGCCGCTCTTCAAGCAGGGAGATCCTACAGATCCCAGTAATTATAGGCCTATAATTCTACTTAGTAACTTAGCTAAGATCATGGAGAAGATTATGAAGTTAAGGGTCATGAAATTCTTAAACAAACATGATATAATAATTCATCCAAACCAATATGGACTTCAAAATGATAAGAATACAGAAGACGCACTAGTAAATTTCACAAACACTGTTTCAAAAAACTTGAAAAATCAAAATCAAACTTGAAATGAAAATCAAAAAAACAATAGCCGTTTTCCTTGACATAAGAAAGGCCTTTGACACTATTCCTCATGGCTTACTCTTTGAAAAGCTTGAGAGGTATGGGTTCAGAGGAGTTTTCTTGAACTTGATAAAAAGCTATCTTCTCAACAGAACCCAATCCTCAACAATAAATGATACCAACAGCACCAATAAGCTAACAGATTATGGACTTCCACAGGGTACAGTTTTATCTCCTATATTGTTTATTTTATATGTAAACGACCTTATGAAATTAAATTTAAATGACTCCACTTTAATTTCTTTTGCTGATGATACAGCAGCAATATTCTCTGGTAACTCATGGAATGAAGTCTTTCGCAAAGCTGAACGTAGTGTTTCTAAAATAAAAACCTGGTTGGATAACAATAGCTTATGTCTGAATATAAATAAATCAAATTACATAACTTTTTCTTTCACAAAAACTGGCAAACCTGACAGAAATAAATCACTTAAACTTCACAAAGGTTGCAATTCTGATCCCTATCTTGTAACTGTCCTTGTTTAAAGAGAGTTGCAAGTACAAAATACCTAGGTATCATAATAGATGAATACCTCAAATGGGATGCTCATACTAAATTCTTGTGCAAAAAAATGAAATTCCTCTCCTACAAATTATATCAAGTTAAAAAAATTCTGAATTCTAATCAATTGAAAATGCTTTATTATGCAATAGTTCAATCTCATTTAACAGTATGCTATAGCAATCTGGGGTGGATGTTTCAATAATCACCTAAATTAATTATTTACCACACAAAAGTTAATAATATAAAACATATTTTAAAACAAAAAAGAAACCGACTTCAGTGAAATGATAAAATACTCACATACTAAAAAGTTTTAAATAAAGTATTTACTTTAAACTGAGAGAATTTTAAATTTCATACAAGTAATCTCTTGAAGTCGGCGCCAAATATTTTATGAAGTTGATAAGAAATTCTATCTTATATCAAAACTAACACTGTATTTTTTGGAGGATGAAGCCCACATAGGTCTGAGACCTTTGCGTGGGTAATGAATTGGATGATGGAGATTGATGAGTTGGACCTACAGTTTTAGGTGGGTTCCGAACCACCAGGAAGTGATTGATAAGAAATTCTATCTAATATCAAAACTAACACTGTACATATCCATTGCTAGTTGTGAAATCGAATCATTAATAAGTAAATTATTTAATTAGTATAAGATTATTGAGAATTGATGTTTAGGGTGAAGGTGTAAGGGAACCTCCAGCAAAAACTTTGCCCCAGGTCACTAAAATGTGTGTGGGTGGCCGTAATAGTAATAATAATTTGAAACCACTATAAATTGTTAAATTGGCTTTATGAAAGTAGTATTTTTGGATTTTATACATTAAAATTTGTTGACAACTAATTAATGAACTAACAATATACGAAAAGTGGGTTAGGCAAACGATTCATAAAAGCAATGATTTATTGAATTTAAGCTTCCACTTTACCCAATTTATTAACTTCATTTTAATAAATACTTGTATAAATTTACTAGTTTTAAGCCTCAAATCGAAAATTCAAAAATGTCTCCATAATGTGAATTAAAATGAATGGATTTGAGCTTTTTTCGACATGGGTTTAGAATCTCTTGGAATACGATTTTAGAGGGACTATTTATCAAATTTTCCTGGGGAGGGCCCCCGGACCCCCTCATCCTGGGAGTTTTCAATACGCCCGTCCCCCACCCCCCCCCCCCCCCTGAAAAGATTTTCGCTATGCTACTGGATCCTATTGATTCCTTTGATCTATGCATGATATTCTATGGAAATCTAATATAAATTGTCATATACAATACACCTGAAACCTCGAAATAGCTTCCCAGTTTTCATGGATAGAAAACTTGCAGTCAAACCCCAAAAAATTGACTCCTTATATGACCAAACATACTTCAATCCTAAACAACTGGAGAACTCGTATCAATATTTGAGACCCCACATGCAACATTACTTCGGCATCATGATAGCAATGAATGTCAGAAAATAACGTTTTCAAATTGAACGTTAGGTTATTATATATTGAACATAATATTTCCGATATAAAAGAATCATTACTAAATTCAACATAGTCAAAATTGATAGTATCGACAGGTATAATGAATTGTTTTGTTCGATTGAAACTGAGTGATCTCTCTGTAAATGCACACATGATTTTTTAGAAGTGCCCATATACAGTAATGGTAATTGGTAATGCAATTATTGTACTTCCATTGACAGCCACCAGTTGCCACCAATTCATGGAAATCATTTGTCTTTTGTGAGTTGATCGGGCTTGTGAATATTGCTCAATTAACTGAGTATATACAGAATGATATTATGGTAGATAATATCAGGTAGCGGTAGGCTAATGCTAATGTCTTCCTCAAATTCCAAACTCTGCTCCAATATTTCATAATATATGATTTCGAAAACCGTCTAGATGTAAAGCGCTCCATATGATCAATGATCAGCCTGGTAAACGACACCGGTTATCCGATTGGCGGTTATGTGTGGAACTATCCTATTCAAACTTGATTGAAATGAAGACATCGAAGAATACGCCTTTTTGTTTAATATTGGGCTAAGTATTGGGCCGATCCTTGCGAAACTTCGATGGGACCACCGCTGAGCGATGCTCTTTCATTTGAAAAAAAAAATCATCGAAATCGGTTCAATATTGTTCGAATGATTGATGTACAAACATAAAAAAAAAAATAAAAAACAGGTCGAATATAACCTTGTTGTTTTTGGAAGTCGGTTAAAAAAAGCATATTAAATAAACCTAGGCTTTTCCCTACAAACATTCTTTTTCGGAATTTCAAGTTTTGACTCTAAAGCAGCTATACTTTAAAAATGTTATCAAGTACATTGTTAAAATATAAAATACGTTTTCCACTCACAAACAATAACATGGTAGGACATTACAGTTTGAGGCCTTCAACAAATCAGTACAAAGTTTACAATACGAACATAGAATCAAATAGGAGACAATTAATTTATATAAGCACAAAAATCATCAATGAAGTTCCAGAAGATTTCTTGCATCATAGTAGATATAAGTCAAAAGTTACTAAAAGGATAATTGAAAATTGGATTAGACATAGATACTTTTTCAGATTGTGAGCTTTCTTCCAAGATGAATAGTTTTTCCCATACAATCCAACCTTTTTGATCCCATCCTTATCCTTACCAATTCCCTAACTTGACCTATCCTAGTACATGTAACCATAGTTAGTTAGGTCATTTCTAAATCCATATGTTACTGTTATTTTGTTAATGTGTTAGAATTTTTGTATTTTATCGTATTTTCTTAAATGTATATTGTCAGTTGTAATGACTTTGGTGAGAAAAAATAAAGAATTGAATTGAATTGAAAAATTGAATCAGGCTAGAATAAATAAAATAATTTCCAGCAAAATGCACCATACAATTAATTTTGGAAAAATATTTGATTACAAGATTTTGAAATTTAATTTCTACTCACAGCTCTTTTCCTTTAGACACTAATTCTTGTGGTTTTGTGACAGTTTTTTACAATTTTCAAGCATTTTTAATTCATTAATTTGAAACAAATTAGGCTCATTTTTAAGCTTAAGAAATGAGGAAGTTTTTCATGTGAAATTTCTATTATGTCACCCTGAAAACTAATCAAGAAAAATCTCTTTGAAATTCCAGTAAGATTTCGGAAAATCCACTTTTTTGTACTTTGACCCCTAAAAAATTACCCTAAATGAACGGGTTACATATTACAAATACGTGTATCTTTAGCGAAATCTTGTTCTCTTTCCAACAATGTCATCTTAATTCCAATCCGGTCTGTAGTTTTTGAGTTATTGAGCATTTAATGGCGGAAAGTAAGCGTATCTCGAAAACGTCATTAAATCGAGATATCTCGAAAACAAAGGCCCCATTTTAAAAATTTCACTGAACATTTTCTGTCAGAAATTTGATGCTCAATCTCTGGTAACCGGCTTCTACACCTTACATGAGACACTCTGTATAGCTTATTTTATAAACTTTAAATTAGTTTGTTAATTCAATTTAATACTCACATATTTTCAGCTTTTCTTGAAACAGTGTAGTACTCTTGACTAAGTAAATGTGAATCAGTGGAGATCAGTCTTATTGAGTAGTTTTTTTTTGTCATGAATAATTTGGAGAGATGAATCATACCGAAAAAAATTAATCTATGAGATGTAAAGTACAGATCCTATCATTGGCATAGCGACGGGGAGTTTCTGGGTTACAAACCCCCTTCAGCCAGTAAAAGAGGCCCCAAAATCGAGTAGGGAGGCATCAATATCAGTTACTAGAGGTAAAAAGTTTTCATATGTGAAGTGTTACAGCTAGAAAAAATACTTTATTTTAATATTTTAAATAACTAAAAATAATAAATTCATTGAGTTTACCAGCAGAAGGATAAAAAACTTGTTCACTGGTGGGAGTACTGAACTGAACACTGGTCAGTGTTCCACATTCAGACAATACTTTCCGTTCTTATTCACAACATACAGAAATTTGGAAGACATCAGTTTTATCAACTTGCTACTTTCATTTATCCTGTTTGTTTTCGTACAGTCACAACCAAATCGAAATATTCAGTTTTGCACTGTTTTATAGAGTTATTTCTTAGGCCATACACATTATTTGCCACACAGAAATAAAAGATAATGAGTCACGTCCTTATCAGTCACCTACTGTGAAGGGTCATTGAGGGTGACCGACCGGCTTGTCCAGCAAAAAGACTTAGTTCTCTGCAGTACAATCACTACCCGGTGGTTCGGAACCCACATAAAACTGTAAAAAATAGTTGTAGATGAATTATTTTGTCATTACTCACAGCCTTGCTCGCTTGTTTGCCAGTCGTTTGGAGCATCTTGGCAGCATATTTTCTTCTTCTTCTTCTTCTCCATCACCTTCCTCCCTGACACGCTTTCCTAGCGGTGTTGGTGAGGGGCGTGGTGGCGGCGAAGGGGCAGGGGACGAAATGTAAGGGTTGTATGGTGGCGAACAAGGTTGTATGGTATGAGGCGAACAAGGCAAGTTTTTTGGACCTCAATGTCAAGGGGTCACATTATTTCACTAATGTAAGCAAGTGACAAAACAAACATAAAATAAGGGGCCCCAAATCGCCAACTAGGGCCCTCCAGGGCCCCTTTTTTCCAGTTTAAACCTCTAGAGGCCCCTTATAAGCCTAAAAGATCCTAGAGGACCGTGGCCCCGCGGGCACTTTGGGCCAGTTTTTATTGCAAGTATAGTCATGTGAAGAAGAGATTCAAGTAGGCTGCATCTAGAATATTTTAACTTTTATTAACAGGGGTCTCTAATTGCCTCGGCTTTGGGCCATCAAAGGCTGGTGTGTCCCAGTATTTATTGAGCCCCCAAACATAGGTCTGAAAGTACCCCCAACCTCTCGAATGAAGTTGACACAGTAGGCTAGGAAGGAGAAAAGGTCTCTTTTTTGCAGACGGGCTTCAAATGCTCTTTTCTGTTACTGCTCAGATCTGATACCGCATAGAGTGTATTGTAATTGTGAAATTTGTCAGGCCATGAATCAATCAACAAATAATATGAGGGAAGAGTTGATATCCACAAAAAAGCTTAGAACTGCACTTTCAAGACCTGAAAAACAATTTTTTCTCCAATGGAGAACCCTCAGAGTCCCCAATGTTTTGGGGTTATGTCACTTTTTATGTAAATGCAAAACTACTATAAGTTAAAGTTTGGAATTGAATGTGGTATTAATTTATTCTCTCTTTGCAAGTTAAATCAAGTTCCTTTCAAAGTCTTAATAATTTTTATATTTTTACATTTCACATATTCTAGTATTAGGTCGATGCGAATTCAAGAGATTACACAGAAATAGAAGAAAAGTTCATTGCTCTCTCTGGTGCCACTCATTGCCCTTTTCCCTAGCTTCCACAATCCTTTGTTCCTAAATTCCCTGTTGGCACAGTTGGCCTACACTCGAATTTTATCTTCAAATTAGTTATACAGATTCTTTTGAGTACAGTAGGCAACCAGGTATAGCTGGAATACATATCCATTGCTAGTTGTGAAATCGAATCATTAATAAGTAAATTATTTAATTAGTATAAGATTATTGAGAATTGATGTTTAGGGTGAAGGTGTGAGGGAACCTCCAGCAAAAACTTTGCCCCAGGTCACTAAAATGTGTGTGGGTGGCCGTAATAGTAATAATAATTTGAAACCACTATAAATTGTTAAATTGGCTTTATGAAAGTAGTATTTTTGGATTTTATACATTAAAATTTGTTGACAACTAATTAATGAACTAACAATATACGAAAAGTGGGTTAGGCAAACGATTCATAAAAGCAATGATTTATTGAATTTAAGCTTCCACTTTACCCAATTTATTAACTTCATTTTAATAAATACTTGTATAAATTTACTAGTTTTAAGCCTCAAATCGAAAATTCAAAAATGTCTCCATAATGTGAATTAAAATGAATGGATTTGAGCTTTTTTCGACATGGGTTTAGAATCTCTTGGAATACGATTTTAGAGGGACTATTTATCAAATTTTCCTGGGGAGGGCCCCCGGACCCCCTCATCCTGGGAGTTTTCAATACGCCCGTCCCCCACCCCCCCCCCCCCCTGAAAAGATTTTCGCTATGCTACTGGATCCTATTGATTCCTTTGATCTATGCATGATATTCTATGGAAATCTAATATAAATTGTCATATACAATACACCTGAAACCTCGAAATAGCTTCCCAGTTTTCATGGATAGAAAACTTGCAGTCAAACCCCAAAAAATTGACTCCTTATATGACCAAACATACTTCAATCCTAAACAACTGGAGAACTCGTATCAATATTTGAGACCCCACATGCAACATTACTTCGGCATCATGATAGCAATGAATGTCAGAAAATAACGTTTTCAAATTGAACGTTAGGTTATTATATATTGAACATAATATTTCCGATATAAAAGAATCATTACTAAATTCAACATAGTCAAAATTGATAGTATCGACAGGTATAATGAATTGTTTTGTTCGATTGAAACTGAGTGATCTCTCTGTAAATGCACACATGATTTTTTAGAAGTGCCCATATACAGTAATGGTAATTGGTAATGCAATTATTGTACTTCCATTGACAGCCACCAGTTGCCACCAATTCATGGAAATCATTTGTCTTTTGTGAGTTGATCGGGCTTGTGAATATTGCTCAATTAACTGAGTATATACAGAATGATATTATGGTAGATAATATCAGGTAGCGGTAGGCTAATGCTAATGTCTTCCTCAAATTCCAAACTCTGCTCCAATATTTAAAAAATATATACATTCATTATTTTTTGTTCATGAAAACTGCAAATGGTAAGGGAATGGTATAGTTTGGAAGAAGATCTAACATAACACTGTCTCTAGTGGTTGAAGTTGAGGAAATTGCTTGAAAATTGTTATTTTTATTAACAATGTCCCACCTTTTATTCCACCCTCTTCTCATACCCTCTCTCTCTCTTTCTCTCAATGGTTCAACGCATTGCCATTTCCATTTCATTACGACAGAACGATACTTTCCTTTCCTTATGGTCAGTGCTCCCTTACACTCTCTCCATTTGGTCAGAAATGTTTTGTTAATATTATGACCTGGGTTTTCCAGGTTACAACACCCCCCCCCCCCACTCCTTGAGCCTGTAAAAGAGGCCCAAAACCAAGTCGGAAGGCATCAATATAAATACGATAATATCGGTTACTGGAGATAAAAAGGTTTTCATTGTAATGATTTTAAACCTTTAACCTAATATTTGACCTTTATATTAGTGATAACCTTGTAGATAAACCCTGATTTTTTAAACTTTACTTGTAGTTTTGTCATTCTGAAAAGAAGATGCGTTTGAATTTAGCGGTAACTGCGTTGCCATTGTAGTTCAACAGTTGTGTCTCTATGGGTTTGCTCTGTTACTAGAGAAAGTGTTGTGTGTGTGTGAGGAAGAATGAATCTTGATTTGTTAGTGCTGATCGGTGTTCAAAATTATTGTTTCCAGGTCACTCCTCAACAAAATTTAGGGAATAGCCCAGTTCCAACCTACTAGGAGGGAAGTTACATAATACAAGAGTAGCCTAAATAATCATACAGCTAGAAAAAGTATTATACTTTCAATATTTTAAATACTTTAATATATTTAAAAAAAAACTTTAATTAAAATATTATAGGGGATAGGCGATAGGGTGAACAAGCCAAGTTTCCTTGGGCCTCAACATCAAGGGGCCACATAATTTTACAAATGCAAGTTACAAAACAAAAATAAAATAAGCGGCCCAAATTTTCCAGCTAGGGGCTTCCAGGGTCCCTTTTTTCTCCAGTTTAGACCTCTAGAGACCTCTTAGAAGCCTAACAGACCCTAAAGGCCGCAGGACCTTAGGGCTCGTTTTTATTGCCAGTAAAGTCATGTGAAGTAGAGATTCAAATAGGCTGCGCCTAGAATATTTCAAATTTATAATTATAATTTATTTCTCTGCAGAAAAAGTACAATTGTTCAAACTTAAATTTAAAGAAAAGAAAAATAATTCCAAAGTAAAGCAAGAAAAAAATATTTGTAATCATAACTACTATAAAACAAAAACATACCTATGCTATACACTAAAAATCAAACTTGCCAAAAAAATCAACAAAAACACCAACAAAATTTCTGCATTAGGTAACTCCCGAGGCACGCCTATTTGGGAGTTCCAGCACATCATTTTTAAATATTTATATTAATTTATATTAAAGTAGAGTAAATTTAATTGAAAAATAAAGAAATGAAAAAGAAGACGTTCGTGGTGTCTCTCTCAGTGGCGTATTCTCAAGGCTAGCTAGGCTAGCTGTGAAGCCTAACTAAGTTTTAAGAAATAAATATTTTTTTAGATATATATTTAAGAAGGTATAAAGTGTTGAAAAACAGTAGTGGCGTAAAGTTTAACATCAAATTAAGCGTGCACGATGCGGCGCAACGAGGCCAAATACGCAAAGCTAGCTCGTTCACAGCGCTAGCCCAGCGGCCCATATCGGCAATGTTATTCTCAAAGATGGAGTGAGGTGGGGTGGGGATGGATTCGTTTTTCATTGCAGTGAACTGGACTCAGAGCTATCGCTCTGAGAGAGCAAGCCCTCGCCTGAACAGTGGCGAACACTGCCGGCTGTAGCCGAAGCGAGTTGATGGGTCAAGTCTGCGTTCATGTTATTGTTTGAAGTTATGTTTCGAGTCGTCAATCTGTCGGCAGTTCGTTGTTTTTATAACTTTGTTTATATTTTTGCAAGTTCTTTAATTTTTATCCGTTTGTCATATGGTTAATTTGTTAAGTGTATACGGTTAATTTAATTGAACGTTGCATCTGTGTTGTTCTGGGCTTTAAACGCAACAAATGTTTTTTTTAATTGAAGGGTAATTTTTGGAAGATAGGGGGGTTTAATTGCGAGGAGAGCTAGCCTAAGGTATGTCTTGAGACTACGCCCCTGGTCTCTCTGATATATAATTCTGACTGAATTCAAGACTGTGTCTAGGGTTTACTGTGTTTATTGTAGATAGAGTTTTATTTTTAATTTCCAATTTGTAGTAGTTTCAATATGGGTAGTTATAAAAGGATTTTCTCAGTTTCAGGTTAGTTTCTTGAATAATTCTTCTATGTCATTTATCTCTTTTATCCACCTCTTTAATTCTTTTCTAAATTTGCGTTTTAAGTTGTTTTATTCCAATAGGTACCATATTGTACACTCTCGGAGCAACATAGAGATAGAATCTATGGAAGAATTCCTTGTTAGGTTTTGGTGGTACCCAATTTCCAGTTGAGCACAATTTATAGGAACTATATACAGGGGTTCGATCACCACTTCTAACATAAAATGTAATCAATACCTTATAAAAGTATAAGTACCTTAATGGGAGGAACCCCCATTCTTTGAATAAAGGGTATGAGCTTGTCAATCTGTGTTTCCTGGCAATAGTCCTCATAATATATTTTTGTCCTATTAGAAGTGGCCTAATTGTGGAGAAATACGTACCGCCCCATACTGCAATGCCATATTGTAATCTACTTTCCACAAGTGCATAATACAGGGAGCTTAACATGTACTTTGGGCAGAGATTACGGATATAATTTAACTTCCGACATAATGAGTTAAGCCTTTTTTTTCAATTTTAGCACTTGCTGTGTCCAACTAAGGTTTGATTCGATGACCACTCCCAAGTATTTGGTATATTTTGTTTCTGTAACAAATTTGCAGTTGCAGTTCATTAGGTTGGAAGCCATGCAAGATGACGTATGTAAAGGTATTCTAAGAGCAGGTCTACTATCATCATTTAATCTTAATTCAAAAACCATTATATTTGACTTGTCTGTATTCAACTCCAGAGAATTCATCTGGAACCAAGACCCTAGAGAATAGAGGTCGTCAGTGAGCATTTGGATCAGTTGATCCCTTCCACTAGCACAATAGCTTAGTGCTGTATCATCGGTAAAAGCTGTAATGGATCCCTGAAGTGTGCCATTACATAAATCGAATGAATAAATTGAATGAATTTCAACGTTTATACCCCAGGGTCCCCTGATTGCCTCGACTTTGGGCCTTCAAAGGCCTCATGGTGCTGGTGGGTCCCAGTATTTTCGGAGTCCCCAAACATGGGTTTGAAGGTCCCCCAGACCACTTGAATGAAGTTGACGCAGTAGGCTTGAAAGGAAAAAAGGTCTCTTAATATTTTTGCAGACGGGCTTCAAATGCTCATTTCTATTACTTACTGTTCAGATCTGATACCTAATAGAGTTCATTGTGGTTGTGAATTTTTTCACGCCATGGATCAATGAACAAATAATATGAAGGAAGAGGTTGATAGCAACAAAAATGCTTAGAGTTGCACTTTCAAGACCTGGAAAACAATTTTTTGCTTTAATGAGAAAAAAGTTCATACAAACATTTTCCTGAAAACGCTTTATTAGTGAGTTACGGCTAGCGGAAAATTTCACCTAGAACTCAGTACCCTCGGTCAAGTACGGGCGGCCATATAAAATATTCAAGGTGGCTACAAAGATACGAATACAATATTGTTTCTTATGGTTTTTTATCTGAAAAATCGAATAAAATTGTTTATTGCAATACTTTTAGAGAAATCTGTAAAACACAAGAATTAGTGCAAAGATAAAACACATTTTTGTGTTTAACGTAAGATTACTTTCATAAATGGTAAATAAACATGTATTTTTTCTGAATTAAATTTGTAGAAAATCTAATTCTGAAAAGAGTGATGTCAATTACTCAGGAAAAAATGAATAATAGATATTCGCCTTATTTAAAAACAAAGCAGGCGCACATAAAATGCTCATTATTAACTGCATAAAATATTGACTAATTTAGGTTTGAACTAACAGCTGAACATTTATTTAAAACTGAACATTAATATTAAATGTTTTCAAGTTTATAAAAATGTAATAATCACCTACAAAAGTTGCTCAAAGTGTCCTCAGTTTTGATCAATGCACGTTTTTGCACGATGAATCCATTCTTTTCTAGCGCGTTTCATAATGTTTGGAGTATTCTTCATAGTTTCTGCCGCTACTGTAGACTAATGCGCTTCTTTAGACTAATGCGATTCTGTAACTCCTCTTGGGTGATAATCCGTTTTGAATTAACAATTATTGCCCTCATCCAACCCCATAGAAAAAACTCTGCTGGTGTGAGATCGGGAGATCGTGGTGGCCATTTTACTGGTCCGTTTCAACCAATCCATTGTATACCGTATGTATTATTTAAATAGTCTTTCCCATTATTAGAAAAATGTGGAGGTGCTACGACGTGCATAAACCATACATCTAATCTGTTTTTCAAAGGAATATCTTCCAAGAGGGTTGGCAGGTTTGTTTTTAACAAATGTAAGTACGCTTCTCCAGTAAGCCGATTGGGTAAGAAAACCGGACCAATCAAATTATCACCCTGAACACCAAGCCAATACATTGACTTAAAATGTCTCGTCGTAGTTTCATGTGGGGTTTCGCACGCCCAAGTATGGGAAATTCATTTCTAGTAAAGCAGGATTCATCAGTAACCAGATATGCCGAAGAAAATACTGATGTTGTAAACATTTTCTTATAACCAGCGGCAGAATATCTTCCGTTTATTAAGATTTTGCGGTAATAAGTCTAGCACGCGTGTTATATGAAATAGGTAAAACTGTATTTCTTGAACTGTATTCATGAAGTGTCCGCCAAACGCTTGACTGGGAAATATTTAAATGCCGTGACAATAAAGAGTTATTGAATTGAATTACGATGAGTTAAAGTTTGGAATTGGATGTGTTATTAATTCTTTCTTTTTTTGCAAGTTGAATCATGTTCCATTCAAAGTCATAATAATTTTTGTATAAAAGTAGTTTATATTTATACATTAACATTATTTGTTCACAACTAATTAATGAACAAACAATATAAGAAAACTGGATTCAAAATGATTCATAAAAGCAGTGAATTATGCAAATTATAAAGTTCATTTTTATGAATATAAAATTTCTGTTTCTAAGCCTCAAATCAAGCTCTCAAAATCGAAAATTTAAAAATGTTCCCTTAATGTGAACTAAAATGAATGGATTTAAACTTTTCAAGACATGAGTCTAGATTTGGTATAAGATTTTAGAGGGACTATTTATCAAAATTTTCCCGGGGGAGGCCCCGGGACCCCCTCATCCTGGGGGGGTATTCCAGACCCCTCGGGGGCCATCAAATCTCCGATAACCCCCACCCCCATGAAAAGATTTTCGCTACGCTATTGTCTCTACTTGAAATTTATTTTGTAAATTGCCACCGTGAAATATAGGAATTTTTAATCAAATTAAAATCTATTTCATCCTTTAAAATAAAATGTAATTTAGGCACAAAGGATAAATTGTATTCTTATGCAAATAACAACTTCAAATACTTACAAATCAGATAATTTTATGAAATTAATTGTTTTTAGGTTAATTTAAAGTTTATTGTGGAATTAGGTAGCCTACCCCCCGAAGTATGAATTGTATTGGAGGTTAATAAGAGATAAAATAGCCAATCAATTAGATCAATATAGTTTTAGACTATCACTCTAGAAAGGTTGAGTTTGATACCAAGGTATTATGTCTCTTTTTTTTTCTTTTTTTTTTGTAGATTACGTCTTGGAGACTCCAGTTAAGGAGTATAAGACAAGTCAGATCAACAATATTATACACTAGATAACATAATAATTACTTCAATTAGTTGAGGTGAGGCTTAATTTTGATGTGAAAGGAACTCTTGTACACTATAAAAAGCTTTATCAACTAAATATTTCTTCAATTGTTTTTTAAATATTTCTATATTTTCAAGACTCTTCAAAAACTGCGGTAGCTTGTTGTAGAATTTCCTACCAATATAACTAGGTTTTTGTTTGAATAAGCTACTATTGTGACTCACCAAGTGATAATCTCCTCGGCTTCTTGTATTATAATCATGTACATCAAGATTTTGGTTAATATCATTCGTTTTTACATATAAAGTAGCTTCATACACATATAAGCAGGGTACAGTTAGGAGACCAAGTCTCTTGAACAACGGCCTACATGAATCTAATCTATTTACTCTTTCTATACACCTAACCGCTTTCTTTTGGATCTTAAACACCCTATCAAGATTTTGTTTTGATGAATTACCCCATACTAAGATAGCATACCTAATATGTGACAGTAAGAGCCCATGGTAAGCTGTAAAAAGTAACTTTTTGTCATTCAATCCAGCGAGCTGTCGCAGGACAAATACCCCAGATGAAATTTTACTACATATTTTCTCAATGTATGGAGTCCAGGTCAATCGTCTATCCAACATAACTCCTAGAAATGCAATTTTTTCTTCCTGGTCTAATTGATTATCGTTTACAAACACGTTTATAGCCCTATCTTCATTTAAATTATGTTTGTTTTTGAATTGAAGGTATTGGCATTTTTTACTATTTATAGTTAATTTCAACTGATTTAAAAAGTGGACATTGGACTGCACACCTATATGGGCACTTATTTCTAAATTATCTAGAATGGAATTGCTGAAAATGAGTGATGTATCATCAGCAAATAAGAGGGCTCTACCACTAATTAATTCTTTAGGTAAACGGTTGACATATAACAAAAAAAGCAATGGACCTAGTATTGACCCCTGAGGCACTCCAGCTTGCACCTCTAATTTATTAGATTTATTCTTTACTATACTATTACCAACTACTGTAGTTAGTTCTACACATTGTTTTCTCCCAATAAGATATGATTCAAACCATTTCAGTTCAACCCCATTTACACCTACATTTTGCAGTATTTCCAATAAAGTTCTATGATTAACACAATCAAATGCCTTTGACAGATCTAAGAAGATTGCAGTAGCTTTATCACCTGAATCTATTATATCGATTAGTTTTTCAACTAGAGAAACTATGGCTGTTTTTGTTGATCTCCCTTTTTGGAAGCCATGCTGTTCATCACAGATAAAGTTAGCTTCTTGAAGGTGCAGAAGTAACCTATTTAGAACTACTCTTTCAAAAATTTTACTTATTACATTTAAAATACTAATGGGCCTATAGTTTTCTACCTTTTCTCTATCACCACTTTTGAAGATTGGCAAGATCTTCCCCTCTTTTAAGTTATCTGGAAAAACACCTTGTTCTAATGAATGATTGATCAGATGAATCAAAGGGTCTAACAATTGATCTTTACATTCATTCAGAATTTTACTGGATACCCCATCCATTCCTACAGTTTTTTTATTATTTAAACTATCAATGATATTTGACAACTCGTCTTGGCATACTGGGTGGAATTTTAATTCGTTCTGAATCCCCTCAGTATTCCTCATGTTTGCATCACTAATACCTGTATTAAGAGATTTTTGAAGATCCTTAGCAACCAGTTGATAATATCTGTTAAGGACATTACAAATGTCTACACTATCATCAATATATTTGTTATTTTTGTTAATTATTCTGGGGACACTAGTATAAGCATCTACATTAGCTACTTGCCTATTTTTGTTTATTACATCCCACACTGCTGTGTTAAAGTACACACTATTATTCAAAATTTCAGCTGTTTTCTTACATTTCGCTCTTTTCACTTCTCTTGTATAATTTTTCTTTAGAGCTTTGTAATTATCTTCACTTAACATATTTCTAGATAGTTTGAATTCATCATATGCATCTTTAACCCTATTTCTTTCTGCAAGGATATCATCAGTTATCCACTCTTCCATCTTGTCTAATTTGTTCTTTACAGGGACTTTTTTAACTGGACAACTCATAGTAATATGAAACCTTAAAATATTAATGAAACTATCATATTTGTCATTTAAACTATTGCTATTGTAAACCCTACTCCAGTTTTCTTGTAGCAGATTCTGCTTCAAACAATCGATATTCCCCTGTTCACATTGTTGAATTTCATTCATTACTCTACTCTTTTTAATTGATTTATGACCTTGCAACCCCACCTCTAAGATTTGATAATCATGATCAGATAGTTCCGAGCCGCCTAATCTTGTTTTAGAGTAATCTATATTAGTAAGGATGTTATCAATTATTGTTTGTGATGTTCTTGTGACTCTGGTATATTCATGAACTTTTATTTCCAAGTTATTCATGCATATAATATCCTTTAAATCTTCTGTCATTTTATTCTGTGTTGCAAAGTCTGTATTGAAATCTCCCGCTACAATAACGTTTGTAAAACGAGTAGTAGTAATCTCTAAAAGCCTATTGAATAGTTCACAAAAATTGTTCCATTCCCCATTTGGTGACCTGTAAATACCTAACACCGCTACTTCGAAATTATTGTCGATTTTTACTCTCAAACCAGTAACTTCTAAATCCATTTCCACAGCAAATTTCTCTGCATATTCTAAATTAAATGTTTGCATATTCTTAGCATTTTTAGTGAAGATAGCTACTCCCCCACTTCGATGAGATGTCCTGCAATACGACGTTTTCAATGAATAGTTTGGAATATTAAGTTGTGACAATTCATCTTCTTTTAAACCATGCTCTGTGAAAATAGCTATATCAGGAGCCTCTTCTTTAAAAAATACTTCGATTCTATCTACTTTGTTACGAATGTATTGAATATTCTGATGGAACACAGTGAGTACCGGTACTTCCCTATCATCCCTTATTACTTTATCGTTGCTTTTGCATATTGAAGTAGATTTACTTAATCTCTTAGAATCTAGAGAGCCTATCAGATTGCTACAAGAGCTCCTTCCACTAATACTATCCTGATTTTTTGATCGATTAACGTCTTTTAATACAATTGAAGATATGAATTTATCATCTGAAACTAGTTTCCCTTCCCGGTTTTGAGCCACTTTACTAAAAAAGGTTCGTTAGATGATTGTTTAGGAGAATCATTGACAGTAGATTGCAAACGACTTTCAATCAGCTCTGCCAGCCTATTACAAAATATTACTTTGCCAGATTGATTTAGATGTAGACCATGATTAGTGAAGTTTTGTTTTTTCAGCCTTTCATTTAGAAAACAAATCCCCAACTGCTTAGAATTCTTATTTTTTAGGCTGTTGATTGTATTATGAATTGATTTATTTGTTGACTTAATGGCTTCATTTAGCTCTGGCCTATCAAACCTATACGGAATTGTACTTATTATTACATTAGTTTTTTGGCTGAGTGGCACAATCTCTTTCTTTTTTTCATCTATTTCAGGAAGATGTTTTAGATTAGGTTCATTTATATTGTTTGAGCCACCCAGTACTATTAGAAAATCGTTTTTTCCAAAATCTTTAGTTTGTTCCTGTGCTGACTCTACGATTGCGTCTATAGGGGCACTTGGTTTGAAAAAGCTCTGAACTTCATACTTATTTTTCAATCTTTTATTTAGTAGGTCACTACAGTCTCGTCCATGACTGGATGTCAAGAGCAGTACTCTACCTTTCCTATCGTTATTTGCCCTTACTTTAGTTTTGGTTGCTGTTTGCAAAACCTGACTATACGTTTTTGTTTGACCATTTCTATTTATTTTTCCCCATTTGATTTAGGTTCTACTTTTTTTGTATTGATCAGAGGTTCAGATCTTACATTAGCCAAGTTTATTTTTGATTTTAATATTTCGATTTCCTCTGACATAGACCTACATTGACTCGTGAGATTTAGTATTTCAGTTTTATGGTCTTCCTGCTGCAATTTTACAATAACTTCCAGAGATTTTATGTGATCCACTAACCCTATTCGTTCTTCCTCAGAATTTTTTAGTGATGTTTCTAATTTTGTTTCCAATTTGGTGTGATCACTCAATAGTTTAGCAACCTTTTCTTCTACATCTACAGTAGCTTTAAGAGCTGTTGGAGATTTTTTTGTTAATAATTGCTGAGATCGCGTAGCTACTTGAGTTTTAGTTAAACAATTAGATTTAGATGCCTTGTTTGGACTCATTTTCCTAGCTAAAAATTGTTTTCAATTGATTTTAGTTAAATGTTTAATGAAATATTACTTAATTTATTACAATTGTCAACTTGAGACTATTTAATTACAAGAAAATTTATCAATATCGGTACACCTAACCTCGAAAATAGAATTTGACTTTTTTTTTAAATACTTTAACTTATATTAGACAAGTTAATGATGTAAATTATTAAGATATTATAAATACTAATAATAATAAACAAGAATACTACTTATCCGTTCGAATTAATATTCTATGCTTGAAAATTCGCAGAGCCTGTTCTGACAACGTATGCACAGTACCACTGCTACCTCGATCACTCTAAGTAGCCCTGATCATAATAATAATTTAAAACCACTATAACTTGTTAAATTGGCACTATAAAAGTAGTATTTTTTATATTGTATACATTGAAATTTGTTCACAACTAATTAATAACTAAGAATATACGAAAAGTGGATTCAAGTTCTTAGGCAAATGATTCATAAAAGCAATGATTTATTAAATTTAAGCTTTTACTTTAACCAATTTATAAACTTCATTTTAATAGATACTCGTAAAAAAATACTGTTTTTGAGCCTCAAATCAAGCTCTCAGCATCGAACATTTCCCATAATGTGGACTATAACGAATGGATTTAAGCTTTTCTAGACATGAGTCTAGAATCTCTTGGAATACGATTTTAGAGGGACTTAAATTTATCAAATTTTTCCCGGGGGAGGTCCGCGGACCCCCTCGACTGGGCCCCAAAATCTCCGATAATCCCCCCATTAAACGATTTTCGCTACGCTGCTGATGTACGGTATTCCCCCACATTCCCCTAGTTTACTTTGGAGTACTCTGGCGAAAATTGACCTTCGACCTTAACCCCCGCGTGCCCCCCAATGACGTCATCCCCCCCACAATCATTATGTTACACCCCCACCCATTGTCTTTGCCACCCATAAGGCGGTACAAGAATGGAGCTTTCATTTTCTCTCAGTGCTACTACAAGTCTTTAAGTATTTTTAAGCCTACAAGCCATTCACCATTACTATCATAGTGAGCACAAACCACTCTTTTTACTTAAACATTTTGTTTCTCTTTTTTCTCTTACTCAAGTTCTTTTACCTAATATGAAATTGAATCTAGAATTTCAGTTTTCATCTTTTACTTATATATATATTTTAGGATTTTACAGTACTTTACTGTCTTCCTTCCTTTAGTCGAGTCCTCCATCTCCGTCTGTCCTCCCACTCACCATCCCTCAAATTCCTCATAACCATAGCCTCATCCACCTCATCCCTCCAAGACCTTCTCGGTCGTCCCCTCTTCCTCCGCCCAATCGGGCTCCAATCAGTCACCATTCCAATCCACTCACTGGCACTAGCTCTCCTCGCATGTAGCCCAGGCAATGAATGCAAAAAAATGGCCATTGTCGTAACAAATTAGGGGAAAGCTGAATTTTTGCAGGATGTTAGTATACATAGTACTTACTCAAAAAAACCAAAGTCCCGACCCCCACCCCGCTTGCTTCTCCCACCACCCCCCTATCAACATTGCAAGAGCAGTACTTCAGTTAAAGGCTTATAACTCGGAAAATAATTAAGGTATAGTTGTGATTCTCATCTCATTCAATACTCAAAACTATTCTCTAAAAAATATGTCATATACATTTTCTATGTAGATAGCCTAGTTTTTCAGTAAAAAAATAGTTTATAGAAAAAAATGTCACCACGAACCACAAAAATCAACTTCAACTGATCATATCTTTTTTAATATCGCGTTATTGGTTGTGCCGTTCCTTACAAAACTTATAGATAATTTAATAAGCTTTAAAATTATGTGTCTATTGATTACTATAGTTCAAGTTATGGCGTCATAGTGAGTGATGAAATAGTAGCGGACACCGCGTCGCCGAACCCTACAGCACTGTGTATTGCATGGCGCTTGGCTATCCAGCCCAATCCAATAAATAATTATTGTCAGACAAGCAAGACTATATAAGCCAATCAATAGTACACGTTTGAAAGTACATCTTCCGAAAAGTCCCCAAAAATCCCCCCTCATCTTTTCCCCCTAGCCCCCTCAAAGTTGAAAATGTTTCTAATTATTGGAAATTCGATATCTCTGTAACTAACTATCGAACAGAGTTGATTCTTCTTCCATAATATCAGTCATATAATGTTCTGCAATAAATGTGCTGTTCACTTTGCCGGTAAACATGATAGTTTCTTTTATAAAAATTGAAATATCTTCAAAAGAGAAATCTATCAACTAGATTTTTCATTATTTAGGGGGACATTTTTGTATGTCAATTTACAGAAAATAGCGTTGAATAGAAGTTATAGAACTTATTTTTATGAATCCAAAGATGTGTATAGCAGCATACTGACGATTAGAGATAACGATTTGTCAGGATGAGTGGTGTAGAGGGGGGGTGCCCCTTTGCTAACATTGTTGGGCCCTTCTCTCAGGAACGGTATGTCGCACTCCATACCATTATTTTCTCAGCTCTTTGAGGCCACATTTGACAGATAATTTGGAATTCTACTTTAAAGGGCAGTATAGGCTCCCCCCTATATCAGACATGGGCACACTTTTGAAGGAGGGTGCTAGATGAAATGAGAAATTATGTGGGCGGGTCAAAAAATTTATTAGTACTCATTTTTTACATTTCAATCATCATTAATAATTCAAGTCTCAATGAATATTATCCTAAATAATTAAGGATGTAGTAGAAAGACTCTTGTTTAACTCACGAAGTGATGCAGTAATCCAACTGAGATTAGCTTTAGAAGCAATCTGATTTTTAACCCATCTTATCAAAGCAAAAGGTGTCAGGGGGTACTTCTCCACAATGGTTTTGGTAAATTAGCGTTTAAAAGCAGTAATTTAAGCAGCTCTAGACATCATTTCACTCATTTTGACGCACATTAGAGTATGAAGCTCATTTAGTGCTCATATCATTTGAATGTCTCACTAACAATCATGCTATTTATAGATAGCCTTTTACATTTAATTTCACTTTTATATTCAGTTTGAAAACAAGTGAAGTTTTTTTAATGTTTCGGTAGTTATACTTATGTCTGGTATTTTTCACTATTTACTCTGAAAGCTCAACTTCTTTTTTGTTCTGGATAAAAGTGATGTCACAACTTCATTGACACTAAACATTCCAGTTGAACCTTTTTGATTGTGTGGACCTTTTGGCATTGTTAATCAATAATGAAACTACAGTAGTTTCTTTATTTTGTAACTGATTACCAATTTCAAGCATCTATTCGTTTCAACATATGAAAACTTCATCCAATGACAATAGAGGCAGGAAACCTCTTGAAACAATGAACAAGAATTAGGCCTATATCGTCATAATACAGTATAATTGCAATTTGAGTCTTTCTTCCTTCCCTGTCGATTTTACGTTGAAAGCGGTAGCTCAACTCTTTAGTAAGTTAACTCATATCTAAACACTGAGAGAAAACTGAGATGCGATAATATTGTACTGCGAAATCGAAAAGATAAATGAATAAATAACCGTTATCCTAATTTAGCAGAGAAAAATATATTTTTTACATTACCGTATATTTCATATATTTCTTATAACTTAATTTGCATGTGTGATTTTAGTCTTCACTCGAAATCATGTTCCGGGCTAGCTTACGGGCCGTAGTTTGCCCATTACTGCCCTAAAGTGTACTTGGAAAATGACGATTTTCATTATAAATAGTTTAGGCCTATAACTCGTAAACTATTGAAGAAGGAATTGCAAAATTCGTCTGAAATTAATTGTAGGTAAAACCTTTTTCTGTCATATCCTTAGTAAGAGAACCACTGAAAACACATTTTAAATCAAACTAAACAATTCTATATGTAGGTTTTCCCGATAGTACAGTCATACAATGTGTTGGACAAAAAATGTATAGGACACAGTTATTTTAGACAATACAATTCCCTGAAACATACCAATGGCATCTTTGTATCATGTATGAATTTCGAGTTATTGTAATTCAAAATGTTGAAAGATTATGAAAAAATTGAAATTTCAACTTTATGAATGATTATAACTTTCTATTCATGCTACAAGCCTGCCGTTGGTACCCAGTTTTGGGTATCTGTCAAATGTGGCCTCAAAGAGCTGAGAAAATAATGGTATGGAGTGCGACATACCGTTCCTGAGAGAAGGGCCCAACAATGTTAGCAAAGGGGCACCCCCCCTCTACACCACTCATCCTGACAAATCGTTATCTCTAATCGTCAGTATGCTGCTATACACATCTTTGGATTCATAAAAATAAGTTCTATAACTTCTATTCAACGCTATTTTCTGTAAATTGACATACAAAAATGTCCCCCTAAATAATGAAAAATCTAGTTGATAGATTTCTCTTTTGAAGATATTTCAATTTTTATAAAAGAAACTATCATGTTTACCGGCAAAGTGAACAGCACATTTATTGCAGAACATTATATGACTGATATTATGGAAGAAGAATCAACTCTGTTCGATAGTTAGTTACAGAGATATCGAATTTCCAATAATTAGAAACATTTTCAACTTTGAGGGGGCTAGGGGGAAAAGATGAGGGGGGATTTTTGGGGACTTTTCGGAAGATGTACTTTCAAACGTGTACTATTGATTGGCTTATATAGTCTTGCTTGTCTGACAATAATTATTTATTGGATTGGGCTGGATAGCCAAGCGCCATGCAATACACAGTGCTGTAGGGTTCGGCGACGCGGTGTCCGCTACTATTTCATCACTCACTATGACGCCATAACTTGAACTATAGTAATCAATAGACACATAATTTTAAAGCTTATTAAATTATCTATAAGTTTTGTAAGGAACGGCACAACCAATAACGCGATATTAAAAAAGATATGATCAGTTGAAGTTGATTTTTGTGGTTCGTGGTGACATTTTTTTCTATAAACTATTTTTTTACTGAAAAACTAGGCTATCTACATAGAAAATGTATATGACATATTTTTTAGAGAATAGTTTTGAGTATTGAATGAGATGAGAATCACAACTATACCTTAATTATTTTCCGAGTTATAAGCCTTTAACTGAAGTACTGCTCTTGCAATGTTGATAGGGGGGTGGTGGGAGAAGCAAGCGGGGTGGGGGTCGGGACTTTGGTTTTTTTGAGTAAGTACTATGTATACTAACATCCTGCAAAAATTCAGCTTTCCCCTAATTTGTTACGACACAAAACATTCATTGCCTGGGCTAATGACCATACCACATCAATCTTTTCTCTTCTATGAATTTTATTATATCAAATTCCACCCTCATTCTGCCTCTGATATCCTCATTCCTCACCTTATCCATCCTAGTCAACGCACAGCATCTTCTCCAATATTCCATCTCGACAGCTCTTATTTTACTCTTTGTTTTCTTGTTGGTTATCTTTTACTTCAGTTACTCAAAGTAGACAAACCAATGCAATACGGAGTATCGAAGACCTAATAAGTTAAATAGCATATTTGTTATTCTGCAGAAAACTGAATCAGCTGATGGAGAAAATATTTTCAATGTTTTAAATCAATGAGCTGATCAGCTGACATTTATTTTTCAATTTATCCACACAAGATGTTTTGTACTTAGGTTAAGAGCGATTTTCCAAATCTTTCCACACAGAATGCTTTATCTATACTATTATAAAAATGAGATGGTGTCTGTCTGTCTGTCTGAACATTCATCACGCCTAGAATACTTGACTGATAAAGCTGAAATTTGGCATAAAGATTGTCTGTATACCAAGGAAGGACATAGGCCTATTTAAATATTTCAATAGTTCTTATAAATAATAAATAATTAGTAAAATTACAGACCTAACCTATCAAACTTGACATCCATTGATTGTCCGAACAATAATGCTCCTATTTGAAAGTCATGTGAAATTGAACATGCTAAAAAATTGTTATTCATGGAGAACGTTGGTCTATTGGCTAGCAAGCCTGCTTTTCACCCAGAATTCGTTGGTTCGAGTCCGACCAGGGTGAAATTTTTTTGACAACTTTCAGCATTGATTAATATTGTATTAATACCATATTATTTGATATTAATACCATATGTTGAAAGTATGATCTAGGATGATAAAAACATAGAGCCGCCCCAATCCATCAGAAATGAATCCAAAAATTTTTATCAGTAACCTCATTTAACTTGGACGAAAATTTCCATCTATATCAAATAGGCCTAAAAATGTTTCTCGGGTTCTATGTCAAAGTTAACATGCAAAATTATTATAATAAGTTTTGAGTTTTATATATCTTTAGAATTCCCTCTAACAGTTAACGTGCACGCAGTGATTAGATATTTCACACAAATATCCTTAGCCTCAACGGGATTTCTGAGACCCCGTAGCGAAGCACGGGTGACCTGCTAGTATTTTATAAGTTGGGATACCTATTTTTTCAAATATATTTTTTTAATATTCAACCTCCCAAAGGCTCAAATCAATAGGTATCATCCTCTAACCAAAACTTTAGATCACGTAATAATATGAACCTCTGAATATAAATCTGACACTTTAACAATCTAATATCAAAATTGACACTGCATTCCAATTGAAAATGTGATTTTCACTCACTTTTAGGCTACTGGAGATACTGGAGAAAATGCATTCCTTCAGTATCTCCAGTAAAAGTGAGTGAAACTTTTACTTTTAATTGAAATACAGTGTCAGTTTTGATATAAGATTGTTCATCAAGTATTTCGTCATGGAAAACATCAAAGATTATCCCAATTTCAAACCTCCCGCTTACTCATCCCCCCTTTACTCCTTCAACATCCATAGCCCCCAAACTCAGGCCTTAAACCATTGTACTGTGGGTTGTCTAATGATGTTCTTTGCAACAGAGTGAAACGGCCATCATGTCAGAACGTGAGTCACAATTTCCACCAGTGGTGGATCTACAGGGGGGGGGGGCTAAGGGAGCTATAGCACCCCCTGTGGGGTCTCAACTTACACTGGATAAAACGGAAAAATTCCTAGATATGCGATATGCCAAATTGCCAATAATTCATCATAAATATAACAAAATAATTATTTAATAATTTTAATTATTTATTAAAATATTTTAATAATTTTGGGAATGATCCCGGTTACAACCACCACAGCAGAACGTTCATTTTCAACTTTAAAAAGGTAACTATAATTTATTAATTGCGATTCACTAAAATAATGTTTGGTTTCCGAAATTAGGCATTTTATCAAATTATACTTTGATTTTTAAAAAACAATTTTTTTTCTTTCCAAGTCTGCCACGCCTAAATATAATAGGTGATTAAAAGTTGAAAATTGAAAACCCAATTTTTGTGTTCACTGTTCAGGTTGTAACCCTAATTGAGAAATACATTGGGAGAAGATCGTTTGAAAGGGCTAACGCTAGCAAACGTTTCAAAAGAAAGGGATGTGCCAGTAGAGAAAATTATAAACATCTTCAGCAGATGCAAGAACAGATGCATGAGCCTAGAAAATTGGGAATAGGATTAAGCTATTTAACTGTCTCAATTATTATTTATTTAATTATTTTGTCTCTTTTTAACTGTCTCAAGGTTAGTGTTTGCGTTGTACTTCACGTTATTAATTATTCCATTAAACAGTAATAGCAATAGTAGTAGGCCTATGGTAATCGTAATGAAACAAGTTGGTAGTTTGGTAAAACTATTGTTCTTAATAAAAATTGAATGGAAATTTAATATTTTGTGACAGCAAAAATGGACAAAGAATTGGTCTAAAACAGTCATTTTGGACACATAAGTTCCAAAACATTTTCGGGGGAGGACACCCGAACCCCTCTCTCGATGGGGGGTATTCCATACCCCCAGACCCCTTGGTTAGCCCCCCCCCCTTATGAGACTGTTCTACATCCGCCACTGATTTTTCCATTCAAAAGATTTTTTAAAGTCTTCATTACCAAGTAACTTAAAGGACAGTGAACCATGCATACATGCATGAGTATACAAAGGTCGACCACATAATGTAACATAAGGCCTCCTCTAGTTTTATCAAGAAGGCTAGATGTAGAGCTTCAAGAAGAGCTTTGTGGACTCCACTTATTTAGGCCTACAGCTGGACATCAGGATTAAAAATAACTCTGACATGATCGATAATCTTGCCACCTCATTTTAATGCATTAAGTTATCAAGTTCCCAAACTGGCAAAAACGTCAGAAAAATATATGTATAACTTACTCATAATTAGTATGATTCCTAATCAATAGCTGGATTCGTCGATTTGATATTGATATTTGGGTTTAATTATTGATATTGGGTTGACAATGATGAAGCTAAAAGTGTTTTATTAAAAGAATACTCTATATGGCATTTATTATAATATTTCACTAGATTTCTCTATAAACTATTTTTAAAACTAGTTACATTTCAAGCAGTGGAAGTTCTCCAAAATAAGTTGGTAATTAAGTTCTCAGTTCTTTCACAAAAAATCTTTGTACATAGTCATTCAATTTATGATGTAGACAGTGCTGTAAATTTCTCAAAAAGTTTCCATTCCACTGTTTCAAAGCATTCACTTGTTCTCTGATAGATCCATCAATAACTGATTATTATCAAAAACTGATTGTTTCATTTCAGGAACTCATTGGCTATATTGAAATATGTGTAGGTAGCTTTCAGTATCTGTGAAAGAAGTAAAGAAAACAATGTTTAAATATGTCAGGGATAATAATTAGTTCAGTAACTCATTTTTTTCAAAATACAAAATATGTTTAAGTAATAAATTAAGTACAACAATACCCATTTTCATTCAATATAATATTTTACGTTCGGTTATTAAATAAAAACAGTTTGGGAAAATACGATTTAGAAAAATAGACTATATTGAAAAGAGTTTGGTCATTTCATTGTTGTAAAAATGTAAAAGAGATGCAGCAACTGAAAAAAAATAGTAATGATTGTAGAATGTTTGATTTATCGTATGATAGCACATGCTACTGAGCTACTGAGGTGGTTGAAATCCATATATGTTCAATTTAAAAAAATAGTCGATGCTATGCCAAGCTTGGAAATTTTCAATGTGTGGCATAAAAAAATATTTTAAAGGTAAATCCGATCTCAATGTGTGATAGCTCATTTTACTTAGCTGATGAAGGCGGCTGAAATCCATATACCAAACATTAATTTTTAGTTATATCGATCAAGAATAATAATTATTTCTGTAATTAAACAAGTATAATACCTAAAATACTGTTGCAAAAACAGTAAAAACAATTTAGTTTTAAGCAACTGACAATTTAACAAAGTGACAAATATACAGAAACAGAATTAGAAATTAATAAATAAAAACAATTAGAAAATAATGGAAATAAAGCAATTAAAAAGACAAACAAAGTAAATTAGAAAGAGCAACTCACATTGGCCATACAGTTCAAGTCCAGCACATAGAGACCAAATGGCTTGAACTCAATTGGCTGTACGGATTTACTCAACATCACTAGTAAAGAGCGCTTCATCCATTGCGGTTTGTTGACCCAAGCGCATTCGTAAAATGACATTCGAAGTTTCTCGCCCTGTTATAAAATTATAATGTATAATGTCACAATGCTTTCATAATAATAAAACTACCACAATTAAACTATAGATATTGTGCAATTCCACTCTACTTCGGTAGGATTTTCATTTTTTTTAAACTGATTCTTTTTTAAAAACTTACACTTTAACAGTATAAGAGATGCTGAGAAAATTATTATCAAGTCATATTAGGCTACTGAGAAAACACCAGAGAATATTCTACTGGATGTTTCATAAGTCAGTTTACCGAGTAAGAGTATTTGTTAGAAGCATATAATAAATCAATTTAATTTATATTGTAATTTAATTGAAACTGAATTTATACTAAAGATCGGTTGTAAACTTAAAAGAATTGTTCAGAATGCTCTCCACTAACTTCAATGCATTTTTCACAGCGTTTTTTACACTTGTAACAATCTGCATAGATTTTTATTGTTGTTTAAGGCTTCAAATTCTCTTGCAATGGCTGCTCTCAATTACAGAACATCTAGGGGCCGTTCAGCAAAAACCTTTTTTCAATGATCCCCCAAACATAAAAGTCTAATGGTGTAAGATCGCAGGACCTTGAGGGCCAATCAATCATGCCGTATCTTCCAATCTACTTGTCGAAATTGTTATTAAGAAATTCCCTCACCAATAAACTGTAATGCGGTGGAGCACCGTCTTGCTGCCAAATGAGGTTGGTATTTTCATATAAAGGACTATTTTGTAGCTCTTGCAAAACCGTATCTTGCAACATTTCAATATATGAATCTCCTCAAACAGTGTCATTAAAAAAATATGGGCCTACGATGCTACCACTCCAAATACCAGCCCAAACGGCACGATTGATTGGCCCGCCGATCTTACACCATTAGACTTTTCTGTTTGGGGTTCATTAAAAATAAAGTTTTTGCCGAATAGCCCCTAGATGTTCTGCAATTGAGAGCAGTCATTGCAAAAGAATTTGAAGCTTTAAACAACAATAAAAATCTATGCAAACAGATTGTTACAAGTGTAAAAAAAACGATGTGAAAAATGCATTGAAGTTAGTGGAAAGCATTTTGAACAATTCTTTTAAGTTTACAACCTATGTGTAGTGTGAATTAAATTACAATATAAATAAAATTTATTTATTATTTGCTTCTAAAAAATACACTTACTCGGTAAACTGACTTATGAAACACCCAGTATATTGACAGTGTTTGTGGTTTTGGAGGAAATATGCAGTAGGAAAATGCTATACAATTCAAATGATACATTTAGAAGTGAAATGTATTGCTCTGGTTTCTCCAGTATGTGAGTGAAAATTATTTATTAAATAGGAATACAGTGTCAGTTTTGATATTAGATTGTTCATCAAGTATTTCGTCATGGAAAACATCACAGATAAATAAAGGTTCAATTCAATTCAATAAAAAATTATACATTACAATTATAGCAGACGTCAGATTTCATTTTAAAAAACACATCACATTCATCATCGTACAAATAAAATTACAGGACAGTACATCAAAATACATTGTCACAAACGATAATATTATGAGCAAAAATATACATGAATACTACTACAGTACTTCGTCAAAAGCAATACCTTTCAGTTGTTAACATATAAAAATAATTAAGAAAAAATGCACTAAAAACGTTAATTTTTGACAATAACTAAGAGCTAATATATTCAGAATACTCCTTTACAGAGTAAAGGTCAATCAAACAATAAACAATCGTGATGAGGTATCTAATTATTCGTTCATGAAGCAACTTATAGATAAACGGAGTAGTTAGTGGAAGAAAAAGCTGTTAGAAAACTACTTTAAATTGTCAAATAATTTTTTTTTTATTTATTTCAAAAATAAACATTTTTAATAACAAAATTTTACCTTGTTTTTTATATCTTGGCCGCTCTTTGTACATGAATACATAATAACTAGAATAATACAGTAGATAAATGCATATTTCATTCTTATGCCAGTCTCTTTCATCTGAAACAATATTTTCAATTTTGTTAGATGAGCTTCTAACTTGAATTTGTTGACTTACCTATAATTAGCATTTCTAATTGGGCGAATAATAACGCATATCAATACTCGGTACAAGGGCGGATTAGAGGGGGGGGGGCGAAGGGGGCGACCACCCCCCCCCCCCCCACCACGGAAGGCTTGCACATTTTAAAAAATTAAAAAGGGTAACACACGTGTGCATGTTAAATTTTAATTATCCCGCCACATCTATGACAGACGGAATACCTCTAACTTGTCTTACCACTCCGCCTCCGGCGGCCGGCAATTAACTTATGTTGTAATACTTAGTTTGTCTTATTCTCTATATTACCTGTACTTTATCTTTAACAGTTGTTATCTACATAATTATAATAATTCAATGAAGAATTAACAAATGACAGAGAATGAAGGAAATCTTATATCAAGTGAAATAAGTTTGAATAAGATTAATATTTTATAGAATAGGTAGGGGCATATACATCTCTGTTTAATTAACTTTTCATGTGAAATTTAACGACATGCAGTCAAATATTTGTTAAGAATAAGTATAATAACTCACTTAAACTGGCCGAGCAATTGCGGGTGTTTCACTGTCCTTAAACTGGCCGAGTACTTTCGAATCTATGAGATCCATCATCAGAGGCTCCTAGAGATCATCATGTCAGTTTTTTGGTTAGCCAAAAAACTGACATGATGATCTAGGAGCCTCTGATGATGGATCTCATAGATTCGAAAGTACTCGGCCAGTTTAAGGACAGTGAAACACCCGCAATTGCTCGGCCAGTTTAAGTGAGTTATTATACTTATTCTTAACAAATATTTGACTGCATGTCGTTAAATTTCACATGAAAAGTTAATTAACAACGCAGTTCGTCATGGAACAAGAAATCCAGGAACATCTCTGTTTGTTCTTGACCTAATACGTATTTATTGTAGTACTGGTATTATGAAACATGAACAAATGTTGAGAGTAATTGAAATATATATATATATATATATATATATATATATAGGTCCAAAAATCATCATGATCATGAATAAATTGCTTAGACTCTGTTCATTTCTCTGTAAATTTTTATAAAAATTAAGCTAGCAAAGCAATTTTTGTTCAAGACATATGATTGTTTTGTATAAAAAAATTTGTATTCATAATTCCAGATGAATATACAGAAATAAACTACTCTAGTTCGGGGAAATTTGATTGTTCTCAAACACGAAAAAATTATATTTCTACTACATTTTAAGTGCTAGAATGTTGTAAAATGCGTTTAAAGGCTACTAAATTTCCAAAAAATTTATTCCATACCCCCCGACCCCCGGGTATTTTTGGGGTATGTCGCCTCCTCCCATAAAATTCATTAATCCGCCACTGACTCGGTAAATAATTGTAAATACTAGTAATACTTAATGCCAAATACTCAGTAAATGGATCATAAGATGATACATTTTGATGATCGTATGATGATACAAATTACCTGGAATATCATAATTATAATCATCTATAAATCTGATGATAAAAAAATTAGTACAAATCAATGATTACATACCTTCAATAAGAAAATCATGTACAAACATGTCTGAAGTCCATAAATATTGATGAATGTCACAATCACGAGTTTCAAGTGTTTTGATAGTAATGAAACAAGCCTGAAAATAGAAAAATTAACTTTTAAATTTGAAAACTATAACAATGGTAACAATAGCAATGTTCTGAGGAGTAAATGTGGCGAGAGTGAGGTATGCTGCAATATTTTCCAATAAAGATATGTTTGGCTTGTATTTCCTTTTATTGCTTGTATTCGATTAGAGAATTGAATTCACAATCCATCATGGTCATGATAAATCCACAATAGTTTCGCTTTTTCAGCATTGTAGTTCATGAAAACTAATTTTTATAATTGATTTTTTATATTTTAAGAAACAATTAAAATGACCAAATGACGAATTCAATTCAGATTGAACTAACAATTTGATTCATTAAAAACTGTAATTTATTAAAAATGTAAACACATACATTTTTATGTGTACATATCTGAGAGAATGAAATCTCACCAGCACTTGGAGGATTTCAAAAGTATTAATTTCAACAAGAAGAGGAAGTTATGTTGAACAGTGGAAAGAGCGCATCTTGAAAAAGTTCTTGCTTGGGAATATTATAAGGAAGCATTAGAAACCAGATTCAAATCGAATAATTTCTTTTGTATATAGCACAAGGGAAAAAATATTTTAGGAAATACTAGATTGAAAAAAATGAAATTTTATATATTCAATAAATAAAAAATTAATTAATTTTCTTAGCTGAAATTTCCTACATATTGAATTTTCTCGAATTCTATTACCTCTGTGGAATATCATTTTTTTTAATAATGCGTTCATTAAAATAGTGTGGAGATAATTGTAGTGGACAACTATGATTTCAAAAGTACTGATAGTTATTATTTAATAGATCAAAAAACTGAAAACAGTAGAGAAGGGTGGAGTTATACACAATATTTCATTCTCATGGGATTCGTTTTAGACACTTACGGTGCTTACCTTAGAATATGTTGATGATGTTGTATTATTGATGAGAAAAACTGTCTCAACTTGACTTCATCATTGCCTTGCACTATCTCGGAGTCTGATTTATAAACAAGGATAGACTCATTGCCACTGGCCGACATAGCACCTATTTCCTCCATTGACTGGCACAACAGTTGCATTTCAGTCTCAACGCATCTTATTGAGGTCAAGTACACCTGATGAATAAAGAAGAGTTCAACCTTAGAGACAAGCATTATGTTTTTTGAGTACTTTTGGTTTTGAGTTTGATGGTTTTACATGAAGCTTTATGAACTTAGAAATCGGTAGATTAAGTTACCATATCTAAAGGACACAGAGTTTGGAACAATGCTATGTGGGCATCATCATCAGAAAAATGTTATGAAAATGTAGTAGCCTCGTTTTTAAGAATATCGTTTAAAAAAAAAATTAATCACTTGGAGCAAATGAAGTATATAACATTTACTTACAAGATCTATATTTTTCATTGAATAAATTTGATTGATTATGCACAATCATTAACTCCAGCACACAGGTAAGTGAAGGTTTCATATAATTTAGAATTATATATATTTTTTTAATCACATAATATTGCCTCATACTGTACCCCCATCAAAGTACTTGAAATTACTCAAGCAGGTGTTGCAATATTTTGTAGTTTAAACTTTTTAATCTACTGTAATTTGTATACTGATAATATATAGTACACCTAATATATAAATATAGGCGATGCTTGCCTATAGGAAAATTGAATTGCTACCCCACACATTACACTTTATTGGGTTCAATTGTAAAAGCTTAGGGTTCCTTAAATCAAAACTCTATGAATAAATTTGACTTTGAATAATTCTATTTATTAATGATTAAAAAGTGAGCTAACCTTGTAACTGACGCCCCACATATAAGAGACCAGGCCATACCAAGTGAAAGCCAGCAATTGGGCAATCAGGTACCCAGGTATTGTCCGAAATCTTTCAGGCACATAGACATAGACAACAAATGGTACGTGGTCAAGTTTTGATCCAGTGAAGTAGGAATTCAACAGGAAAATGATAACCTGAACTAGTGGCAAGCAGCCTCCAAATATGAACATCAACTTGAAGGCTTTGATTGAGACCACGCTGAACCATTTGATAAACTTGTTTGTTTCTACAATCAAACGATTTCTCTCAATTGAAGTGTTCTGGTACTTGACGTTCTTCAAGTATCTGTGGAAAAATCAACAAAGACTGTCATTTGATGCTATCAAAGAGCTTATATCGAATCGCATATCCGCGACTCTAGTCTATAAAGCAAGAACTAATCTTAATGTGCGTTTAGACATTGTAACAATTACAAAAGCTTCAACAAGGATTGATGAACAAGAACTTATAACAAAGTTGTCTCATGACATTGTTATGAACTTGAAGAACTATCGATATAAATATATATAATTTATTTTTTATATAAAACTCTAATTTTGAAATTTGGATTACTTTGTGGAATGTTGCTTATAAACAGTGTTTTGCTACAAAGTGTTTTTGCATATTCATTTAAACAAATAATAAAATTGAAAAAAAAACCAGCAATAATTATGGACAATATTAACGTTTCCCATATAGTATGCAGCTTGACTCAATCTCATTGCACTCTCATATCATAAGAGAATATTATGAGAACTTGAACTATTTTCTCGCACATTATCTACTTGGCCAGGACAGTTCTGTTCATGCACATGTCAGATTAGTAGAGCAAGCAAAGCAATATTGGTGAAGATTGATCAAGAATAACGAGGGAGAAATAGCATAGCACTTAGCCAACAGTCTGTGAATAAGTGATATTCAATAAATTCTCTCTTATACCTACTGTTTAAATGGAAAACACACATACTAGGCTACCCACTGTGAGTCCAATTCAATTCAAGTCAACTCATAATAATTTTTAAAAAATAAAATATAATATAAAATTAATATTATGTAAGTGCTATAAAAATTATATGTTGAGCAACCCACTCTCTACTCAAATAAGCTGCTAGCTATTCATTTCATCCCTATCACATCTGAGTAAACAAATTTTGTTTTCTATTTTGTAGAAAAAAAAGTATTAGAAAATAATGTGTTCTACCTATGTTCATTTTATGCTGATTGTTCGTACCTCTTTATCACGTCGTTTTCTAAAATGTACAAATGGTTCTGTACAAAATATCCGCTAGTGGCAAAACATGACATGAGTATCTCTTTCATAGCCAAAATTCTGTTCAGGAAGTCTGGCCATTCATAGGTGAGACAGAAGATCAAACTTATTTGAAGAGTCCAGGTCAGTGCAAAAAAAAGGATTCCCAGTCTTCCAGTGATTCTCCTATCACCAAAAGCCAGTAAAAGACTTTCCTCGGTTACTGGGTCTTCTGTCAATTCTCTGGTGCCTTTCTTATTACCAGGATCCGGTAAAACACTTTTTACAGTGATCTGCTCTTCAGGTTTTTCCATTTTACCTAGAAATGGAGATAAATCATCAACCTACCATTTTTGTTTTAATGCTGAAGATGCCTACATAAGTTTGAGGCTTGTGTGTATGTAATAAAGTGAATGATAACATAAAGATGCCAGATGGAGGAGCGGGATTCGAACCCACGACCGCTGAAGTTGTGACGCCTCAACCAATTGCGCTTATCGGCCCGATTCAAGTATCTATTAATTCAAGTATTGATTCATAAATTGCCCGTCCTATTGCATGGGAAACCAGCACAGTTCGACAGTTGGATAGGTTTTCTACCCTCTTTTCTCTCACCAGCTAATCCCACCACAAAGCCATGTAATGAATTTTTAATTACCCCTTTATAAAACTGCTAGTTTTATAGGTACGAACTATTATATTTGAATTGTGCGGGTACTACTCTGACGCTACTACGGTAACTGTCATCTCTGTACTTGTCATACTCGTCTGCTCTGGTACATTATTCAATTCATTAAACTGTTTGCTAGCTGGTATCCACTTTTATATTTATTTTTAGTTTCCTTTTTTGACTCGTCTGGTCTAGTTTTTTTTATTGTTTATTTGAAAGTTTTCTTGATGTTGACTTTGTCTGCGACCTTTTTCGCTAGGTTGGTTCATCTGCTGATCTTACTTGAATTTGAACAGCTGTTTGATATGAGAAGAAGCCTGTTCGATTTTCGATCCTGGATGATGCTTCTTTTTCTCTTACAAAATGTTCGAAGGGTAGGATCGATTATTATTTGGACCATGATGTCCTGAAGTAAATTTTTTTTTGTTAACTAATATGATCATGTTGTGATCTGGTTTTAATTTACTTTTTTTTCTTTTGTTTAACTTTTTTCCAAACTTTTCCACTTGGCTGCTGTATTGATGCCAAACTTAAGTTGCTAAATACCAAATTTATGTTCGCCTAGTTGGCGGTCGAAGAACCAGAGTAATGCAGAATCACAGTATCGATGTACTTATGAATCGAAGAATTTCAGGATCTATGAATTGACGAATAGGACGAATGAAAGTATGTCTCATGTTCGTTCAAGATATTTTCACAACATGCTTCAACTGTGATCGTCGAGCCAGAACGTTATGAATTGAATTTTGGAATATGAATACCGCTTACGACCAAATCATCGTAGAGGTTTGATGTTTGTGTGATACAAAATTAGAGTAACTCCGAGATGAAGGTAACATTTTATATTTCGTACTAAATTATCTGCAAATTATTCAACGCCAGGAACTTTCTATCTTTCGCCGCCAACATTCTAAATTATCAACTGGACTTTCTTTTTAAAACTTAAATCTATAAATCTTCGTAAAATTCAAATTTTATTCTACTACATGAAAACGTTTTTTTTTTAAATGTTAAGTTTAACTTGGATTAAGTTATAATCGTGTATTTTGCTCCTCAAGAATTTGGAAGTGTGCACACAATAGTGATAGTATTCGTATGTGTGCGTATTTATGTATGTATGTGTATATACATATATACATATGTACATGAATGTACTCACATATGGAAGCTCTGAAAACGCTGTTGCTTTTTTTTTAATAATATAAGATCTGATCAGATTTAACTTGAAGTTTTTAGTTTTTATAAGTTTTATGGATTTCTTGCTCTGTAAAAGATTGAAATTCAATATAGCGAAAAGTGGAATTGTTTGGAAGATCTGGCTATTCTTTTGAATCCTGTCCTGGTATTTTATGAAGGTGACATTATTTAAGTTCTTTGCCGACAAGAGTATTCGCTCAGGCCTGACCAGTTAGTACTCTTACTTCTGGGCTGACCTGTTACACATTTTACCAACTATACCTCTGCTCGTTTTCTTTAATAAGTTGGTACAAAAGCTGCGCAACTCTGCTAATTAATTGATTTATTAATTAAAGTAAATTTAGTTTGTCTTATGATGTTATTCTTGTTGGTACCGTAACTTTTCTGTATTGTCACCGGTTAAATAATAGGACAGGCGTTAGGATTGTTAAACAAGAAAGTACTAGCAAGCGCTGTCTTGAGATAAGTCTTGATTAAGCTTAATGACCAAATTTTTTTTTACTAAAACCTTTTTTTATAAACACCCATTTCTGCTTAATTTCACTCTTGATCGAAACTTATCATCTTTTAAAGATGAGTTCGCCTGTACGTACGCCTAGTAAGTCATTTACTCCCACTGTGAATTATTGGGAAGTAAAATGTGAGATTGATGCTCAATTCGATTGGAGGAATTTCCCTTGTCCAAAGATCAACCCCAATTACTTGAGTAAAGATACGTTATTGTATGAATTAGAAATTTCTGGCCTCAATACTAATGAGCTAGAAAACGTTGATGTCGACAGCTTAAGAAAATTGAGTCTGGTTTAGATCAATTTCCGTACTGTATTTCTAAAGGAGTCCTTGTGATTAAGAAACGTAATCAAGATAATTTCAAAATAGTTCTTCCGAAAATCTTAGTTCCAGTAGTTTTCAAGTATTACCATGAATCCTCGTTAGGTGGTCATCTTGGAATCGCTAAATCTATGCATAGGATTGCTGAAAATTTTTTCTGGAATGGTATGAGAAGAGACATTATTCTTATGGTAAAAATGTGTGAGACTTGTGGAAAGAGTAAACCTAGTCAACGACAGAATTTCGGTTTCCTCTCTTCTAAAATTGTCGAAAAACCTGTTGAACAATTCTACATTGACATCGTTGGTCCTTTACCTAGGACAGCTCAGGGAAACAGTTATATTTTTAGCTGTGTCGATGGATTTTCTAAGTTCTGTTGGTTACTTCCCATTCGACAAGCCAACACTAACGCTGTAATCAAGTCTCTAAAATCTATTTTCGTTAATTTCTCTGTTCCAAAAAAGATCGTTTCTGATAATGCTTCAATATTTTCTTCTGTTAAATTTAAAAACTTTTGCTTCCAGTTAGGAATTTTTCATTTCACCACCTCAGCTTATTATCCTGCTCCTAATGTCGCCGAACGAGTTCACAGAAATTTAAGAAGCGCTCTGATCGCCTTTCATGGTGACTCACATAGTAAATGGGACGAATGCTTATCTTGGTTACCTTTAGCCTTCAACCTGAGTAAACATGAGAGTACCGACTCCACACCGTTTTCACTTTTATTTAGATATTGTCCTAAAGAACCGTTACTACACGCCTGGAATCTCGATGATATTCTTCCTGACCGTAACAATAATGACTCGCTCGATGTCTGGAGGAAAGCTAGAAATAGTCTTATTAAATCACATTCTCGAGTCAAACAGAATTATGATCGTCATAGAGTTGAGGTGCCTTTTCAGTTAGGAGACTTAGTTTGGGTTAAGACTCATGTTGTCAGTAGTGCTGTCAACAAGATTTCTAGGAAACTTAGTTACAGATGGAAAGGTCCTTTTCAAATTAAAAAATGGCTTACTCCAGTAACCGTCAGTCTGCACGAAGTTGAAACCGGAAACTTTGTTTTAAAAGCCCATGTTTCTCATCTCAAAAAATTTTACGGCAACAAATGTGTCACTACTGGTTGATAGTAATTTCAACTTCTAGTTCTCTTTGCTCTGATTTGCAAATAATATATAAGGAACTTTGCTTTAGTGTATTTAAATTTCTTTATGAGATTTAAGTTAGTTTTAGACTTGACTCTTAAAAACTCTGTTGTCACCAATGTTGGTTGTTTTTTTTGATTCTTGTGTTTGAAGTTTTTTTTATGTTGTCTTAATTACTTTAAGATCCCTGTTGCTCACGCTGTTAGTTACCGAGAAAATTATTTTTGTTAAAATATTACGTTTCTTGCCCTTGATCTAGGTTTTGGTTTGGTTTATGTAATAGTATTCTTGCGGAAAAGATGATATTGTTTGAATTGTTGCTATCCTGGTTGTCACTAATTGCATTAACTACTGTTAGTACCTGTAATATTAGGTGTAGTATCGTTTAGTCCGAATTTGATGTCATCGGACAGTTTGTATTTGCTTTCCATTTTTTTTTTTGTAGCTTAAGATTTGAGTCCCTATTTCGGTTATTGTTCCGAATGTCGGACTTACCATTAGCATCTCTGATGTGCTATGGACTTTTCTAGGTGTCTTCTTTACTTGGTAACCTGGTTGTTATAGTTTTACTAACTTTCCTGTTGTACTAGTAATTGAAGAATATTTATTTGTACTTGAAGTACAAAGATAACGTCCACCCCAATTAAATTGTCTGCAACTCTGGGCCCGAGTCTTGATTTATTTTGGTGGTGCGTCTTTATAAAACATTGATAGGTGCTGAAAAATTAGTTTTTTTTGAAACATAAGTTGGTCGTTGTAAAGTTGTGTTGTGATTATGTATTGTAGAAAGATTGTTATTCTACGTCATTACAGTAATGTTGTTAATAGCTAATCATAAGTTGTTAGTTGTCTCGTTTTGATGTTTCGATCTCTTGTTAGGTTTAGTGAAGTAAGCATCAGTTCACCCTCAAGAATGGAACTTACCTTTTTCTTTATGGACTGTATAAATTCTTGAATTGAATACTTTAACGTTTCTGGTTATTTATTTTTCTTTTCTTGGAAAATTTTGTTCCTCGTTTTACTAACCTTAGTTACCTTTAATTCATAAAGTTCGTAGTTTTACCATTAACTTTATGGTTGTGAGTTCTTGGTAATTTTTTTTGTTTGGAAGCCCAAGTTGGTCTTCGATCTAAATTTTGTTTTTTGGGTCCAAAATTTTTTTTTTTTTCTCTTCCTAAGCTCTATTATTTTTTTTAATTTTCAAACTTCTTTAATCTGTACTAATTCTTTAATGACTATTCATGTTAGTATTCCATTACCGCTCATCTATTATTCTCGTTTCTCTTATTTCTATTTGGTTTTAAACTTTCCTCTTTTCTCCTACTTACAGGTGAATTGTAACTGATCACTACATTTCACTTGTACAACTTTCTGTTCTTGTCGTCTTCTCCTACTTTGTAATCTCTTTAAATGCTTCACCCCTTTTTTTTTTCTGAGACAGATCATTTGTGAAGTGCGCGCCTTCTCATTTGTTTTCTTGTTTCGTCTGCCTACTTTTTCCTTTACTTTTTTGAGTTTTTTCTTTACTTCCTATTGTGGGCGTGGCCCACAACTGCAAGAAGGGGGAGTTTGTAATGAATTTTTAATTACCCCTTTATAAAACTGCTAGTTTTATAGGTACGAACTATTATATTTGAATTGTGCGGGTACTACTCTGACGCTACTACGGTAACTGTCATCTCTGTACTTGTCATACTCGTCTGCTCTGGTACATTATTCAATTCATTAAACTGTTTGCTAGCTGGTATCCACTTTTATATTTATTTTTAGTTTCCTTTTTTGACTCGTCTGGTCTAGTTTTTTTTATTGTTTATTTGAAAGTTTTCTTGATGTTGACTTTGTCTGCGACCTTTTTCGCTAGGTTGGTTCATCTGCTGATCTTACTTGAATTTGAACAGCTGTTTGATATGAGAAGAAGCCTGTTCGATTTTCGATCCTGGATGATGCTTCTTTTTCTCTTACAAAATGTTCGAAGGGTAGGATCGATTATTATTTGGACCATGATGTCCTGAAGTAAATTTTTTTTTGTTAACTAATATGATCATGTTGTGATCTGGTTTTAATTTACTTTTTTTTCTTTTGTTTAACTTTTTTCCAAACTTTTCCACTTGGCTGCTGTATTGATGCCAAACTTAAGTTGCTAAATACCAAATTTATGTTCGCCTAGTTGGCGGTCGAAGAACCAGAGTAATGCAGAATCACAGTATCGATGTACTTATGAATCGAAGAATTTCAGGATCTATGAATTGACGAATAGGACGAATGAAAGTATGTCTCATGTTCGTTCAAGATATTTTCACAACATGCTTCAACTGTGATCGTCGAGCCAGAACGTTATGAATTGAATTTTGGAATATGAATACCGCTTACGACCAAATCATCGTAGAGGTTTGATGTTTGTGTGATACAAAATTAGAGTAACTCCGAGATGAAGGTAACATTTTATATTTCGTACTAAATTATCTGCAAATTATTCAACGCCAGGAACTTTCTATCTTTCGCCGCCAACATTCTAAATTATCAACTGGACTTTCTTTTTAAAACTTAAATCTATAAATCTTCGTAAAATTCAAATTTTATTCTACTACATGAAAACGTTTTTTTTTTTAAATGTTAAGTTTAACTTGGATTAAGTTATAATCGTGTATTTTGCTCCTCAAGAATTTGGAAGTGTGCACACAATAGTGATAGTATTCGTATGTGTGCGTATTTATGTATGTATGTGTATATACATATATACATATGTACATGAATGTACTCACATATGGAAGCTCTGAAAACGCTGTTGCTTTTTTTTTAATAATATAAGATCTGATCAGATTTAACTTGAAGTTTTTAGTTTTTATAAGTTTTATGGATTTCTTGCTCTGTAAAAGATTGAAATTCAATATAGCGAAAAGTGGAATTGTTTGGAAGATCTGGCTATTCTTTTGAATCCTGTCCTGGTATTTTATGAAGGTGACATTATTTAAGTTCTTTGCCGACAAGAGTATTCGCTCAGGCCTGACCAGTTAGTACTCTTACTTCTGGGCTGACCTGTTACACATTTTACCAACTATACCTCTGCTCGTTTTCTTTAATAAGTTGGTACAGCCAGCTATTTAACTTTTCAAGTGAATTCAACGACTTGCAGTCAAATTTTTATTAAGAATAAGTAGTATTTTACTTACTCTGTAGGCCGTACGTTTTCGAGTTCTTAAAACCCATCTTTGTTAAAAACAACTCGAAAACGTTCGGCGTACAGAGTAAGTAAAATACTACTTATTCTTAATAAAAATTTGACTGCAAACCGTTGAATTCACTTGAAAGGTTAATATTAACAACGCAGTTCGTCATGGAACAAGAAATCTAGAAATTTAAGCCAGCTATTTATATAACCCATATGTTTTTATAAATTTGTTATTTATATTTTGCTTGTTGTATGTGTGCATCAAATGAATAAACTCAAATTGAATCCCTGTGACAAACTTAGAATTTGAAACATGATTTTAGAATTTAAAAATGAAATATTGATTGCATAACTTATCTATAGTGGAGTTTTCGGAACTTTATGAAAATGAAGATTTGTTCTGTCATAATTATTTTGAAAGGCATTATTTAAATTGTTGCTGCATATGACTGCAAAACTGGAGGAATGAACGAAGCAGTAGCACCTAAGCGACAGCCCTAAAGAGCAAAATAAAACTAATTTCCTGTCTATTTCTTTATTTGATACCGTACTAATGAATGTTTTTCACTCACCAAATATATAGATAATTGAAAAGATGGAAGTTTAGAACACTCTTCGTGTAGCACAGCGCAAAATCTTTTCTTGAGAATTCAGTATAATTCCAAATTAATAAGATCTATTGATTAATGTTACTTATTCAGTAATCATTCTAGTAGTTTTACTTGAAAAACAAGATGCACGAATAATGGAAGCAACTTATGACCCACACAGTAAATTTCGTGAATTAATTTGTCAAATTCAATGAATTATAGGTGAGCTTTCTACTGGAAGAGAGAACTATTCAAAAGCATTTGATATATCAAGCATCAAATGAACATCTATCTATGAAGTGATAAGAGTTGTTCACTGAACGTCTATCCCTTGCGACTCATTGAAGACTGACAGATCTCACCACAAAACATCAGTTATGAATTAAGGTATCAACAGTAGCCTATACTTGAAGATAATCATAGTGATCTCAAGTACCACAAGGTACATTAATTGCTACTTTGGAAAGAATCATAGCTGACAGATTTACCTTTAATAGCAGTCATTTTCTCAGTAATTACTTGGACACTGTTGGATTTAATGATAGTAATTTTACAAATCAATAAGGGATTTGATTCATTCTTGTCATGGAAAATGATGCATAGTCCTCAAAACAAATCACAGGGGAAAATTGTTTTGATCGCCTTAGAATAACTTTTCAGTGATTTTCAGAAATGATTTTTCAAGGTTCTAGAAATGGATCAGTGTTTTCACCCTCTTGGAGCTGGATGCTACTGGAGAATGGTTCATCAACTTGGAAAGAGTTTTTTGGTATAAATGTTCTATTATAATGAACTATTTAAAAACGAGATGCCTTCTCAAGTTTTATCAATATTTATTGGTTCAGGCCAATATCGTTAGTTTATCGCCCTTTCCAATTAGTGATGAAGTTTATTGAACAGGTAGGCCTAATAAGTTATTGTTTTTGAACAAATACATATGTTTAACTTGATTCTCAGATCAAGAAAATTCACATACATTTTCAGCACAAAAACAATCGATTTTTATCTTGTGAGTGAATCTACATTTTTATTTTTTACTTTGGCATTTTAATTTTATAGCCTTCCATAATAAGTTGTATGAATTCTCCATTGATAAAGTATTCATATGCAGATTGGATAGCAATATAAAATAACCAATATTTCATCTCAAGTCAAATGATATTCAATGTTATATAAATTGGTATAATATAATATACATGAAAATTTTAATTAGCTTCCCAGTGTCCATATGGATGGAAATTTTTTTGTAGTGGCGAGGGTAATATTGTGGAGGATGTCCATAATGAATAATTAGACTTGAAGTTGTCACAACCACATTTATTGAAAGCCGTGAGATACTAGTTTCGGTTGTTACACCATTATCAATCTCAAACAAACTAAAGCTGAAGTACAGAGTAGCTTAACATATATCGTACTCAACACAGGATGATACTATTGGCTGAGGTTGAAAGTGCCTCACATAGGCTGATTTTCAATAAAGGTCTGTGATTGGCTGAATGTCCTAACAAGTCACGCCCACTGGTGGGAGGAGCATCAAGGTATAATCAGTGTCAAAATCAGGAACCAAAATGTAATAAACACGAGCAATACACAAGTAGGCATGAATTAAACAAGTAAAATAAAAAATGAAGCTAAATGAAATGCAGTCAAGGTCAACCAAGAAAAACAAGAAAGTACCGTTACTAAAGAGTAGGCCAGAATTATGATGAAACCAAGTTAGTTGTATTGAATTGTTTGAAACAAATTTAAACTAGTATTGGAATCGTTTTTTGTCATCCAAGTTATCTCCAGAGCTTCTAAAATTTTCAGTTGTCTGCCTTTGCCAATCAAATGCGGAAATTCAACATCTTCAGCCTTGAACTTGTGTCCATTAATAATGAGAATCTCTGAAAAATTTTAGTCTCTTTTTTTAGCTTTTCAATCTCTAATATATGCTCATTTATTCTACGTTTGAAGCTTCTACCAGTCCGACCAGTGGCGTAACGTTTTCCAATTGGGCCCCCCCGCAACCGATTTTCCGGGCCCCTCTCTTCAAAATCATATAAATATCCCTCCTCACCCTTGCCACCCCTTCCTGAAAAACTTGCATTATTATTTTGTTGGCAGTTATAATTATGTAAGAACTAAATACCTTTTTATCTATTAAATTTTAAAATTCAATCATGCTTCAAGGGGGGCTAGTCTAATGATTTTGGCTGTAGCCTACGGGCTCCTGAAAGATGGAAATAGTTGAGAGTTGATTATATTATAAATAATTAATCTTGAAACTTAGAAACCTTGAAATTGATGTCTTCCATAGGATCCAAATTCACATCCTCCTTGTTAGCACCTTCGCTCCTTTTCCCAGAATTCGCCTCGTTTGCAGACTCGGACACAGGTTCAATTTTTAATAAAAAGGCATTTTATCTAAATTACCGTGTAATTACTAAGTCAGGAGAAGAGAAAAAAATTGAAGAAATTTATTTTTAAGAGGCAGAAGAGAGTAAACTACGTATACAGTACTTGATCCTATTATAAGAAAAAAATTCAACTGCGTTGGGAGAACTAACACAATTAAACCAAAACTATTATTTATATACTTATACAATATTCACGTAATTTATCCGACATATCAAGGGTATAAATTAATATTCCTTCTGAACATTGTTTAAAAATGTACTAGTCGATGAAAAAATAGAAATACTGTAATTAAAACATGACCGAACAACATCACAATACCATAAACGCAGCATGTTGAAAAATAGAATAGAAATGAAAAAAATTGGCACTCCAAATAATAAAACTCCGCACGATCACGAACTCAATTAATATACATAAGGTTCACACTCGGCCAATTTACCGGACACTTGTAGGCCTACATGCATCCAACTGGACGATTCAAGAGACTGAATTCAAAATACTGTATGATGAAAAATATTGACTTTGATTTCTACACAACCCCCCACTTTCCATTACTTCGTATATGCTAATATACATTGAGAATTAAGATGGGAAAATAATATTAATTTCCTTTAATATTTGCACTGTGGAGACATAGCCGTCATGATTTATAACAGTCTAGATAAGTTTGTTTGAAGAGTGTTTTGTCCTCGGTATGTCTCCATTCCTGAAGTCACAAAATCCTGCTTCTGAATTCCTTCACTAAAGCTATCTGTGAATTGATAAATTGAACAATAAACATTGACCTGACAATATTTAGCTAATTCATTCTTTCTTTCTTCAGTGTTTCAGTTTTATTTCTTTTGAAAAAATATATATATTTCAGTCTGGGCACGGGCCATTTCTTGAAAAAATATATTTTCATTCCGGGCCCCCTTAGAGCCCGGGCCCCCCCGCGCCACGGGGTCTGCGGGGGTGTACGTTACGCCACTGAGTCCGACCCACATAACAGTCGTTACAATCACTGCAATTCAATTTATAAACTCCTCTTTTAACCCAGATATCAATTTTATTTTTACTACACCCCAACAAGCTCTTTAAAACAGTTATGTTTGAAAAGCTACATGAAACCGTTCTTTAGCAATTCTTTTCCTAATTTATCAGATACTGAGGCGATATAAGGTACCGTACCGTTATCCATTACCTTTTTCCTAATACCTTAGGACTAAATTTTTCTTTTATTTTGTTACTTTTTGGTTCCTGATTTTGACACTCACAATTCCTTGTTGCTACTCCCAGCAGTGGGCGTGACTTGTTAGGGCCTTCATCCAATCACAGACCTTCAATGAAGATCGGCCTATGAGAGACACTTTCACCCTCAGTCAACAGTATCATTCTGTTTTAAGTATATATTAAGCTACTCTGTACTTTAGTTTTAGTTTGTTTGAGATTGATAATGGTGTAGCACCCGAAACTTGTATCTCACGCTTTTCATTAAAGTTTTCAAGTGTTATTATTCATTATGGATAGAAAACTTGCTTTCAAACCCCTTTCATTGACCTTATATGACCAGACATAATTCAATCCTAAACAACTGGAGAACTCGCATCAAAATTTGAGGCCCCACATGCAATAATAATTATTACTTGGTATCATGATAGCAAGGAATGTCAGACAATAACGTTTTGAAAATGAACGATAGGCTATAACATATTGAACATATATTCTCGATATAGAAAGACCATTCCTAAATTCAACCTTGGGCAAAATTGATAGTATCGGCTGGCATAATGTATTGTTTTGTTTGATTGAAACTGTGTGATCTCTCTGTACATGCATTACTATACGCAGTACAGTACTGGTAATTGGCAATGCAATTATTATTGTACTGGTTCATTTACATTGTCAGCCCCCGGTTGCCACCAATTCATGGATATCATTTGTCTTTTGGAGTAAAAAGTGACGAATTGATTGGGGTTGTGAATATTGCTTAATGAACTGAGAATATACAGAATGATATTATGGTAGAAATGATCAGGTAGCGGTAATGTTCCTCAAATTCCAAACTCTGTTAAGACATTTAAATAAAACCATGAATTTGAATTATTTCTTCTTATTTCACTCTATCTTTGTGCTGAACTAGTTTATTTTCAAACATTTTAATAAGAATGGTGTTAACGAGTCTTAACAATACTTGTTCCTCGCATGAACATTTATGGTGATTTATTTCATTTGATCAGCTGTCTTTATCAATAAAATAATTGGTAATTTCAATGGAAAATCCTCATTGTTCAGGATATACTTACTCATATACTTACTATACGTTCAGATTATAACAATTGAAAAAATAATCGTTCATTTGACTTCTAAAAGTGTTTTACTTTAGAAATTTGGACTTCTAATTTGGATCGTTTGTTTAGTGTAGTACAGAAATAGGATAGTTCAATATACAAATATTTCAATGAGTGCATCAATGATGTTAAGCTTATTATTTTCACTCACATGAAAATTCATGGAGATTAATCAAATTCTGTGAAAACTTTACTAATTATAGTGGAAAAATAGTATCACAATGGAAATTCTTTATTGCTCATATTGTAACATTTGAAAACTCACACATTTATTCAATTTCTACAAAAATGCTTCAAACTGCTACCTTTTGCATTAGAAATAAAATAAAATAATAGATTATTGTAATGGAAAATCTTAATTGTTCATATTCTAACATTTGAACAGTAAACGCAATACAAACTATTTCCACAAAAATAGATCACAGAGCTGTCTTTCCAATTAAATATAAAATAAGGTATTTAGTATTCTAACAGTGGCGTACCGATAATGGAGCGAGTGGAGCAGTCGCTCCAGGGCGCAAGGCTCTGAGGGGCGCTCCGTTCTTGAGAGAAAATTTCCTTTTACTTACAAAAAATGTATTACTATAATGAAGGCCAATTTAAAAAAATCGTATGTAGCCTATATATCGCTGCGCATTACTAAAAGGAACATTCATGTCAAATGAATGAAATCGGTTCATTGAATGAAAGAAATCGGTTCAATGAATGGAAGAAATTGGTTCATGAGTTTAGCCGTAAATGCTTTACTAACAGACAGAATGCAAAACGGTTGAATCAAAAGTAGTAAATAGTCTAAAGTAGCAAAGCCAAAACAATTTATATTGGGTGACAAAAGGTATAACAATTTCAAGTAATTGAATGAAGACTAAATTTATTCTGAAAAAATAAATCCACTAGAAGTTCAATGGACTGAAATACTTCACTTTTGAATTCTACTTCCAAAATAAAAGAAAATTTTCATAGGAATAACAAAATTCTAGATAAATAACTGCAAATAAATGGAAATAGAAAAATGAAAAAAATCTAAAACAAGATGTTTGGAAATTGATTAAAGTAGAATCTGGTTCCTGGATTTCTTGTTCCATGACGAACTGCGTTGTTAATATTAACTTTTTATGTGAAATTTAACGACTTTCAGTCAAATATTTGTTAAGAATAAGTATAACTCACTTAATCTGTGAGCCGAGCGCTTTCGAATCTATGAGATCCATCTTCAGTTACTCAGAGTAACTGAAGATGGATCTCATAGATTCGAAAGCGCTCGGCTTACAGATTAAGTGATTTATACTTATTCTCAACAAATATTTGACTGCAAGTCGTTAAATTTCACATAAAAAGTTAGTAGAATCTGGCCTGGCAAAAATCCTTCATCGGAGATTCGCATCTCTGACAAATACGACGTAGTTAGAGGCGGGATTCTTTAAATGACCACTATATTAAAAACAGTCCAATTGAGTGTGAGACCGATTTTTTTTGTTTGGGGGGGGGTGCATCGTAAGACACTTCCGCTCCAGGGCGCTTGAAACCTCGGTACGCCACTGTATTCTAATAAATAAATATTATTTTTTTGTCTTATTCTCACATTTAAAAACTATGCCCGGTCCTTCAATTTCTACACAAATGGTTTGAACAGCTCAAATATTTATCAATAAAGATAGAAGAGAATAATAAGGAATAAAATTTTTCACTGCTCAAAGTCTAAAAGAAAACATTTGAAAAGACACACACAAATTAAGTTATTCATTGAATTTCAACAATAATATCGTCGTTTTTTATTTCAACTATTATATCTATACAACTATACCTATTTTTCTTTTTTTTTTTTTTTTTGAGCTCTAAATAATTTCATATAAAGCTCTATTATTCACGCTTTATACAGCCCATCACACATTATAATATTCACTTAATGCTTAGGACTGGAGCTAACTAAGAAGTAATATCTACAAAGAAAATAGATAGATAGATAGTTTATTCTCAAATAAATAAATTACAACAAAAGAACATTTCAATGTCTTACAGCGATTAGTAATTTGAAGAAATAAATTAAATATAAGCTATATAGAAACTAAATAGAGAATACAAAATTATATTATTTACTGAAAGAATTTTTGAGATATCACCTGAATAAAGGCTTTAACATCTCATAAAAGATGCTAATATAGCTTGCTGTTGTTGTATGAAAATTTTGAGGACACATCCTCTTTATACCCCGCCCCAATTCGTGTCTGGCTTGAGATCTTGTTCCATTCCCAGATGAAGGTCATGAGATGTCAAACGAGCTACCAATAATCATTACATAGTATTAATTGTAATCATTACATAGTGATAATTGTAATCATAATATAGTAATAATTGTAATCATTACATAGTAATAATTGTAATCATTACATAGTAATAATTGTAATCATTACATAGTAATAATTTATTGTAATCATTACATAGTAATAATTGCAATCTAATATTAAAACTGACACTGTATTTCACTTTTATAATTATAATGTATTACTCACATATATAGTCTGGCTGACGAAGCTTCTTTTCAGAAGTGAAATGCATTCCTCAAGCATCTCCAATATATGTAATACATTATATAAAAGTGAAATACATTGTCAGTTTTAATATTAGATTGTTCATTAAGTATTTCGTCATGGAAAACATCATAGTAATAATTGTAATCATTACATAGAAATAATTTCTGGTGACAGTTGTACCAACCGCACTGAAAGAGAAAGTGTTATCTGTTGCTCATCTTTAAAAAAGCATAATTCAACCGCACGCTCGACTGCCCTACCACGTGAAAGGTGCGATTCCAATAAATTTTTCACATCGAAAATAAATGAGCAATTGGTTTTGCGTTTCTGTTCTCAGACAGGTAGAGGTGAGGTTTTAGGGTCAGTGTGCGATTGTGACAGTCAAAGCCCAGGTCTGTCGGCACAAAAACGCCCGAAATGTCGGAAAACTGGCCATGAAAGAGCCCTCCCTTTCACAGAGACCAGAACAGAACTGAACATTGGGGACTATAACGCGAATATAAGGATTGTAATAGCCAAACTATAAATTCAGGAGCAAGAATCTCCCGCTATAAATACGTAAAAAAGCGTATCTGGAACTCTGCCATGTGTGGCAAGCTTCTCTCCACATTCCCTTCTATTATTCTACTGGAGTTTTCCCTCATTCCTCATCTCTTCTCACTCGCACACTCATTCCCTTTCTCTCCCTCTCTAAGCCCCACCGCTACTCTCTTCCCAAATGCACATCACCCTTATAGCTTATGGGTGTTTCTTTCCTTTTCTGAATTTTGAACACTTTCATTCTGTCTCACTCTATGTTGATGCATTCTACTTACCAAACGCATCCTCTTTCTCTTGTCTTCATTCCCCATCCATTTATGTTTTATTCCGATCTATCCTATTTATTATACTTATACTTCGCTTGCTACGTTTCTTTCTTTCTTTCAATATTTTCCACATGCAAAATCACGTCTCCTCTCTTTCTCTACTTATTCATTCCTATCTTATAGACACAAAGCCTTCCTTCTCCATCAAAATCTCCTTCTTCTTCTCCTTCTACTTCTTCTTCTTCTCCTTCTCCTTCTTCTTCTTCTTCTCCTTTCCCTTTTCCTTGTCCTTATCCTTGTCCTTGTTCATGTCTTTTTCCTTGTCCTTGTCCCTCTTCTTTTCCTTCTCCTTCTTTTTCTTCTCCCTCTTCTTCTCCTTCTTTTTCTTCTTTTTCTCCTCCTCCTACTCCTCCTCCTCCTACTCCTACTCCTTCTTCCTTTCTTTTTCTTTCTTTTTTCCTGCTCCTTCTCCTACTACTCCTCCTCCTCCTCCTCCTTCTCCTTCACCTCCTCTTTCTCCTTCTTCTTCTCCTTCTCCTCTTCGTTCTACTTTCCTTTTCCTACTCCTTCTCCTTCTCCTTCTCCCTTTTCTCCTTTCTCATTATCATCTCCTCCTTTTCTTCGACTACTGCATCTTCTTCTTATTTGTCCTTCTCCTTCTCTATTCATCCTACTCCTTTCCACATTTCAACCTTCCTGAGTCACCTGTTTTCAGCCTTTTTGATCTGCAAATCCCATCACCCATGCCACTATCTGGTCACTATTCCCTTTTTCTCTGTAAGTCGTATCCTATTATCAACGCTCTCTCTCTCTCTCTCACTCTCTCTCTCTCTCTCTCTCTCTCTCTCTATCTCTCCCTCTCTCTTTCTATCTCTCTCTTATTATCTCTCTTCCCAACCGCATCCTCTTCCCAACTTTATATTCCCACACTCAGTGTTCTCAAACTCCCCCTACTATTATTCTAATCTTATTTTTAAAGCCTTTCCATGTAGACCTGTAAAATCCATGTCAAATCCTCCAACAATCCTTGTTCTACAAATTGTTCGATCATGTAATATAGGCCAAGTTTTTAATGGTTTTCTGATATCGTAATTCAATAAATAATTTGGTTTTAGTGTTTTTTTTTCTTATCAGTATGCAATAAATCTAGGACATGATTCTTAAATTATATAAAGATATATAAAGAATTATAGAGATGTTACATGTTAATTAGCATAATTTACTGCACAAAAAAATTAGAAAATAATTATCTTGATGGAGCTTATTTGATACTTAGTGTTCTTGGATCACTTTCATGACAATTTCAGTTGATTCCTGAAGTCCAATCCAAACTTAACCAACTCCTTATTAAGGCGTTATTTTCCTATATAAAAAACATAAAACTAGCTTTGCCGAAATGTTATTCTTCTCTTATTCACTCTTATTAGAAACGATTTTAATAATTGACCGAACGGAGTGAGGTCTATCCTTTAAGACGATCGGAGTTCTCTCTTTCTGTCTGTCTGTCCCATGATTACAGACGAACGCCTAGACCAATTGTTATGATTTTTCATATGGATGTTCCTTATTCCTAGGCACAGCGATGTATATATTTTATTTTTTCAACTTCAATATGGCGACCAATTTTTTTTAAATAAAGCGAAACTGTATCAATATGAGCTTCCTTTTTATATACAGTTAATGGAAGGCTGAAATTTTATGAATAGCAGCTTCCTTCTTATATACAGTAGTGTGCTGTATTCAAGCGATATAACAACTGAACATAGATTGAAATTTACCATTTTGAATTAGTTCAATGGAAGCTGTAAACTTTCAATTTCAGCTGACTTTTTTAAAAGAAATGACCAGTAATAGCTGTGGAGCTGTGGTAGTATATTTCAAAGAAAAATTCTTTATCTTCCCACCGATAATTTTCATAGTTCTGGCTCTGGGAGTGAATTCAACAAAAATATAGCCGACACTGATTTTTTTTGTAGATTACGTCTTGGAGACTCCAGTTAAGGAGTATAAGACAAGTCAGATCAACAATATTATACACTAGATACCATAATTACTTCAATTAGTTGAGGTGAGGCTTAATTTGGATGTGAAAGGAACTCTTGTACACTATAAAAAGCTTTATCAACTAAATATTTCTTCAATTGTTTTTTAAATATTTCTATATTTTCAAGACTCTTCAAAAACTGTGGTAGCTTGTTGTAGAATTTCCTACCAATATAACTAGGTTTTTGTTTGAATAAGCTACTATTGTGACTCACCAAGTGATAATCTCCTCGGCGTCTTGTATTATAATCATGTACATCAAGATTTTGGTTAATATCATTCGTTTTTACATATAGAGTAGCTTCATACACATATAAGCAGGGTACAGTTAGGAGACCAAGTCTCTTGAACAACGGCCTACATGAATCTAATCTATTTACTCTTTCTATACACCTAACCGCTTTCTTTTGGATCTTAAACACCCTTTGCTTTCAGGAACTGGAAGCGTGATTGGAATATGGACAATTCTTTATAGGGTTTGTCATTTTTTTATGAGTGAGGTCTACTGTTCACAGAACTCTTAGTAATTGTATTACTGTATTTTCTGTTTTCCTATCATCGTTTAGGACTCTCAGACATACCCTGTGGTGTACTAGATTCTCAATGGTAAAATTATGTACAGTAAGAGAATAATTATTTAGAACAAGAATGATTATTAATCACTACCGTTATTGTCATGTTATAGTTATTTCGATGTTAAATTTTGATAACTATCGGCTACATAAATATGGAGTAAGCTCAACAAGAGAATAATAATATATGAGAGTCTCATGAGATAAGAAGCATCTTCAGTGCGTAATGAGTGTCATGAAAGTGAATATAAAGGAAGAAAGCGGGTTGGAGTCATTTCGGCTTTATTTCGAATAACCATATCATGAAGTTCCAGCAAGTAGAAATTGGATTACTGTTCAGAAAGATGAGACGGAAGAAGTTCAGCAGACATGAAATAAGTTCAATTGACGTACACAAGCTACCCACACATGCACACATGTCGACATGTCTTCACAGTGCCTTTTATCCTTTAGCAGCTAATTTGTAATTCAACTCTTCATTCCCAACGGGATGTTGAGCTTGGATACTTTCTCTTATCTACACTTTCCTTATTTAGCAAATTCTCTTTTGTCACTTCATCCTTCTGTCAAGCTCTTATCTCATCTACTGACACCACCGACAAGAAGACGCATTGAACATAATAAAATTCAGTCTTCAGTTTTGAATAAAAATGAAAAAGAAGATGAGAAAAAAGAAGATGGGGGAAAAAGAAGAGAAAAACAGAAGACAACGAGGAGAAAGCGTATAGAGGAGTAGCGAGGAGTATTATAGGAACCAATAATTTCAATGTAATATTAAGTCATTTGGATGGGTGGCCGTGCTTCTAAAAAATATTTTATTATCGCTTACCTGGCGGTTCAGAACACACCCAAAATTGTAGGTCCACAACATGTTCCATAACATGGCTTAAACGGCCTTAAAAGTCTCCTCACCAATAAAAATCAGACGTTTTCTATTATTATTCTGTTATAAGAAAACCAATAAATTCCAATAGAAAAATATCAATAGACTACGTTTCAAGAGAAAGGGAAAACAAGAAGAAGAAGACGAAAAAAACAAGGGAGAAGAATAAAATGAAATGGGAGAAAATGTGAAAGTTTGATCGACCTGAACAAATTCAGGACTACCTATTCATGAATTCTGAATTTTTGAATACTTTGGATTATAATTGCAGTAATGAATAATAAGACGTTGTCACAACCACATTTTGTCCTTGAATATACCAACTTATGAATAAATGTGGTTGTAACAGCTTCGTCTTATTCATTATGGATATCTACCACACTATCATCCTTCATACAAAGAAAGTATAATTACAGTACTGAAAATATCTTTGCATTATTTGTGAAGCATCCTACACTTTTGTAAGCTAAATAAATTTAATAGATCAGAGAAACTGCATCATCAGGTCTATCAAATACTGGCAACATGGCAACATTTCAATATGTTAGTGAACTTAACTCGAGAATAAGGTGGTGAAACTATTTCAAGAGTCTGAAGTCTACTGAAGTTTAGAGGGTGCAATATCAAAATGAGCGTGTTATTCATCGGTTAGACTGGTAATCACAATGTTATAAAAGCTTGAAATTGCTGGAGTTGGATGTTTATTTAGTTCCTGTTGTCCCACACACTAAGTTAACTTCTTTTAAAGTAGTGCCATTTCTTTTGTCTACGTGAGAGTCGACTCCCAGGAGATAGGCCGGTTATCCTCCAGGGTAGACTCCTCGAGAGTTCACAAAGCCAAACTGAGAATTTATCACTCAGTTCGACGCTAAAGATTTAAAGGCCTTACTAACAGCGAGAGACGGTGGTTTATTTGCAGAGAAAGAGAAATGTAGGAAAGAGAGCTGATAGAAGCATACGTATAGCGTACGTATAGAAATGAGAAGGAGAATAGGTGAGAAAGGAGTTGAGAGAAAAGAAATAACGTGGAGAACATCAGAGGAATAAAAAGCTTTCTAAATAGAGTTCTGCTGTCAATGAAAAAGAGCTCTTTTTTGCAAGCTAAATCTGTTTCTTGAGCTCTTCTGGGCAAACAGTAAACATAAGTTCATTCTGTCATGAGAATATATATCTAAATAATGTAAACCTGTATTTCTCACCTTCATACTCGTGAAGGCGCAAAGAAATAACGACCATATATGATATACAAATGCATGCATATTATGTATTTTCAGTTTTTTGCGCTCGACTTTATTATAACCGTTCTTCTATAACGTGTTTTTTTACATAGCTTGACCCGAAATCTTCTTTACTATTCTATAATTATAATAGCATCCATTCATAAGTATTAAGTAGATAATGGTTGGTTAGAAAAAGGAAATAATGTATTAACTCTAACTCACAGTAATTCTTTCAAGGTAATAATAAAAAAGAATGAAAATGCGTTTATTCCTTTAAGGCACAATACTATTAGAATGTTCAAACTTACACTATAATACAGAATACAGTGTTAATGAAATTGAACAAACCAACATAATTATAAAATTATAAAAAGTAAAGACGAAGAAGCTGTCACTATAGTAGTATAATATACTGTACCTATTATTCACCGTCACTTGCTACTGAAGTAAGCTACTGAATAAATTGGACAATGGATGGAAGTATTAAGGGTAGTTCAATTGAAAATACTTGAATAAAATAATGGTGAACGAAATAATAAATACATAAAAAATCAAACCATTAATGTGTAAACGGAAGTTATGCAATAAAAACAACTATAAAATTGTATTGGCAACCGTATCTATGGCTGCGACGAAAGGAAACATGGGAAACATTGGCCGATCAAGTATTAGAAGTTTCAAAAATACAGTAGACTCCCTCTAGTTCGGCTCCGGTTGGTTCGGCCTCCGGATAGTCCGGCCAGCCTTAGGAGGAGTCTCTTCCTTAGAAAAAGCAAGAGAATATAACTTATTTATTTTAATTTTCATTAGTTTTCAAGTACTGAATATGTTTAATCCTATAATAAATATTCAATCCTATTAAATATTATACAGTAATGTGTTTTTCTGTTCAGTTTAATCCTTAGTATCGGTATTGACTTTATAATATGTTTTACAAAAACGTATCTCGCAACATGACATTCAACAAAGAGATGTCAAAAGCTTCTCTTTGATAAGTTCATAATGTTGTAAGAATTTTTAAACAATGATTTTTGTTGATTTTAAGATGTAAATAATGCGGTTATAAAAGGGTTGTTTTTAACTTTGATAACAACTCCGATTAGTCCGGCCATTTCGTAGTCCGACCGGTGGTCCGGTACCCGAGGTGGCCGAACTAGAGGGAGTCTACTGTAAGTGACAAGTATTATTTAATATCTTCTTCAACCGAGTAAAGTTTTAAATTATTTATTAAGTAGTTAATTATTTCTTCTACTTTCATTTTCTGCTATTGTAGCTGTGCACCTTATCTCTGCGTTGATGAAAATCAATTTTACTCTTTACACTTCACATATTGTAATAATCAATTAATTTTAAAGATGGCGAATATGATAGTTTCTGCATGAACATGATTTTAAACCATCTCAGCGAGTATACTGAGCAATTATGTTGTAACAAAGAGAACGCATCATTGAACAATTTAGTTTCTGCATTATCCTCATTTTTATTCAAGAAATATAAACGAATAGTCCAGTACTAGGAAGCAAAAAGCAATCCTCTTCGTAAAGGAAACCTTTACTACTCTCGGAAAGGAAAATGGGACCTAATAACTATAAAATTGAGTTTTAGAATATCATCACCCACCACTGGCGCTAATAATAAGAATATTTAGCTGGTAGTCCAACACACACTGGACAACTCATAGTAATATGAAACCTTAAAATATTAATGAAACTATCATATTTGTCATTTAAACTATTGCTATTGTAAACCCTACTCCAGTTTTCTTGTAGCAGATTCTGCTTCAAACAATCGATATTCCCCTGTTCACATTGTTGAATTTCTTTCATTACTCTACTCTTTTTAATTGATTTATGACCTTGCAACCCCACCTCTAAGATTTGATAGTCATGATCAGATAGTTCCGAGCCGCCTAATCTAGTTTCAGAGTAATCTATATTAGTAAGGATGTTATCAATTATTGTTTGTGATGTTCTTGTGACTCTGGTATATTCATGAACTTTTATTTCCAAGTTATTCATGCATATAATATCCTTTAAATCTTCTGTCATTTTATTCTGTGTTGCAAAGTCTGTATTGAAATCTCCCGCTACAATAACGTTTGTAAAACGAGTAGTAGTAATCTCTAAAAGCCTATTGAATAGTTCACAAAAATTGTTCCATTTCCCATTTGGTGACCTGTAAATACCTAACACCGCTACTTCGAAATTATTGTCGATTTTTACTCTCAAACCAGTAACTTCTAAATCCATTTCCACAGCAAATTTCTCTACATATTCTAAATTAAATGTTTGCATATTCTTAGCATTTTTAGTGAAGATAGCTACTCCCCCACTTCGATGAGATGTCCTGCAATACGACGTTTTCAATGAATAGTTTGGAATATTAAGTTGTGACAATTCATCTTCTTTTAAACCATGCTCTGTGAAAATAGCTATATCAGGAGCCTCTTCTTTAAAAAATACTTCGATCCTATCTATTTTGTTACGAATGTATTGAATATTCTGATGGAACACAGTGAGTACCGGTACTTCCCTATCATCCCTTATTACTTTATCGTTGCTTTTGCATATTTAAGTAGATTTACTTAATCTCTTAGAATCTTGAGAGCCTACCAGATTGCTACAAGAGTTCCTTCCACTAATGCTATCCTGAATTTTTGATCGATTAACGTCTTTTAATACAATTGAAGATATGAATTTATCATCTGAAACTAGTTTCCCTTCCCGGTTTTGAGCCACTTTACTAAAAAAGGTTCGTTAGATAATAATCATCATCATTTTAATAATCATCAGGCTGGCGTTGGATAGGATTATAAGTTTTGAATTGATAGGTACCAACAAACCTGGAGAATTTGTCAGTAGAGAGATTCTATGGAATTTCTAAACGAGAAAAATTAGATTTACGATCATCGTTTACAATTCTCCTACTAGAATAAAACGTGGACTCTATGATATGAGTAGAGTTCATTTCCACTGTATAGTTGGGATGGGTAGAAAATGGAGAAAAAAAATTAATGAGGAAAATGTGTATGTGTGTGTGTGAGAGAGAGAGAGTATGAGTTAAAGAGGAGGGGAGAGAGAGAAAGGAAGAGGAAAAGACAGAGAGAGTGAGAGAGATTTGAAATGTTATTATTTTTTGTTCATGAAAACTGCAAACGGTAAGGGAATGGTATAGTTTGGAGCATAACTGTCTCTAGTGGTTGAAGTTTTTGCTACTTTTTGAGAGAAATACTTGAAAATTGCTTTTTTTATTAACAATGTCCCACCTGTTATTCCACCCCCTTCTCACACCCTCTCTTTCTCTCAACGCATTGTCATTTCCATTTCATTAAGACAATACACCTTTCCTTTCCTTATGATCAGTTGCTCCCTCGCACTCACCCCATTTAGTCAGAAAACTTTTAGCGTTTTGTTATTATTATGATCGTAAATACCATACTCAGCAATTTTCCTAGTCACCCGACTTTCAAAAATGCGCACTTGAACTAATATTTGTCGAAATGATTTTCTTTCCGACGTTTCTCGGAATATGGAATGAAACAGTTGTCTGCTTCCCAGAAAATCTTTTTTGAAATTGATTCTTCAACCTTCTCTCTCTACTTGATCTTTACTTTGTAAATTGCCACCGTGAAATATAGGAATTTTGGGCCAAATTCAAATCGAATTCATTCATTCCACAAAATAAAATGCAATTTAGGCACAAGAGATGATGTGTATTCTCATGCAAATAACAAATTCTAATATGATTAAAATACTTACAAATCAGATAATTGAATAAAATTATTTCTAGCTTCTAAGTTAATTATGAAATTAGGTAGCCTACCTCCCGAAGTATGAGCTGTACCGGAGGTTAATGAAAGAGATAATAGCCAATCAAAGATCGACTCTTAGACTATCACTATGTAGAAAGGTTGAGTTTGATACCAAGGTTTTATGAGACCAATAATTAATGCTTGAAACCTTATAACTTAACTCATTTTTGCCAGTTGTATGAATTTGCCTCGCACAGGCCGGCTCTCTACTATTACTATATTATACTATACTATACTATACTATACTATACTATACTATACTATACTACACTAGAAAGCTTTTACATTATTAATCTCATAAAAAGATTACTTATTCGCAGTTCAGCCGCTTGGAGCTGTGTTACCAGCAGTGATGCGTAGAGAATCGAACGGAATTCTGAGTTTCTTCACACTGCCAGGAAAGAGTTGATATGCTCTGAAAATCTTGATTTGGCCTTGAAAATGCATAATGCATCGCTTTATGACAAAAACATTAATCACAACTTTCCGCTTACAGTACCATACCGCACTTGAAAATCAACACTTGTAATTTTAATCAAACTCATAATTCTCAAAGAATTTCATCTTCGTATCATAAAATGAGTGAAGTGACAAAATCCTCACTCAATCTTCTGAATAAACTGACACTTTATTAACAGATAAAGCCTCTCTTCAAAAGCGAAAATGCATACCTGGTAACCTGGTTTGAGTAAAATGAAAACCGTACTCTTGCTCATTAAATATGTAATGAGCAAGCGAGTAAATAACTAAAGTTAGTACTTCCAAGAAATGCCGTTATAGTGTATTTTGAGTGCCTAACTTTGACTGTCACTCCGGCGGTCGAGGATTCGATCCTTATTCAATCTGGTAACGTTAATGTATATTATGATCATCATCAATTTTATTTATCACACACTATAGTTTCAGACTTAGTGGGCATCAACAACAAAAATAAAATAGAAATTATAAAAAGTCGGTTCTTAATAATAGATTATACATTTCTATCAACGTTCATGGAAACTGTCAGTTCCTTTGTTGGAATAGTTTGTTGAAATTGACGAGCCTCAATTTTCAACTAGCACTTCAAATCAAAGTGCATATTGTATGTGAAGGTACCAGGCCGCCTCTACAATAATTATCAACCCGGTTTGACCAGTAAGGGCGATATTAGACTCATTTATAAATGGTGTTCAACAATTCATCATTAATGCTCTATTGCGAATGGGTCACCCATTCTGGGTACTTCTGGGCGAAATGAATAGTTTGTTACCACTGATGGCTCGAAACGCGTCCACCATACTCATTCACTGTCACTTTGTTCAAAGCCCCTCCGATTAGGAGGCACGTGGAGTGGCAGCCCACTTTACCCCAATGAAATATTCATCACGTCATCAAGCAACCAATCAATTAGTGATAAGTCTCGTGAATGATTAACAAGTGAATATGTGGTCTCACTGTGAACGCGCAACAAGTACAGTCTAACTAGTACTCGCCGCACTATTGACGAACTCTCTCATCTCAACTCAATAGTGACATAATCTCGACTGTTAGCAATAACATACACTATTGGAAATCGAGGTCTTGTTCATTTAATTGCCATACATAACTTATTGGAGGACTACTAATAGTAGCAAAGTGGAACTACCAGTTGAGGGTCTCCCTCTCTCCACTTATACGACATCAGTGGCGTACCGATAATGGAGCGAGTGGAGCAGTCGCTCCAGGGCGCAAGGCTCTGAGGGGCGTACTGTTCTTGAGGGAAAATTGACTTTTACTTACAAAAAATGTATTACTATAATGAAGGCCAAAAGGGTAAAATTTAAAAAAAACCGTATGTATACATTGCTGCGCATTACTATAAAAGGAACATTCATGTCAAATTTAAAAGAAATCAGTTCACGCGTTCAGCTGTAAATGCGTTACAAACAAACAGAATGCAAAACGTTCGAGTCAGAAGTAGCAAACAGTAGAAAGTAGCAAAGCCAAAACAATTTAAATTGGGTGACAAAAGGTATAACAATTTCAAGTAATTGACTTTGAATTTATTCTGGAAAAATAAATCCACAAGAAGTTCAATGGTTTTTATATTAACAAGAACAGGAACGTAATACTTCACTTTTGGATACTATTTCCAAAATATAAGAACGTTTTCATAGGAATGACTTGCAAAATGCTAAAAAAATAACTGCAAATAAATATATAGAAAAGTGAAAAATTTACAACATGCAGTTTGGAAATTGATAAAAGCAGAATCTGGTCTGGCGAAAAATCATTCATCGGAGATTCGCATCTCTGACAAATATGAGGCATTAAATGACCACTATGTTAATATCAGCCCATTTGGGTGGTTGAGTGTAAGATTGATTTTGGGAGGGGGGGGGGGGGCATCGTAAGACACTTCCGCTCCAAGGAGCTTGAAACCTCGGTACGCCACTGTACGACATGCATATCGTGAGCAAAGTGTGGACCTGAATCTGTGATGTTTCCCATGATGAAATACTTGATGAACAATCTTACATTAAACTTACACTATAATTTATTCCAATGGTTTATTCTTCCACTGAAGGGGGTGTGAGCAAGTGAGGACTTAAATCTGTGATATTTCCCATGATCAAATACTTGATGAACAATCTTACAATCTAATATTAAAACTGACACTGTATTTCACTTTTAAATAATGTTTTATTCACATATATTGGAGATGCTTGAGGAATGCTTTTCACTTCTGAAAAAAAGCTTCGTCAGCCTTCTATATATGTGAGTGAAACATTATTTAAAAGTGAAATACAGTGTCAGTTTTAATATTAGATTATTATTTCGTCATGGAAAACATCACAGAACAATCTTTCATTAAACTTATACTATAATTCCAGTTGTTTATTATTTCACTCACAAATACTGGAGGGATGCATTTCGCTTCTGAGAAGCCTCATAAGTGAGTTAATATACATTTTTAGTGAGTGAAAATAATAACCAACAAGAAAAATAGTGTCAATTTTAATGGAACCTTTCACAAAACAAGTCATTTAGCAGCTCCATGCTTATAATAAATATATTAACTTTTTAAAGCTATCTTAATTGTCAAAAATTAGAGTATGCCTGTGCAGAGTATTGTTGCCCTGTCTGGATGAATAGTGCACATACAAAACTTGTTGATACTCAGCTGAACACTTGCATGCGAATTATAACTGGGACACTAAAGCCTACACCATTGTACTTCCTCCCAGTTCTCAGCAACATAGCACCATGTGAGGTAAGGAGAAAAGTGGCATTGCTGAGGGAATTCAGGAGGATGTCTGATAATGCTGTTCTTCCAATCCATGAGGATATTCCCCATGCTTGCAGAGGAAGGCTCAAATCACGACACCCTCCTGTCATGCTGGCTCAACAGCTGATGGGCGTGCCATATGATCCAGGAGAAGAGTGGAAAAGACTGTGGGACAACCTGAATAGGGGTCAGTGTGAAAACATACAAATTCCATCAACAAGACTCCCAGGTTTCCAACTCCCCCGCCGTATGTGGTGTGCACTCAATAGAGTCCGAACTGGAGTTGGCTGCTGTCGGGCACTCATGCACAGATGGGGGTTTGTTGACTCCCCAGACTGCGAATGTGGATCACTACAAACGATGAGTCATATTGTTCAGGAATGTCCATTGAGAAAGTATGAAGGAGAGATGAAGGATTTTTATTTATTGACGCAAGCTGCCGGCAGGTGGCTTAAGGAACTAGATGTTAAATTGTGACTTGGCTTAAGAAAGGTATCTGTAACTTGTTGAAAGAAAAAACCATACGCTATATATATATTGTCAAAAATAATTTGAATTATATTACTGTCATTGCTGAGAAACATGGATGGAACAACATTGCCATACTTAGTCAGACTTTCTAATTTCAAGTAAGACCTAAGTTAATAGGGGCCAACATTTTTAGCTAAACTACCAATCAGATTAAGAGAATACAGGAGAAATTTTTTAAATTAAAATAGTGAGCATTACATTCATTTTTTAGTTTTCATTTGACTAAGCACCTAGTTTGAAATAAAACAAATTAAAAAAAACCGACTACAATTAAATGATACTCAAACATATACTCACGTATTAAAAAGTTTAAAATAAATTATTTACTGAGAACATTTTTAATTTCATACAAGTAATCTTTTGAAGTCGTGTACGAAGACTTTTTCGAGAATCAAATGCCAGTTCTGCTCGAATATGTACCACTTGAAAGAACACATCAAATGATACTCCATCATAATGGCGCACCAGTAGCGCATTATTTACGAAATGTTAGAGAGCACTTAAAGATAAATTTTCCGGGCAGGTGGATTGGTAGAGGTGGACCAACTAATTGGCCTCCTAGATCCCCGATTTAATCCCTCGGATTATTACCTTTGGGGCCATTTAAAAACTTGTATACGGAGAAACAGAGTTAATTCCAAAGAAGAATTATTGAACCGAATTTTAAACGCTTGTGACCTACTTAAGAACGATAAAGATAGTATCGGAAGGGTTACACATGGTTTAATTAAACGAGCTAGATTGTGCATAAATTATGAATCATTTTAAACACCATTTGTAAGGTATGGAAATTGAAATAAAAGATTCAGCAATTAAAATGCTTTGTTTTTTTTACGTTGAACGTTTATTTAATAAGCACATATGCTGCATTTTGTGTCTTATTAATCGTATTTGTTGATTTAATTGAACAATAATTTTTTAAACTTTGGGTTTGTCTATTATTGACCTATTTTACATCATTCTCTTCAGAATTGAATTCACTACAAGTTTTTTTATAAAGTTTCTGTGTTTATTAACCATTTAACGAAGTTAATGTAGATCAAATCAAGCATGTTTTTCGAGACCGAATTTTGCCTATTTTGTCTGATATCTCAGATATGGGTGATCCTAGAGATCTGGGACGTGTTTTATTCAATTTTTTCAAAGGAAATTTTATTCATTAGCTAAAGTATAATTTTCATTTCATTAGCTCTACCCATTAGATCACTTGCAAATTTATCACGAATGAAGCAATCTAATCTAATCTAATCTTTCTATTCAAGATGAAAAAGTTCCACAACATATCTTTCAACACAACAGATTTATTTTTACCTATTTATAAAATATTTATTAATCATGTGATATATCATTTCCTCGGATATAACTTCAATTACCGGTATATTAAATTCAATATGAAAATCATTCTTTATAATTTTATTCATTAGCCAAAGTAGTGTGTTGTATCACAGAAAAATAGAAGCGATTTTATGCATTTCACAGAACAACTAGTATTTAGCGAAATTCATTTGTGACTAGAAACTATGGTCTGTATTACTTGAAATGAATAAAACGACTTTTATCAATCAACATATTTGTGATTCACATGGAATGTGAAAAAACTGCTGAAAAAACTTCAATTTTATTGTATACGGCATGAAAATTGTCTGTTGGAAAAGATAATGTTTGAAGTATTTTAGGAGTTACTAAATATTCCAAGAACTAAACTATTTGATCCACAAAGCTTTGCTTCGTTTAAGAACGATAATACCCATGATACTGCTCTGTTTTAATAGCTTATGGAATTTGGGTTGAAGCCAAGTTCAGAAGGGTCGGGCCTTGATCCAGGGTGAACGAATATTTGTCGACTGAGCTAGAATGAGATATTATGGAAATGGGGAGCCTGGGGTGCAACAAAGAAAGAAAACCAGCAGGAAAGAGGGAGCAGCTTTGGGGTCCACTATAGTTATAGTAATAGAGCTCAGCCTTGACCTAGAAATAAGTAGGAAAATTCTTCACAAATAGGAAACGCAATTTGGTATTCCCTTGTTGGAAGGTTTAAATAGTTCTAGTTTCCGAATTTGAATAATATGCATCTTATATCCTCATCTTAGAATTTCATTGATTTCGACTTGAATAAGTTAATAAATATTACAAAGATTAGCTCTTTGAAAATTTTAAATTATTTAAACAGAATTTATTAATTTCGTATTCCTTTAATTGCTATTAGTTTATACTGAAGACTTCCGCAATGGCGGATATTGACAACAGTATTTAATAGCTGATGGGAATCGATGAATGCTACTGTACAAAAATATCAGTCACCACCGGGAATCCATGGGTCTCCATGGTCTAGTGGTTAAGGCGCCCGACCGGCAATTGGGAGGTCCGTGGTCCGATTCCCGGTGGTGACTGATATTTTTGTACAGTAGCATTCATCGATTCCCATCAGCTATTAAATACTGTTGTCAATATCCGCCATTGCGGAAGTCTTCAGTATAAACTAATAGCAATTAAAGGAATTCGAAATTAATAAATTCTGTTTAAGTAAATTTGTCAGTTTGTTCAATTGTCAGTAACTTCGAACTAACTTTTAAATTATTGTTGATAAATTAAGGAATATATTGGACAGAGCTTGATTAATGGATTCGGATATTTCGATGAATTAAACACTAATTACTCATAATATGCTGGATTCCAATTCTGATTTAATAATGATACCAATATCACACAATATTGTAATTTATTTTGGAAATATTTTGTATGTCTATCCTTATACTGTGATCCTTTTGTAGTCCAATTTTTATGTAGGCCTCTCAATCTCTCATGTCAAATTCTCCACACATTACATTACTAACATAAGCCAGTGGAAATAGAAAAATTTGGACAAAAGGATTTATAGTACCGGTAGCTTCATTAGTCCCAATATTACTAACATGAGTTTTTACCCTCGAGGGTGATGTGCTTAAGTAGCGATGGGGGCAGGGTGGGAATGTGCGGGAAATAAGGGTGATTTTTCTGTTTTCACTTCTTTCTCCGTAACCAACCAAAATAACAAAAAAATTGTTCTTTTGATAATAATAATATTAATAATATCGTGTGACCTGGCTGGCTCAGGTCTGGTGTCAGAGTTATCAGGTCGCACCTGAATAAGTTCAGGGCCTCTGACGTGACTTAACGACTGTTTTTTAGGCAGCCGGGACCAACAGCTTAACGTGTCCTCCGAAACACGGGAGTGGCCCAAAGTAAAAACTTTCGGTCAGAACTGGGATCGAACCCGGGATTTGGTTGTTCTTTTGATGATTATTGGAGAACTCTAAATTCTGCCTAAAACAAACCTAAACTAGAATGATCTGAACTCGAACTACTGTAGTATCCTAGATTATGTTTATGTTTAAAGCTAGTGTCACTGTTTACAAGACGGACTTAATATACGGAAAAGGCAAGAATAATGAATACATAACCAATAATTTAATGTATAAATTAATTTATTAAACAATCAGAGCTACAACCAAAATAAAAAAGTCGAACACACTAATTACACTTGCACAGATTAAACAGTGCTATTTAGTGTATGAATTCGTCCATTAAAAAGTTCTCATTGCATTTTCAGGAGTGAACCTATTATTTCCATTGATGAACAATACACATTCTCCTCGATACACGCTTGGACTCCCTCTTACATTGTAATGTGTGTCCACTAAAAACGTTTCGCAAGAGAAACTTTTAGCTGATGCCACTTACACCACATTAAACTGAATTTATATCCAACATCTGTTTAAGGTGAATATAGCATAATATACCTTAATATATAGCCAGTCTATTTAAGTTTATTTTGCAGTGACTCATCGTTATGTGGTAATGAGGCAAGCTATTGGTTGAAAATGTCAGGTTGATATTTTGAAAATGACAAGACACAAAAAAAACATGACATTTCCAATCAATAGCATGCGGCACTACCACTTGCCGTAACGATGAGTTACTGAAAAATAAACTGAAGTATACTGAATTTTTATTTGGTTCAGCTGAAAGCATAGCCTGGTAGAAGCTTTTAATGGACGTACATCTTTGAGGAAAAATTTTATTTACAAATAATCTCGCATTAATCACCAAAGCCTATGCAAAGATGTTGTTAGTTTTGATGATTTTTTCTATGCAAGTCCCATTTCATTTACTTCGTTTTTTCAGTGTCGGACGATCAAACACTTGTTTCATTCCAGCTGCTTGGTTGTTGTGGAATTTCAAATTTTGCGCAGTCTCCGATACCCAAGGCGAGTCGAATTGTGTAGTATCTTGATCCACAAGATGCGTATATTTGGTGCGACCACTGCGACCGAAGTTTTTGACCTGAAATAAAGGTATTTCGATTAGATAAAGAAATCAAACAAGTTTAAATATTATATCACAATACTAATTTAAATGAGAGGGAAGACAATGGATGAAAGAAAAGAAAAGAGCTAAAAGTGGAATAAGAGGGAGAGAGATTTATTACATAAATAAGAGTTCGGCACTTTATTTGAGAGCATTGTTCAGTTTTCAAGTAGAGCCTATCAACTCATTCTTGGCAGTGCGCAGAAAACACGTTTTGTTGTGTCTAAGCAGCATAAACATGGTTCCAAGCAGCTGTACTACTAGCAGCGTATCTTTCAACAAAACTTGAAGCGTTCTTTCCTAAGCACGACTTGGAAAGGCTCTATTACATTGATCATGGTCACAAGCTAACCTAAATTCGAGTTGTAATTTTAGACACTAAAAAACATTAATCAACATAGATGAAGATAATGCACCCTTTGTACATTTACAATTAATGTTACATAATTATCTGACAACAGACCAAAGAACATTGCGTTTACTGCATTGTACACCATCCCAGACGTTCGAAATCTTTGTCCCAGGTGAGAAGGAAAATTGATAGGTTAGGAATCTATTTATATAAAGAAAATAAAATAGTTTTAATAGGTCAAATACACAGTGAATTACATTGCAATGGCGCAAAAGCTTAATGTGATGATTTTATTTTATTTTGATGAACCGCATGCTACACTAAAAATGAAGAAAATATGATAGAACATAATATCAAGAACGGCTTCAAGATATCCCTCAACTAGCTTGGCTAAGAACGGATTTGAGATACCGATTTCAAGAAAGTCTTGACCTTTAAGTTGAGAATATCTATAAGTGGGGTTCTTAAATATGAACTTAAGTTGAAGCGTTGATTATACTAGGCGAGTTTACTAGCTGACAAGTTAGGCTACAAGCCGACCCAGCTGTGCCTGCCATATTTATGTAGTATAAATTCATACATTATTATAAATTAGTGTTGTTTAATGTAAGTTATTAGTGTTAAATTATTTATCAGGAGTGAGGTCTTTGTTGGGGGAGCTGGGTTGGCTCCAAGTTTTACAGCTACTCACTGGCTTGTCAATTCGTGAACTTGTAAATGTAGGTGAGATTTATCGCCGCTAAGTAAGACTTAACAAAGTCATTCTTTGCTAAGAAACGTTCATAAATACGGCCTTAAGAGCTTGACATTCTCTATAATATGACGACGTGTGTGGACATAAATGCGGTATGCAAATTCATACAGCTGCCAAGAATGAATTGACAAGCTATAACTGAATTTTAAAATAACACAACTATTAAAAATTGTGCATTTTAGATTTGATAATCTTGAAAAGATCTATCAGTTTGAATTAAAAAGAGGGATAGAAATGCTAAATGACTGCAATAAAATTCATTTAATGGTTAAAATGAAGTCGCTATTAATTTACACATTTTTATATTTAATTTTCAATTTTATCTTCATTAGTAAAAACAACCCTTTCACAGATATTAATAACCAATTCTTACAAAAATAGATTCCAGAGTTGTTAGAATTCTACACTATTTAGTCCACTATAATTACGGCAACGGGCAAAATATATGAAATGTACAGTGTGATAACGGGAGTAGTGCAGTATAAACATTCACCTGCATAACTTTCGGTAGAATAGTTTTGTCGAAATGATCTTCAAGCGTGGCAGCTGAGAAATCTCTCTTGAAAATCTCTTCGTCTTGATCCTGCAAATGGAAGGATAAATTAATCACTCTCATGAAACGAGAAAATTGAAATAATAAGCCATGCACGTAACAAAGATATACTAAACTACAAATCACACTAAGTTCCTTTCCTTTTGCTAGTCATTATAAATTTCGGTCTTGTTCTCTTACTGCTTTCCGCACAAATTATTTTCTTCAATTATTATTTTATTTTGAAATCTATAATTATTATTTTTACTCTTCACACACAGTTTATTTTAGTTAAATACTGTTTGAATACATTTTATAATATTTAATTTAAATAAAATTTAATTTAATTTAATTTAAATTAATTTTTAATTTAAATTTGTCATGAGATGACAAAGAGCATGAACATTTTTTTTTACATGAAATAAAATTTGAGAAATTAGCGCTCTCTTGTCCAAAAATCATTATCAATACTATACCATGAACTAGTCGAAATGAATACTTGAAGTATTTATATATTATAAAAATATATATAAATACTTAGAGTAATTATATATAAGTTTATTATAGATCTATATTCTATGAATCTATAAGTAGTTCTATCTATTTTATGGTTACTGAAGATGATTCACAAGATGAATAATCCCATTTTTAAATCCTACAAAATGGAATTATTGACTATATATATATATATATATATATATATATATATATATATATGCTTATGCTAAAGGCCAAAACTAAATAACACCTAAACAGAAAAAAAAATAAAACTACACGAAAATTAAAACACTATCAGACCGACAGCTCAGTCACAATTCTTTCCAGCCACTGTATGGCCTGGTCATCTGCCTTGTGCAGTTCTGCTAGTCCCCCCTCAAAGCCAAATTCAGGACATTCATTCACTATGTGAGACATGGACTGCGTCTCACCACACACGCATGATGGATCCTCAGAGAATCTCCACTTAGCCATGCTCTCCGCACATCTTCCAGCAGAGGTCCGAAATCTGTTCAAGGCACACCAATGTTTTCTCTTGAGATGTGCTCCCGGCACCTCAGCTGTTGGGTCCTCCACAATGTTCCCATTCCTCACCCCCGATGCAGACCACCATGACTTCAGTTCATCCTCAAAAGCCGGATCATCTGGCATCCTATCCAGTCTCAAATAATGTCTTGATTTTAGTCTGGTAGGTGGTGGATTGCGCAGCTTGAGCATAACAGGGAGTTCATTTCTTTCTTTTGACTTTCTTTCTTTCTTTTTCTTTCATTGACTGAATTTTGTTGAATTAATTTCTCAAGTAATTACTTCTTAGCATGCTTTATGAATTCAAAAATTAAGCCATACATACTATTACTACTTGATAATTAACTTATTTATTCATTTAACTAACATACAATCAAATTGAATACAACAGGCTATTGCCCGGCTATTTCAGGCTAGTGCTTTTCACAACATTTCAAAACAGAATCGAGATCTTAGGTTAGGTCTGTTTTACTAAAAAAATCACCTTGAAGCACTATAATTCACGAGTCTCTTTCAGGAAAAGAATATTGAACACCATCACAGTCCAAAAAAGATAAATATAATTTTGAATTCTCTGATCAACAATGATCAATTGAACTAGAAATTACAACAAATTTAGAGTTGAAACTATTTGTGATGTTTCATGGTGAAATACTTGATAGACAATCTTACATTAAAACTGACACTATATTTCTTGTTATATTTATGATAGTTAGTTTTTTTTAGTGAGTGCTAGGAATAGTAGCTAACTGAAAATAAAGTGTCAGTTTTAATGTAAGATAAAACTATCTGAATACATTATTAATAATTTTGAATTTTTAATTCCACCACAAAACCCATAACATACTTTTATAGTTTAAAAATTAGAGTATCATTGTAGTAATCATTTCAACATGATAACACTGACAATATGTATGAAGTTGAATTCATATTCACTTTATTTCCATTCAATGATTTTTTCTCTTTCAACATTTCTTTCGGAATTAAATTTACCATTTCAAGTATTGTACTGCTCAACTACGTTTGACTATAAAGCTACTGCTATTTCGCTTCATTACTCTATCGATGTATTTGAATGCAAAAAACACCAGAATTTATTTTTTATTTTTTGAAGATTTATTGAATTTATAAGTAGACATACCAAGTAGAACACTCCTCTGTGATAATATTTTTGCATGAACTTATATTTTCCTTTGGTAGCTTTATTTGTGAGCAGCTTCGGATTCATCCTCAATTCTTGCCTGCGCTCGTCTTCTGTCATATTTCGCATTCTTTCAACTTCCATTCGTTCTTTTTCAATCCTGTAAAATAAAGTAACCAATTTGAAAAAACGGGAAGCCCTGCCTCCTTCTAATTCCTGAATAACAAGATGCTGTATATTGAACAAAGCTGTATATTTCACTATAGTAAACCAATACATTAAATAAAAAGGAATAGTTTTGCAAAGCAAATAGCAAATCGCTTTGCAACTGCCAATTAAAAATCAAATGGCATTATTGCTAAGATTAGAGAAAATGGCAAATCAATAGAATAATGTAAAAAAACTATAAATTTGAAACTTTTACCAGAAAACATAGTTAAAAATTGAAAAATTCGAAATTCTACGTCGATTGATGTACAACAATACCGAATCGAAATAAATTGTTCATTCACAATAAATTTCCAAAAGTAAGGTATTTTTACCCCCCTTTGTGAAAAATGAGTAAATTCTCACTCCAATACATAAAAGTAATAGGAAAGAAGTTTTAGATCACTCAATTTACTTCCAGAAGAGTGCTCAATTTTAAAATTTTACCAATTTGTTTCTAAGATAAACAAAAAACCTGAACTATATTGCGCTATTATGTCAGTTTTCAAGTTTCATAAGTGGTATCAGGAAAAGCATTGATTTTATGTGTTTGAGCACATGTACAAGATAAATACATCGAAACTTGAAATTGTGGTGATCCATTTTCCCACGGGGGGGGGGGGGGGGTTCAAAATACCTTATTTTGGAAAATCTATTGTGAATGAACAACATAACCGATTTGGTATACATCAATCAACGTAGAATTTCATATTCTTCAATATCGAATTGAAGAATGTTTTCAACGCGGTAGATAGTTTTCGAGTTTTAGGCGAAAAAAGTGCCAAATTTGGGGTTTTTTTGTCCCCCAAAATTTATGCGCAAGCCAGACTTTTTCGCAAACTTGGGGGAATCTTTTCTAGTTTGCCTTTTCTAAAATGCTGGAAAAATCCAGCTTTGTATAAATTTTTGTCTACCATGGCCTTTTTTTGTTTATTTTACCTGGGCTAATATGGGATTTTACAGGGATAAAGATGCGCCAAAAAAATTAAAAAATATTGATGCACAACTTACGCCTCTCGTTCATCACGGTCTCGTTTCAATCTTTTCAGTTCTCTTAGTTTCCATGCTTCATATTCAACTTCATCATTCTCATCATCTGTATTCACATCATCAAGAGCTGGTTCGTTATCATTTCCTTTTGCTTTAATAGTTTCCTTTCTTATTTCTTCTTCTACCATCTGAAAGACAAAACAAGTATGAAATAAAAGCTACAACAATATTTTTCACAGTAGTTTTTCACGAAAAAGTAGTTTTCAAGTAGACATCTAAGTCTAAATACGATTATGTTATCCAACATAATCAATCATTATCCACAATTTTGTTACATTTAGTTCTTGTTGGTATTACTTTCTTTTGCATGCAATGGTTCATTGTTTGAACTGAGTCATGATCTTAAGTTGGTTTATTTAGTAGAGCAATCTAGGCTCTTGCTGTACAAGTGTGAATTGATTCCCTCAAGTACAGCTAAGGGCTCAGTTAAAACAGAATAATTTTCTAAATATGATTTTCCAAGACTTGGGAACGTTCGGCCAAGAGTGAGTAGGAATATGTTTATTCACAATTAAAATTGACTGCAACTCGTCTAATTTGCAGTATAAATATTAACAACGCAGATCGTTATGGAGCAAGAAATCCAAGAATAATTTTCATTTGTAGGGCCTATTCAAAAAGATTTCTGATATAGTACAACTTTACCATGATTTATGTATATTTTGTAATCAGGTCTCATCAATGTGATTTTGACATTAGTAAACTCAATCACAAATAAAAACCAATTGAATTTTGTTGAAGATTTCTCAGTTACTTCATAAATTTAATAGCTATATTTCTAGCTAAATACTACAAAATCTACAAATTAAAGAAGTAAAATATATCCTGAAAATCTGCAAACTACAGAAAAAATGTATAGACTGAATGAGATACCTTTAGCGTATATCTCCTCCTTTCTTCGGCCATTTTCTTAGCTTCTTGTTCAACTTGCTTTTGTTTTTGTGATTCTTTTTCCTTCTCGATAACTGTAACTCTGTCTCTCTTACGCACAAACACAGGCTTCAGTCTTGGGCCTGTCTCTTCTTCCGAATCTGTTGAAATCATGGTTTAGAACTTGTTTTAGCACCAAAAAAGCAATGACTAACAAACAGACACTGAAGCCCATATTAAAGAAAGTACCTTGAGCCTTCCTTCCTTTTAAGGAACACTTGAAAACACTTCAGAGAGGGATTTTCTCAAGTCTCTCTTGAGAAAATAAAGACTCAAGGTACTTTCTTAAATACAGGTTCATCGTGAATATTAAGTCAAAGTGGAATATCTGTATTATTACTAGACTGAAAACGTCTGTGAAGTTGGCCCGCCTAAAATGGCCCCCCCCAAATGAAATTGTTATAAATCGTTAGTTTAGCGTTAGTTTAGGTTTGTTTTGATGAATTTGACGTTTGTTTAGGTTTCTGAGTACTAGATCCGGCAGTTACTATTTGGGCGGGCCAGCTTCACACTAGCCCGCATGTTCGGCTGGAATTTGTTAAAAATGGTACAGATCGTTAGTTTAGCGTTAGTTTAGGTTTGTTTTGACAAATTTGACGTTTGTTTAGGTTTCTATATACTAGATCCGGCAGTTACTATATGGGCGGGCCAGCTTCACACTAGCCCGCATGTTCGGCTGGAATTCGTTGAAAATGATATAGATCGTTAGTTTAGCGTTAGTTTAGGTTTGTTTTGACAAATTTGACGTTTGTTTAGGTTTCTGAGTACTATAGATCCGGCAGTTACTTTTTGGGCGGGCCAGCTTCACACTAGCCCGCATGTTCGGCTGGAATTTGTTAAAAATGGTACAGATCGTTAGTTTAGCGTTAGTTTAGGTTTGTTTTGACAAATTTGACGTTTGTTTAGGTTTCTATATACTAGATCCGGCAGTTACTATATGGGCGGGCCAGCTTCACACTAGCCCGCATGTTCGGCTGGAATTCGTTGAAAATGGTATAGATCGTTAGTTTAGCGTTAGTTTAGGTTTGTTTTGACAAATTTGACGTTTGTTTAGGTTTCTGAGTACTAGATCCAGCAGTTACTATTTGAGCGGGCCAGCTTCACACTAGCCCGCATGTTCGGCTGGAATTTGTTAAAAATGGTACAAATCGTTAGTTTAGGTTTGTTTTGACAAATTTGACGTTTGTTTAGGTTTCTGAGTACTATAGATCCGGCAGTTACTTTTTGGGCGGGCCAGCTTCACACTAGCCCGCATGTTCGGCTGGAATTCGTTGAAAATGGTATAGATCGTTAGTTTAGCGTTAGTTTAGGTTTGTTTTGGCAAATTTGACGTTTGTTTAGGTTTCTGAGTACTAGATCCGGCAGTTACTATTTGGGCGGGCCAACTTCACACTAGCCCGCATGTTCAGCTGGAATTCGTTGAAAATGGTATAGATAGTTGGTTTAGCGTTAGTTTAGGTTTGTTTTGACAAATTTGACGTTTGTTTAGGTTTCTGAGTACTAGATCCGGCAGTTACTATTTGGGCGAGCCAGCTTCACACTAGCCCGCATGTTCGGCTGGAATTCGTTGAAAATGGTACAGATCGTTAGTTTAGCGTTAGTTTAGGTTTGTTTTGACAAATTTGACGTTTGTTTAGGTTTCTATATACTAGATCCGGCAGTTACTATATGGGCGGGCCAGCTTCACACTAGCCCGCATGTTCGGCTGGAATTCGTTGAAAATGGTATAGATCGTTAGTTTAGCGTTAGTTTAGGTTTGTTTTGACAAAATTGACATTTGTTTAGGTTTCTGAGTACTATAGATCCGGCAGTTACTTTTTGGGCGGGCCAGCTTCACACTAGCCCGCATGTTCGGCTGGAATTTGTTAAAAATGGTACAGATCGTTAGTTTAGCGTTAGTTTAGGTTTGTTTTGACAAATTTGACGTTTGTTTAGGTTTCTGAGTACTATAGATCCGGCAGTTACTTTTTGGGCGGGCCAGCTTCACACTAGCCCGCATGTTCGGCTGGAATTTGTTAAAAGTGGTACAGATCGTTAGTTAAGCGTTAGTTTAAGTTTGTTTTGACAAATTTGACGTTTGTTTAGGTTTCTGAGTACTATAGATCCGGCAGTTACTTTTTGGGCGGGCCAGCTTCACACTAGCCCGCATGTTCGGCTGGAATTTGTTAAAAATGGTACAGATCGTTAGTTTAGCGTTAGTTTAGGTTTGTTTTGACAAATTTGACGTTTGTTTAGGTTTCTATATACTAGATCCGGCAGTTACTATATGGGCGGGCCAGCTTCACACTAGCCCGCATGTTCGGCTGGAATTCGTTGAAAATGGAATAGATCGTTAGTTTAGCGTTAGTTTAGGTTTGTTTTGACAAATTTGACGTTTGTTTAGGTTTTTGAGTACTATAGATCCGGCAGTTACTTTTTGGGCGGGCCAGCTTCACACTAGCCCGCATGTTCGGCTGGAATTTGTTAAAAATGGTACAGATCGTTAGTTTAGCGTTAGTTTAGGTTTGTTTTGACAAATTTGACGTTTGTTTAGGTTTCTATATACTAGATCCGGCAGTTACTATTTGGGCGGGCCAGCTTCACACTAGCCCGCATGGTCGCCTGGAATTTGTTAAAATTGGCACAGATCGTTAGTTTAGCGTTAGTTTAGGTTTGTTTTGACAAATTTGACGTTTGTTTAGGTTTCTGAGTACTATAGATCCGGCAGTTACTTTTTGGGCGGGCCAGCTTCACACTAGCCCGCATGTTCGGCTGGAATTTGTTAAAAGTGGTACAGATCGTTAGTTTAGCGTTAGTTTAGGTTTGTTTTGACAAATTTGACGTTTGTTTAGGTTTCTGAGTACTATACATCCGGCAGTTACGTTTTGGGTGGGCCAGCTTCACACTTGCCCGCATGTTCGGCTGAAGTTCGATGAAAATGGTATAGATCGTTAGTTTAGGTTTGTTTTGACAAATTTGACGTTTGTTTAGGTTTCTGAGTACTATAGATCCGGCAGTTACTATTTGGGCAGGCCAATTTCACATTTGCTTGTAAGATCGGCTGGAATCTTTTTGAAAATGGTAGAGATTGTTACTTTAGGTTTGTTTTGACAAATTTCGCGTTCGTTTAGGTTTTTTAGTAGTAGTTTCGGGCATCACCATATCAGAGCAGGCCAGCTTCACACCTTCTACATTTTGAGAATTGATTAGCCCATTATACAATTCTAGAATAGATCGTTAGTTTAGCTTTTGTTTCGGTTTGTATTGACAAATTCGGCGTTTGTTTAGGTTGTCAAGTCGTAGTTTCGTGCATCACTATATCGGAGCAGGCCAGCTTCACACTTGCCAGGTTTTAAAGTACTATTTGACCAGCGTAAGAATGCCTTTAGCGCACTGGAGCAATATCAGGCTCGACTGACTTCATTGTGGATTCCCACAAACATCAGTCATCAAGCACATGCGTCATCTTTTGTCTTACAATACAAGAAACTCAACGAAAGCTCGCTAATATTTATTTCACACTGGCTAGCATGCAATGTGATCTGTGCATAAAGCGCTCCAGTAAAATTGAACTTACATTTTATTTTATAAATCGAAAACCCATTATCCAATTTCAGTGATTCTTTCACAGAAAAAAATTCAGGATATTATTATTCTTTCATACGATTCATGTGTGTGGTTTACTCCTACCATGAAAAAGTTTGTCGATTACGGACTTTTTCATGTTATGCCATAAATTCACAGACTTGATGCAAGAAATGACCCATTATTAAAAAAAAACAAGTTTTTCGTGGGAATATCTATAACATCTGTTTGAAGAAGCATCAAAGAACATTCATTGCGGAAATCATCGAATTCTGTTGAATAGTTATTGAACAAATGAGCTGTAAACAAAAAATTACGAGTTTTCTGTGAAAATCATATTATTGACTGTAACTTTATTGAAATGATTTCCACCAAAGTTAATACAATTCAAATACTTATATATACAAAATAAATTTCATAATTATTCAACAATACACATTCATCAAATATAGAAAAACTATAAAGATTAAGGTTATTAAATTTTATAATAATATGAAATTACAATGACAATTTGCGCGCATTATTTCAACAAAAATCTTATTTATCTTTAAAATGCGTTAATTTATGAATAGTTGTTACTGGACTAAAGATTCTCCTAACCTTCTTATTATCCATAATTCAGTATTTCAGAAATAATTGGAAACATTTTTTATTTTATGACTGATGTTTGTGGGATTGTACGATAAAGCCAGTCGGGCTGCTTACTGCTCAACTTCGCCGGGGGCATTCTTTCGCTGGTCAATCAGTAGTAGTTTCGGGCATCACTATATCGTAGCAGGCCAGTTTCACACTTGCTACACATGGAGAATTAAATAACCCGTACAATCAACTTTAGAATAGATTGAATATTACTCATCTTTAAAAAAAATAAAAGAGCTAGAGGTTGAAAAATATTGAGTATAAAAGCAAACTTCTTTTCATTAGATATTTCTTGAGTTCCGTGTTGCATTTATAATGCTACATTTTATCATTGATGAGGGTAGCGTCAACATGAACTTTGAAGAAGTATTTTTATGAGTAGCTGAAAGCTTCTTTACACAAAAGCCCTATCATAAACCCATCCTCAGCATATGTTGAAAAAAGTTTACATATTATAACACATATTGAAGGACTTTCAAGAACAACATAATGAAAATAATAGAAGGTAACTCACTAACTCTGGATCCATGCAATCTATTTCAAAACACCTATTATGTTTGTAAAACCCCAAAATTCAGGCAAATAAACTTGCGAACATAATTCTTTCAGGCTCTTTCGAATAATATAATTAGCTGGAACGAAAAAGGTCGGACATCAAACTAAAGCCGCTCCGACATCAAACTAAAGCCGGCATTGTCAGAGAAGGACCATTTCAATCATTGACGTAAGGGAGTGAAATTTCAAAGAAGATATTCTTACAGGTTCTATCTTGATGATAATGCTGGCCACACTTAAAATTAACACTTGCACTTACAAATTACTTACAACACGCACTAATCAGTTATCTCGCACAAACGAAATCAATCTGTCATAAATGACAAAAATGATATTACGAAATTTTAATAGTCACGTCTACAAAACATAAAAAGACGTTTGAATCGAGAAGTCACACTATTTCTTCCTCAACTTGTATAAAGGAGAAAGAGCCGTGAATCTAACAATCAGATCGAATAGTCAGCATTTTAAAAAATTTGATTTTCAATTTCCTAATGGCTGGATCAAGAGATAGAACCTAAAATAACACAAAATAATAGAACAAAACCCAAAATAACACAAAATAATGTAATAGGAAGCAGATAGATAGAACAAAGCAGATAATAGAACAGAATCCCAAAAAAACCAAAATAACACAGAATAATGTAATAGGAAGCAGATAAATCGATATTGTTCAACTGATAAAGAGTTTTCAATATTACTGTACAAAAATCAATCACTTAATAATGTTGAAAGGCCGATCTAATATCAAATAATAACTGTTCAATAAACTGTCCAATAATTCAAGAAGAATCATCTAAAGGAATAATTAAACTTACGTAATACAAGAATAGATAAGTGTAGAGTCCACTGGTATAAATTAAAAACGGTAAAATAATTCTCACTAATTCGAGCGATTATCACTACAGAACTAACAGAACTGTCACTTGTTTTGTTTCGACAAATTCCAAACAAGAATAAAACTAACTTTTACCTACGCGCTCGCTTTTAATAGGTTTCATTTGATCTAGAAAGACGGAGATTTTTCTAAAATGTTCGATGGAATTCTAAACAAAGATATAAGACGTTCTAAACTTCGACAAATTCCCATGAGGTTCTCATTAAATATTCTACAAATTTCTAAGTAAATATCATAGAAGTGTCAAAAATAAAGTACAACGTGAAGAGAGTACAGAAGAAGAGTGATTCATTGCTTAGACCGGAAGACTTCTTGACACAAGCAGATAACACCGAAAATAATTCTTCTACAACAATACTATAATTAAAAAAAATTAATGAATTATGTTGATTCAAAAAAGAGGGAGATTAAATGAAAATTAATTCTGCGCACGAATAGAACAAAATTGAATTCTGTATTTTATATTGATCAAATAAAAGAAAAATTAATATAATTACTGTATTTCATTTGTTCTACAAAAAAAATTTATAAGTTTATAAAAATCAATTATTTAATAATATAAGTTCTCCAATCAAAAGTTATCCGGAGCCCTTGAAATATGAATAAGTGAAATATTATTGTCGCGCCCTGTCTTTCACGATTCCCACATTCATAGGGTAAGGTTGGATGTGGTAATTGAGGGTGAATAGGTGCAATAATAATATCACACTATAACCATTCATTGCAGAATCCTTACCTGGTGGAGGCTACAAATATGGTAAAGGCGCCGTCCTTTAACTATATTCAATCATTACAAATAGTGGAGGATCACTACAAAAAATAGTGATGCTATGTTGCTATCATTAAAAATTGTGGATGCTTATCATTACAAATCAATAACGTTCAGCTAATAATGAATTTGCTATTTTACTGTACAAAAACTGATTACTAACTAACTGTTAATTGGCTGATCAAATATTAAAAAAAAAACTGTTCACTAAACTGTTCCATGATTCAAAAAGAAAAGTCTAAATAAATAAATGTTTTATTCCTCGAAAATGACCTAATAAAAACCACATCACATTTAAATTCATTGTGCAATTTTCAAGAGTTTGTCACATGAAAAATGACCAAGAGAAGAATAACTTATAAATCATGAATAATATATAGCTTGAAAAATAATAACACAAAATTAGAAATATAGATTTACAAAGTATTGCCATTGATGAAAAAAGAAATGCAAGTGAAGCCAACCAAGAAAAAAATGATAGGAATATACACACTCAAAGAAGGTGAGAAAGCAAGTCTACCTTACATATGAGCGGGAGTTCAACATAAAACAATTTTGTAATGATAATGCAAACAATTTGACAGAAAGATATATGAAAAGATCTAAAAAATTATAGTCTAAAAAATAACAGTTGAAAAATAACAGTTGAAAAATCAAGGAGCAGGTCTGTCACCGTTTACTTAATAGCTATGAGTATGTGTACACTTTAACAAAATGAAATATTTAACAAAAAGGTACTATGTTTCAAGTATGTTCCATACAAAAAAGTATGTTCCAAGCACTGTCAAATGTCAGCAAAGATAACATGTCGTTTGCAAGTTATTCTCATTTTTGATGTTGAGTTCCTTTCACAAACTCAACTTATTACCACAATACTACACAGAGACAATGTCAATTCCAACAAATTATATTATTTTGGCTCACGATTCGATTTTTATGCTTCAACTACAGCCTTTCGGGAATCGTGGCTCATTTTTTTTTTTTTTCCTAGGACATTTAGCCTATATCGCCTACATACTGCTGAGAGACCTTCTGACTACACCTGGGAAGGTTTTGATGATCTCTGCAATAAGGTCCAATCATGCCAGGAAGATGATGAAATTGCACCTCATCTATTGTTTTACATTAAAAAATAAGTAAGCTGCTTATGTTTACATCATAATTGTATTAAGTTATGATTTCATATCAAGTTAATTGCTCCCTTATCCCTTCATATGTCTGGAAATTTGATTTGACTGATCAAGGTGAAATGAATGTTACTTTAAATGGAAAATTCATTGGAATAGTACAGTTGAAGAAAAAACATAAAATATGCACCAGTTTTTTCCTTGGAGTAGTTATTGTTAGTAGCCTACTTGAAAAAATTGGAGGTAAACGTCCTAAGAGAGATGAACGTGAGATGAATTTTATAGGTAGATTGTACAAAAATTATTTTATTTTTTAATTCGTAATTCACTTGAAATAAATCAATTTATTGTGGAAAATGATTCAAATGAAAAATAAAGCTAAAATGTTGTTTCTATGTGTTTTGCGAAAATTGAATGAATACATTGCTTTTTGCCAGTATTTTCAAAAGTGGGAATAAGACAAAACACTTGGGCTAATAATAATAATAAATAATAAAACAGTTAAAATAATAAAAACAGTTAATAATGATAGTTAACAATAACAAATAAAACAGTTAATAGTTAATAATAAAACAGTTAATAATAACTGTTTAATAATAAACATTTAAAAATAATAAAACAGTTAGGAATAAGAATTCTCATATAATAATATTATCATTATAATTACTAATAGTCCTTGGAATGTGTTAGAAGAACGGTTAAATTGCAAGTTCAATACCGAACCCAGAAATGCCTCCACATGCGCAATCATCAATGGGACTTCAATTGCCATTATTATTACCAGTACAAGTAATGACTAATAATTACAGTTATACACAAAGTAATATTGTCATAAATAGAATGCAGATAGACAATAAATTCTTATTATATTAATTGCCATTATTATCACTAGTACAAATAATGACAAATAATTATAGTGCAAAAAATAATATTCTTATAAATAGACTAGTGAGCTCGTGTTTGACTCGACGTCAAACGTTTGGCCAAAAGGGAGTAGAAATATTATTTATTCACTATTAAAATTGGATACATGTCGTTGAATTTACAATTAAAGTTGAAATTGTTATGTGTTTGTAAGACAAAAAAAAAATTTTTTTTTTGCAAACTGCAGAACATGAAAACATTCAATAAATACTATTGTGAATTTTACAACAGTTCTACAAAAATTACTATGAATGAACAAGATGATGATAATGATGATGATGTTGGAATAAATGTGAATTTAGATTCAAATGACAAAGTTTTTTAAAATTAAAATATATTCATTAATATTATAGCTAGGGTTTTGTAACTGTTCTGCTCCAATATAATGACGCCCGCAACCAGTAATTTTCAGCCGAACAGCATGCTCAATAGACTGAATCTGGCCTGAACGAATAATGACTGCTAGATCTAGTACATAGAAACCTAGACAAACGTCAAAATTGTCAAAACAAACATAAACTAACGCTAAACTAACGATCTATACTATTTTCAACGAATTCCAGCTGAACAGGCGGGCAAGTGAGAAATTGGCAAGCCCAAATAGTAACTGCCGTAACTAGTACTCAGAAACCTAAACAAACGTCAAATTTGTCGAAACAAACCTAAACTAACGCTAAACTAACGATCTATACCATTTTCAACGAATTCCAGCCGAACATGCGGGCTAGTGTGAAGCTGGCCCGCCCAAAAAGTAACTGCCGGATCTATAGTACTCAGAAACCTAAACAAACGTCAAATTTGTCAAAACAAACCTAAACTAACGCTAAACTAACGATCTGTGCCATTTTTAACAAATACCAGCCGAACATGCGGGCTAGTGTGAAGCTGGCCCGCCCAAAAAGTAACTGCCGGATCTATAGTACTCAGAAACCTAAACAAACGTCAAATTTGTCAAAACAAACCTAAACTAACGCTAAACTAACGATCTATACCATTTTCAACGAATTCCAGCCGAACATGCGGGCTAGTGTGAAGCTGGCCCGCCCAAAAAGTAACTGCCGGATCTATAGTACTCAGAAACCTAAACAAACGTCAAATTTGTCAAAACAAACCTGAACTAACGCTAAACTAACGATCTATACCATTTTCAACGAATTCCAGCCGAACATGCGGGCTAGTGTGAAGCTGGCCCGCCCATATAGTAACTGCCGGATCTAGTATATAGAAACCTAAACAAACGTCAAATTTGTCAAAACAAACCTAAACTAACGCTAAACTAACGATCTATACCATTTTCAACGAATTCCAGCCGAACATGCGGGCTAGTGTGAAGCTGGCCCGCCCATATAGTAACTGCCGGATCTAGTATATAGAAACCTAAACAAACGTCAAATTTGTCAAAACAAACCTAAACTAACGCTAAACTAACGATCTGTACCATTTTTAACAAATTCCAGCCGAACATGCGGGCTAGTGTGAAGCTGGCCCGCCCAAATAGTAACTGCCGGATCTAGTACTCAGAAACCTAAACAAACGTCAAATTTGTCAAAACAAACCTAAACTAACGCTATACTAACGATCTATACCATTTTCAACGAATTCCAGCCGAAAATGCGGGCAAGTGTGAAGCTGGCCCGCCCAAATAGTAACTGCCGGATCTATAGTACTCAGAAACCTAAACAAACGTCAAATATGTCAAAACAAACCTAAACTAACGCTAAACTAACGATCTGTGCCATTTTTACCAAATTCCAGCCGAACATGCGGGCTAGTGTGAAGCAGGCCCGCCCAAAAAGTAACTGCCGGATCTATAGTACTCAGAAACCTAAACAAACGTCAAATTTGTCAAAACAAACCTAAACTAACGCTAAACTAACGATCTATACCATTTTCAACGAATTCCAGCCGAACATGCGGGCTAGTGTGAAGCTGGACCGCCCAAAAAGTAACTGCCGGATCTATAGTACTCAGAAACCTAAACAAACGTCAAATTTGTCAAAACAAACCTAAACTAACGCTAAACTAACGACCTATACCAATTTCAACGAATTCCAGCCGAACATGCGGGCAAGTGTGAAGCTGGCCCACCCAAATAGTAACTGCCGGATCTATAGTACTCAGAAACCTAAACAAACGTCAAATTTGTCAAAACAAACCTAAACTAACGCTAAACAAACGATCTATACCATTTTCAACGAATTCCAGCCGAACATGCGGGCTAGTGTGAAGCTGGCCCGCCCATATAGTAACTGCCGGATCTAGTATATAGAAACCTAAACAAACGTCAAATTTGTCAAAACAAACCTAAACTAACGCTAAACTAACGATCTGTGCCATTTTTAACAAATTCCAGCCGAACATGCGGGCTAGTGTGAAGCTGGCCCGCCCAAAAAGTAACTGCCGGATCTATAGTACTCAGAAACCTAAACAAACGTCAAATTTGTCAAAACAAACCTAAACTAACACTAAACTAACGATCTGTACCATTTTTAACAAATTCCAGCTGAACATGCGGGCTAGTGTGAAGCTGGCCCGCCCAAAAAGTAACTGCTGGATCTATAGTACTCAGAAACCTAAACAAACGTCAAATTTGTCAAAACAAACCTAAACTAGCGCTAAACTAACGATCTGTGCCATTTTTAACAAATTCCAGCCGAACATGCGGGCTAGTGTGAAGCTGGCCCGCCCAAAAAGTAACTGCCGGATCTATAGTACTCAGAAACCTAAACAAACGTCAAATTTGTCAAAACAAACCTAAACTAACGCTAAACTAACGATCTATACCATTTTCAACGAATTCCAGCCGAACATGCGGGCTAGTGTGAAGCTGGCCCGCCCATATAGTAACTGCCGGATCTAGTATATAGAAACCTAAACAAACGTCAAATTTGTCAAAACAAACCTAAACTAACGCTAAACTAACGATCTGTGCCATTTTTAACAAATTCCAGCCGAACATGCGGGCTAGTGTGAAGCTGGCCCGCCCAAAAAGTAACTGCCGGATCTATAGTACTCAGAAACCTAAACAAACGTCAAATTTGTCAAAACAAACCTAAACTAACGCTAAACTAACGATCTATACCATTTTCAACGAATTCCAGCCGAACATGCGGGCTAGTGTGAAGCTGGCCCGCCCAAAAAGTAACTGCCGGATCTATAGTACTCAGAAACCTAAACAAACGTCAAATTTGTCAAAACAAACCTGAACTAACGCTAAACTAACGATCTATACCATTTTCAACGAATTCCAGCCGAACATGCGGGCTAGTGTGAAGCCGGCCCGCCCATATAGTAACTGCCGGATCTAGTATATAGAAACCTAAACAAACGTCAAATTTGTCAAAACAAACCTAAACTAACGCTAAACTAACGATCTATACCATTTTCAACGAATTCCAGCCGAACATGCGGGCTAGTGTGAAGCTGGCCCGCCCATATAGTAACTGCCGGATCTAGTATATAGAAACCTAAACAAACGTCAAATTTGTCAAAACAAACCTAAACTAACGCTAAACTAACGATCTGTACCATTTTTAACAAATTCCAGCCGAACATGCGGGCTAGTGTGAAGCTGGCCCGCCCAAATAGTAACTGCCGGATCTAGTACTCAGAAACCTAAACAAACGTCAAATTTGTCAAAACAAACCTAAACTAACGCTAAACTAACGATCTATACCATTTTCAACGAATTCCAGCCGAAAATGCGGGCTAGTGTGAAGCTGGCCCGCCCAAATAGTAACTGCCGGATCTATAGTACTCAGAAACCTAAACAAACGTCAAATTTGTCAAAACAAACCTAAACTAACGCTAAACTAACGATCTGTGCCATTTTTAACAAATTCCAGCCGAACATGCGGGCTAGTGTGAAGCAGGCCCGCCCAAAAAGTAACTGCCGGATCTATAGTACTCAGAAACCTAAACAAACGTCAAATTTGTCAAAACAAACCTAAACTAACGCTAAACTAACGATCTGTACCATTTTTAACAAATTCCAGCCGAACATGCGGGCTAGTGTGAAGCTGGCCCGCCCAAATAGTAACTGCCGGATCTAGTACTCAGAAACCTAAACAAACGTCAAATTTGTCAAAACAAACCTAAACTAACGCTAAACTAACGATCTATACCATTTTCAACGAATTCCAGCCGAAAATGCGGGCTAGTGTGAAGCTGGCCCGCCCAAATAGTAACTGCCGGATCTATAGTACTCAGAAACCTAAACAAACGTCAAATTTGTCAAAACAAACCTAAACTAACGCTAAACTAACGATCTGTGCCATTTTTAACAAATTCCAGCCGAACATGCGGGCTAGTGTGAAGCTGGCCCGCCCAAAAAGTAACTGCCGGATCTATAGTACTCAGAAACCTAAACAAACGTCAAATTTGTCAAAACAAACCTAAACTAACGCTAAACTAACGATCTATACCATTTTCAACGAATTCCAGCCGAACATTCGGGCAAGTGTGAAGCTGGCCCACCCAAATAGTAACTGCCGGATCTATAGTACTCAGAAACCTAAACAAACGTCAAATTTGTCAAAACAAACCTAAACTAACGCTAAACAAACGATCTATACCATTTTCAACGAATTCCAGCCGAACATGCGGGCTAGTGTGAAGCTGGCCCGCCCATATAGTAACTGCCGGATCTAGTATATAGAAACCTAAACAAACGTCAAATTTGTCAAAACAAACCTAAACTAACGCTAAACTAACGATCTGTGCCATTTTTAACAAATTCCAGCCGAACATGCGGGCTAGTGTGAAGCTGGCCCGCCCAAAAAGTAACTGCCGGATCTATAGTACTCAGAAACCTAAACAAACGTCAAATTTGTCAAAACAAACCTAAACTAACACTAAACTAACGATCTGTACCATTTTTAACAAATTCCAGCTGAACATGCGGGCTAGTGTGAAGCTGGCCCGCCCAAAAAGTAACTGCTGGATCTATAGTACTCAGAAACCTAAACAAACGTCAAATTTGTCAAAACAAACCTAAACTAACGCTAAACTAACGATCTGTGCCATTTTTAACAAATTCCAGCCGAACATGCGGGCTAGTGTGAAGCTGGCCCGCCCAAAAAGTAACTGCCGGATCTATAGTACTCAGAAACCTAAACAAACGTCAAATTTGTCAAAACAAACCTAAACTAACGCTAAACTAACGATCTATACCATTTTCAACGAATTCCAGCCGAACATGCGGGCTAGTGTGAAGCTGGCCCGCCCATATAGTAACTGCCGGATCTAGTATATAGAAACCTAAACAAACGTCAAATTTGTCAAAACAAACCTAAACTAACGCTAAACTAACGATCTGTGCCATTTTTAACAAATTCCAGCCGAACATGCGGGCTAGTGTGAAGCTGGCCCGCCCAAAAAGTAACTGCCGGATCAATAGTACTCAGAAACCTAAACAAACGTCAAATTTGTCAAAACAAACCTAAACTAACGCTAAACTAACGATCTATACCATTTTCAACGAATTCCAGCCGAACATGCGGGCTAGTGTGAAGCTGGCCCGCCCAAAAAGTAACTGCCGGATCTATAGTACTCAGAAACCTAAACAAACGTCAAATTTGTCAAAACAAACCTGAACTAACGCTAAACTAACGATCTATACCATTTTCAACGAATTCCAGCCGAACATGCGGGCAAGTGTGAAGCTGGCCCGCCCATATAGTAACTGCCGGATCTAGTATATAGAAACCTAAACAAACGTCAAATTTGTCAAAACAAACCTAAACTAACGCTAAACTAACGATCTGTACCATTTTTAACAAATTCCAGCCGAACATGCGGGCTAGTGTGAAGCTGGCCCGCCCAAATAGTAACTGCCGGATCTAGTACTCAGAAACCTAAACAAACGTCAAATTTGTCAAAACAAACCTAAACTAACGCTAAACTAACGATCTATACCATTTTCAACGAATTCCAGCCGAAAATGCGGGCTAGTGTGAAGCTGGCCCGCCCAAATAGTAACTGCCGGATCTATAGTACTCAGAAACCTAAACAAACGTCAAATTTGTCAAAACAAACCTAAACTAACGCTAAACTAACGATCTGTGCCATTTTTAACAAATTCCAGCCGAACATGCGGGCTAGTGTGAAGCTGGCCCGCCCAAAAAGTAACTGCCGGATCTATAGTACTCAGAAACCTAAACAAACGTCAAATTTGTCAAAACAAACCTAAACTAACGCTAAACTAACGATCTATACCATTTTCAACGAATTCCAGCCGAACATTCGGGCAAGTGTGAAGCTGGCCCACCCAAATAGTAACTGCCGGATCTATAGTACTCAGAAACCTAAACAAACGTCAAATTTGTCAAAACAAACCTAAACTAACGCTAAACAAACGATCTATACCATTTTCAACGAATTCCAGCCGAACATGCGGGCTAGTGTGAAGCTGGCCCGCCCATATAGTAACTGCCGGATCTAGTATATAGAAACCTAAACAAACGTCAAATTTGTCAAAACAAACCTAAACTAACGCTAAACTAACGATCTGTGCCATTTTTAACAAATTCCAGCCGAACATGCGGGCTAGTGTGAAGCTGGCCCGCCCAAAAAGTAACTGCCGGATCTATAGTACTCAGAAACCTAAACAAACGTCAAATTTGTCAAAACAAACCTAAACTAACACTAAACTAACGATCTGTACCATTTTTAACAAATTCCAGCTGAACATGCGGGCTAGTGTGAAGCTGGCCCGCCCAAAAAGTAACTGCTGGATCTATAGTACTCAGAAACCTAAACAAACGTCAAATTTGTCAAAACAAACCTAAACTAACGCTAAACTAACGATCTGTGCCATTTTTAACAAATTCCAGCCAAACATGCGGGCTAGTGTGAAGCTGGCCCGCCCAAAAAGTAACTGCCGGATCTATAGTACTCAGAAACCTAAACAAACGTCAAATTTGTCAAAACAAACCTAAACTAACGCTAAACTAACGATCTATACCATTTTCAACGAATTCCAGCCGAACATGCGGGCTAGTGTGAAGCTGGCCCGCCCATATAGTAACTGCCGGATCTAGTATATAGAAACCTAAACAAACGTCAAATTTGTCAAAACAAACCTAAACTAACGCTAAACTAACGATCTGTGCCATTTTTAACAAATTCCAGCCGAACATGCGGGCTAGTGTGAAGCTGGCCCGCCCAAAAAGTAACTGCCGGATCAATAGTACTCAGAAACCTAAACAAACGTCAAATTTGTCAAAACAAACCTAAACTAACGCTAAACTAACGATCTATACCATTTTCAACGAATTCCAGCCGAAAATGCGGGCTAGTGTGAAGCTGGCCCGCCCAAATAGTAACTGCCGGATCTATAGTACTCAGAAACCTAAACAAACGTCAAATTTGTCAAAACAAACCTAAACTAACGCTAAACTAACGATCTGTGCCATTTTTAACAAATTCCAGCCGAACATGCGGGCTAGTGTGAAGCAGGCCCGCCCAAAAAGTAACTGCCGGATCTATAGTACTCAGAAACCTAAACAAACGTCAAATTTGTCAAAACAAACCTAAACTAACGCTAAACTAACGATCTGTACCATTTTTAACAAATTCCAGCCGAACATGCGGGCTAGTGTGAAGCTGGCCCGCCCAAATAGTAACTGCCGGATCTAGTACTCAGAAACCTAAACAAACGTCAAATTTGTCAAAACAAACCTAAACTAACGCTAAACTAACGATCTATACCATTTTCAACGAATTCCAGCCGAAAATGCGGGCTAGTGTGAAGCTGGCCCGCCCAAATAGTAACTGCCGGATCTATAGTACTCAGAAACCTAAACAAACGTCAAATTTGTCAAAACAAACCTAAACTAACGCTAAACTAACGATCTGTGCCATTTTTAACAAATTCCAGCCGAACATGCGGGCTAGTGTGAAGCTGGCCCGCCCAAAAAGTAACTGCCGGATCTATAGTACTCAGAAACCTAAACAAACGTCAAATTTGTCAAAACAAACCTAAACTAACGCTAAACTAACGATCTATACCATTTTCAACGAATTCCAGCCGAACATTCGGGCAAGTGTGAAGCTGGCCCACCCAAATAGTAACTGCCGGATCTATAGTACTCAGAAACCTAAACAAACGTCAAATTTGTCAAAACAAACCTAAACTAACGCTAAACAAACGATCTATACCATTTTCAACGAATTCCAGCCGAACATGCGGGCTAGTGTGAAGCTGGCCCGCCCATATAGTAACTGCCGGATCTAGTATATAGAAACCTAAACAAACGTCAAATTTGTCAAAACAAACCTAAACTAACGCTAAACTAACGATCTGTGCCATTTTTAACAAATTCCAGCCGAACATGCGGGCTAGTGTGAAGCTGGCCCGCCCAAAAAGTAACTGCCGGATCTATAGTACTCAGAAACCTAAACAAACGTCAAATTTGTCAAAACAAACCTAAACTAACGCTAAACTAACGATCTATACCATTTTCAACGAATTCCAGCCGAACATGCGGGCTAGTGTGAAGCTGGCCCGCCCATATAGTAACTGCCGGATCTAGTATATAGAAACCTAAACAAACGTCAAATTTGTCAAAACAAACCTAAACTAACGCTAAACTAACGATCTGTGCCATTTTTAACAAATTCCAGCCGAACATGCGGGCTAGTGTGAAGCTGGCCCGCCCAAAAAGTAACTGCCGGATCTATAGTACTCAGAAACCTAAACAAACGTCAAATTTGTCAAAACAAACCTAAACTAACGCTAAACTAACGATCTATACCATTTTCAACGAATTCCAGCCGAACATGCGGGCTAGTGTGAAGCTGGCCCGCCCATATAGTAACTGCCGGATCTAGTATATAGAAACCTAAACAAACGTCAAATTTGTCAAAACAAATCTAAACTAACGCTAAACTAACGATCTGTACCATTTTTAACAAATTCCAGCCGAACATGCGGGCTAGTGTGAAGCTGGCCCGCCCAAATAGTAACTGCCGGATCTAGTACTCAGAAACCTAAACAAACGTCAAATTTATCAAAACAAACCTAAACTAACGCTAAACTAACGATTTATAACAATTTCATTTGGGGGGGCCATTTTAGGCGGGCCAACTTCACAGACGTAGACTGAAAAACAAAATAATATTATAACTTCCAGGACGAAAATTATATACACAAAAAATATTGGTCCAAGAAACAAGAGTGACGGTAATAATAGATAACAACCAGGGATCCATAACGGTAATGAGCATAAATGTTTGAACTTATATTATTACTTGTCTATATCCATCCCATTTGATTATTGAATTAGACTACAGTAGAACAACACAACAACTTTCTAGTAACCTTCCTATAACTTACCTAAAAAACTGTGATTATCTACATTCTATTCCTACAATAGATATTGCATTCCTTCACAAAACTTCACATGCATTTCTATTGTGCAATGAAAATTATCTGTGGTGTGAAGCCGAATAAAATTTTAAAATAACTCTGGAAAATAACAGCCAGTTTCCGATTCCCCTTCTTGATGCTAGAATTTAGATGAGAATTCAGTCGAATTCCACTCTTGGAAAAGAATGCTTAAAAACCTATGTGAATGTAACTTTCTCTTATTTTTCATTTACCTGTGTATTCTTCATATTCAGACGATTCTTCGGCACTTTCATCTGCCGATTTTCCTTCCTCTTCTTTGTCTAACACTTCAACCTCCTGAAACCAAATACATTTCATGTGAATGATAACTTATTTATAAAATTATGTATAAGTTACCTAACAACGTTAGAGGTTATTATACAAGAATATAGTATTGCACCAATATCGAACTCATATTGGAATATTCTTGGTTTGCTTGAAATCAATATTCAAGTTTTGAAAAGAACTCAATTCTTATATTTCATCCTCGTCTATGATCTAGTCTTGATTTATTCCTATGTTATCCATCAATGGACAAAACTTACAGTTTCATGAGACAGGTAAAAGTCATGGATTTCTCATCAACAAAACCTCTGGATGGAGTCATCATGTGCAATTCTTTTGTAGACAGATTTTTGCCAGTACGGTATACATTCATTAAAAAGAGTACGGGAATGCCTTCCAATTAACATGAAACTTATGCTCGTGAAGTCATTGATATTCCCTCTGTTCTCATACTGTGATGTCGTATACAATTATAAATGACTGTGAAGTTGTCCTCAAATCTTCAACGTGCTCAGAATTTCTGTATGTTGTATGCGATTGTTTATAATTTGAGAAGGAATGGACATATATATTAAGCTATTATAAGCTGTCTTCAATTTTGAAATTAGAGGATCAGAGGGCGCTACATGTGGTTATGTTGACTGGCAAAATATTGATGTTCAAGAAACCTCACTATCTCTACAATAAACTACAACTAATAACGCAGGTAAGTGTTCATCTCATTTGCTGGTAATTCCAGACATAGAACTGTTAGTTGCATCCAGTCATTCCTTGTCTTGGCATCAATATTACGAAATTTGCTGCCTCCTCAAACCAATTTTTCCTACCGGAGTTCTCTGGCATTTACCTAATAGCATTTATCTAACCGTATATATTTACTGGACTTTTCAGGCACCTGGGGGTTGGATAACAAATATCCCTGGAGACTGCAAACTGTCTTTGCAAACAAAGTTTCTCTATTAACTATTTCATCTCCATATATTAATTTACGAGACTGTGTGTCAGGCTCATCAGCAGTGTAGACATTGAACAATATAGTTGATAAGTAATAATTTTACCATTATTATTATGTTTTATTTTGGTTTGTATTACTGTATATATTTAATGTAATTCAAGGACGTGGTTAAGAGGGAGAGTAGAATTTTAGTCAAAACTTTGCCACGGAAAAATAAATGAACTATTCTAAAAGTAATATAAACTTGAAAAAAACACTTTTAAATGGAAATTAACTCACGTTATGGCGTGACGGCCGTTTCGCTCTGTTGTCTAGAGCATCGTCAGACGACCCACAGTACACAACCTGACGATGCTCTAGACAACAGAGCGAAACGGCCGTCACGCCATAACGTGAGTTAATTTCCATTTAAAAGTGTTTTTTTCAAGTTTATATTACATATTAGTGGAAACAAGATGGATCTTCAACATCATATTCTAAAAGGATAAAAGATTGAAGTAAAGCAGTGTCGATCGCACTTCTACAAAAAAACTAAGATTTGCAGAAAAGTAACCAAGATTTCATTGCTTATCCATCATTACTGATGAAATAAGAAATATTGCACTGAATTTAAAATTATAAAAAACAAGTGCATTGATGTAGGATAATAATTAATTTAATAACATATCGGTATATCAACAGGTAGAACAATAAAAATAAAACATACCTCGTCTTCTTTTCGATTGAGAGCTCTCTCTCTGAGTAATAAACGCCTTCTCTCAATTTCTTCATCGCTCAATTCTTCTTCCTCCTCTTCCTCTGAACTTTCGCCTCCGGGTCGGATTCTTCTGTGCTCGGCTTCTTCTTCAGATTCTTCCGCTTCTTCAGCTTCCATAACTTCCGGCTCGTGGATGTGCCTGAATCGGAATTTTCATTTGAGATTGAAGCTAATACCAGTTTACTAAACTATTAATAAAGTTGGCTATCAATAAAGGTAGGAATTATATCACCTGTTTTATTAATAAAATCTTTCAAGTAATTACTCAGATATGATTGCTAAACTTGAATAAATAATGGTGTTATTCCAGGTGGAATCTAAAGGAATCCTTTTTTTTTTCAAATTTATATATACAATATTTTTCTGCCCACCTGATAATAAAATAATAACACTATTTATATAGGCTACAAGCAGATTGAAAAAATTAAAATTTCTGGAAGGGATGTTTTAAAACTAGTTTACTGATGTTCACAAAAATATTTCAAAATGTACAATACCTAAAATTTGAATTACATTTTAATAGAGTATTCCCCCTTCCATTACATTGCAAAGAGTGGAATAATGGATAATATGAATTAGACTACCTGTGTCTTTCAAATCTGTCCTCATCATGACGACTGGGCGTTTCTGGTTCAACATTCTTCCTGGTTTGCAATCTGCGAAGTCGGGGATCGTCTTCCAATAATCCAGTTTCAGTTTTTTCATGCAATTCATTTAGTAATGCCTGTTGACGTTTACCAATGAAGTCTTCCTCTTCAGAATCCTCATCACTTGAAGTATCCTGTGCATATTCGGGACGCTTTCCAGAAACATATCGGTGTACTTTCACCTTTTGCATAGACAGTTCACCTGTACGAAATGAAAGACGTGTATGGAACAAAACATTGTATTTACCTGATTAAACGTATTTATAGTAAGTTAGATCTGGGAGAATGATACAATGCAGTATTAAGCCAAAAAAATAATGGATAGTTCAAGTTAATAACTTAATAAACTGGGTACATTTAAAGAAATATTTCAAACGATACGAGGAAATGAAAATATCAGTAATTCAATATTAAAGAACAAGTAAGCCAATGAAAAGATAAACTGTAACATCTTAGAAAACAAGAGATTCCAGTGAATTATGACCTCGTTTTCATCACGGATTGTTGAAAATGTGATGATTTAATTATTTTAATTAAGTCAATATATTCATCAGAATGTACATACTTATATTTATTATATACATAATTTCACATATTGAATAAATAAAGGAGAGAAAAATAAAATATTAACAGCAGGGAAAGTTTCACAAACATGAACTCATTCAAGAAGGTTAGGTTACAGAATAAGTACATTGGTTCTAGACGGTTGAAAAGACCTAAAAGTGGGAAAGAAGTATGAAAAATAAGCTGATAATTAAGTTGAGAGTAGCGATGAGATTCACATTGATTTTAAAACTTTGCTGATAGAACAAATAATAAGACATTTCGAATAGTCTGTTACCTTTGTCATTTTTCACAGGTACAGCTCCAGCAGTACTTTGAATAGTAAATGTAGTCGTCGGTAACATCAAACTATTCATTTTGAAGTTGGTTAAATGAATCCACTATCAAAATATATCACAAATTTTATTATATTCGTTTGTAATAAGCACAGAATAGCCCAAATAATAACATAACCTCTTTTCTTCCTAAAAGCGAAGCCATGAACATGAAGCAGAAGCACTATGATAACAGATGACGGAGATCAATGAATTCATGACTGAAGATTATTTTATCAAGAATTTCTCATCATAATTTCTATTTCACATGATCATCCCATAAATCTATTTTAGAAACTGATGTATCAACTCACAATTTTATTTAATTGTTAATATTATTTCTTTCAGATTCTATTTCACGCCAATGAGGAATGAACTTGTTAGGTTGGTATACAAACTTTCCACGTTCGCCACCAGATGGCACAGAGGCAAAAATTTGAATAGTTTTCACAAGCAAAGCCGCCATCGAAGTTCATCATTCCACCACGGCGGCTAGTTGTTCAAGTTTTGTACAGTGTCAAACACCTGTTGTCGTCAGCGTGTATTGTACTGAAGTGTTGTCGGTGTTTTAGTGCAAATCATTTCTTTACTTGGAATTATAGTGAATAACCTTCTCAAGTTATTACAGTTTTAATTATCAGTGATCGTATTCGTTCCAAATTGGATATTCCTTCGCGGGAAAGGATCATTTTCCACCATCTTAAAGGTCAGTTGATTGCGTTCCATTTTCACATAGGCATGTTGACGTGAGAATCCAGCATACCGCAAAATTTATTTCTCATCTCAGCATGACATTCTTCATAATATCTCAAGAACTAGAAACTAACTTAATCAAATCTACGAATCATATCTACTTACATATTTCAATGTGATGTCTATTGATAAGTTATACAAGTATGCAACGCAATTAGTGGTCTGTCATGTCATGAAATTCTACAGAACATAACTGGCGAACTATATGGAGATGAATTACAACATTATTTATTAACCATTACCAATCATATCGTATTTACTCAAATAAATATTGTCACCTTCTGTTGGAGTTTGTGCTCGTAAATAATGTTTGTTCCAGCTTTCAAAGTTGTTTTGTTCTGGGCAAGATAATTCTGGAATCATATCAGTCAGGTTATCTATGTTCGATATCTGTGGTATTCACGCTCTCATATTAATTATATTACTTTCAATCTAAATCTTGAGAGATCGATACATAACTTACCATACATTCAATTTTTTGTCATTTCTGTATGGTCTTGGTCTTGTTGACCAAAACATGACTAAGTTATGGCACTATCAAATGGTACCACCGGTTGGAAGTTTGATTTCTAAATTCGTATATTTCATATTGCTTCTGGTGAAAATTAAATCCAGAATAGGAGAATAATAATATATATGTTGCTATCCACATTTAATGTTCATATTTTACATGAAACATTATTTCAGTAACTCGGGGTCTTAACCCTTAACCTCAAATTATGTGGTCTTGCAATTCCATACTCAGCTAGACTTCATATCTACAATAACCAAAATAATGCCGTTTTATGTTTTGATATTTAATCACAGTAGGTACCGTAACTTGAATTGAAATACAACTTATTAAATTCCAATCTGAAAATGAATGTATTTCTTATTACAAATTATTCTACCTGATCTTGTGAATTTTATTTATTTTTACTAATGATAGGTACTATGTGGGGATTAGTAATGGTCTAGATTCTCAATAATGATGCCTACTCGCGATTTCTTGCTAGATGCTTTAGTTCACTTGAAATACTTACCATTTAGCTTGCAGTTTTTGCTTACTTATTGACAGGAAGACTTCATAATCGGCTAAACTAATATTTCAGTTATCAGCATTTTGCTTTCTATATTTGGCCAACGTATCATCTTTGAAGGCATATTTTTCTATTCGTGGACAGGTTGTCCATGTGAATGGTGAATGCTCGGGTGTAAGAAGTATTGCACATGGTGTGCCCGAGGGGTCTATATTGGGACCTCTCCTGCTTATTGTCATGATGAATGATCTGCCATCAACTTTTCAAGTCAGTAATTGCCTAGGCAGATGACACTACAATTTTTAATGTGAATGATTCTTGAGCTGAGCTTTCTATAACCATGAATCAGTCTCTGGGATTAGTTTCAGAATCGTTTGAGTCCAATTACTAAATGAGCAAGACACAAACGCTGATATTTGGCCCAAGAAATACAATGGATAGGACAGGGAGTGTTGGGCTTTTGGGTTTCCATCTGGATAAAAAACTAACAAGGAATCATGGAACCCACAAATTGATAGTGTCTGTTCTAAGCTGTCCAGGATCATTTTCCTTCTGAGACAGCTCAAGCTTTCTGTCCCAAAGAGCTACGTCAAAACCGCACATTGCGCCTAAAGGTAATAAATATAATTTATCATTTAACGGATGCTAAAATACTACTTGGAATTTTCTATTGACCTCTAACGATAATTGTTATGCAATATTTTAAAAGCTATTAATTAATATTGAAGTAGCCTAGCTATCGCTATTTATTTCTTCTATAGTTTTCAGATTTGCCTTGCTCGAAACCCACTTTATGACAAGGAATAGATATCGCGTTTCAATAATATTGAGGATCGCGTTGCTGAAGATAATAATTGTAATTACTCATGGTGAAAGCTTTCAACTTCCCTTTGCAAGGCTTCATACTTGAGAAAGTGGAGACTTTTTCGCAGCTTTAGGCAGGCATATCATATAAGTTAGTTCTCTTATTTTAAAGAATGTTAATAACACTGTTTTATTCTTTAGAACTATCATTGCCCACTTTGTGTAATTGTCTTGTGGAAGCTCAGTTTGTGGAAGCCAAATCCATAGGAATAATTATGATGTGGCTGTCACTATTCATGGCAATGAACAAATGCTGTTTTGAATAAAAGTGTGAACACTATCTCATGTTAGAAATCTCTTGACAATGATAGAATATGGAAAGTGAATAGTCTGAATTTTTATTGTCGGTTTCAGGGTCGCTTGCATTGGTATTCATAGCATTCTGATCTCATCCACACCTTAATAATTGTTTAGTTCAATGCTTTATCTAAGCGGCTTTATTTACACTTTGTTGTTTATCAGTAGAATGTTATTATCAGTATAGCCTCAGTAGTAATAGCTTTTAAATTTGGAGAAACACTTTCAAATTTAAGTACCTTCATTGCTTCATTGAAAAGTGTTTAATTCATTTCGCCCACAGTATCACAGCCTAATAATCTATTTATCTATGCTACCAAGCAATAATTCTATTTGAATCACAGTAACCTGGACGCAAATAGAGATTACAATTTCACAAATAGACGAGACACATCCAGTCACTGGCTTGTCTTATAAGTTCCACTTTAAGCTCCACTGTAGCTCATTTATTCATATTATTTCTTTCAAAATATAAATGATTTTTAAAAAATTGTAGCACTGTTTTTCAATACAATGCCAATTTCTATTATTTATTCTTGACCGCTATGGATTTAAACAAAATAATTGCTTAGTTTCAAACTAATCGAATACAAAGGCCTGAATGAAATTGTAGTTGTATTTCCGCAATTGAACAATACATAATTGGTTGCTGCTGAAAACATGCAATAAATCATGTCAACACTCTTATCAGAAAATGTTGTATTAAAACTTAGTTATAAATTATTTGAGTATAAATGTCATTCATTGATTCTCAGAAGATCGATTACATATTTCATAGTAGACTATCTTCATGTTTATCTTAATTGCTCATATTATCTAAATTTGACATGTAACAATTATTTGTGCATTATTATTGATTTATTAATAACGTTCAAACTTGATTTGTCGTTTATTTGATTTGGCGTCATTTGTTTTCGTGCTCATTCTGGAAATAGACACAAATTTTGTAGTGCAGTTCACGCTACTCATCTTTTTCACTTCAGAAATCTGTGAAGTGGTGTCTCCTCACCTATAAAATCTATGACACGTCCATAGCTTATTATTATTATAATTAAATTATATTATTAATCATCCAATACTACAAATTTACAGCAAATTTATCAATAATTCGTTTTCAAATATTCAAATTATAATTATATCTTCCTCAACTTATTGCTTTCTTAACTCTTTGTTTAGCGACGAAACATTGTCAATCTTGATCTGCCGGTTGCCATATTTGATTCTCTGTTTGTGTACATCTCTCTCTCTCTCGTGTATATCTCAGTTTTCGGTTGGTCTTCATCTCTGTTGGATGCTGCAGAATGGTCCGATGATGTAGCAAAGAGTCTGTCTGTCTCCTGCGTAGGTGTCGGTTTGCGGTGAAATCCGCCAACCATCACCTTAATAAGCAAATAACAATAATAGTCGTGAATCTTCACGAGTGTCGACCGGATGTCGGCGAGTCTGAGAGCTCTTCTCCGCTCCTGGACAGCTCGCAACGCATCGCATCTCGAGAAGAGCACAACAAAAAGGATTAAAAGACGCTGCCGCCAATGCTGTATATCCTTCTTCGTTCGTCTGGCTCTGGTTCATCTTCTTTATCATCCACCTCTTCCATCATCTCCCACTCCTTTGCCTCTTTCATTTACTCTATTACCACCATCTTCGTTTTTCAAAATTCGATATTTTGTTCATTGATTCTCGCTTGTCTTCCTATTACTCCATCGCACCCTCGTTTCTTCATGATTTTACCTTTTTTCATAACATCTTGCTCGTCTTCCCTTCTCGGTGTTATTGGTGCTCTCTTAATTTGATCCCTCCTTTGCTGTTTCACTGTTCTGTACTCCATTAGTATTCATTGCCCACATTTCTGGTACATGTTAATAACATGTACTGTATCGGTCTCACGAGTTGATCTTTGGCCGATTCTTCCCCTTCTGCACCTCTCACCTCTCAGCAATAACATTATCCCTAGACACAACTAGGCTAGTTGAAGCTGGCTGAAGCGCAGAAAACCTGTGTTGTCTCTTGCCGTAGTTTTCAGATTAGGAATACATCTATCGAGCATGCGCATTTGACTTCCTACTACCGCCGCCCGCTCCCGCACCGAAAAACCAGGGATCAACTCGTCATACCGATACTGTAGATTGATTGATTTCATTTAGCAAACTATTGCTTTTCACAAACATACAAACATTCTTAGCAATTGAAAAAAGAGTGGAGTGGAGTATTAGAGAGCTATGGCTTTTTATGCCAGACATAATCTCTTATCCTTTCTTATCCTCGCCCATTCTTAAATATTACACCAGCTCTCAAATTTCCTAATTTCTAACTTTGGAACTAAAATAAATAGGGAAGGAATTAGTAGGCTACTGAAATAAATGAATAAGATAGGAAGAATATTGTTCTTATTTTTTTCATGAATAAACTAATGAAAGCTAGTTGTGATAGCCGTTTTTTTTAATGATCACAGCATGCAAAACCATTGGAAAAAATATAAAAGTAAATCGATATTATTCTATCTCTATGGTCAATATTTTATGATATCTCTATGTCAATATCTCAGGATTTAGGGAAGTGATAGCCGCGAGCCGTAGCAGGTATCTGTTCAATCAGATAGAGATAAGCTGCTTTCTCGTAGGTTCTGTTCGTAACGGTGACCGATTAGATTGGCCAGCAAAAAAGATTCTATTCTCTGCTGTAAAATTACTTCCCGGTGGTTCGGAACCCACCTAAAACTGTAGGTCCAACTCATCAATCACCATCATCCAACTCATTACCCACGCACAGGTCTCAGACCTATGTGGGCTTCATCCTCCAAAAAAAAATATATGTACTGTTCTAATACTTTGAAGCTTGAAGCTTCTTGGCATATATCTAATACTATTAAGCACTATTATAGGCTACTATATTTTTTATATTACCTATACTTCTATTTCGCCAAGTAGCTTTGAAGCTTGTTGACAGATATAATGCTGTGTGTTAGACAGAAGTTAGCCATACAGCATGGATATACAGTAATTGGTTCTATAATTTTCTTTCAACATAAAATTGTGGTTGTTCCTAAAACAAAATTTTCCTACATTTTGGGCAAGTTGATGGTGTATTTTCTTGATTCTCATCTATACATATTTTTTCTCTTGAACCCGTATTTTGAACTCATTTATCCCAGGTGTTTTTTATTTTACTTTTACTATATGATAGAAACTACACGTAAAACCTGAACCAATCGATCGGAAAACGTCTCTAAAAGTTTAAATATACGTCTCTAACACACATTCTCTTTCTCACACACTCTCTCTCAAATTTTCATTGCCTCACTCTCTGTGAGCATTCACCACTGCCTCGTATTGCAGACGGAAGTGGCTCCTTTCAAGGTCAAAATCGAACCGAGATAGTTGTTGCCAGAAGGAGCCGCATTCCTTCTTGTACGGCACCTCTCCTTCCCCTTCGCATCTTTCTTCTCTTTCTCCTCCTTCACCTTTCTCTCTCATTCCCCTCTTCATCATTCTCATGCTTTCTCTTTTTCTTCCGAATGTCTCTCAGTCGCTCTTACCTCATCTGACCACCCTTGCCGTACTCACTCAGGTCATAACGGTGCGGTTCTCCGCTGAATCGACACTCCCATCGCATCTCTCCAACTAAACATAATCTCAATCCTGCTCGGATACTCGCTGTGTTCGCGCCCACCGAGTCTAGTATACTATCTATAGTATGAGATACCTATACCTATGTTATTGAATACTATCTATACTAGTATTCCCGCCAGAATCCGATGGATGGATGCAGGATGCTTGTTCCTATTGAAATTACGGTGGAAGGATTATGCATTGGCGGGAAAGTATCGTGGTGTGGCTAGTATGATACTACAGTAAAGTATTGTATTTTTTAGCAGTCAACTTAGCCGATTTATCGTGATGAATGCATGATGCTTGTTCTCATTCAAATTGCTAGGGAAAGCATAACCATTAGCAGAAAAATATTGAAAAGTATTACTTCTTACTAAAGATAAAAAATACTACAGTATGCAGTCAGGTAAAGTAAAATGAAGTCTAATATTAAAACTGACACTGTATTTCACTTTTAAATAATGTATTACATATATTGGAGATGCTTGAGGAATGCATTTCACTTCTGAAATGCATTCATTTCATGCATTCACTGTATTTCACTTCTGAAATGCATCACTTCCTCAAGCATCTCTAATATATGTGAGTAATACATTATTTAAAAGTGAAATACAGTGTCAGTTTTAATATTAGATTGTTTATTAAGTATTTCGTCATGGAAAACATCACAGATAAAATGAAGTATTGTAATTTTTAGCTACATTATAATTACTACAGTATACAGCCAAGTAAAGTAAAATAAATTATTGTAATTTTTAGCTGAGTATTCAGTCAACTTGGCGGATTTTTTGTGTTAAATGCTTGATGCTTATTTTCATTGCAATTACTATAGAAAGGATTTGTGTGAAAGTCGCGACTACTGCAATAGAGTACGGATATAGTGGCCTATTGTTATGCTTGGCCAATTTTTTGTGATGGATGAGTGGAATATACTCTATTTAGTGAAAGTAAACGTTTTTTGAGGACGAAGAAGTTTGCTTGCTTCGAGGCTTTGCAATTTATCTGAAGATAATTGAAAAAACAATGTTCGTTTCGTATAGGAGTCACTCCTAACAGACCCCACTTGACATTGATCCTTGTTCAGGATGAAGGCGAAGATATAGCAGAAGAAAAAATAATATGTGACTAGATTACTAAATGCAAAATTCCTATAGCACAGATTTTGTTGTCATTTAGGATGACACAGTTCACTAGCCATTTGTCAATGGTGATGAAATACTTGAGAATGTAAAACAGTTTGTAAATGAGACGGGTTAATAAAACAAATTCAGAACTGATGATTCTAGTAAATGTAGGAAGCGTGGGGTCTCTTCACCAGGTATTTGTTGAAGGCAGAGGCTTATGGCAATAATTCGAAGTGGTCAGAAGAGCAGTAATTTCGATCAGAATCCGTATGATCAAAGCAGGACTTGTGTATTTTAAAACTAGTAGCTTTAGAATAACGTCCGATTTTATGACCTTATTCATAGTAGCTTTCATACTTAATTATTGGTATGAACTTGAACAATTCACCTTGAACATCCTTTAAACCCATAAAGTCCTGTCAAAACACTTCTCTACTTCTTTTATCTTTTTCTTTCCTATGTTTTCCTATGCATCATCTCCTTTCACTTCTCCTCTTCTTCTTTTTGCTCAACTAACCCATTACACACATATTAATTCATCAGTCATCAGTTTATCATACCGACTCAAAAAAGATTAAGGAGTGGGCCATTTGTATTGGCCAACGAACTCTATCTGTAGGCTATAACGTTTGTGTTTAAAATTTGAAGTTGTTTGGTCAAAATGTACGAAAGTTGTCGTCGAACATAGGCCTACATACATGCCTACATTTATATTAAAGCCGCGAACCTCGAGTCATTTTAGCTCGCTAAGCTTGTTCAATAATGAGAGGACTTCGGTACACAGTCCTGTTTATATAGTTTCACAGAGATAAATCAATTTCAAATCCCCTCGTCGTCCCACCCCCCCCCCCACCCACCCATCACATCAGTTCACCACTGACTGTACAGTGGAGAGACACTTGCATTTTTTTTATTTTTTCATAACAGCCTAACCGAGGATAAGTTCCGACTAAAACAGCTAGGTTCCTTATAAATAATGAAACTGGCTGCAATGGCAATTTGGAATGTGAAAAACAACCTTACATATACTACTAATACTCTTATCCAATAATATCTATGTCTCTACGAAGGCTATTTAGTTGTGTTGTTGCATAAACCTAATAGGTATCAATAACCAACAACTTGATTTTGCAGAGTTGTAGAACAGGTCTGCAATGAATCATTGTTTCACAGCATAACAATAACGAACGATTGCAATCATGAAAAAACGTTTGATTCAGATTTTTACGTAACGCTGTTTATACCGTGAAGGTCTTTATGCTACGGTGCCTCCATACCATAGCGTTGCTTTCAGTGGTGTTTACAGCCTGTCGCCACCCACTGCGGAGAAGATTGATGGGCAAAATGTTCTACCGCTTACTAAAAAGAAGAATCCCAAAAAGCAAATGGAATTCTCACTCTATCAAGAGACTATAGCTCCGTCATATGCTTAGTTCAATCGTTCCTTATCTAAGTGTCTTTTGACATGATATCCATTTTTAAAATCCTGTATGCTCATGGTCTCACGAAGTTGACTCGAGAAAGCATATGCCCTGAGCGATAACTGGCTACTTAGGTTTTTTGATGGTGGCGCATTTTAGAAGGCTCATTAATCTGACAAATAGCTTCTGATACAAGAATTCAAATGCCTTGTAATTCTTATCTGAAGAGTTTTGTTGGTTTTGGGGCCTGTTGCATAACTATTTACAAATTACAATCAAAACTTCCGTAAGGTTTTGCAGTACCTGGTAAATACTAATGCAACTAATAAAATTTGTTTGTAAATTAAAGTTATGCAACAGGCCTTAGGTGGGTTTTGACTACCCGAAAAATAAGTACGACAGTATTTATCTGTACTATAATAAGCTAATCTCTTTTAATAATTTAAATTGTGAACACAAATGAACTACAATCCCAAGACAAATAAATGTCATAATGATGAATAAGGTTGTTTTCAGTTAGTTCAATTATTTCATATACCGTACTCCTGTTTGCAGACAGAGAATTTACTTTCAGCAAGCTGTATCGATTCAATGACTTTTCTTAGCTTTGCCTATAATCTCATCTAGAAAAGTATTGTTTCTTCTGTAGTTTGTACACTTTGTGAACTTTATTGCATATAAGGCATTGATTTATTAGCTATTACTCATACCATCCATGTCCATGATGATATTATTTTATTTTAATAAAATTCAATACTCAATAGAACAACATATTTTTGCAATACATTACTTTTCATCTACTGTACACTGAAAACTGAGTTCATTGTTAAATATTTGGAATAGATTATCAGGTTCATTGATTTCAACTGAATTTTTTATTTGCTACTTGTCCTTACATTTGAAATTAGTAAATTGTTGGAACAAAATAATGAATATCGATGATACAGAAGATGGCTGGGTGAAATCCATATTTTAATGTGTAATTTTAACCCTGTACCAATCTTTATATTATTTTTATACAATGGAGCAACATGCAAGAAATGCAGCGCTTCGCCAAGATTATAGATTACCTCCATTCACTGAGTCGTCGAAGACGAAGAAGAAAATGAAGTACTAAGAAAAGGAGGTGTAAAGAAAGAAGCATTTTTTATAGGAAAATTGAGAGGTTTTATACACAATACGAAGCATGGTTTGTATTCTTTAGAAGAAGTTGATCGCGAGCAGAAAAATAAGAAAATAAAGTAAATACTGAACATACCAACGCGTTTATGTTTTATTCTTCTTTCTTGAAGTTGAATTAGATAATATATTATCTATCTAAAGAACATTGTTCACGCTTTGCACAAATATTTTACATTGTTAAGGCAGATGACAGCCGAGAATGTTAGTTATAAGCTGTGCTCTGTCACAGGGAACGCAGAGCTGTTTAAATCCTTTTGTTGGTTTAAAAAGACCAACACAAGCCTAGGTCAACCTGAATAGCCACTCCCATGAAACTGTATTTTGCCTTATTTTTTTTCGTTTTCTTCCATTTGCCCTTCTCGCTCTCTCTGGTCACGATTTCTGTTATCGTACGATAATTGCAATTATTATCACAACTTCGGCGGAAAGTAATGAAAGACAAATGCACAAACGAACAACCCAATTATTGTAACATTGCATATGATTACACTCATTTTTATTGAGCTGAAAGTGTAGTCTAAGTTCACTTATAAATTAATTACCTGCTGCATTGGTTGAATCCTCCTCATAATACTAGGTTCACGGGTTATGCATACCAATACAGAGATTTACGGCCGGTTGCACAAAAGCCAATTACATAAGGAGTTTAATGTCAGTTAACTAACCTTCGTAAGTGTAACGGTTTATTTCTGTTGCACAAAGATCCATCAGTAAATTTTTGTTAACCGAACGGTCAAAATCTGGCTACACTGTAATTTGTTCAACAGCTGATTCGAAGTTGAGAAAAAAGATGAATTAGAATCACTTCATTGTGAATTATTTGAATCATTATTCAACTATCTCAATATATATTCTTCATATTATGTTTTATTCATTTTCGTTTTACTATAAATGTAACTTAACGGGCATTAGTGAGATTTAATCATCGGTGATCGGCCGGTTAAATATCTTTTTCACCGGTTAACCTAATAGGCGTTATCGCTTGTAATTGTCCTTTGTGCAGCTAAATTCTCTTCATTAAGTTTCATTTTCGTAGAATGACGTCATTCTACGGGGATTAAATTTAATTGGCTTTCGTGCAACCGGCCGTTAGTTTACTAACTATGGAAAGTGGACCATACTATATGGGAATGAAAATATTCAATGCTCTCCCCAACCAGATAAAAGAAGTTGATAGTATAAATCATTTAAAAGAGGACTTCGAGAATTTCTTATTGATTTATGACCTTACAGACTAACTGACTTCCTAGAGCTATGATTTTTGTTTGATATCTGTTTTTTATGAGTGTTAACCAGTATAAAACTTTGACGTGTCACATGCTGCTGGAACGTTGCTTCCTAGTTACTGTTCTGTGTGACGAACAAACAAAATAAATAAAAGTCCGTATGGTCCGTACTGTGGTCTGCCTAGATGGGAACCCTCCTTTAGTTGAAGATGAACCCTTACTGCCTTCAGGAAGACCTGTGGATAAGAACTAGGTAATGGTGGGACGTGAGTCAACCAATCATGACGTACTCCCGGTATGTGGGTGTCATGTCCGATATCTGTACGTTTTTGGATGTAATATCTGTACGATTTGGCTTCACGCATTTAAGATGTAATTTAGACTGTTTCTAATCGTAACAGCGCCTGGATTATTTTTTAATTCAATTCAATTTATTATCCTCAAAATAATACAAATTCATATTTAACAAAATCACAATTACAAATTCAATAGCAATATTTATATAGGGAAAACAAGAAAAAAGTACTTCAGAGAAAAATTATAATACGTGCAAAGGTTTCCCTGAGCGCAGGTATGAGTCCGTCAGAATAACATAGATTTAATCAAATGAAACAAAGATGAAAATAAGATTTTTTTTAAGATTTAAAGAAACAGAATGAAAAGTAAAGAAGAAAATATAGAAGTAACACAGAAGAAGATTTTTTCAATTATATTTTCAGAAATGATCCATTCATCAACCATTTTTCCAAATGATTTATTTTTCTTATTGTTATTTAAGAAATGAACAGGGATGAGATTTGTCACTTTTCCAGTGATATAAGTGAACTGTCTTCTACATACATTTAAAATAGTTCTTCTCATTGCAAATCTTGAATGAGAAGGTCGTAAATTATGAATTATTTCACGATATTCAAGAAGATATTTATTCACATTCAAATAATATATTACTTGTTTGATGTACAGCTGTCGCACAGTCAAAACATTCAACTCAGAAAATAGATTTCGGCTACTGTACAGTCTTGGCCTACCAAGAACGGCTCTTAATAAGTGCTTTTGGATTACATAAAGCTTATTTAAATGAATATTATTGATTTGTAAATAACTAAATTAAATAAGTTATCAATCAATGAAGTATTTAATGCTTCAGGTTTTAGGTAGATTGTAGTAATGGATGTAATGATACCGTGGATTGAAATAGGCCTATTAACATATCATTTTATTTGAATAAATGATGCCAAATGTGCCTCATTATGATTGTATTAGGACGTTTATAATTTTTTTAATCGGGAGATAACTTATTCTTGAGACTTGTGTGTGAGTAATGAGGAGAATGATGACAGAAAATATCAAAGGCTGTTGGCCTACGTGATTTGAACTCGAAAGAACTGCGCTACCTCGGTTGTCAGTGTATATTTATTTACTACAAAAATTAAGTCCACAGTTTAATAAGTCAACTAGTATCTCAATATTTTTAATAAATGTGGTTGTGACAATTTCTTCTTATTATTCTTATTAGTCTACATCCACTAACAGCGTAATAAATGAGTAAAGTACATATTTATGCAATTATCAACTATGAAAGATTTTATACTCAAACTTAAATCTTCATAGTAATAAGTTCGGTTCCTATTTTAGCTAATGATCAGTGATCCACTAGAACACCTACTTCTTCTCTGAACCGGCAGTACTAATAATTGCAGACCGGCTCTGTAGCTAGATTGGTAAATTACGGGGTCAAAAGACAAGTTCAAGTTCAGAAGACAACGAAGGATGGCAACAAAGCCAGCAGCGATTAAGAAAACGCGCGAGCGCTGAGTTGGCTGTCCTGACGTGATGGGGGGCTGTTCTAAAAATGGTCTTCTCAGTTCACTGTACGCCGCTTTGCACTAAACACGTCGTGTAGAAAGTTGTTATTGAAAAGCAAGGTTTTCGGGTTAGTCATTGGTGACACTGTATTGTTTGAGTTTTTGAAAAGCAGCCTTTTGGGATAGGCATCGTGTCGTTAAAATAGGGTTTGAGTTTTTAGTGTGTTCTCAAAGTGGTGATAAGTTTCAGATTGTAAACAGTCATTAAAATATAACAACAATGATATCAGTCGGTGAATTTCATTATTATGTTGGTAAGATGATTTCTTGAATTCCTGTTTTTCTTGCCTGTCCTGGAATTGTTCTTGCTCGAGTTCTTGTAAACCTCGTATTTTATTAACATGCCATGTATAGTTTTCAATTTCGGTTGTTCTTGAAATTACTAAAATTTTAGACATTACAATAACTTTTTAGATTAATATTGCAATAAGCACTATTTAATTAAGTTATTTGTTTGAATTTATTCGAAACAGTGATGCAACTGCACCATGAAATTAAAGGATATTTTCATGCTCGGCTTATGGCTCAAAGGTCTGCTTATGAAACGATTCAGGTGGATGAAGTGTAATTTTCATTAATATGGGAAAATATAGTTCATGTTTTTTGGTTAATTGCATATTGTAGCCACTCTTTGGGTTCCTTTGATTTGGAAACCCTCAAGGAGACCATTATTAATATTTATTTTGAAAAATGACGTGTTGGCTCATTTGTAGGGATTCTGGGAACCAATATGAAACACTTGATGATACACAGATATTAATACACTTGATAGAATAGCCAATATTATGATGACTCATTGGGAACTTGAATCCCATTTCCTCGAAACGATCGTTTGGTTAATGCAGTCTATCAATACGTAATTTTTATCCATTTTATGTTTACAGAAGTTCATCATCCTTTCATAATACTCAATCTCTAGAATGCATCTGTAGTATCCCTCTGGAAGAGTTTCCAAATAAATTTGAAGACCACTATTAATATTTCTGAGCAATATGAAGGGAATTGATTCCATTGTTTTATAGCTGAATTCAATCACAGTAAAGTACTTGGAATGCTGACATTTAATTTTAGAAATCACACTTGTTTGTCAATGTCTATTAGAAACATTTTAGCTTTTCTGGTTAAAAATACAGCATCCTTGATAGTTTCCATTAAATTTGTACTTTCCTCAAACGCAAAAAATAAATTCGAAGTATCAAAAGACTCATTCCTTGTCTTAGCTTGTTCATTTTCAAGTGTCTTAATTTTTTTGCTTTCCATCTTCTGATAATTTTGCATAACTTCTTAAGAGAACCTCTATCGTGAGAATTGAGGTTGTTCAACCTTGAACAATATTATATTCATTTTGAATGAATAGTCTTGATGAATAATTGCCTGGTCATTGTAATTAGTTTTTACCGCCCTGAATGGCTTTGAATGAAGATTCATTCAAAAGGCCACAGTGATAGTCTGTCTATTAATTCGTGCTTCAATTTGAAGTCATTAATACAGGTTGTAATTTACTAAGTTGTTCATTGCAATGATACTGATGGTTGAAATTAAATGTCATGAAAATTAATATCTTCAGTGAAAAATGCCTGTCGGCTCTTGATTGAGATCTTACGTCTATGGTTAGTGTGGGCACTTTCTATCATTAATCATGTAATTCTAGATAACCTCAGGAAACTGTCATCTAAATCTCTCATTCAAATTTATGAATTTGCCCTAATGTGATACGTTATTAATTAATATTGTCATGCTCTCGTTGTCCGAATTGATTGTAAAATCCAATATATCAAATTTATCTATATTTCTGCATGAAATAATATGTTTGCATGTTTGAAAGATTTCGTAAAATTATAATTGGCAGTAAATATACTACAGTCTAGACTTCCTTTCACACTTCCTTGTAGATAAGGAAGATTCTAGTGAAATTTCATTGCATCTTAGTTTTTTATTGCACTGGTCATATTGCATTATGCAGAAATTGTAATAACATAATATTTCCATTTTGCAATTTTCCATGCAAATGAAAATTATTAAATTCATTCGAATTTAATTCTGTGAACGATTAATCAATAGTTTTGTACAGGAAAAAGTTGCATTTCATTTGTCTCTTTTGTTCATTTGCTTCCATTCTGCAATGTAATAGAACTTTATTTTCAATTTATGCTCTACATTTGCTTCATTGAAGGTAATTATGTATTGAATGATACAACTGGAAGGCCGTGGCATACAGCATCATAAATTCTAATAACTTTTAAAAGCATTCACCAAATTAACGCTTCTTAGAACTCGTATTAAGAAGTACAGGAACTCAACTTCCACAAGTATTGTGGAAGTGCTCATGAATGTTTCATGTTCTTTCTCTTGCTTTCTCCCATGTTCTTCTTATCATCCTTCCTTTACCTCACTCAATGCGTAGGTAGTGCATGTCCTACATAGTATTGCTGACACCTACCCCAACCATAAAATGCTCATATCTTCCTAACACATGTCATGTCTGCACAGTATTTTTCGAATATTCTTTTTTCCCATTTCCCCCTTTATTTCTTTCTTTCTCTACCAAGGCACGCGCTAACCATTTGTATAAAAACAGTTTTGATGGCACGCTGTATATAATAAGCTAGCAGCCGCTCTAATTAAAAACAAAGGGGAAGAGCCGGCCGGCCGCTTTGAGAACCATGCGATAGACAGAGAAACAGATCCGAAAATATACTTCTTCCTGTTTACGACAAAACGTCATCTGGCCCATGTAGTCTAGGGGGAACTTTATCAGGTACTTTGTAGAAAGAATTTTTCTTTGAACTAAGTATTGCGCTTGCAAACTATTATCGGAAGTTCCTATTGCATTTTCCAGTGACAAATGATTCTATGGTGCATTTTTGTTAAAATTCGTTCAAAGTTTTCCTTCTGTAGGATTAGGACTCGGCTGCAGAAAGTAGAAATAAAAAAAAATATATATATATAATTTAAAGTAGCTCTGTAACCAATTTTATCTATTTCATCAATAAGGCGCGTTACCAGTAGCCCTACACATCAGTTCCCCTACCCTACAAGTTGACCAACCAAAACAAACTTTAAAACAAAAAAAGTAAAGCGTGTCTTTTCAGGTTAGGTTAGGTTAAATCGTAAAGTCTGTTTTGGTCGGTCATCTGACGGGTAGGGCTACTGGTAACCAATCCAACAATAATATGCTATGTATGATTTTATGAATCAGATCGTCCGTTACAAAATAGTAGTCCTTATGTTGTTTTAACTCTTGTTTTTTGGAAATAAGAATGATTCACTTTCTGATGATTTTTGTTTATGACACAGAAAGAGAACTCCAGGAACTATCTACTGCTACAATCATACAACCACGGACGAACATCTTTACTATAACTATATCTAACTATAGTATTTAGTATATATCCCTTTGTATTTGATAGAACCATACTATCTTCCACATGCAAATAACCTAATCTGTATGCTACTTAGTAATAATTATTTTCCACTTTTATGCCAGTACAAACATTCAAGTCATACATACAAGTCCATCTTCGACCTTTTAGAAAAGCAAAATAATAAAGTATCAAACTAATTGGACTGCATCGAATGCAGTCCTATGAGGAAGAAAAATGGATGCCATTATAAATCGCTGGGTGAGAACCTATGATTACTCCAGCGCGAGGAACAGAGTGGGGTCCAACATCTTGGGTCCCCCAACTGTTAATTTTATGGAGCTGCTTGCTTTGGATGCATTTATCCCAACAAGTTCCAGTAGGATGGAGTGCTAGAGCTGGAACCAATACACACCTAGTTGTATAGCATTACGTTCATGACCAGGTAACTGGATTGTTTTGGAAGGGATTATAAAGAGAAAAAGAAGAGAGTAAGTGAGAGATAGAACGAGTTGGAAGGTAACTAGCCCACCTGTCTCGCGCCAATTACCTATCTAAAAGTTATTGCAGCTCTACTGACCTCCAGGCCCACTCCACACTATAATTACTTACTTTTTATGATTACACCATGTTCATTGCGCTCTTTAACATTTCATGAATGCTTATAACAACTGGTTAAACATCCAGTTAAACTAATTAGGCACTTGACTGGAACTAAGTCTGCACTGGAGACTGGATCACACTTTGCAAATTCGTGCTTCATATGCCAATTGATGAGGGGCAGTCACCATCCTTCCTGTTTCTTTGTTCAATATTAATTATCATTTTAGTAATAATATTCTCATGAAGAATAAGACGAAATTGTCACATCCACATTTATTAAAAAATATTGAGAAACTAGTTTCGGTTGTTATACCATTGTCAATCTCAATCAAACTGAGTTCAGATTGAGATTGATAATGGAATAACAACCGAAACTAGTTTCTCAATATTTTTTAATAAATGTGGATGTGACAATTTCGTCTTATGGATACCTTCCACAATATCACCTTCGCCACTAAAAGAAAATATCCTATCAATCGATTATTGTATTCAACCAGTAATGAACAAATTTTTATTTTTTTTTTTTTTATTTAACAAATTTCCTTAGGATGATATATTTTTAAATTCGATTTTTGTTGCAGACCCGCAGTATGGTGTTGAGGATATGACGCAGCGCGAAGATGTGCTCAAATTCGAGCAAGGTCGCATCAAGGCGCTCCAGGAGGAGCGTCTTCATATACAGAAAAAGACCTTCACCAAATGGATGAACTCATTCTTGCAAAAGGTAAACATTTTATCATTTTGAAGGAACGGATCACATTTCAGGAACTGATTATGCATCTGCTAATAAGAAGATCGGCCATGTAAACCTGTGATTGCAAACATTTATTGCAGAAATGAAATAGCATTTATTAGGTTTAAAGTAAAATTCTTAATGTTGATAAAAGCTTGCAAAAAGAAAATGTGAACTGTTCAACAGACATATCCCTTTATTAAGTTGATGAACTAGGGTTTTATTAGAGAGTTAGGGTAAAACTACGATAATGTAAATGCTAACCTTAACACGCTATGCATCTGCCTGATATGAATACAAAATGCTATAGAGCAGGCAGCATTATCTAAGTTTTGCCCAAACTAATGAAACAAATTCACTGATTCTAACATGTATTGTCACTCCAGTGAATAGCAATAGCAGTGAAAATTAATGTGTTTTAATTAATATGGCACAACTTTCGGACACTTGTGTATAAAAACGTTTGAGCAGTATACTCAGCTCCTGTAATATGACCTGCTCTTCCTGGAGTATTGTATAAATTGTTATTTTTTAATAAGTAGGCTAATTAAAATTTTGTAGCTTGAATAGCACGTAATAGGTAATGTCGTAGCTAGCAATTACTGTACTTCGTGTTGGGTTACACTTGCACAAAAATCACGAATATGGTGATAATTGGGGTACAAGTAATTTTATAGTAAACCTATTCATAATTTTTAAAAATTGAATGAAAATAAATCAAATTCAACAAAACAAAATAAATTAATTCTAGTAATACGATCCAATTTTCGGACTTGTTTTCAAATGAACGTTTTACCCTTTTTTTATATTTTATTCAGTTCCTAAATCTCGACTTTTCAAAAATCGATGCATTTTTATCAAACATCGATGCATTTTTTCAAAAATTGATGCACAAATAAATGCCACGAAGTTACTCAGATTATCCAGACCCATTATGAAATTTGATTTCATCTATCGGATCATTTTTTCCCCATCCTTTTGTCCAGGTTTAGTACAAGAGAGTAAAGCCTCTTGAAACAAACAGGGCTTTAATTATTGTATTTTGATTGATAATTGCTTTTATGTGCTTTTGTGTTACCTAAAAGGTTTAATAATTTTATTTCAAAGTACCAATTTAATCGTTTTATGCTACTTTTAGGCAGAAACACAATCTCATCTAGAAATATGCGGTACGTTTTCCTTCCTGACTTGTCTCTTAAGTACAAGTATGACTTTATTTATTTATTTTTTGTCATCCAACGTTTGCTTTCTCAACTGACAGAAGAAGAAGACGGCTCGTCTTGAACTTTGTCTACTCCGTTCAGTTGCTTGCTAGTTTCCTCTGATATTATTATTCTACTTCCTCAGGCATGCAGACGCAGTGGCAAGAACCGGTGTTTTTCTGTTATTTTGCTCTCGAATCCAGTCTTTGCTGCGTGATCACAGTGCTGAATCTCACTAGACAAGATCGAACCTTATTTCCCACGTTAATTTAAAGTTACTTCGCGCTCTAATTTGAACATGAAGTGAAATGAAATCGCTGCTACTGGTCAAGTATTTAATTACTAAGGATTATAGCGTTTTATTAATCTGTATAAAATGCGTTTAAAACTTGACATTATTTCAAGGTACTGAAAAGCACACCGTTTGTCCAAAATGTTGTTCGTTCTCTAGGTAAATTTTTCAATCTATAAGATTACTATTCTGATAGATCTACAGTTGTCTATCGTTAATAACTGAAAGAAAATAGCACAAAGAAACTTTTTGTTCATCAGTATCTTACATTATAAACTTAGAAAACACTTTTAAATGGAAATTGACTCACGTTATGGCGTGACGGCCGTTTCGCTCTGTTGTCTAGAGCATCATCAGACGACCCACAGTACACAGAGTGAGTCAATTTCCATTTAAAAGTGTTTTTTAAGTTTATAATACATATTAGTGGAAACAAGATGGATCTTCAACATCATATCTTACATTACTAAATTATTTACTGCTCCAGTAAAATCCAGTAGGCTTCTTAATCCAGATTTTATAATTCTGGAGTTTTTTTTGTTTTGTTTATATTGTAACTTTTCTCAACTTTTGTAGGCTAATAAATATCTACCATTTTTTATTTACAGATCTTTGAGTATGTAGTAAAAACTTTCTGCACCTCATCAGTTTTTTCCTAATTCAGCATTTCATAAGCTTTATTCTTATTCTCCACAGTCCACTATTTGAAGGGTTTCTATGCATTCTGTTAAGTTTAGCTACTATACTATACTCTAAATAAGTCAGTTCGAAAAGTACAGTATTAAGAAATATAACTGTCAGAACCTTGAAGTGTTTAACCAGTGGAGCACCCAATACACAAGGATAACACCATTGCAAAATCAAATCCATAGGTTAGTTTGAAGTAACTAACAACTTAACAAACTGACAAATATTCAGAAACGGAATTTAAATTAATAGCACTAATAACTCTGATCAAATTCATGCGGTGGAATGGTGTTATTCATAAATCATATATGGTGGTCATCTGTTCAGATCATTTGTCTTTGCGATTATTCTCAAGCATTAGATGTTCCATTGTGCAATCACCCACCCCTACCCATTAGAATGATTCATTTTTAGGTGTTATTCGTTTTAGGTAAACTTATATGGGGTTCATGATATGCCCTCTCAGTAGATTTTTTCAACACAATTCCTGGAGTCATTTCGATGTAAAAAATGTTACGAATTCTCACTCCTCATTTTCATGTCCATCTTCAAGAGTGTCCATCTTCTTCCCTCCATTTTCCTTTGCATCTCTTCTCCAGATGATCTTCTTTCTCTTCTGCTCATCTTCAAGAGTTTTCTTCTTTCCCTCATTTTCCTTTGCACCTCTTCTTCAGATGATCGTATTTCTCTTCTGCTCATCTTCATTCGTTTTTTTCTTTCCTCCATTTTCCTCTACTCCCCTGCACCACTTCTCCAGCTGTTCTTCTTTCTCTTTTGCTAATAATTTTCTCGAGCTCGGTGTTCCGCTTCTCATTTCACCCGAGACTGTGTCCTTTTGTCCTCTCCTGCAGAATAGCCCCGAGTCTGCAGCTCTTGGGCCATGAGAGCTTCGGCCATGCATAAAGAATAAACAAGCCTCGTCTGGCTCTACACTGCTCTATTACACCGTATAACGTCTGTGTCTGTGCCCCCTGCTCTGCCAGGGTGGGTGTCTGTCTCAGAGACCGCGCCCAATCTTCCAGCCGTTGTAAATTGACCGTGCAGTAACCGTTCACTTCAACTAAGAAACGAATGGCTTGTTAGTTTCATACCTGTCTAAAAAAAATAGATACGGTGTCTATAAAAACAGATCTATTCAGAGGGTTTAGTCCAACAATAGTATGTGTATTTGGAGTGCCTCTTTAGAATAGAATCTTTTTGTTTTATTCAAATTGATTTCCAATGTGTTTTGGCCAATTCAAATTTGTTTGAAAATTTCATTAATAAATAATGTAACTATAATAACTGTATTAATAATAACTGTAACAAAACATTTTTTTTTTTTGGAGGATGAAGCACACATAGACCTGTGCGTGGGTAATGAGTTGGATGATGGTGATTGATGAGTAGGACCTACAGTATTAGGTGGGTTCCGAATCACCGGGAAGTTATTTTACTGCAGAGAACAGTGTCTTTTTTGCTGGACAATCTAATCGGTCACCCTTACAAAGACTGCCCAAGAGAACGCAGCTTATCTCTATCTGATTGAACAGATACCTGCTACGGCTATCACTTCCCTAAGTGAATTAATTTTTCCTAATTTGAATTCTTCCTGAGTAGAAAACACGAATCGTAATTGTTAAATCAAATGCAAGAGGTTCTGAAATAATCAGCAATTATTACTAACGTGGACAGTTTAATAAATTGAATAATATTAAATAAATAACAAATCATACTGTAAAAGTTTAATCAATCTGAGTAATGATGACGTTAGAATCCAAGCTTACCAAAGGGAAAGCACTAGAAAGTAGAAAAAGGGTTCCTCATCTAGAATAAAGATCCAAAAACACTCAATACTGCTTCAAAATCATCGCATCCTCCTAGTTTTTTTTCTTTTTTAATTTCTCAATGACAATAGGTGATAAAAGATAGAGGAATTTATGACCGATTCTGGTAGTCTACTATTTTCAAAATTCACAAGCTTCATCGATCAACACATTTAATAGCTTTGATAACTTTTTTTTAATGGGTTATGTATCAAATCATGTTGTACTATCAATGTACAATTTATGAATAGACTATTCTAGCTAGAATCAAATCATGTTGTACTATCAATGTACAATTTATGAATAGACTATCCTAGCTAGAATCAAATCATGTTGTACTATCAATGTACAATTTATGAATAGACTATTCTAGCTAGGCTCTCTTCCGTAACAGAATTAACACCAATGAATCTGCTTTCTCAGAATTGTATTTTCCTCAAGCACTGACAATAAAATAACTTCAACTATTTGACATAGTTTTATAGATGGACATTATTCGGCAAAGCGATTGATGTCAAAGCAATACAACCGAATCAATGTGAGCTCTAATCGGTTACAAAATAACATTCAGTTACAAAACGTATAAACGTACGTGCTTCTTATTTTGCGGTTATTTCGAGCAATATATGTGCAATAGCACAACGAGAACGTTATTCCATGTCAGGATACAGTATACTATCTCTTTCCAGTTGGCAACTGACTGAATGCACGCTAATTCCTTTCCACCAAGAAATTCTGACCAGGTTAGCGCGCCTTCACTGCATTGCATCTGTTGCTTGGTTCTGGCTGCCTTGCCATCGGCTTAGTAACCTTTCGACTTCAGACCTACAGTAGAGGACAGTCATGGCAACCAGTGGTTGGTTTCCTAGAAACGGCCAGTGTTTTTCGTACAGAAATGCGACCGTACTCACGCATAGTCAGGACTGACTGAAAGTGGAAATCGCCCCAGGGCGTTTCTTCCTGATTGCTTCTACTTCTCCTTTTCCATCCCCCAATCCTCTTTCACTCACTGCTGCTGTGGTCAACACTTTAATGGACAAGCTAATGCCAAGTTTTCACCGGTAAATTGCCTCTTTCAAGTTTATTCGCCAATGGTTGGTGGCATAGATAGGAATCATTGATTGTTTCTACTGTTTTGGTCAATTTGAGGGGCCATGGTTAAGAATTTTATAAGAAAAAACGTGAAAGTAAACAATTTTTTTCGTTAGATAGAATTAAGTATTTTCTACATCTCAACTTCAAGTTGTTACTTATTTATCTATTTAAATTTCAAGGAAGACTACAGGCATTACGCCCAAGACAGTCTTCACTAATGTTGACAATACAATTCATCAAATAATTTTATACAATATGAAGTACACGCAATTAATTGACAAAGCAATAAGTATAATGAAAGTAGAAAAGAGAAAAACTATTAAAAGAATAAAATAATTAGAATAATAATTAAAGGTAAGATAAAGATAATTTAAGATTAACTTGACTAACTTAACAAGACTAACTTGTGAGATACGAGCCGATATGGCCAAGTTGAAAATGAATGCTGCTGTGCAGAAAGGTCTCCATGGTCTAGTGGTTAAGACGCTCAACCGGCAATTGAGAGGTCCGTGGTTCGATTCCCGGTGGTGACTGATAGATATTTTTGTACAGTAGCATTGATCGATTTCCATCAGCTATTAAATACTGTTGTCAATATCCGCCATTGCGGAAGTCTTCAGTATAAAGTAATAGCAATTAAAGGAATTCGAAATTAATAAATTCTGTTTATAATTTAAGAATAACGAAAGGTTAATAGAAAGAAAATAGGTATTGTTAAGAAAGTGTTCAAAGTAATCATTAATGTAGGCTTATTATTATATGATGTTGGCAGTATTGATGTGATTGACTTAATTGATAATTCAAATAACTTAGTAATGAAACGTTAGATATAATAATCAATTGAATGTTAGAAGTACAATTGAGTTTTGGAAGTGAGAATCCAAAAGTGCAGTACTACAAAAGTAACTATATTATGTTTTATACAAGCATCATGAGCCGTGTTATTTACCTAAATAACCTTCGCGTTAATGGTATTTCAGTAAATACAAACAACATCATTGACATTCTCGAGTATCTCATTCTCATCTTTACCTCCTTAAGAAGATTTTAATGATCATATTTTAAATTTTGTTTTGGATCTATGAATCAATAAAAATACATGCAATTTGAATAGTTTAGAGAACATTAGGCCTCCTAGTTAAAGCCTCTCTGTAAAAAAAGTGTTTGGCATAAATAATTCATTATTATAATAATTGTGCCTTTGTCCGTCCAACCGTCTGTGCTCTAGCACTTGAAACTACATTCTTGAAACTTTGTATATAGTTTCCTCATAGTCCAAGTGAGATCGCTATTAATTTTGGAGTTTGAGAGTCGAATATAAATACAGAGTGAGCATAAAGTCTCACCCTGATTATAAAAATTTATTACAGAAAAACCGTTTGACATAATACTTTAAATTTGGTACTGTTACATAGGTTCGTTTTAGTAGTTTTTGTGACCAAGAGATGGCGCTAGTGATCTTCAACAGTGACGCAGCAGTTTAGAACACATTCAAAATGTCGTCGAAGCAGGAGAAAGCGCAATGCGTGCTTTGGTTTCACAAAACAAAATCGCCTATCAATGTTCAGCGTAAATTTAAGAATTCTTATGGACACAGCCCTCCTGATGTTAAATTAAAAAAGCGATGGTATGAAAAGTTACAAGAAATAGGCAGCATTGAAGATCTTCCTAGAAGTGGCAGGTCTTTCCAAAACTTTTCCGGATCGGTGGATTGTAGGGGATGGTCCGACACCCTGGCCACCCCACTCTCCAGACATTACTCCCCATGACTTTTTTCTGGGGATCAAGGTCAAAGTTTTCGCCAAATCAGTTGCTGTCGACGAATTGAAGGTTAGGATACAAGCTACTGTGGGTCCTGTGACACAAGACATGTTACAAAACACCTGGCGGGAACTGGAATACCGCTTCGACATTCTCTGAGCTACCAATGGGGCACATGTTGAAGTTTGCAACATAAGTAGTCGTATAAAAAACTAGTAAAACTAACCTATGTAACAGTACCAAATTCACAGTGCTATGTCAAACGGTTTTTCTGTAATAAACTTTTATAATCAGGGTAAGACTTTATGCTCACCCGGTATAATTATGATGTAAACCAGATATCCACTATACGAAATGTAAATAAATGAAACTTTATTTCCACAGAAAAAACAAATACAAATGTTTGATTAGATACAAAAAATAAAATAGTGGAATACGGTCTAGGTTAGTTTTGACTAGTGAAAATCAAAACATTGGACAGCTGGTGCTGTTTACATTTCAAAATCAAAACATTGGACACTACAAAAGCTGATGCTTAGCCCGATTATCCACTTTATTTTTACTGTGCAAGCGTTGACTTTAATTTTTGATCGTGTTAAAATCTTTTCTTAAATTATTTTGAATCGTCGAATCAAAAGAAAAACAATGAAAATATTGAGGCGTGATATATTATGAGATGTGTTGAACAAGAAGAAGAAGAAACAAAACTTGTTTTCAAGAACTACCGATGTGCATTTTTTGTGGATTGGGAAGCATATGATGTTTATAGAATTCAAAGTAAGCCTAATTAAATGTATATGTCTATCAGGTCAGAATACTGATGACAATAATAATTATTATTCCATGTAAACTCTTCGGGTCCTTGGGTACTTCGTTGTATGATTTATTTGGTGCTCTTATCGGAAACCAATCTTAATTTCATAGGTAAATAAATCTAAGTCACTGAGAGCTACTGTCTCAATTTCTTATTTCTTGATAACTAGGTTCGGCTATTTTATTTATATTATCATTTAAGTCAATTATGTATAGTGTTATTGATTCGCAATAAGTAAGGGCATTTTTCGATTGAGTGGAATTAAGGAATAAAAATTTTGTTAAATCTGGTTTAGAAAATTAGCTGGAGAATAATAATAATGGGACAAGCATCTCATCTTCAGCTTATCGAAGAAGAAGATCAATTCAGAATGATGAAAAACCAGTTTATCTGCACGTTTTTCTTTCATCTTCATATTCAATCTCTCTTTCTCAGGCCTTCTTATTTTCTGGGGCCTCCTCACTGCGGTTAACTTACGACATCCTCCACTACTAGGTCTACTGGAAGCCTCGCTCCAATAGTAGGCAGTTCAATGATCCCTTTCACTGGCACTCATCTGCATATTTATAACATTGTAAACTATAATTTATTTCATCCTAACAAAATTATCGCTAACAGCTAAACTGTAAAATTTATTCCAAAATCTCAAACTCGAAGATATACTTTTTCAGATTTTCTCAGAAGTCGAAAGTAAAAATTTATGGAACCTATTTAAAACATTTCTGGTCTGGACAGAGCTTGACTGGTACCCAGGTCGGGTCTGGTCTAAGTGTAGGCCGTTTTATATGAGAATGAATCCTACTAGATAATTTCCATAACTGTTGAGCCGCGTCTCCACCAACCGAACATGCTCGGCGAACAGTGTTCGCTGGAATCAGCTGATGTCGCCGAACATTTTTTGGAGTTGGTTTGGTGTAGACGCCTTCTCGAACATTATGATCGGTGTGGTGGGAATAGTGGCGGGAACCTGTTGTTGGTCGTCACTGTTCGCTCACAGACCGAACATTTCAATTGAACTCAAGAACATGTTCGGTGACCCATATGTTTAATGTTTGCCCGTTTTTTGTATTCGCCAACAATGTTCGGCAATAATGTTCGGTTGGTGGAGACGCGGCTTTTGGGTGACCGATTGGATTAACCAGCCAAAAAGACTCTGCTGTAAAATTACTTCCCGGTGGTTCGGAACCCACCTAAAACTTTAGGTCCTACTCATCATTCACCATCATCCAATTCATTACCCACGCACAGGTGTCAGACCTATGTGGGCTTCATCCTTCGAAAAAAAAGTTGATTAATGAGCCTGTAGAAATGTGATCAAATGATAATTAAACAAAACTGTGTAAAGACCATACTTATTTACTGTGCAAGCGTATCATGAAGTTCTACGTTAAAAAATCTCAAGGTTTATCCCTGCTTGTAGATAGATGAATTTGTCATTAGAACTCAACAACTCGTACAATGTAGAATTTAGTTCATTACAGTAGCAATTTGACTCCGTTCTTCCGGGATGTCGCGTCATGTATTCATACCTTTAAAGTAGCTACTTCTTTTTATTGCTCTTAAATTGTGATTGTATACAGGTATTGTGTAAGTGTAGTGTCTTGATCTTAGAGAAGCTAATCTGATACGGTTCATCATTGTGCCTCCGTAAACCGTGTAATGACCAATCAAAATCCAATGTCGTAACTCATTTTTACGTCTTATTATTCCAAACTCTTTGTATTAATCTTCTTTATTATCGTCTTGGAAGATTAATTGGCCCAAACGTTTATTACCAATTAGCGGAAATAGTTATTTTCAATGTCTTTCTTTTCATAACTCATGGATAGTATAATCTATTCATTTTTGGAAGAGATGCTTTTCTGCGTTTGTTCGTTTGTCTTTACCGTCTTCTAAGGTTGTCCAGTTACACTTTGAGAACATGAAACTCTTATGTATCATTAGGTATAGACACAAATATTTCGGATTTTATGATAATATAATTTGTTGATATCCTGCATGCTTGATATCCTGTATTCGTGGGTGGCTTTGAACATGTCTCAGTACTTATGACAATAAACCAATTCTTGTGTACCTAATGCATCTTTCGTTTACTGTCTACTTACTGTTTACTCACCTGTTTGGTGCAGTGGGGTAGGTTACCAATGATCTTTTGGTGTCAAATTCAAAGTCAAATCAAGTCAGCTGAAATTCAAGGTTTTAAATTGAAAGTCAATGGTTTTTGAAATTGGATGCTCTGAAAAAAGGCATTAAAAGCCAAAAAGGCAACAGTAGGCCAGCGAGGTTCACAATAATTACTATAATTTTATAACCAACAAAATAATATTTTAATCTTGGAATTTTACTTTTCTATATCCTCTTAATCGCTGTTGCCCTTTTTTCTTTTTTCCACCCCCGTGTTTTGGAGGACACATTAAGCCCGTCGGTCCCGGCTGCCGAAAGAACAGTCTAAGGCTGTGCGCAATGTTTTTGGTCATAATTTTTATCGAAGTTCATTGAATTGGATATTATTAAGGTATTAAAATGCTAACTATTGCCATGAGAAATGATTTTTTTCATCAAATATTTTATGGAATATGGGAGTTCAAAGTTGAAATTTTTCGGTTTTTGGGGGCAATTGAACTCACAAGTAATTTTAAACATTTGATAATTTTTTTATAACTTACACCTTGGGGAAAAGAATGACACATTTTTTATTTCAATTCAGCAATTGGTTTTTTTTCAAAATAATTTTTAAAAAAACTGATTTTTTTTGCATGTTTTAAAAAAATTATTTTGAGAAAACTAATTGTTTTATCGGAATGAAAAATATGTCATTTTATTCCTCAATGTGTCTTTCATTTAAAAAAAATTATCAAAAGTTTAAAATAACTGGTAGGAGAGATCAATTGCCCCCAAAAACCAAAAAAATCTAACTTTGAACTCCCATATTTCATAAGATATTTGATGAAAAAAATAATTTACATTGACAATAGTCAACATTTCAATACGTTAATAATATCCAAAACAAAAAAATTCGAAAAAAAATTATGACCGAAAACTCTGCGCACAGCCTTAAGTCTCTTCAGAGGCCCTGAACTCTGTTCAGGTGCGACCCGAGAACTTAGACACCAGGCCTGAGCCAGCCAGGTCACATGATATTATTATTATTATTATTATTATTATTATTATTATCATCATCATCATCATCATTATCATCATTATTATTATTATTATTATTCTCCTCTTTTCCGTTTCCCTTATCTGTTTTTCTCTCATTCTAATCAATATTTTTCTTTTCTCTCTTCCTCTATACTCTGATTATATCTATCGTTGCTCTAACGTCTAAACAACTAGTCACTGTGCTTTCAATTGGATCCAAAAAATATGGAATCTATGTGATGATGCAACTGCCATAAATTGAACCTTCTCTTGAAAAAAACACAGTTACTTCTTTCTTTTTCGGCGTGAATTTCTTCGTTTGTTTATTATCATCATTTCTCTTCTTGTAACATTTGCTATTGAAATGTAGTTGAGTCAAAGACCTCTTGAACGAGTGCCAAAACCTCATTGACGCTCTGTGTATCTTTCATTTTATATATATATATATATATATATACCGTATATCATTTGATAATATCTCCCAATATACAACTTTATTATCTCTATATATAGGGCTGTATTCTCTCTCCTTATGTAGGGCTGTATTATCTCTTGTATATCTATGTATCTCTTGATATTGCAAGTCCGATTCAAGTTGCAGAACAGTATCGGCCATTCATTCAGTTTTGCCAATACATGTCGAGTTAGCCAATAACAAATTCGCGACTGCAGGGAGAGGCCATGTGGTGACCATGGACCTATGTGGCCAAAGTGGGATAAGTTCTCTCGAAGGAGAGCTTCAAAAGACCAAGTCTTCTAAAATCAACACCTCGATTTTGGCTGTAATCGGTTTATAGAACTGAGTCCTCCTTTGGTTGAACGAAAAAGCTATTTGATTGGCTGCTTTCTGGATTTAGCATTATGTGCTCTGATTGACTGAGTGAAGGATCCGATATTTTTGAGTACTACTTTGTGTTAATCATTATTTTGTATATCCAGGGATGAATCCGAGGGAGGATTTGGGAATGTACCCCTTCTCCATCCCCTAAATTTCTAACCGACATTGAAAAAAAGTATTTATGGTGATGCGATCTTTCTTTCGGTGGTTACCCCCTCCCCACGAACCTGTATAGCCACTGCTTGAAACGTCCTACGTTTCTGGAAGAGATTGCAGAAAAAATAAAAACACTAATATGCTTACCAATGAGGCCCTGTTCACACGAGCAATTTTTTGCGGCGCTACAGCTGCTCCACTAACGCGCGTTGCTAACGACGTCCACTAACGACGGTAGCTCAGCAGCCGCACTTCTGTTGCTCTACTGCGCGCGACTAACGCGCTGCAGCTTGCAACCAAAACCATTTTCATGCTAGTTTTATGATTACTAGCCGGCAAGCTCGCCTAGCTCGCGTCACCCGTCTAGACAGGATCCGTAAGAGAGAGGGATTTTTTATTATCGATTTTTTTTGGCTCATTCCATTTTTAGATTTAATGCAAGTCTGTTCTATTGCAAGAATAATTGTAAATTACAATCATAGCAAACTCGAATCATAGTGAACAGAACACGAAAATCTCATATAAGACAATGCTTCGCCATCAGCTGCGTGAAAGATGCTCCACAAAAAGACGCCCCGTGTGAACAGGCTCTGAATGTATTATTTTATGTTAATGAGTGTAAAATTGTGCTTCATAATAAGTGGAAATTTGAATAGGCCTACATTTTTACTCTGAAAATGAATCTCCGACATAAATCATGGTTTGCTATTTTTCTAAAGATTAAGGCATGTAAAAGCCTTATAATCTGACTCCTGTAAACCACAGTCTTGATCTATATCCCAAGTAATTTTTCATTTCGACTTCTACGTCTGACAGCACCAAGTCTGTATTCGACACTAGGCGCGTCTCAAATTGCCAGAAAACAAAAACACAACTTAGTTTTGAAGGTCAAAAGCAGCACGTTTGTAATATCATTTGTATATGCGAGCGGGTCAGTGATGGCTAGAGCTGCTGTACGTTGATTGGGGGTGGAGGGGAAGAAAATGCGTGGCCGGAATGTATGATTGAAGTCGTGTCTTCTTGGTCTTCATCTGAATTACAATTTTTAACCGCATATTAAAAAATGATAGCGAAAACTCGTACGGCAAAAACTATCTCGGCCCAACCCAGCTGAATGTCCTTTGTCACACGAGCCCAGTTTTTACTTGCAGGAATTACTTTGGAAATTATTATTTCTAACTTGTAATTTATATGTTGTAGACTACAAAACGCTGCCTACACTGCTGTCACGTTCTCTTGAGATTTTCCTGGATTTCTCCTTGAAATTAATGTTATAAAAAAAATGTAAGAATAATCTTGAAAAATGAGAATGTTTTAGAGAAAATAATTATAGACTACATTGACAAAAGAGTTATTCTGGTTCTTCACTGTCAGACCTGTGTCATTTTTGTTCCTTTGAACACGATTTTGAGTGTTTAAAACAAAATAAGCTATTTAGAATAACGAATTGGGAAGTATTCTTGGTGATTTGGGCCGGGTAAATACCCAGTGGGTAGGTATTTATAAATTGGGTATTTACCCCAGGCCCGGGTAAATACCCAAAAACTTGGTATTTATAATTTTTATTGAATTTAGAGAAGATTGAGTTGTCTTTTTGGAATTGCTATCCTGTAAGGATAGTAAAATGATCATAAAATTTGTTTAACAATTTTCCATATGGTCCCCATTAGCATTGTACTTCTGAGCATGATTGACGTAAATACCCAGGTCCTGGGTATTTATTATTTTCTTCGTTTTTGTGGGGATTTTATTAAAAATGAAAAAAAACGAGTTGTTGAAAGTTTTTATCATCATTTGGAGAGAGGAAAATTTGACCTAGTATGTGTAACTCAGCGATCACATAAGACCAATGTGTTCGCTTAATTGGTCTTATGTGTTCGCTGGTGTAAACTAACCCATGGAAATAATAAAAACTCAGTCTGTACGATGGTAAGATTCAATAATAATAACTTTTTATTGTGAATTTAACGACTTGCAGTTAATTTTAATTGTGAGGGTATTTACCCCGAGTTTTAAATAGTCGGGCATTTTACATCACTATAAACTTCATAATAGGATGAAGGCGGATCTCCAAATTAGACCCTGTTCTTCAGTATCTATGAGAGTAGAAACCTTCTTACGAAATTGAGATCCAGATTCTGGTCAGAAATATGTGAAAGATTCACAGATTCAAAGATTCTGGTCAGAAAGATGGTGCTTATTTTTTCCATAAACTATTCAATGCAGTTGTCAATGTCCGCAGTAGTGAAGGAATATCTTCAGCATAATTTATGACATAGAAAGGAATTTCGAAAATGAAGTATGTTATTATTTTAATTGATAGATCTATTCTCCCAATTTGAGGGGGCTTTCTGGGTACTCTACAAGTGTCATTGAACTTGAATATTTCAGATTTTTGAAAATTCAAACTTCATCAATCTCTGGAATCCAGTAGAATCACATGATCATACTTACTATTACATCATGTTGAACTTGTAGTAGCTAACAAACAGCTTCCTGCTAATTAAGGCGTTAGAAAATAAGAAGAACTAAACTATTAGTGACTGAAGTTTGGAAACTAGTATTTTTAAAAGTTCAAGTTCTTTTCTATTAGTAACACGCATCCGTCGAGTTCGAAGCTGGTTGAAGGCCTCCATTTGACCTTGACACTGAGGCTACATGTAATTTGTCCAGTTCCATTTGAAAAGCTGTATCTACGAAGTCCAAAAGCAAGGTCACTGATTTTGGTTGAACTGACAAAGCCTTTTAGACTTTGCAAAACTACTAATTTCAATAATATCACGTGTGGAAATTTATTATGCCTTATCATATTATCTAAAATGGAATGACTAGAATGATGTGTAGACTACTACATTGGTAATTGGTAGTCAAAACTGATACAATCTTTGTGCCATTAAAAACATACTGGGAAACTCCCGTCAGTATACAAGACTTCTAGTCAAATACATTTAAAGGAACTAAATTTTATTCTCAAAATATTCAGTCACAGATGCCATGATTTGTTAATTGAAACTACATATTTTTTATGTAACTTGTTTAGTGTAAGAGTTAACCCCAAAATCTATGAAAAATCTTGACGATAGCCGATGTTTTTCCATTTATTTGATTAATGTATAGGAGCAGGCTTCACAAAATAGGAATAAGGGAATCCATAATTTTTTTGTTTCTGTCAATGAGCTGACATAATTACCAGTTTACCTAGCAGACTGAAACACAAGTTCTATGCTTGACGGTACCAAACATTCAATCAATCCTAACACTTATGCAAAGAACGTTTTTGGTGCAGCGATATTTTAAACCAATTCTGGTATATCTGATAAGATTGAAGTAAGGCTAATAACCTAAATACGCCTTTATAACATAAGTCTAAATGCTACATAAGGCTTCTTGCAGATGAGCGAATCCGTCACATATTGGCACCATTCTCAGATCACCGCATTCCCTTTCTTTCTTGATATCAACCAGCATTATATTAACTTATTCTTTCTTTTTCTTCTTCTTCATCTTATCCTTCTTCGTCCTACTCTCAATAGTTACTTCAAAAGCATCCATCATACGATTCTTCAACCACCTTCTCTTTCCATTTCCTTCATTATTAACTCGAAAAAACAATAAATAATATAATGTAGGGCAAGGCCTACGTCTTGCGTCTCAAAGAGAGACTCAATGGTTTGGAACGGATGAAAAGGATTGACGCTTGCGAAGAAACCCAGTGCCTACTGTATAATTCAGCTACGGAAGACAATGTCACACGCGCAGATAATTGATGACATCATTACCATCATAATCATCTACATTATCATCATCGACATCAAGACATCCGGTGGCTGCAGAGTGGCACACGCCCGGTCACAACATCCTCAAACTGCAGTCGTTGAACTTCAAGTTGTTGATGATGATAATGATGATGGTCCGTCCAATGTCCAAATTACCTCTTTGTGCTAATTGATAAATTCTAGTCCTGCCATACTACTGTCCCAATACCCGTAAGGGTCTCCCCACCACGAAAAGCCATACGAATTTACTTTACTGTCCCAATCTTCTTGTTGCCTTCATGTGTGTGATGCGTTTGTTGTGTGTGCTGTATCTTGACGCTTTTTCTTCACTGGTGTAGAAGAGTTCCATTGAGAAATCAATGAACAAGATATAAGCTCACTCTATTCTCTATTGAATGAAAAGAGTATGTGATGAAAATTAAGTGAAGGTGGTGTGACGGATATAAAAGCGAGAAAGTTAAAGAGCGCAGAAGTAGAATCTGAAGGAAGGGATATAGAAGAATGTATTACGATGACGAGGAAATAAATGACAACAAAGAGGAAATGAAGGAAAATTTGGAATAATCTGATGTGCCTAATACTGTATCACTCATTTGTGTGACAAAAAAAATCACCATAGCAACAAGATAACATTTTTCGGCACAAAAGTTTTTAAGAAAATTTAATATTATAAACTATTTTCAACTGTTTTTAGTGTTTCGTATCAAGTGAACTTTTAAATTAATAGTGATTAATTTTGTTATTTTTAGAGTGAAGGTTTTTAGCAAATTTTTAGTCTGTGTTAACCGCAATAATTTTGGACAATGTAATATATTCAAAATTTGTGAAGGGAGCAGTTTTGGACTTGAGTCTGTTGCACCTTCACATTCGTTGTAAATTTGTCACAATAGATTGCATACAATCGTGCTAGTGTGGAAGTGGCCTTAACCGTACTTTACCCGTACTAAGTAAGCAATGATACTAAGTAAGTGCATACACCTTTCTCTAATTCAGCAGTTTACTAAATCAGATAGTGTGAGGAGGCGTGTTACGATGTGGACAAGTCCTAATAGGTCGGACGTAGCAGCTGTATCCTTCCCGGGGCAACTTGACACCTAGGTAGAGAGGGACTGCAGCCACCAGCTTCTTCTTCTTCTTTTTCTTTTTCTTCTTAATGGTTTATTGTAAAAAAGAATTTGATTTGTTATATTGAATCTTGTCTAGCAACCTTGCAGGTTAACTAAGGTTATGTAGTTTTGAGTGAATAAAAGATTTTTCTATTCTACTACTACTGCTACTACTTCTTTCCTCTCTCTTCATATTTTACTTCTTCCATTTTTCCTTTTCCTTCTTCTTTCACTACGTCTTCCTCTTCTCCTTTTTCTATTCTGTTCTTCTACTACTACTACTTCCCTCTTTCTTCATCTACTACTGCTTGTTCCTTTTCTTTTTCTACTCCTTCTTATTCTTCTTCGTCACACAGCGCGGACGACGGAGCTCCACCATGGAGTCATTGACCCCACCCGTCTCCCAATCACTACAGCGAGCTTATGACCGACACGTCTTTCAGCTCACAAATCGAGCAGAAAGTGTGCCATGTTTGCACAGTCACAGCCACAGCGAAACCAAGAGTTGACCTTTGGGCGAGCGAGCGAGATAGGTGAGAGAACCAGAGATCTGCCACCAGCCGCCGCACTCTGACCACAAACCAGTGAACCTTCTGGTTCTGACCAACAGTGGACAAATATTATGTCCTTCACAAAATCAGCCAATATAACGGCAACATTTACTATTGGTAGCACAACGATCAGTAGTGAAATCATTCATTATTTCTGTGAACCAAAATTGAGTTGTGAGGCCTATCTCTTAACAATTAACAAATTTCAATTACAATCTACAATTGAAAACTTCCATAAAAGCTCACACTAACTTCAAGACTAATAAAAACTAATTACCATGGTTCTCTTGAAAACCTTCATCTATGCATTGAAAAGCATAGTTTCGTAACAAATGAAGTAGTAAATAAAGAGTAAATTAATAAACGATTATTTATTTTAAAAAAATGAAAATTAAAAAACACTTTTAAGTGGAAATTAACTGACGTTATGACTTGACGGCCGTTTCACTCTGTTGTCAAGAGCATCGTCAGACGACCCACAGTACACTGATTTAAGGTATGCCTTGAATCAGTGTACTGTGGGTCGTCTGACGATGCTCTTGACAACAGAGTTAAACAACTGTCACACCATAACGTGAGTTGATTTCCACTTAAAAGTGTTTTATAAAATTTTATTACATATGGGTGGAAACAAGATGGATCTTCATCATAATATAATTAGCTTGTTAATTGCTACTAAATACCGCGTAGAGCCCGTAAAAGATTTTATTAACTACAAGACCTACAGTAATACAAGACTAATAAAATTAGTTTGTTAATTCTTATTGAATACTGCGTCGAGCCCTTGGTTCTGAACAACGCTTGGACTCGTGACTGCGCTTGGAGGAGTGACCGGTAGAAGTAGCATGACGTTATATGCTTTATTATCACTTACCTGGTGGTTCAGAACCCAACTTAAACTGTCCTCCTCCATTCATAATATTATTGTATCAGACTCATGTGACTTTCATCAGTAAAAAGCTGTGCATGCTTTTCATATTATTCACAAAGTGTCATTATTATGGTTCGGTGTACTAAATATTCGATTTACAGAATTACTGAAACTGAGATCAAACTGATTTACTGAATCCTATCGAAAGACTCGAAATAAAAATCATTATCAAACATATTTACGACTAAAAATTGAAAAATAGAAGAAATTGAAATTGAAAATTATTGACAAAAAATCTTGCTACTCCCGGGATTTGAACCACTGATCTGATGAACAAAAGGCAAGCTTAATGATACGCATACATAATTTATGTTGAAACTTTTAATAGCTTTATTAGGAGCAATCTCCTTACTGATTACACTAAGTAGACATATTATATATGATGAAACTGTCAATAGTATTATTATTTGTAGGCCTTATTCCTTAATCAGGGTCAATAAGTAAGCTATTTATGTATTTTTAAAACTTTCGGCAGGTTGCACGAAACCCAATTAAATTTAATCCCAGTAGAATGACGTCATTCTACTTAATGGAGAAAATTTAGTTGCACAAAGCGCAATTACAAGCGATAACGCCGATTAGGTTAACCGGGGTAAGAGATACTTAACCGCCCGATCACCAAGAATTACATTTCACGATTTCTCATTAAGTTACACTTTATAGGTAATGTCTATTGTACCAGAATACCGAACTGCAAATTAGGTCATAGGTGTTGAAAACCTTTCAAAATGAATAAAATCTATTGAGAATATAATAATATTGAGATAGTTGAATACCGTAATGATTCAAATAATTGACAATGAAATGATTCTATCTTTCAAATAATTCATATTTTGTCTCAACTTCAGAATCAGCTGTTGATCAAATTACAGTGTTGCCAGATTGTGCCCGTTCGATTAACGAAAAATAACTAATGGATCTTTGTGCAAAAGAAATAAATCTGTTACATTTACGACAGTTAGTTAACTGACATTAAACTCCTTATTTAATTGACTTTTGTGCAACTGGCCGATAGTGTCGCAGTGACTGCGAAATAAATGAAGTGAAAACAACTAATTGAAGTAGAACAAATAAAAATTAAATGCTTCTATTAATTCAAGTGGCAAATTAGTTTAGAGTTAACTATGAGAGAACTTCTAGCATGTATTTTTTTCTCAAAGAATAGCTGAATTCATACATGCTCAGCAATCCCGCTTAGCGTAGGTCGTAGGTATTACACGCAAGTGAAATTAAGCAGGCCAATCTGCGATGACCCAAATTAAAACAAGATGTGGGAAACCGTTATACAATGGTTTTACAGGTTTCCTCTAGTGAGCAAATTTAGAGCTGATTCACTCGTTTGGAATTCACTGCTGTGTAGTACCGGTGTACCGCCATATAACTGGATTCAAAATACTGATAATTTGTTTATAACATTGGCTATTTAATTCGTGCTTTGTGGCCTGTGGCTCTGTCCAACAAATCTGGACATGGCAAAAAGAAAACAGTACGTAACATCTTCTAGTAGTTCCTTACTTGAGCGATTATAGTGAAAATCAGAAATATTTTTTGAAAATGTTGGTGTCTCATGGGTGTAAAGAAACTGCGCGAGGCAGAGTTTTGAAACAAAATGATCATATAAGTGGACTGGACTGTAGACGATATCTGAGATGAGACCACACTTTTCATTACAGACATGAAGGAGCATCAAATCTCTTTCAAATTAATCACATTCAATTGAACTTGATTTTTAAAAATAATTTTAAATCTTAAAAAATGTTTATATTAAAATTTAATTAGTGTAAACTACAGTATGCATCTGATGCATTGCATATGACTTTATTCAATAAAGTAGATGATATGTGATTAATAAACATTACTATCAAGAGCCTATTTCAATCCATCTATTTGTGAACCTTATCTCTGTGTCAGGAAAGTGACGTGAATGCTCATTGCTATTACTTTAGCCATATGTCATATATATCATTGGCTATTAGTTATATAACTCTGTAATAGCCTGTATGCTGCCAAACAATAGTTTCAATATTGTTGAAGGCAACAAATATGACTTATGACGTAACTTTTATATAAAATTTTTACTGACCTGCTACAGTTTTTAATTATGTGGAAGCCTTTCAATGACATTTTAATAAAAGGTCAAAATGCTAATCTATGATCCATCGTTTAACACTAATAGTTATTTCCAATTAAATATATATCTCCAATTATTCTTGATTGACAATTGTCCCTATAGTGGGCAGAAATTAATCATCTCATGGCATAAAATATATGTTTATTTCATTTAAGGTTAGGCAGCATGCTACAAGAAGATAATTATTTTATGAGTATTCTTTAGTTACTTATGTATTGCTCAATCATTACATTCTTTGTGCAATTATGTTCAGAATTTACTATGTTTAAAAGTAATCTATTATATTTAACGTTTTTCGTGTTTATGTTAGACTACTTACTATTTTGCTCTATTTTATTCTGTAAACTAAAATAATTCCTGTATAGAACTTTCATTCAAATTCAAAGTAGAGTCATTGAACTCTGTAGCACCAATCTGTATAGAATCGTGGCAATTGTTTGCGTTCGGCCATGGCCTGAAAAGGAAATGGGCAGTCAACTATCGAAAAAGAACAAGAAAAATAATCACCATTAAACTGGCCATAAACTATACCAGTAGTGGCCACAGAATCAGATCTGGCTATACTAGTATTAGTTGTTTAAAATGCAAGGTAATTGTTCATTGCAGAGCTTTTTAGCACATCTTCTATTATTGATACTGTAGTATCTACCACTATCATCCATGATAATGAATAAGACTGGTTGTTGACATAACCACATAACTAGATATTCATACTAGTTTTTGCAGTTATACGTTTTTAAATCTCAGATTATAATTGAAATTTCCTTCAGCTACATTATTTAGACTATACAAGAAGAGATATTCATACTAGTTTTTGCAGTTATACGTTTTTAAATCTCAGATTATAATTGAAATTTCCCTCAGCTACATTATTTAAACTATACAAGAAGAGTGATTTGGCTAAAAAAATGGAAGACTGTACCAATGAATACAGATACTATCTGTAGATAGTATCTGTATTCATTGACTGTACTACGCTACAGAAGGAATGCTATTGAGACCTGTCACACTTCCCAATGGAAGCCAAAAATCGACAAACTAGCAGACAAGCGAAAAACAGTTGTTGCAGAAATTGACAAGATAAAAACTTAGTAATATAATAATGATAATTAATCAATTGATTATCGTTTAGATTGATTGCAGTCCGTCCCTGTGGCTTTCCTCGCCTTGAGTTCTCACTTTCCCAGAATCTAGCCTGTATTTTTTTTTTTTTTTTTTTGTAGATTACGTCTTGGAGACTCCAGTTAAGGAGTATAAGACAAGTCAGATCAACAATATTATACACTAGATACCATAATTACTTCAATTAGTTGAGGTGAGGCTTAATTTTGATGTGAAAGGAACTCTTGTACACTATAAAAAGCTTTATCAACTAAATATTTCTTCAATTGATTTTTAAATATTTCTATATTTTCAAGACTCTTCAAAAACTGCGGTAGCTTGTTGTAGAATTTCCTACCAATATAACTAGGTTTTTGTTTGAATAGGCTACTATTGTGACTCACCAAGTGATAATCTCCTCGGCTTCTTGTATTATAATCATGTACATCAAGATTTTGGTTAATATCATTCGTTTTTACATATAAAGTAGCTTCATACACATATAAGCAGGGTACAGTTAGGAGACCAAGTCTCTTGAACAACGGCCTACATGAATCTAATCTATTTACTCTTTCTATACACCTAACCGCTTTCTTTTGGATCTTAAACACCCTATCAAGATTTTGTTTTGATGAATTACCCCATACTAAGATAGCATACCTAATATGTGACAGTAAGAGCCCATGGTAAGCTGTAAAAAGTAACTTTTTGTCATTCAATCTAGCGAGCTGTCGCAGGACAAATACCCCAGATGAAATTTTACTACATATTTTCTCAATGTATGGAGTCCAGGTCAATCGTCTATCCAACGTAACTCCTAGAAATGCAATTTTTTCTTCCTGGTCTAATTGATTATCGTTTACAAACACGTTTATAGCCCTATCTTCATTTAAATTATGTTTGTTTTTGAATTGAAGGTATTGGCATTTTTTACTATTTATAGTTAATTTCAACTGGTTTAAAAATTGGACAATGGACTGCACACCTATATGGGCACTTATTTCTAAATTATCTAGAATGGAATTGCTGAAAATGAGTGATGTATCATCAGCAAATAAGAGGGCTCTACCACTAATTAATTCTTTAGGTAAACGGTTGACATATAACAAAAAAAGCAATGGACCTAGTATTGACCCCTGAGGCACTCCAGCTTGCACCTCTAATTTATTAGATTTATTCTTTACTATACTATTACCAACTACTGTAGTTAGTTCTACACATTGTTTTCTCCCAATAAGATATGATTCAAACCATTTCAGTTCAACCCCATTTACACCTACATTTTGCAGTATTTCCAATAAAGTTCTATGATTAACACAATCAAATGCCTTTGACAGATCTAAGAAGATTGCAGTAGCTTTATCACCTGAATCTATTATATCTATTAGTTTTTCAACTAGAGAAACTATGGCTGTTTTTGTTGATCTCCCTTTCTGGAAGCCATGCTGTTCATCACAGATAAAGTTAGCTTCTTGAAGGTGCAGAAGTAACCTATTTAGAACTACTCTTTCAAAAATTTTACTTATTACATTTAAAATACTAATGGGCCTATAGTTTTCTACCTTTTCTCTATCACCACTTTTGAAGATTGGCAAGATCTTCCCCTCTTTTAAGTTATCTGGAAAAACACCTTGTTCTAATGAATGATTGATCAGATGAATCAAAGGGTCTAACAATTGATCTTTACATTCTTTCAGAATTTTACTGGATACTCCATCCATTCCTACAGTTTTTTTATTATTTAAACTATCAATGATATTTGACAACTCGTCTTGGCATACTGGGTGGAATTTTAATTCGTTCTGAATCCCCTCAGTATTCCTCATGTTTGCATCACTAATACCTGTATTAAGAGATTTTTGAAGATCCTTAGCAACCAGTTGATAATATCTGTTAAAGAAATTACAAATGTCTACACTATCATCAATATATTTGTTATTTTCGTTAATTATTCTGGGGACACTAGTATAAGCATCTACATGAGCTACTTGCCTATTTTTGTTTATTACATCCCACACTGCTGTGTTAAAGTACACACTATTATTCAAAATTTCAGCTGTTTTCTTACATTTCGCTCTTTTCACTTTTTTCATATAGTTTTTCTTTAGAGCTTTGTAATTATCTTCACTTAACATATTTCTAGATAGTTTGAATTCATCATATGCATCTTTAACCCTATTTCTTTCTGCAAGGATATCATCAGTTATCCACTCTTCAATCTTGTCTAATTTGTTCTTTACAGGGACTTTTTTAACTGGACAACTCATAGTAATATGAAACCTTAAAATATTAATGAAACTATCATATTTGTCATTTAAACTATTGCTATTGTAAACCCTACTCCAGTTTTCTTGTAGCAGATTCTGCTTCAAACAATCGATATTCCCCTGTTCACATTGTTGAATTTCTTTCATTACTCTACTCTTTTTAATTGATTTATGACCTTGCAACCCCACCTCTAAGATTTGATAGTCATGATCAGATAGTTCCGAGCCGCCTAATCTTGTTTTAGAGTAATCTATATTAGTAAGGATGTTATCAATTATTGTTTGTGATGTTCTTGTGACTCTGGTATATTCATGAACTTTTATTTCCAAGTTATTCATGCATATAATATCCTTTAAATCTTCTGTCATTTTATTCTGTGTTGCAAAGTCTGTATTGAAATCTCCCGCTACAATAACGTTTGTAAAACGAGTAGTAGTAATCTCTAAAAGCCTATTGAATAGTTCACAAAAATTGTTCCATTCCCCATTTGGTGACCTGTAAATACCTAACACCGCTACTTCGAAATTATTGTCGATTTTTACTCTCAAACCAGTAACTTCTAAATCCATTTCCACAGCAAATTTCTCTACATATTCTAAATTAAATGTTTGCATATTCTTAGCATTTTTAGTGAAGATCGCTACTCCCCCACTTCGATGAGATGTCCTGCAATACGACGTTTTCAATGAATAGTTTGGAATATTAAGTTGTGACAATTCATCTTCTTTTAAACCATGCTCTGTGAAAATAGCTATATCAGGAGCCTCTTCTTTAAAAAATACTTCGATTCTATCTATTTTGTTACGAATGTATTGAATATTCTGATGGAACACAGTGAGTACCGGTACTTCCCTATCATCCCTTATTACTTTATCGTTGCTTTTGCATATTGAAGTAGATTTACTTAATCTCTTAGAATCTTGAGAGCCTATCAGATTGCTACAAGAGTTCCTTCCACTAATGCTATCCTGATTTTTTGATCGATTAACGTCTTTTAATACAATTGAAGATATGAATTTATCATCTGAAACTAGTTTCCCTTCCCGGTTTTGAGCCACTTTACTAAAAAAGGTTCCTTAGATGATTGTTTAGGAGAATTATTGACAGTAGATTGCAAACGACTTTCAATCAGCTCTGCCAGCCTATTACAAAATATTACTTTGCCAGATTGATTTAGATGTAGACCATGATTAGTGAAGTTTTGTTTTTTCAGCCTTTCATTTAGAAAACAAATCCCCAACTGCTTAGAATTCTTATTTTTTAGGCTGTTGATTGTATTATGAATTGATTTATTTGTTGACTTAATGGCTTCATTTAGCTCTGGCCTATCAAACCTATACGGAATTGTACTTATTATTACATTAGTTTTTTGGCTGAGTGGCACAATCTCTTTAATTTTTTCATTTATTTCAGGAAGATGTTTTATATTAGGTTCATTTATATTGTTTGAGCCACCCAGTACTATTAGAAAATCGTTTTTTCCAAAATCTTTAGTTTGTTCCTGTGCTGACTCTACGATAGCGTTTATAGGGGCACTTGGTTTGAAAAAGCTCTGAACTTCATACTTATTTTTTAATCTTTTATTTAGTAGGTCACTACAGTCTCGTCCATGACTGGATGTCAAGAGCAGTACTCTACCTTTCCTATCGTTATTTGCCCTTACTTTAGTTTTGGTTGCTGTTTGCAAAACCTGACTATACGTTTTTGTTTGACCATTTCTATTTATTTTTTCCCCATTTGATTTAGGTTCTACTTTTTTTGTATTGATCAGAGGTTCAGATCTTACATTAGCCAAGTTTATTTTTGATTTTAATATTTCGATTTCCTCTGACATAGACCTACATTGACTCGTGAGATTTAGTATTTCAGTTTTATGGTCTTCCTGCTGCAATTTTACAATAACTTCCAGAGATTTTATGTGATCCACTAACCCTATTCGTTCTTCCTCAGAATTTTTTAGTGATGTTTCTAATTTTGTTTTCAATTTGGTGTGATCACTCAATAGTTTAGCAACCTTTTCTTCTACATCTACAGTAGCTTTAAGAGCTGTTGGAGATTTTTTCGTTAATAATTGCTGAGATCGCGTAGCTACTTGAGTTTTAGTTGAACAATTAGATTTAGATGCCTTGTTTGGACTCATTTTCCTAGCTAAAAATTGTTTTCAATTGATTTTAGTTAAATGTTTAATGAAATATTACTTAATTTATTACAATTGTCAACTTGAGACTATTTAATTACAAGAAAATTTATCAATATCGGTACACCTAACCTCGAAAATAGAATTTGACTTTTTATTTAAATACTTTAACTTATATTAGACAAGTTAATGATGTAAATTATTAAGATATTATAAATACTAATAATAATAAACAAAAATACTACTTATCCGTTCGAATTAAAATTCTATGCTTCAAAATTCGCAGAGCCTGTTCAGACAACGTATGCACAGTACCACTGCTACCTCGATCTCGATATTGTTTTCCTTGATAATATTTTCTGTTTATTATGTTCAATCTTTACATAATATTGTTTTATTTTTACTTGCACGCTGGAATGCAGGACACAGATATTATTTGCTTGGCACCATGCTTCACAGAAATACTTTATAACTCACCATAATATCATATTATTATTTGAATCGTAGAAGACTCTTCTTAAACAGTGGATTGGACCAAGTATATCTTTCCTCTAATTTTCAACCTTTATTTTGTTGTACAGTATTAATGATAATGAAGATGCTATAGATCTGGCAGATGCATAGAGTTAGCATTGGCGTTAACGTTAACGAAGTTCTGTCCAACTCATGATCTTATTCGTTTTTTATTTGATTAGTAGTTGTATGTTGATCAATTCATAATACTGTAATTCCAAATTTATTTCACAACACTAAATAACACTTTATTTCACAACTCTCCAATACATTCCGTACGCGATTGACAATGGATGTATGATTTTACATTGTGATGCTCTACTCTACTCTCAGCTAGTCTACTCTACTCTCTACTCAAGGTCACATTCAGCTAGTGTATTCATCTCAGCCGATCGTGATCATCGATCATGGTTACCCGTGCTTGCACTTCTCCATTGTTAACAATAATATACGATCCATGTGAAGCCACAAGTTTACCAACTTTATAAATGTTCAAGTGCGATTGACAAAGCACTGCAATTTTTTATTTTATTTATCATATAATTTCACATAAAACCACATATCAGAGCAAGGCTCTAGTGATGTATGAAATGTCACCTTAATTATAATAAATGAAAACAATGAATACGAAATGGATGAATGAAAATGAATGAATCATGATATCATGATACCCTATTTAAAGTTTTATTAAAGACATCGACATCAGCTAATTACAGAGGCAATTTTCTCAAAAAACTCATCAATTTTATAAGGGCAAATATTAATAAGTATAGATTTAAGTTTATTTTTGAATATACCAGGGGTAGCACTCTCTTGGATATTTTGTGGTAGAGCATTGAAAACTTTCATGCCCATGTAGTAAGGACCTTTCTCCAGCAAAGTTAGTCTATGCTCTGGATAGATGAGTCCCCTGAATCGTGTATTATATGTATGTGTCACACTGTCACCTGTCCCTCCTCAAAAAGGTTCTTGTTTCTTAAAACAAAAAGAGCCAGCTCTAATACATAAATAGCTGGAGCTGTTAGCAGGCTATGTTCCCTAAATAAGGGTCTGACAGAACACCTATCAGATAGGCCAAAGACCCGTCTCAAAGCTTTCTTTTGAGCTCTGAAGATAGCCTCAAACTCTGTTGTCTTGCCCCAAAAAATAATACCAAAACGGAAACGGGATACAAAATAAGAATGATAAACTATTAAAGCCGTCTTAGTATCAACAACCCTGGAGATCATACCAACCGCAAATGTAGCTCTACTCAGTTTCTTCAAAAGTTCAGAAGAGTGCGATTTCCACTTCATGTTACTATCTAGGCACAAGCCCAGAAAAGTGGCTGTATCTCAGGGTTTCAAAGAGGCATCTGAATCAAGCTGCACATTAAAATTTCCTTGAGCAGATCGAGCATGGAAAGGCACTATCTTACCAGATAGGCACTATCTTACCAGAAAGGCACTATCTTACTAGTCTTACCAGAATTCAATGACAGGCCATTGCAACTGAACCACTTGCAATTGTATTACAGAAGCTATTTTGGTAGATGATGCTCAATGTGTAGGTACCACTGTACTGATGTGGGTTTGTTTGCGCGTTGGTGTATGAATGTTAGTATGTGCGCAATTTATAGTAAATTCCTACAACTATAGGAATGACCTACTTACTGTGGAATGCTGTAGATTCGAAATCATATTTTATGTTTTAGTTAAGTTACATTATTATTTTTAGTAATCAATACATTGACCTAATACACATTTATTTATTATTATTTTTTATTTGTAGATTACATCTTACATGTAGAGTTGTCTGCTGTAAAATCACTTCCCGGTGGTTCGGAACCCACCTAAAACTGTAGGTACAACTCATCAATCACCATCATCCAACTCATTACCCACGCACAGGTCAAAGACCTATGTGGGCCTCATCCTTAGTACAAGATAAGTCAGATCAACAATTATACACTAGGTACCATAATTACTATATCAATTAGTTGAGGTGAGGCTTAATTTTGATGTGAAAGGAACTCTTGTACACTATAAAAAACTTCATCAACTAAATATTTTTTTAATTGGTTTTTAAATATTTCTATATTTTCAAGACTTTAAAAACTGCAATAACTTGTTGTAGAGTTTCCTACCAATATAACTAGGGTTTTGTTTGAATAAGCTACTATTGTGACTCAACAAGTGATAATCTCCTCGGCTTCTTGTATTATAATCTTGTACGTCAAGATTTTGGTTTATATCATTCGTTTTTACATGTAAGCGAAAGATAAAAATATAAAACGATAGATGAAAATATAGAATTAATTTCTATTAATTCTCACCCTTTCATTTACGTATATTCTGTGGAAATATGTGTGGATCAACAATAATATTGATATAGGCTGCTGAACAACGTGGTGGTAGCTTCAATTAATTGTATTCCTTATTTTTTTTACTTATAGGCTATCGCGGTCTTCCTTACTGACTTTTGGAAGGACAGTTTACTACTAGTATCCTGTACTATTCTAGTACATATAGGATGTTTTCTTGGGATAGAACTGTATTTCCCACCTAGTTTGATGTTCCTTAGTTCTTGGTTGGTGATGGTGACTTCATCATCCTCATCATCTTCCGTTGTCTGAAATGATCGAAGCAGGACTTGCTGGGAAGTTGAGTTGACAGTGAACTTAACTGTCTTAACGGTTCTTGAACCTTTGTTGACTTGCTCCAGCTATAAAATGAGCCGGTTTTGTGGCCAATGAAATCATCAAGTTGAGATTTACCCAGCTTCCATGCTACAGACCTGTGAACTTTGTTGAATGTGATCTTTGGTTATTTTTGCTATATTAAAATCATTTTATTCTACTACTCTTTATTGTAACAATATTCTTTCTTGGATAAGATACTGCAACTGCTCCAGCTTCCTACAAATCAATCGTTATTTGCTCTCATATTCGGTTTTAAACTATAATTATTATTCATCTGCCGTCTATTTGGCTCCGTCATGTTTTTTAAATATTTTAATATAGTTACTATATATATTATATTTTGAATATAAAAAAATGATGTACTGCACTAATTATTGTAAATTAACTTTTCGTTAATCTACTGCTGTCCAGTATTATTCTAGCAATCCAGTATTTTTAACAGCAAGCAGTTTTCCTGTTTGCAAAACTTATTGTAGTTCGATTTTTTGGTATGTTGTTTCGACACATATAAGTAGTCTGAAACTAATTTTTGACTTTCGAAAACCCTCTGCTACCCCACAATTTTCGAAAAAAAAAACTAGAAAATTTTGACACTTGTTTTTGCTAAATATTTCCGAAACTGTACATCGTAGGATTTAGCATGTCTCATTCTTATTAAAGCTCGTCAAAAATCTCTATAATTTGACACCAGAACGGTTTTAAATTATATAAATTGACAGGTGCATTTTTCTCTAAGAATGTTTATTTTGATTTTTTATTTGTTTTAGCACTCATATTCAATGACTCATAATTAATGATGGAGCACAAATTGATAACTTATTGATAGCTTTTTAGAAAAAAGTGTAAGGTACAATTTTAAAATATTTTGACCTTCCTATTTGCAATACTTTTCCGAGTTTGAGCCGTTAAAAGATGTCGACAGATTCTGAAATCCCCTGAAATTTGAGTATTACTAAAAAAATTTATCCACCAGTTTTATAAGCAATCTATCTCATTTCAATGGTTTGTACAATTTTTTCAAATTTGTATTTTATTTTCTCATGGATTTATCTGTGAATTGACAAATCTTTTGTGATTAGTCATGTATAATATTATAATTAATTTGAATTGAAATTAAATTTTAATTTAATGATTAATATTATTAGAAATGAAAGTACTGTACATGAGTACTGAGAATGTTTACTGAAGGAGTAGAATATTCAACTTAGTACCTGAATTATTGAGCTCCTTTTTTGGGGGACAATTTAATATGTTTCTGAATTATTCAATTACTTTCGGTTTTTGTATTAGGACATTATCTTGGCTAATTCATGGAAGTTGAAAAGTTCACAAGTCTCGTCATAACAATGTAGAGGTATTAAAATCCATCTCAAATCTGAAAGGGATGTCTATTTTCAAATGCAATAACCTACATCTGAATGTGAAAGTAGAATGTGACAGGAAATTGGTGTAAGCACGTGAAATTTGATACGAAATTGATACGTTCATGAAATCATGGCTGCGTGATTCCGTAGATAGTACAGTACCGCATAGTACTTAGCGTCCGCCTAGGATTTTACACCTTGCACAATGCCTGCGACTGTATCATCTGGGTTGAGTGAACGTCTAGTCTCGGAGATCGATAGGATTTGAAACCATACAAGTTCGAAACCATATTTTTCATGTATGCAGACTTGGCTGAACTTAGAAATGCAACGTCCTCAGCAGCAATATTGATTGAGTCATGAAACTACAAACGAGAAAGTTGTACAGTTTTTTTAAATGTTTATTGAAAAAATCAAATGTGGAAATCTCAAGTGAGAGTAGAACCTTGAAACTTCTTCAATATACAGTATTTCCATATTTTATTTATTGAAAATACAAATGTTTGAGGGCACTAGGAAATATCCTATTTTTGCCCTCATGACACAATCATACATATTACAATAGCCACGTTAAATTTAAATATGTTCTTAGAAAAGATCTAAGAGTTGCAACTAATCACAACACCAATAAAATGAGAAAAAAATTAGAATAAATACTTTTAGAAAACTTACTGAAATATATGTTTCTATTAAATTAATGTGAAAAAAGAAATAATATCAATAAAGAAAAAACATATAAAATTACTACAACTGTATAAACTAAAGAAGTGGTATTTTTACAAAATATTGCAATATTCTTAATCTTTCCCCCTTGAAGCGAAATTAAAAAAGAATCTAATAAATAAATCCAATAAATGTGACTAAATCCAGTAAATAACGAGGTTTTAGAAAATTGTTATTTTATTTTCAGGATCTGAATTATCATTTAGTGTTTAGTGTAATAATTGCTCAAGGATGAAATTTTTCTCCAACAATTTAAAAAACTATTTAAAATACTGTTAATAATTCTAATAAGAGAATAGGATAAATTATTGTTCATGTATGTTTGTAATCATTGTTTTGTTTGTAAATTTGTTTCCAGCATATCTTCTTTTTTTAAGTATATATTTATTTAGTATCCAGTCTTTCATCTTTATCCAATTCTCAATCATAATTCTATTCCTCAATATAATTATACAACTTATTACAATAATCACTAATTGTACCGTACTTCTATTTGTTGCAGGTATTTGCCGCTATTTATCTCAGGTTAAGCAGATCTTATCGTAAGCTCAACTACAAATTATACTATTGATGTAGTTCAACTTCTTCAACACTGGTGTTATTAAACTCTAATATACTGTCTTTCAAGTGGAAACAAACTCTCCCATTTCGTCTGGCGACCGTTTCGCTTTGATAAGTTGACATCTTCAGACATTGTTGGCCGTATCCACTAGCAGTTGATACTGTAAAAACTATCAACTGTCTTGGTCAACATTTTTATCATAATTTCTTCTACAGAATACTTTCCTAATAATATTTTCATCTTTCGGGTAATAATTTATAGTAATTCTCACTCCATCTTTATTAGCAAATTACAAAAAATCGAGTCTCCAGAGCTATACCTATAACCTTCATTTTGGCGCTTCCAATTTATTTATAAACACACAAATACATTATTGTTTTATAGATATTCAAAGAGAATCTATGAAAAGTCTTTTTATCAGCAATTATGATACCACACTATAATAATATATGTCGGGGTGCTTTGTCTAGCAATGTCTATAATATTGGAATTGTATATCCTACATAAGTAATACGTAAAGTACAAGTGTTTCATAAGTTTGGTCAGTGCAATGAAATTCATATAATTAACAGCCAATAATGCAATAACATAATCTGCTTTATAAGATAACGTTTAATCGATGAATAACGTTCTCGACAATTTATACCCAATAACTAGGCATTAAAATTTGGCTCAGTAATAATATTTGTCGAGTTATTGCACTTGAATGTTTATGAGACATGCACCGTGCGTGATTCGATATTCGATGCAACCCACATGAATGTGCTATGACTAAAACAAGATGGTATCTACTACATTATAGATGAAAACCATTCAAGCCCTCCTACTTGAACTCTATTTGGAAAAAATCAATTATGCAATTCGACAATTGTGATAAATTTTGTAAGCTGTAAATCTGATTTTGCTGTTGGATGCGAGCTTCCATTGGCTCTACTATTGGAAATCTACCCACAAACTTACTTGGGCATGGTTTAATGTAGTGCTGGTTGAATAATGAAATTGGTGGAAAAGAAATAAGGCGATTATTGGCCAAGAGAATATGTGAGCTAGTGTATAATATTAAAGGGTAAAGGAGTTTTCTAAATTCTAAATAATTCAGGTTTAGTTTTTTAAATTGAGAAACAAGTGATTACTGTAAGAAACAATTAATCATTGTAATAAACGGTAATTACTTTTTAAACCTTAAAAAGGCCATAAACCTAAAACCTTTTTAAACCTTCCTCAAATATACCATTCGAGACGAGACTGGGCTTTTAAATAGCTCAGTGAATTTCACTTTTGATGCATTCCAATTTTCAATATATAACTATTAAATATACTGATAATTTCCCCATTAAATTGATGATTTCACAATGAGCCCCCTGAAAAGCTAAGAATCGCCATGTTTCATGAAAAATATTAATAACTCAAATGAAAACAATAAATCAAAATTGCTTCAAATCTATTCATTCATCAACTCCTACTAATACAAACGTCAACAGCAGAGACTATATGTTCATAATTACATAATTAATTTACAAAATACTGTGTGAATTATATAGAACATACTGGGTAACGCCTAGTTATCTAGTGAATTATGAGAAATAAAACATATGCATGTGATGCGATTGGTTAAAAAGTTCTCTCCAATCATTGTAGCCTACTGGCATTAAAAGTGCAATAGATTCTCTATTATTAATTTTTCTGATTTCCTTGAGAGCGTTTCTCACTTTCCAACTACAAATGCACTATGCCTATCCATTTTTGAGTCATTGTAATTTAATTTGATGGATGAAAACTTGCATCTTTAAATTTATTTTCAAGTGATGTTATAATTTAAATTTGATGGGCAACTCACATCCTTCGCACTTGTGCTACCGGTACCTATTGTTCAACCAGTGACCTAACTTCCTACAATAGTAAAATAGGGCTAGTTTAGGCGATTCTCACCAACAATTTCAAGCCAGCGTGAAACGATGCAATTGTCTATTGCAAGTCTCCGTTTTCAGCTTTCGTCTAACTGGTAAAAATATAACAGCAGCTCAAAGGATAACGAACACAACAAATAGAAGTAATGAGTGGTTGCATATTGTAAGTAGAAAATCATGGCCAGGTGAACAATAGTGCTGGGAAAGTCCCAATAACGTACAAGCTCTTATTGCACATCTTTCTAAATTGTTGGGTTTATTCATAAAAATTGTTGCATAAAGCCAAATCTCTTTGCTTTCAACATAATGTTATTGTTCACGTGCAGGAAAAAACTGTTGGGTATTGTTATGTCGATTATCACAATAACTCAACTAAGTTTAACTGTCCTTTGTGTTCTAAATTTGTAGTTTGCTGTTGAAAGTGACGTTTAAAAATTGATGGATGTTCTTTTTATTTATTTAATTGTTTCATTTCTTTAGGAGCTGTCAGTGGTTTGTGAATTACATTTTGTATAAAACTGATGTTTAAAAATATGAATATTAGGGTAGGAGTCTTTAAAAAGTAATGGCGGGATGTTGTAGTGTAATGTTGTAGGATTATCTTGTTTTCATCCTTACCTTCTCTGTACATCTCTTGCTTCAATGCTTGTTTTATCAGTCATCTTCCTTCCAGCTTACACTTCCGAATTCTCTCTTCTTATATTGTATTCTATCTGTTTATTTTTGTGCGTATTTAGCCTCCACATCGATTTTCCTGTTTTTCTTAGTGGAGTCTTCATTTTGAAATTGCATTCTACTTTCCTTTTCAGCACTCTTCATCTTCCTCTTCCCCTCATCCTCTCCTCTCTCCTCTCCTTAACTCCCTCCCTCCCTCCTCCTCCTCCTCCTCCTCCTCCTCATCCTCATCCTCATCCTCATCCTCCTCATCCTCATCCTCATCCTCATTCTCATTCTCATCCTCCTCATCCTCATCCTTCTCAACGTAGTCTTTTCTTCTTCATCTTAGTCTTTTTGTACTCTTCCCACCTTCTAATAAGCTCACCGCCTCTCGAGCTCTTCGCGGCACAAGTTATCTCATTTAAAAATAACGTAATGTCTTTTAATACGATTTTTTCTCCACGCTAGTCTATTTAGATGGATTAATGTGGTTGATTGCATAATAGAGCTTATTAGCATCTGATATCTGGCTATAAATAATGATACTGTCAGACATCGTCCTGTAATGATCCAGAGCTGAATGGACCAAAAAGATTTCTGGATGAGATTTTAGCTGTCGTGACGAATCTAAACGCTTGTGCTAGAAACTTTTGTGCCTCAAGCTAGAAGATCAGTCCAAGCATATGATAATGCAGAAATTTGATGATATTCTTCCTAATGTCTTGCCCATATATCAAGAACATGACTGAAAATGTATTTTACGAGTATAGAGCACACTAGTATTGTTTAGTTGATCTGTTGAAAGAACTCTTTGATTTTCTTTGTACCACACTGGATAATTGACATCTATTTTATTATATCGCGTCCTATAATTACTTGTGGTCTGTGAAATGACTAGTTGACAGTTACATGATTTTATGTACCATTTTAGTCTGTAGTCGCGTAAAATGAATGTCATCGTATAGACCTATGGGCTATGGACCATATTTGTCTGTGTTCGAGGGCTCATTTCTTTCTCTGCAACTCAGTTCATAAAGCAACTATACCTATGACTGTGGCTAAAAACTGGATTTTTTTATAAAGAAGAACATTCAAGTATTGAATGCTAACAAATATTTTACTTGAGTCGTGAATAGTTGACTTTTAATTGTTAAATATGTGGGAAACTATTCCTTATAAAATTTAATGAAGTAATTCTGTATAATTACAGTTATGATGGAATTAGAACTTAGGAAAATATTCACAATTGGTTATTGGAATATTGGAAAATATTCACAAATATTCGGGATTATCAAAAAACATTATCTTTTTTGTTGATGAAGCCTCCATGAGTCTGAGACTTGTGCTTGAATGAGGTGCAGGATGTTTATGTATGTCATCTTACCAATGTTTTGTGTCTATTGTATTGATGTACAGTAGAATCTCGATTATCCGAGGTAAATGGGACCAAGACCACCTCGGATAAACCGGAGGTTAAGTGCTACTACCAGGAAAAGTAAAAAAAACGTGACAAAACTTAATTTTTATAACAAGGTTAAAACATAAAATAAATATTTACACACCTTATTTCTACTGAGACCATGACATTACATCATAAAAAAGTATAAAACGCATCTTCCCACCGTATTATTCTCAAAATAAAAAACAGCTTTGTTTTAATTTTTTCTCTCATCACTAGCTCGGATAACCCAGAGACTGGGTTGACTGGGACTTGGATAATCGAGATTCTACTGTATAGAATTTTTAATTCAATCTGTTCAAAAGTATGACACTTCCTGTAACAGTTTCTTCATATTTTCAGTCCTGATGATATCTGAAAATACTTTGACATGAGACTATCCATAGATGTTTGTTTTGAGCCAATCCTCAAATACAATTCCTATGAAAACCACAATCCACTTTACCATTTCATATTATTAGGAAACTTAAAGGAAGAGGAAAGTGTCCTTCAAGCATTGCATTGTGTCAACAGTTACTTCTGGAATTCTAGATAACGAGTGACCGCTTGTTTTTCTATCTTCGGCTCAACGCTCTCTCTTACTCTCATTTGTCAAATGGTTTGTAGTATTTTTGAGGGGTGACAGCTTATCTGTTTTGACAATATTATGTCAACAGATAGATCTGGAATTGAACCTTCTGGAACAATACAAATTTATAAAAGGGCTGTCCTTGTCACCAGAAAGTCAGTTTTTGATTCATCAGGACCAGCGAACACAAGAAAATTTGTCTTATGTGTTCGTTGATCAGGACTGATAAGTGTGATAATATTATTTATTATGTGATAGTTCTTACTATGGCAGTTGATATTCTTCGTTTCGTGGCAGCACGACGCAGTGCTATACACTAGAATATTGTGACTGAACGTTTTAAATGTGATTAGTTTATTAAACATTTATTAGACATTTCGTTATTCTTTATTCATTCATTTAACTAACACAATCAATGTGAATACAACAGGGTAAAGCCCAGAACTGCTTTTCACAAAATTTTAAAGTAGAATCGAAATCTTAGGTTAGGTCTGTCTGTTTCACTAAAAATTTCGCATTGGAGCACTATACTTCATGAGTCTTTCTCAGAGAAAGAATAATAATTTTGATTTCTCTTTTAACAAAACACTATCACAGTCCAAAAAAAATTAATATAATTTTGAATTTTGAAATTTCTGAGCCAAACATCTACACTAGTTACCGTACACAGACTTCAACCGCTAATGAATCTTTGAACTGTTTATTGGACACTTATTATTGAAATATTGATTGGCCATCTATATTGAAATATTGGCATCTACTAATTAGTTTTGTACAGTGATTAATCTTGTTATAAAAATATTCATTATTAGTTGAAAGTTATTGGGCTGTTTTATTGATTTTCATGTGTGATTTACTTCTTATTAGTTTCAGTTGTGAGTTAATTGTGTAAATAAAGTTCGAGTGATACTTTCAAGTGCTGCCAGTATTATTTTATTGATAGAACCCTAACAATATTTTACTTTTGAAGAAGTAAAATAATCGATAAATTCCAAATTGCTTACATTTTTATAGCCTTTATGAAGTTTTTTTTGTAGATTACGTCTTGGAGACTCCAGTTAAGGAGACAAGACAAGTCAGATCAACAATATTATACACTAGATACCATAATTACTATATCAATTACTTGAGGTGAGGCTTAATTTTGATGTGAAAGGAACTCTTGTACACTATAAAAAGCTTTATCAACTAAATATTTTTTCAATTGGTTTTTAAATATTTCTTAAATATTTATTCAAAGTTTGAAAATATGGTTTTTCGTTGGCATAAGAACATAGACTGTTGCGTGGCCTGAGGGTGCCTCTGAATCGAGAATTTGGCGGTTGTAGCTGGTGCAGGAGCACGAACACCGGTCACCGCTCGCAGCTAAACCGGGTCACCACCAAACCTTCTGCCCTGCCGCTGGAATCCTCTGCCTGCGCTGCGTGCATTACGTAACGAATTCCGTTATTATGAATGCAGTGAGCAGTACTTGAATACGACGGCCTATGCAGAGTAATGACTGTAGTGGTACGCCAAGTAGAAAGGCTTCTCAATGGTTACCGGTTGCCTCTCTCAACACCGGACGACCTATTCTCAACTATAACTATGGTCATCTCTTCTATAGTTATCTAAACTATAGTCATCTCATCTATAGTTATATAAACTAGAGTCTTTTTAACTAAACATATATTGTAACTATAGTAATTGTAAATTCACTGGTGCATTGTGCCTGCCGCATCTGGGTTAACCTATTCAGTTTGGTAATGCCTCCTGTGCATTGAGGTTGTTCCCAGCGTGCGAACGTTGGTGGACTGGTGCAATATCTGAGAAATAAGTGGAGAAAATTTTATGTTAGGTTGAAGTATTGCATAAGTATTGATGTTAGGTTCAATAAACTGTTGAAAAAGTTTATTTATTGACATATAAAAGCGCGAAAACCTATTGAACCATGAAAAGCCTTCTTTTTAAAAAAAATGTTTTTGAGGATGAAGCCCACAGGTCTGAGACCTGTGCGTGGGTAATGAGTTGGATGATGGTGATTTATGAGTTGGACCTACAGTTTTAGGTGAGTTCCGAATAAATAGAAATTAAGACTCACGTTATGGCGTGACGGGCCGTTTCACTCTGTTGTCAAGAGCATCGTCAGACGACCCACAGTACACTTTTTAATGACATAAATAATATTTTATTTAAATCTGCAAAAAGAAAGAAAACATGATTATTATTAATAATTAGATAAGTAGGGACGAAATAACTAGAGTTAGCCTATTAGCCTAGAGTTACCATATTCCTCACAGATTATTTTTTATTTCAAATACTCTTTCCTGGATCTTGTTCCTAGGTCCATTGTATTTGACTCTATAATTTTACAATTCAACAAAGTGATTTCAATTTTCAAGTGTTTAATTCATCCTTAAATTCATCCTGCATTACAAGAACCCTTAGAGGCTGATATGGAATTTGAGAATGTTGTTAGAGGCAATGTTACATGCTACCTTGGGAAAAGTAAAAAATATTTTAATAGCTAGACATAGGGGTAAAATGAGCGTAATAAGGTGAAAGTTAAATATTGGGGAAAACGATCAAGAAAAGAGAAAAATAAAGTATTACTTCTGCACTTAGAAAAATAATTCATGCCTAAAATTGATTGGAAAATAATGGAGAAGGTTTTTAATACGTAACAAAATATATTGGTAAGAACAGATTTCCTCTCAAACGGCTCAAGTAAAAACATTGATCAAAACATTCCATTTGAAACAGTCACATCCAAGTGTGCAGAGTGATAAACGTCATCTGACTGATGAAATTAAATCTTCATAGCAGATTTAGCGTGAATATTGGATTACATTAGTTTGTCTGGTGTTAAAAACAAATAGAACAATAAAAAAATTACTTAGTATTTTATAGTTGATAAACCTAATCTTATTGATCATCTGAACTGGCCATAAACTGATGGTATCCAAAAAGTATCTGCTTTGGCAATGTATTTTTTGAATGTATCTTATTCAATATGTTTGACTTGAATATCAAATACTGTACATGTGTCATTTGATATAGAGTTTGATTATTGTCTTGAATTTGGTGTTATAAGTCTGCGTTACCAATGAGAAATGAGTAATAAGACTCATTGGTAACTTTCTTTGTAGTGGGGAAGGTATGGAAGATATTCATAATGAATAATAAGACCCAAGTTGTCACAACCACATTCATTAAAAATATTGAGATACTAGTTTTGGTTGTGACAACTTGGTCTTATTATTCATTATGGATATCTTCCACAATATCACCTTCGCCACTACAAAGAAAGTTACCAATGAGTCTTACATTTTCTATATTATCATTTTTTACAATAATAAGATTTTAAGGTCCTCCGTTATTCACCATGTAATAATTAGATAAGCAACGCTCTTCTGGGCCCTCTCTGTAAGGGTGACCGATTGGATTGGCCATCAAAAAAGACTATTCTTTGCTGTAGAATCACTTTCCGGTGTTTCGGAACCCACCTAAAACTGTAGGTCCAGCTACAGCTACGACATAATAAGTGTCATGTAAAATAAAGTCAATTGATAAATTTGCTAATATTACTCCTGTCATCAATCACCAACATTCAACTTATTACCCACGCATAGGTCTTCATCCTTTGAAAAAATTCTCACAGTTCCGCTTAAGACAACTTTTCTTGCTTAACCTTGATGTGTTTCAATAGTTTTTTCTAATATCCGAAGCCAGTATTTATATTTTACAATGAATGAGTTTATGATAACATTTAGTTTTTTTTCCATGGATATCTACCACATCATATCACCAATACAAATAATCTAGACTTCTAGACTCTACCAAGAGTCTAGCTGTAGACTTCTATCTAAAATCTTCTAGAATTCTATCTAGAATCTAATAGATCCATATCTAGAACTTCCTAAGATTTATATCTAAATTTCTATTGAGAATCTAAAAAACCTTGAACATTCTAGCCAAAAGTCTCTCAATTTAGAGAAGCTTTCACACTACAAGGTAGGGCTTCATGCTCAATACTCTTTAAAAGGACAAAATCATAAAATCAGGAGTTTTTACAATAATTCATTGTTAATTCAAGCTCTATAACAACTAAAACAAGAAAGGTAAACAACAATGAAAACAAAGTACCGCTTCAGTTGCAGCATCACACTTTAGCACTAGTCAACTTTTACAACCTGTTATTTATTGGACAGTCCTATTTCATTTTATTGTTCTTCCATCCATCCCAAACAACTCACAATGCCTCATCTCAATGCATCTGTCTGCTAAGTACTGTACTGCACTTTTCAGTGAAGCATAGCGTTCTATTTAATGTTTTGCTCAGTGAACAGGCAGCAAGCAATGAGAGTAAAGTAAGGTATGATCGGGCTGATAGCGGTTTTCCTTGTGCCACCTGACTGGTTCTCTCCAGATCCACGCCGGCATTCCTCACATGCCACATGGCAATCCGTATTTAGTTTACACTTGGCCTGACCTTTACTAATTGTGCATATTAGCAGGGACGTTATCTCCATCCAGCGGCAACAAGTAATAATTGAAATAAGAAAGAAAGACTAACTGCAATGTTCTTAGCTGTTTTTGAAACGCATAGGTCAGGCTTAAAAATTCTTCTTCTCCTTTTCATCTGCGGGCAGGAATTATTCCGTGATCTCTCTTTCAATTTCTTCAAGCTGTTTGTATCAACAACTGATTTCTTTTGCATTTTTTTATTAATTAGGTTCTTCAGAATTTTTAATTGACAATGTGAACCTTCAAGTGCTTTTTCAGTTGAAAGTTGTGTTTTAAGAAGCTGACATGTTTGATCTAGTGTCTGGGAAGTGCAGAAATAGAAGCTTGCTCTGATTGATTCTGTATTTGCCCTTTAATGTTTCATTGTTATTTATTTATTGAGTTATCAGTATATAAACAGTGCTTCAGTGTCCCATCGCCGTGATTACCATAAAACTGTTCTGAAAATTACCGAATAAAAAAAAGGTACAGTACTAAAAATGTTATACTGAAAATTATAATACTAAACTGAAAATATTCTTCAGAGAATATAATTTCTTAAGAAAGATTTTAATAGGCTAATAACAGTCTGAAAAATAATGTTTTGGGAATAAACGTGGTTGTGTCTGTGACATTAGTTATTATACTTCTTCATTAGTATTAGAGCGCTCTAGAGCCTCTAGTACTCTTGTGTAACTAAGTTTAGTGTGTAATGTGCCTCTGTTTGGACTGGCTTTAAAATGGAAATGTAAACTTGAAATTTGGTCTCAAGATCTTGCAAGAACTCGATTCTGCTCGAAATTTTTGCTCCCTGACTTTGATTCACTTTCCAATCATTGACTTCTTGACTTCACTCTGTCAACAGGCCCCATTATCCAGGTCAAGAGAAGTGTTTATCGGGTTTTCAAGTGCTTTATCAGTTGGAAGTCGTGTTTTAAGTAGCTGACATGTTTGATCTAGTGTCTGGGAAGTGATGAAATAGAAGCTTGCTCTGATTACTTTAGTCTTCTGGTTTCAAGTGGAGAAATAAACTGTCTAAAATTTTAGATCATTAGTAGCATACTAGTTACTGAATTCAGTCGGTTTTAAAACTTAATATTGTATGATTCATGAATTCCATTTTAACATTTTGTTTGTTTACTGCACCAGTAATCATGTGGCATCTTCTAGTGTAATAAATCCTTTCATATATATATATATATATATATAGCGAGTTAATTTTACATCTCATGCCGTCTCTCGCATCCCACTTGCCATCTCCCTCTATCTCTCCACTCTCCCTCTGCCAAATTCCTTTCGCGCATATCAATCCGTATTTGTTTTATCCATGTTTCAGGTGGTCTTCCCCTCTTTCTTCTTCCTGGTGGATTCCAATTTAATATCTTTTTGGGCCACCGTTCATCATTCATTCTTTGCGTGTGTCCCATCCATACAAGGCGCCTTCTATTGATCTCATCAAGCGTTGTATACTGCTTCCCAACTCTTTCTCTTATCTCCAGATTTCTGACCCGATCCATCCGAGATATAAGGCAACTTCTACGTAGGAAATCCATTTCTACCGCATTCAGTCTCTGGCTATTTCTCTTTGTGATTTCCCACGTTTCTGAGCCATATATCAAAATGCTCTGTACAATGGAGTTGTAAACTCTAACTTTGGTGCTGGTTTTCATAGTTTTGGACCAGAGCATAGAGTTGAGTCTCTGTGTTGCCTGTCTAGCCTGCCCAATCCTATTTATGATTTCTTTTTTTGAGTTGCCTTTAGAAGTTATAATACTTCCAAGGTATTTATATTCATCACATTTTCTTAGTGTTTGAGCACCTATACAAAGATCTCTTGCCTCACCTCCTGTTACTAGAGATAGGATTGTCGAATAATTAATTAAGTTTTTAAAAAGATAAATTTTATTGCTGACCCGACGGACATAGCCCCGTCGTTCAGTGAAGAGAGACTGGAACGGACTAAGCACGGCGCGCAGGCCGTGAGAACTTTTATTAACTATGATAATGCTGATTTAGCACTACTACACTAATACATCTATAACTCCTCCACCCCAAAATTTTTCATCGTCCTCGATGATTGAGCTTAAGGTTTAGGTATAGCATAAATCAAAGTAGTGGGGGCTTGCGGAGAACTAGTCGGTAAAGATACATTATAATTAGGCTTTAAAATTCGACAATAATAAAATAACAAAATTACAACTAAAATAATTATTAAAATAACAAATGATAAGAAATACAAATGTTGAGTACTAACTTCATTAAACATTGATAAATCATTTAAATTTGGATTCTGCTTTTCAAAAAAGGATACGTTTTTCAAATTATTTATATCGTTTGAAATCATTTCAATTTTCTCAGGAATATTCGTGAGCTTGAAAGATTTTGAAGTTTTGAAAGTGAATGGAAGACGTTGGTCTTTCATCTGGTCACCTTGCTTCAAATGAATGAGAAATGTTTTTGACGGATTTATCTTATCATCATTGATTCTGATATGGGATTGACCATATCCATAAATACAATTACAGACTTCATCATATCGAATGAATGGAGTCGGATTCGCAATAGTGAATCTTTGACAATTGGTCAAGTCATTATTTGCTAATATATCTAGAATACAAGAGTCATTGACATAACGTATAGTTTTACAATAAGAGGCATCATAGTCATGTAAACATTGGTCTAATACTATTAAGCCTGATTCAGATACGGAAACAATTTTCTCGCTGACACTTATACTATAACAATAGTTGTCGAGAAGTACAGGATATTCTATCATACGGAAGGTTTCAAACAATGCGCTTTTCTTAGGAACAGAAATAAAATACGTTATAAAATTCTGTGAGATAGTACAATGAACTGAGCTGAGTTTCCATAATGTTTCAATATTGTTACTTGCAACATTACCTCTGTGGGAACTTGTTATATTTTCAAAGTCTTTTATATGAATAATAGAGTAATGAATTTTTGAATTGTAGCAAAATCAATACTATCTAACAATGTGTTCACTTTTAATTCCATTAATTCAAGATTAAGATTAATAAGAAATACAGCTAGGATTTGATTCAATACAGTAGATTGCAATAAAGTCACATTCTTAATAATTTCATTATTACTATTAATTACTTTCAAATCATCATTAAACTTATCAACTAATTTATTATTCACAACAATGCTTTTCCTCTCATTTTCAATAAGTACTTGTTCATTTGATTCTAATCTATCAATTATCTTATCATAGTGTTTTTTATCATCTGCGTCCATGTTACCAGTTATCCATGATATAGCATTTCCTAACCCATTAAAGAGTCCTCTCTTTTTACGAGATGATGAAGACTTTGGAAACAATAGACTTAATTTTTCAACGAGATTATCACGTAATTGCATGAAAGGAATGATAAGTTTTTTCAATTGATAAGATGACACATTTTGTAACCTATCTATAGAGTCGGATAGATTATCGATCTCTGTCTTAATACTAGTTATATTAGAGTAATGTAAAAAGGTAAAAGTATCATTTATATACATATGTCGTTCAATTTCCACTGGTATTATTCCGGCGGTGTTAGTCAGATCCACTAACTCGTACGCTTGGACCAGGGGTAGGAGAGGGATTAGTATCAGAAGCCGTATTATCATCTGTAACAATTCGTTTCATTTTTACTTTTCTAGGTCGTTTCAACCTATTGGGATGCAATTTAAGGGTTCTCCTGCGAGATTGATAAATATTTTTACCAATTTCTTTCGCTTCAAAATATTTAGAGAGATATTTTTTATTTTGAATGCTCCTCACAAATCTAACGTCATCTGGGTATTTTGGAGGTTCCTCTCGATTTTTGTTCAATTTTTCAGTTCTCTGTTGCTTTTCTTTGTCTGTTTTATTTTTCACTAAGCCTCGAAAAGTTTCTAACTCTTGGAAATATCTGTCTGCTAATTCTTCTGTTATTTGGACAGGAGTTTTTTCTAATGAATTAAAATGTTTAAATTTACCAAAGGTCAATTCTAAAGGAGTCATTTGATGAGTTGAGTTTAGAGAATTATTATAAGTTATCAGAGCAAGATCTAATTTTTCTTTAAAGCTTGCTTGTGGCATTTCAGTTCCAAGTCCAGTGAGTAATTCGACTAGTGTGGAGTGTGCTCGTTCTATTGAGCCTTGACTGTCAGGGTGTCCTGCAGAAGTATAATGTGGTGTTATTTCATATAATGCCAGTAATTGTCTAACTAGAGCATTGTCAAATTCTTTTCCTCCATCCATGGAGATGGTTTCTGGAATAGGATATTTTGAAATATATTCTTTTAAGGCTTTGGTTATTGACGGGCCATTGACACTGTCAATTATGAAAGCTTGGAAAAACTTGGAAAATAAATCAATTGTTGTTACAACTTTATTGGATTCAAATGAAAATACATCTACTTGGATTTTTTCAAAAGGTCTCAATGGTGTTGGTGTTACTTGATATTGTATTTTAACAGGTCTACGATCGTATTTAGTGCGAAGACATGTCGGACAATTATTTACATAATTAGTTACATCACGGTGCATTGTGGGCCAATAGTAATTTCGTCTTAATTTTAGATAATTTTCGTTTATTCCTCTGTGGAATGTTTTTCCTTCGTGATAAGTAGAAACTAATAGTTTTTGTTCCTCAGAGTCTGTAACATCTGACAATTTAGTCTGATATATTTTGAATCTGGTTGTTTGGCTTACTTCTTTTAATTTTTCGACCAAGAAATTAAGTAAACTGTCTGCTGTGGGTTGGAACTTTTTATTAGGAATTTCAAATATTATTCCATAAGTGAGATCAGGTTGGAAGTATGTTTTTAATTTTTCCATATTACTTGAAATATCGTTTTTCGATGAAACAGTAATGTTGACTCGATTTTTATTGAAAACTTTCATAAATTGAATACTAAATTTTCCACGCTTTAAAACAATTTGGTATTTTTCTTTATTGATTGGTGAATTATCACTCACTATAGCAGCTCTATCGTCGGAGGATTCTTGTGAGTGAATCGTTACTAATGAGTCATTGTCATCATGATTTTGTGGAAGATTTATTTCTTCGTTATCTTGATTATCTTGATTTGGGAAAAATTCTGCTAGTACTCTATCTAAGTCTATTGGTTCATCAAGAGAGTTTGCTGGAGAGTTTAAAGGAACTATGTCTTGGGAATCAAGTTCAGTAAGAGTGTTAAAATCTACTATCTCATTATTTAAAACTTCAGTAACGTTAACAGGATTTCGGGATAATGCGTCAGCGACAACATTAGATTTTCCTTTCAAATATTCCACTGTGAAGTCATATTCTTCGAGGAGTAATTTCCATCTCAAAAGTTTAGAATTTGGTTCTTTCAAATTTCTGAGCCATACAAGGGGTTTATGATCAGTTTTGACTATGAATTTTCTACCATATAAGTAAGGACGAAAATGTTTTATGCTCCATATTATGCTTAGAAGTTCTTTTTCTATAGTAGGTAAATTACATTCAGCTCTGTTGAGGGTACGAGATGCATATGATACTGGAAGTTCGGTACCGTTTATTGTTTGAGATAAAACACTACCTATAGCATAATTAGAGGCATTGGTTGTTAAAGTAAAAGTTTTATCAAAATTAGGAAACGTTAATATAGGAGAATTACAAAGGGCTTGCTTTAAATTATTGAATGATTTTTTATATTCAGAATTATTAATATCAATTTTTTCATCTTTTCTCAATGCTCTGGTAAGTGGTTGGGCGATTTTTGCGTAGTTTTTAATTAGTTTTCTGTAAAAACCGGTCATACCAAGAAATTGTTTAATTTCCTTGACAGTCTTAGGAATTGGAAATTTTGAAACAGCTTCGATTTTAGCGGGATTAGGACGAATTCCGTCTTTAGATACAATATGTCCTAAAAATAATAATTCCATATTACAAAAATTTGTTTTGTCTAATTGAATTTTCAACTGGTATTGTCTTAATTTTTTGAATACTCGTCTCAAGTCTTTAAGGTGTTCTTCGAATGAGTCTGAAAATACGATTATGTCGTCCATGTAGACTAGAGCATTTGGTGTGTCACAAAAAATTATGTTCATAGCGCGCATGAAGCTGGGGGGACCGTTCTTCAATCCGAATGGCATTCTAACAAATTCATAATGTCCTTCTTCTGTGCTGAAAGCAGTTTTGGGAATATCAGCTTCTTCATCTTCAAGTTGATGGAAGCCTGACGCTAAGTCTAAACTAGAGAAATAAGTTGCTCTACCAATTTTTCCAAAAAGATCTTCTATGTTTGGAAGGGGAAATTTGTCACTCTTTGTCTTCTCATTTAATTTTCTATAGTCCAAGACAAGACGCACTTTGCGTTTACCAGAAGAATCTAATTTTTTGGGTACTACCCAAAGAGGGGAATTATAGGGTGAGTTGGATGGTCTGATGATTTTTCCATCTAGTAATTTTTGAACTTCAATTTTAATATCATTTCTGAAAGCTACAGGATATCGATAATTTCTTGTATAAACAGGAGAGTCATCAGTTGTTTCAATTTTGTGTTTTAACAAATGAGTGGCAGTTAGTAAAGTATTTTCAAGTTTTAAGATATCTTGGAATTCATGAACTAAATTGACAATTTCTGCTTTGTCACTTGGATCTATATGGTCCAGACGAATAATATCTGAAATTTCTTCATGAGTTAGTGAATTCTCAGAGGGAGAATGATCTATTAATTCACACTCTTCTATTTCAAGACATTCAATATTCACTTCTTTGTCAATATCGGAAAAGTATTCTAATTCGCAAAAATTTTTATCAACAATATTTACAAGAATTTCATTAAGTTCTAAGGTAGGTATTTTTGTTATGCCTAATTGAGAGTCTGATCTATTTATTAAAGGTAGCCTAAGATTATTAATACCTTTTCGTATTTTAACAGGAGTTAGGCCATTCAAGTTCAATGTCTTATCAGTAGTAATCATACAATTTGTTTGGAAATCAATCTGAGCTCCCATTTTACTTAGAGTCTCATGTCCTAATAAAATATCGTAATTTGAACTGAAATCATGTACAAAAAATAATTCTTTACTTAAATTAGCATGCACAGAACTTAAATCTAAAACAGCACGTAAAGAGCCAGTTGTTTCGCCAGCAGGTGTTTTGATTTTAAATTCGTAATCTTCAACATTAATACATGGAAATGTGTTATTATCAGTTCTAACAAAATTATATTTCGATCCTGTGTCAATTAGAATTTTGCAATCATTTACAAGTAAAAATGGTAATTCGTGAGCATTACAATAATTCATTTCGATTACCTCGGATTCATTTTGACTCTGCCTAATTCTAAAAAATGATCAAAAGCTTCAGCTAATTTGTCAACTTTTGCAGCAAGTGCTTGGAAGTTTGAATCTGAAACTTCAGTTGATTCGGTCATTGGTTCAGTTAAATGAACATGATTAGGCTTATGTAAATTTGAAACAGTTCGCATTGATACATCGCTATTATTACGATTTTGATTATTTTGTGGTCTATTTTGTTGATTAAAATTTCGAGATTGAAAATGTTGAGGTTTTTGATTGAAACCTTGAGATTGAAAGGGCGTAAATTGACGTTGCTGGTTATTTTGATGATTATGTTGTTGAAAAAATGGTTGTTTGAATGGTTGATTGCTTTGATTATTATAAGGCGATTTGTTGGCTTGATTATGTTGAACATTGTGATTTGGTTTTTCATTTGAACTATTTTTAAAATGCATTTTTGACACATCGGTAGTGAAATTCAAATGTTTAAGAACAGCATTACTTTCACTTATAATAGCTTGCCTAGCTTCATTCAAATTCTTAATTCTAAGTGTTTGAAGATGCGCTCCTAATTGATAAGGAAGTCCTTCTACTAGAACGTTGATCACTTGCTTATCTAACTGGCTGGTGACGAATTCTAAAAATTCACCTTGCACTCCATCCAGTCTATGCCTACATATGATGGTGGTACGTTTTTCTTCTAACATATTCACAAATGAAAGAGGGTGTTGTCTATGATTCGGTTTCAGAGTTAAAAGTTCACTTGTTAGTTGATGCACTGATCGATTATCAGCAAAGTTATTTTTCAGGGCAGTAATTACATCCTTCACTGTCTTACATGAGCTGTTGATTACAACTATTTTAGCCATGTCATGCAGTCTTTTCTTAATTTGATATAATAAACGAAAATGATTTGCTCCAGCCTCAACAATATTGTTGGTGCAGTAGCCATCAAAAAGAGTCTCTACAACTTCAAGAAATGAAATAAGTTCAATGGGGTTGCCATCGTAATCTGGAATGAGGTCGAGATCACATTTGGGAAGTAATTTTGATATTTGTTGTACCTGTTGCTGTTGTTGTGTTGGAACCTTGCCTTCGAGAGACATGATGGAGGATCCTGGATTTTCGTTTGGCTGTAGTCGAACGTCAGTCTCGTCTTCTTCTTCTTCAGTGTTGTCTTCCTCTTCTTCTTCAATCAACTCTTTCAGAGTTGGTCTATGGTCCAATCGCAAAGAGTCCAAGTAGGAGCTATTTGAGCGTCTACTGGCCAGGTTGATGATGTGGAGAATAGCACTTTTTGATCGCGTTCGGAACTTCACTACTCCCGAAACTTACGATCGCGGATTCAATTTCGGAAACGAACGTAAAGAATTGAAATTCACCGAAAATTTCGAGATTTTGATCGCGGATTTTCGTCGCCCGTCCCTGTTCGGGCGCCAGATAGGATTGTCGAATAATTAATTAAGTTTTTAAAAAGATAAATTTTATTGCTGACCCGACGGACATAGCCCCGTCGTTCAGTGAAGAGAGACTGGAACGGACTAAGCACGGCGCGCAGGCCGTGAGAACTTTTATTAACTATGATAATGCTGATTTAGCACTACTACACTAATACATCTATAACTTAGGTATTTCGTCTTTTTTAAGTTTATCTTCATACCGTTCTCTTCATATGCCTCGACAAGTTTTCTGAGCATATAAGTAATGTTGTCCTTGAGTAATGAAAATCCTTTCAACTTTTACTAATCTCCTTGAAATATTTAGGAAACACCCAAAATTTTTAATAGTATATTTCATGCCCCAATAATATATTGTTCATTGTCTTGATGATATCAATGCATTCTCATGTAATTTGTGGGGTTAAAAGCTCTTATATTCTATATGCTACTAACGCATCATCCCTTAGAGGGCTCAGGCCTACATGCTTGTTGCCTCTTCTCAGCTCAGGATAAATGTATAACTAACTAAAATTTATAATGTAAGATGTTTATAACTATAAAATAATTTATAACTATCTTATAGAAGTTGTTTATTATAGATGTATCTTATAGAAGGTGTTTATTAACAGTCCTCAGCTTATAACCATGTGTAATATGCCCTATTAATGCAGAACTAAACACTAATAACAATATTGTGTGATTAAACAGTGTCAGAGTTTTTCTCAGGTCGCACCTGAACTGAACAAACTTACGGCCTCTGACGTGACTGTTTTCAGGCAGCCGGGGCCAATGGGCTTAACGTCTTAGAAATTATGTCAAAAACACATCATCCTTAAGGAGTCTTAGAACTATACTAACTGTTGCTAGTTCCATAATTATATCCACTGTTAATATTCTATATCCTTTTTTACTTGATCCTTTAGGATGAATCAGGAATTCACAGATGATTCTGGATGATAAATAGGCTTCTATACAGCTTTATATTAGGCAATACAGTTTAATAAATAGAGGTATATATAGGCCTAATGTTTATAGGTATTTTAAATTGAATGTATGGTATCTTTTTGAAAGGCTTTGGAATTGGAGTCTGATTATTGAATAGATACAACTTCGAGGAGGTGCCTCTCTTGAAATCAGTGGTAAAAAAACTGTTGCTCATTAACTTTTCCCTTGTTTATCAGAGCGATAAAAGCGGTCTTCATTAATTCGATAATTGAATATTTCACCCCGATTCTTACCTGCAACAAGGCAACAAAGTTGTGAATTTAATTGCTTTAAATCTTTGGCGTGCCAGGTAATTGAAGAGAGCAAGAGAGAGGTAAAAGGGAAAGAGCTAGTTAGTGAGAGTGAATGAGAGGGTGATTGTATTGAAAAAGGGAGGTTTAGCTTGTAAAGAAGTGCACTAGACAAGACAGGAGATTGGCTTGTCCGCTAAAAGAAGTTCCGCCTGATTTGGTGTTTTATCTTCACGCTTGGTCGAGCGAAGAAATCGAATGCAATTCACTGTTCAACCGTGACACTATTCACAATTTCTGGTTCACAGATTCAGTTCTATAGTATTGATGCTAACTCTGGGAGACGGTCTAGTTTCTTCTGGCACTGGCATTGAATGAAAACCGCTGTACAATTTGTTGAAACAAACAAGTTGATGAGAAAATGGGTAGGCTGTAGCAAACTTCTAGTTGGTTGGTTCCTGTTGATGTGTATTCTCTGTGGTTGAGGTTGATGCTCATTCATGCATTGCGTTTGGTTTTGTTTTTCTGTGTTATCAGATATGACTGATTAATTCAGATTCAACCAAAAAATACACATTAGAATACATAATATAGGTATTCGCCCCTTGTGATATGTTTCAACCTGTCTGTTCTCATTGTATTTAGGCTATATGAACTTGTATTGGAGAGGTTTTTATGGTTCACACTATGGAACAAAACACTGTTATATAACCATGTTGTACAACTTTTCATAAAGGTATGCAGTTTCCAAAATCAAAGTGTAAACCTATTTTTCAGCGTGGGTACTTCAACATTTTCGAACTAGACATTTCAACTCTTTTGGAACTTGCTTTTCTTAATTAACGGAAAGACAAACCAGATTATCCTTTGCAAATTGTTCCAAATTTTAACAATTCACATAAATATCTTGAACAATTGGTTTCACTTGTTCAAAAGTGTTATAAAACCTCAAAGTCTATATAAACCTGACCTGGACTATCGGAAATACGTGAAACTCTAAATTTTAAATCACATTGCAACTTAATATTCACCATAATTCACATTATTTATTTACCCATGTTTTATGGAAGCAAAGTGTACTTTTTTTGGAGGATGAAGCCCACATAGTTCTAAGACCTGTGCGTGGGTAATGAATTGGATGATTGTGATTGTTGGACCTACAGTTTTAGGTGGGTTACGAACCACCGGGAAGTGATTTTACAACAGAGAACAGTCTTTTTTGCTGGCCAATGCAATCGGTCACTCTTACAAAGAGCGAAAGAAGGTTTCGTAGCTTATCTCTGATTGATCAGATACCTGCTACGGCACTCGGGTATCTTTTCCCATTAATACATTTGTGTTGCTTTTACTTGACTGTATCTTTTTTAATAAACGAATGAATGCACAGTCAAACTCCTATCTAAGAAACTTACAAATAAATATATCCTCTTCGTAAATAATTTTGATGATGACCTTTAACATTGCAGTATTGGCAAGACGACTTCTCATTAACGAATACCTCTCTAGATCAAATTGATTTGCCTGTATAATCAACTTCTTTAGACACAATTTAACTGTATTTTGCTAAATCTAGATAGGCCTACTTCTAAAATATATATGTAGGTGTCTAAATTCGTCACACTTATTCTATTTCCTTATTCCTTTTCAAGCATTATAACGAGATTCTAGGTGAAGTGAAGCTCATGCCTCTTCCTCAGGATGTGTCAATTCCCAAACAATTCGATCGGCCCAATATAATTGACAACAGTCCTGATAGTATTTCAGGATGTCTCCTTTAGCCATAGAGGATATAACGGAGAGGTTGGAGAAGCAGGAGCCATGAGGATGATCGACCAGGAAGAGCAAGCAGTGATTATTTGACAAGGAGAGGCTGGTGATGAATTTCTCACGGCAAAGTCAACGACCCACACACACGAACAAACTCATTCACACGCACGCACATGTACCACAATAACAATAACGTAGACCAGAGACAGCGAATTTGGTATTAGAGATGGTGTGATGACATTAGCACCTTTGTCTGTCATGTCTCTGGAGCGTAATCATTGTTTTCACTCAGGTTGGCATGGTGAATTATCTAGCTCTCCGCATAAACATTGTAATATAATATTACAGTACTTCTAAATTTCATCCCTGATTGCTATTTCTACTCTCTTTCAATATTCGTTTGTCAAATGCACGCTCCATGTTGCTTGAGAGATTCACGTGGAGCATGCAACAAATTACCTAGATCTTATTCCAGGTATGCATCAAGATGCAAATGTTGCATCCAAGTGCTCCATGCTGCTTGAGTCACGTGCGGCATGCGAAATATGCTTGCAAATAATTATTTTATTTCTTGCGCAGATCCTATTCGATTCATCAATCACCATCATCCAATTACCCACGCACAGGTTTCAAACCTATGTGGGCTTCATCCTCCGAACAAAAACTATGCATCAAGAGGCAAATGTTGCAAGTTGGCAAGAGGAAAGAAACTGTTGTAAGATGCAAGTAGAAGAGACGCTCCACAATTAGTGTGACTTCTTCTTATAAATGAGTGAAGAGTAAAAAATTATTTTTCTAAAGATGTTGGCTCTTGGTCCAAAAAATCATACAAATTATTCTTATGAAATCTATATATTTATGATCCCAAAATTAACTTCCAAACTTATAGCACAATTTCTTAATCTGTGCTTATAGTCATAGAGTTTTTATCGGCAAAAGTTTCCTTCACATTTTTCAACAATGCATTAAAATTCTTTATTCCAGTTCCAGAGCTCCTCTTGTCAGTGAATAATTAAACGTTAATTAAAGTTTCTTAGAAAAATTATCCATTTTGTGTTCAACCCACTTAAGTTTATTTTATACATTTCCTGGAATTTACTTTCAACAATTTTCCATATTTTAATGAAAACATTAGGATTGGAATGTTTTCTTCTTGTTTCAACAATAAAATACTGTAACTTCAATCCAGCCTCCGTACTATGTACTGAACAAATGGAAAATTATTTGAGTATTGTGGTAATAAAAGCCATCAAAGGTACTACTAGACAGCCATTCCCGATTATCCGAGATCGGATTATCCTGGTTGCGGATTAACCGGAATCCTGCTTTGCGTGATGGGGTGGGGAAAGTTGTTTACAAACTTATGCGAGAAGTTTATTGCATTCTAACCGTCCTGCTATTTTCAAGGATAGTTTTATAAATTTCTGTACATTTCCGCACACAATTACCGGTATTCAAGGAATTATGTCCTTATTATAAAATTTGCTTTAACCGTGATGGTCCTGCCAGTTTTTCGCGAGATAGAATGTATTTTATCCATTCTCGTGTTGATTTTTTCTCATCATGGGTTATATTTATTGAGACAGTTGAAATCTTTGAAGGAACTGATCTGCTTGTAAACAAAACGGAAGCTAAATCCATCAACAGTATCTGTGGAATTTCATTTACTTAAGCGTATTTTGCTTACTATCAATGCCATCGGACTGACGTATCATTTTCACAGTGATTTCCGCATACTTCTGTGATGACCCATTTCTCGTGCCTAGAGGATAAATTATTTACGAAACTATGTCATAACATTATTCTTAACTCGCTGTAACATGAATAACTTTGAGCATACTAACATAAAGCTCCTTATTTTTATCTCCTGGAATGTTATGTAGTGTAGGCTATATATTTTTAAAACGGTGATATTATTTGAAATTTGAATAGTTGGTTGAGAAATTTTATTCTTAGGACTATACAAAAAAGTAGAAATAATTTGAAATCGTTATTCATTCACAAGACACTGAAATAAATCACTTGGAAATTTCAGTACCTACTAATTTAAAACAATTTGTTCTTTAAATTTGAGATAAGAATTTTCCGTTTCAACTATTTTTCTATCATTTGACACTTAGTTTCCTATTTTTAATATTATTTTTTTTTGGCATTTTGGTATTGACGTCATTCTATCTATTTTAAATTTTAATTACCTTAGATTACAGAAACATATGCGAAATTCTTTTCTAAGAATTTCTTGATAACGTTTTGATAAATGTTGTCAAAAACAAAATAAGTTGCAAAACGTTTTAGAAGTCAACTTAAATTATGATTTAGTAGCCTATTATTATCAATATATTTTGACACTGTTGTTATTGTTGTGTTTTCAAGGTATCATAGTTGTATTTTTTCGTGGATAGTGTCATGTGTATAATGTAATGGATATGCTATGTTGCATGTTGTTATAGATGGAGAATATAGATATAGAAATATTGTATATACAACCCAGGGTGATTACGGGCCATATTTTATTTCAAACATCATGTAAATTTCATCTTATTTTGATGGTTCTTCTTATAGTTGAATGAGACGTGAAGACTTCAGAAAATAAAAAAAAGAGAGGAAGATGCATTCTGCCATTGAAAGATAAAGGAAAAGGAATTTTGTCTATTGGGGGGAAAAAGAGAAAATATTCACAGCTCTTGTACAGCCGCATGTTCCGGAATATTTTTAGGCGCATGGGAAACAGATCCTCTAGAAAATAGGTAAAATAATTGGTCGAGAATGAAGAAAAAACACATTTTTGGTCGATTTCCTCATTAGATTATTCGGATGAGCATAATCTGCGTTCGTTTTGAATGGTTTATATTGCAGTTTATTTTTTACAGAACCGGAATGTTCCAACGGAATTTTTAGTGCGTTGCTAGTACTCTAACAGCAACAAGTGTGTTGAAATGTCAGACAATTTCAGGCCAATTTACGACCTATATTTATGTAGGAGCATGAATAGCTCTCTCATTTGCAGGAGAAAGCAGAATTATTATAATTGGCTAGTTATGTGCTCTGTTCATCTAATGGATGCTATTTTATACCAAGTAGGCCCACCATCTATGGATAGTAGTTGATTTCTGTGGTTTGTGCAATTTAGTTTTTCGTTTCATTTTTTATATGCAGTTCAGTACCCATTTGAAGCTTCACACCATGCCACAATGTAAAACAGAATAACAATAATACATTACTAAGGACTGTGGAGTGCATAACAGAATGTTTTTTAAATTGGGATTGTGCCATCAGTTCAGTATTTTTTATATTTGTAAGCAAAATCCTAATAAAGTGGTTATATTTTTGGTATAATTCATCTCTAGAAGAAATGCTCAAATGTTTTTCATATTCTCCTATAGCTAGATGTATGCTATTCCTGAAGCCTTGAAAAAGCCAGGAAATTGTCATACACCATGAAAATTAATTTGTCATCTTTGAAAATTTACTCTTATTATTATTAGCGTATGGATTTTGATGATGGGAGGGCCCTTATTATATGGGGAGTTCCACCTCGCTGTTTTGTCATGTTATTCGGCAATAACCATGTGCTCATGCATTTACTCTTAATTTTCAAGTGTCTAGTCGTATTGGCGATATTTTTATATTTTGTGAACATTCCTGAGATAGAGATGAAATTAGGATAGGGCTAGGCCTTGTCATTACTGTCTCCTTGCTGTTTCACTGGAAATCTTGTTCAAAACAATGACATTGAGAAAACTGCCCTTCCATAATCATAATCATAAGAACAGGTCATTACTATGTAATCTTCCTTCTTTTTGGCCATTTCTTGATTCTTGTAATCTTCTTTTGTTTTAATCTATTGTTTTATTTCCTGTCATGATTTGATGTTTTCCTCACCGTCTTATTTTGTTGTTTAAAACTTATAATTTCTATTTTCTTTGTTGTAGAAACAATTGAAAGTGGATGATTCATTTTATTTTTATTCATGTGATTTTTGACAATGTTTTCTTTCAGATATTTTTGATCTATTGTTCTTTGGTTGTTTATATTTTATTTCTATCTCTCTTCTTTTGATGTTATTGTATCTGTTCTGCTTTTATTGTGGCATTTTTTCCAATTTTATCATTTTATTTTTGTTGTTATTTATTTTAATTCATTATTTTGTCTGTTGCAGGCGCGGATGGAGGTTGATGATCTGTTCACAGATCTGACAGACGGTCGCAAACTCCTGAAGCTGCTTGAAATTATATCCGGAGAGAAGCTAGGCAAGCCGAACAATGGCAAGATGCGAGTACACAAGGTCGAAAATGTTAATAAGAGCTTAGCGTTTCTGCACACAAAGGTGGGTAATAATGACGAGATAAGGTGTGTTGAATTTCAGTGATAAGTTTTGGTGGGTTGGGTATCTGACGCTTGAAAACTGTCTGTGCATTTTTTAATTTACAATTATTTGACAAACTGTCTCTCGTAAATTGTACCTGTAGTAAACTTCTACGATTTCAATTTATTTTGAAACTGTTCAAATGTGTACTCAATACTCAGAGCTTTATTTCGTCAATTCGATCTAAAAGCGAGTCAACTGAAAACTCATTAGGTTTTTTGTGTTTCATTGTCTAGAGCTGTGACACCTTTATTGAAAAAGAAATAGGATTATTGTGTCAATAAAAATATTGATGGATGATACTCCTCTTACAGGCTTGGATTAGCTTGATGTTCGTCACACAACAACTACTCAATTTTGCTATTCTAATAAATATATTTTGTTTCAGATTATTTATTACTTTCATTTTATTGAATATCATTGAAACACAATTATTTGTTTGTTGCTAAGTAGCCCACTGCTTTACCAGCTCTCAAAACTGAGGAATTATTTTTAAATAATTATAAAACCAGAAATCTTCTGAAATATTTATTTATTTTTCAACAGTACTAATCTTAGACCAACACTTTATATGTTTAGGATATTTTGTACCAAATATCAGTGTCTCATTTGATGATGAATTGAAATGTTGACATCGTTAATCTGCATTTTGACACCGGTCAAGGCAACATCCATTCCTCTCTGTTTCATATAATTCTCTTCAAGTGGTAAATGGTGCAAGGATCAACCCTTCAAATCAACAAGCCTTATTCTGTACGTCTACTGAATGGCACATATCAATTTGAGTGTCGTGAATTATGGATTTCCCCTATTTGTCCAACTTTTGTGAAGTCCAGAACTCCTGTGAACTTCTGAATTTTTCAAATTCCTGTCTGCCAAGTGAATCACTCAACCGAATACTAATGCCACGAATGGCAAGTTTGCCAAGAATGCTTGGCTAAAAAGAAAGTAAAATGAAGAGGCTTTGTTGAAATCGAATGAAATGCAGAACACTTTCTAGTTTCTACAGTGACGTATTTGTGAAGTGAACGTCAATTGCAGACATAACAGAATCTAGTATGTACGCCCTATTGTTGGCAAATAAATAGCTTTGCTACACATATAAAGAGAAGGGAGAGTCAGTTTCTAAATTATGCCCATTTTAGAACAAACAAAAAGCCAACAAACATCTGCACTGAACGTGCTGGCTACTGGATTAGTAAAAGCTAGTGTTATATAGCTATATATAAAAACGAGATAGATACAAAACGTTACTATAGAGGCGCGGGCTCATTTAGAAACAATGCGCAGGCTTATGTACCGTCTATTGTACAAATATGTGCTTGTATTGTCCCAATGCCAAGTTTACTACATTAGAAAGGGTCAGGGATTTCAAATTCTAAGCCCGATGCCTTTCAATCATTACTGTTTTCTTTTTTCGCGTTGTGAATGTTTTAGCATTTAGTTTATTCATTATTGTATTATTTTATAACTATTATTCTAATAATTTTCTATTAATTCTATTGCATTTTCAATGAGGAAATAAGAAATGATACCTACTTAGATTCCATTTTCTGGTTTTGGAAATACAGCAACTGAGTTTGATAAATAAGCTCATCTAACATCCTACATTCAATATGAATTAAATTTTTTATTGAACAGAGAATGTCTTTTAATAGTTGATAGCTGGCATGGACAGCTCTCCTAGTACAGTGCCTATAGACAGCAGCTCATTGCCAATAATGCATTCATTTGGCAGTCTTATCATTCCTTGATGATATTTCCATATGCATTATGCAGTACGATTTATTCATCAATGATTTTTTTACAAGTTAGTTCGAAGTTACTGACAATTGAACAAACTGACAAATTTACTTAAACAGAATTTATTAATTTCGATTTCCTTTAATTGCTATCAGTTTATACTGAAGACTTCCGCAATGGCGGATATTGACAACAGTATTTAATAGCTGATGGAAATCGATGAATGCTATTGTACAAAAATATCAGTCACCACCGGGAATCGATTTTTTTTAAATGACGAAAAAGTACTTCCCTTCTCTTATGTACTCCTATTAATTTTCTTGACCTTTAGGCTAACTACCTAACATCATTTACACAGTATATTGAAGATGAGACTGATCATTTCACTATCATAGTGTGAGACCTGAATATGCATAATGCATTCAAAAATAGAAAATATTCACACCAATCATTAGCAAACATGTTCAGTATTCTGCTGGTAGAACAGCGGGAACTTTCCCCCTTGATAAGTGAGAAATTTTTTATAGAAGAAAGGCAAACAGTGTTGGCCTATTCATATTGGCCGTTTATGTTATTGGCGATGGGAGATTGTCTTCTTTTTAGAATGGCTTATGAATGTACGTCTGATTAATAGAGCGAAACCAATCGTATGGAAGATGAGTGTCTAATTTACATAATTGTATGCAATTTTATGCACGGGAACGCTAATTATCGCAACAATTATCATGTGGACAACCTTAGCTCAATGATTAGTTTTTCCGAATTGTTTAGCTGTAGTAGTGAAATAATTAGTCGATGATTTTTCCATTGGTACGCTAATTCAACTATGTCCAATTAACTTCATTAATTGACACATCAAAGCCAACTATTTTAATTTAAATATTCTAATAATTTTAGAACCTTGGTATCCATTAACCACAGGGGGCTTCGGTTCTAGCAATTACAGAATCATAATTTTTGCGTCGTATTTTTTTTATATTTTTCTGTCGTCGTATCGTTCATTCTAGTGCAGTTCAGACTTGAAACCATGGTCTTGTAGTTACTATTGTACGTAGTATAGTAGGTAGTATCGTACATGAAATACTGTAGTTACTGTACTTTTGATTTCCCAATACTTGAAACACTATAGTTACTGTACGTTGAATTGGCATTGGTTTCCATTTTAGAATAATTTTTTACACTACATCAACATCAGAGCAGCCTGTTGGTCCTAAACTTGTTCAGGTGTGACCTGATAACTATGACACCAAACCTGAGCCAGCTAGGTCAAACAATAGGTCAATATTATTTTGGTTATTGTTATTAGTAGTAGTACAATGATATTTTGATAGTTTATGCAATATTTAATAATTTCTTCCATTTTTTCTCAATGAGTTGATGTAAAACAACTTATTCGAGTAAAATAGAGTAAAAATTACACTTAAAGGCAGGGGCTCTTGCCAATAATCTGGGACAAACCCATAATTTTCCCTGAGGAGGGAGAACCATCCAAAAATCATTTCTTCATCTTCCATAATTCAATGCTTTCACGATTAAGTGACACAAATAAAGTTGAAGAACCTTTTTAAAAGTTATTTTTGCTTGTAACTGTTGTCATTAAACTCAGGCCACCAGTCCCAGGTAGTCAGCTTGCAACTCAAACAGTAGCCTATATGTATTTATAATACTGATCTGACTAAATTTTGTTTGTTCATAACCAGCATGCAACTCAAACAGTAGCCTATATGTATTTATAATACTGATCCAAGGGCGGATTAAAGGGGGGGCGGAGGGGGCGACCGCCCCCCCCGAGGGCTCGCACATTTTAAAAAATGAAAAAGGGTAACACTTGTGACATGCACACGGTTCAAATTTTAATTGTCCCGCCACAGACGGAATACCTCCAACTTGTCTTACCACTCCGCCTCCGCCGGCCGGGAATTAATGTTGTAATACTTATTTTGTCTTATTTTCTATATTACCTTTACTTTATCTTTAACTGTTGACATAATTTTAATTCAATGACGAATTAACAAATTACAGAGAATGAAGGAAATCTTATATCAAGTGAAATTAGTTTGAATAAGATTAATCTTTTATAGAATAGGTAGGGGCATATACATCTCTGTTTGTTTTTGACCTAATACGTATTTATTGTAGTACTGGTATTATGATACATGAAAGAATGTTGAGATTAATTTAAATATATATATATATAGGTCTAAAAATCATCACGATCACGAATAAATTGCTTAGACTCTGTTCATTTCTCTGTAAATTTTGATAAAAATTAAGCTAGCAAAGCAATTTTTGTTCAAGACATATTGTATTTTATAAAAAATTTGTATTCCTAATTCCACATGAATATACAGAAATAAACTACTCTAGCTAGGGGAAATTTGATTGTTCTTAAACACGAAAAAATTATATTTCTACTACATTTTAAGTGCTAGAATGGTGTAAAATGCGGTTAAAGGCTATTTCCAAAAATTTTATTCCATAACCCCCCCCCCCCCCCTCGACCAACGGTATTTTTGGGGTATGTCGCCCCCTCCCATAAAAATTCATTAATCCGCCACTGTACTGATCTGACTAAATTTTGTTTGTTCATAACCAGCTTGCAACTGAAACAGTAGCCTATATGTATTTATAATACTGATCTGACTAAATTTTGTTTGTTCATACCCAAAAGAAAACAACTACCGTTCAACAGCGATCCTACACGCTTTCTTCATAAAATAACTGAGACACGCGCCATCAGACTGCCTTGTCGTCACCCAACACACGCAAACAGCTCTCTTTCTCACTCACTCTCTCTCTTTATTTCTTTCTCAATAACGTGACAATAAACTAACATCCCGACACGAATGCAGTATGTGTCATGTTGTGAACTTGTAATGGCTAGCATACGTGAAAAACGTTGAACGGTTCTTTTCGGTGTCGGAATGTTTGGAATAGCTAAGTGGACATCATTCAAGAAAGGTGTCCTATAAATTGTGTACTGCACGATCTCCAACTGGAACATCCATTACTCGCCTTGTTAGTTTTTCAAGGGGGGGTGTAAATTTCATCAAATTGAATAAGAATACTAATTGAATAAAGGTTGGCGAAATATTGATTTTTCTTATTGATCTTTCTCCATAGTTCACATCTATAGCTGATTCTATTTGTTTAAAAGTTTCAGGTACTGGAAAAATGTTAAAATCTTTCAAGTTTTTCCACCCTGGACTAGGCTATCTCATCCCCATATATATGATTTCTTTATATGTGTTTATATATATTTCTTTAGATTATGTCTTGGAGACTCTAGTTAGAGTATAAGACAAGTCAGATCAACAATTATACAATCTTATACACTAGTTACTATAATTACTATATCAATTAGTTTTAGGTGAGGCTTAATTTCGATGTGAAAGGAACTCTTGTACACTATAAAAGCATTATCAAATAAATATTTTTTCAATTCTTTTTAAATATTTCTATATTTTGAAGACTTTTTAAAAACTGCAGTAACTTGTTATAGAGTCTCCTACCAGTATAACTAGGTTTTAGTAAGAATAAGCTACTATTGTGACTCACCAAGTAATAATCTCTTTGGCATATTGTATTATAATCGTGTACGTCAAGATTTTGGTTAATATCACTCTTTTTTACATATAAAGTAGCTTCATACACATATAAGCAGGGCACAGTTAGGAGACCAAGTCTCTTGAGCAACGTCCTACATGAATCTAATCTATTTATTCTTTCCATACACCTAACAGCTTTATTTTGGATCTTAAACACGCTATCAAAATTTTATTTTAATGAATTACACCTTACTAAGATAACATACCTAATATGTGACGGTAAGAGCCCATGGTAAGCTGTAAAAGGTAACTTTTTGTCATTCAATCTAGCAATCTGTCGCAGGACAAATACCCCAGATGAAAGTTTACAACATATTTTCTCAATATATGGAGCCCAGGTCAATCGTCTATCGAACATAACTCCTAGAAATGCAATGTTTTCTTCGTGGTCTAGTTGTCGTTGTTGTTGTTGTTGTTTATATTGTTGTTCAGTGATGAACTTTGACTTTTTTCAAACATATATGATTTACATTCTCCTTAAGAATTGACGTCTAAACGTCAACATCGACAAGCTGTCCCCTTTCGCACCCAGAGTCATAAATATAACACCTACAGTCAGAGTCTGAAGTTTCAACAGATGAAGGTGTACAGTACAGACATAAGATATCAGAATCCTGTGCTGTAGCACCTTGATTCTAGTATCATTTTGATACATCTTGATTAGTATCGAACCTGACACCAAAACTGTGCTTGTATCATCGTTCATAAAATGCTGCGATGAATGTAATTGGTTGTTTCTGATACTAAAAGTATTCTTGTATCATCACTCATAAAGTGCTGTGATGTTTGAAATTGGTTGTTTCTTCCTTATTCAATCCATAGGATGTAGCGTTGATCTTTCTAGCTGCAAATCAAACAGAAAGTAAAAGTTACGGAGTTTCACAAGGGAAAACACATACTACTGTATTTTCAAATTATTTTATTGCAAAATAATTCACTAATGTAACAATAAAGAACAGAATAACTTCTCAAGAAACTAATGCAAGTTATGATGTTTTTCTTATACTGTAAGGCCATTGGTCATGAGTTTTTTAATTGAATTTTCAAGAAGTCAACCATGTAATCGATGACGATTCGATTAATTATTGTTCTGAACTTAGTTGTGATTTTCTTGAGAACTGGAATCGGAATCTTCTTAAAAATGTTTAATATTCTTTAGTCTTCGCTTATAAAACCCTATTCAACCATTACGCTTTCGTGTCTATTGAGCAATTCTGCTTAACCAATAACATTTTTAGCATACAGATTGGTCGAAACAGAGATTCTTTAACGTTTTAAGTGAATTCAACGACTTGCAGTCAAATTTGCATTAATAATAAGTAGAATCACTTACTCTGTAGGCCGAACGTTTTCGAATCTTTGAGATCCATTTTTAGAGTCCTGGATCTCAAAGATTCGAAAACGTACGGCCTACAGAGTAAGTAAATTCTACTTATTCTTAATGAAAATTTTACTGCAAGTCGTTGAATTCACTTAAAAAGTTAATATTAACAACGCAGTTCGTCATGGAACAAGAAATCCAGAGATTCTTTTCTGTGCATAACACTTAACAAGCTTTACTGAATCTAAAAAACCGTATAGCTTTGCATACTATCTTTGAAAGTATCTTGAAATTGACTAATTAGCATAGTTCTTTATAAATTTCGAATAGGAATGAAGTTGTCTTATTTCATCATAAATGAGTATTGTACCTTTACTCATATTTCATCATAAATGAGTATTGTACCTTTACTCGAGGCATTCATGTATGTAGGTCGAGTTTATTGTCACTGCTTCTGAACGAATGACAGCTTTCATCCATCTTCAATCGAAAGTTGTTCACTTTCATGACTTGCTTTTCGATGGACTACTTTTTCTGTTGTTTCTTCGAATTTTTCAATCGCACAAGCCTTTCAGTTTGCTTTGTTGTCGGCTTGTTTACAAGTGAACATTGGGCGGAGTTTGACTGGGCGTTGACTTCAACATGCATTTTAAACTAGATGCTTTCTGCAGATTATTCAAAATATTAGTTCAATCTGTATTGTTTGAAATCGGAGGACCTGATTAGAATATCCTGAAATACCTCAAGTGGGTGTGTTCTTATACATTGGTATGCATTTGATGATCAGTCAGTATTGCAACTCTTGTGTTTTTATGCACCCAAAAAACGTTTTGCACAAAAATGTTTTTATGCACATAAAAAAGGATGAAAATTGGAAAATAATCATTAATTTATACATCGCCTCATCATCCTCATTATAGCTCAAATTCATGATGTAAATTCACACTTCCAAAAATTTAGATCCCAATTTATTGTTGATTATGAAAACAATAGAATGAATTAATCCCACATACTAAATCCAATCGTGTCCAGAGTACATCCTCCAATATTGACCAGTAATATTGAGTCTATAACACTTCTGTCTTCTGAATTGAGCCTTACCATTGACGAAATTGATTTCTTCAAGTGTCACGTGTTGATTCTCATTTTATTTCCTTCTCAATGACTCTCTCTCTCACACACACACAAACACTCTTTCTCTTCTTTTTCCTTCTCTATTTTCCATTCTTTATCCGCCTCTGTTTCTGTTGTGGATGTCTTTGATTTGTTTCACTTGGACAATTGAAGAACCTTCGAAGACCAACCATTTCCAATTGGTGTTCTTACATTGTCATCTTTTCTTTTTGCCGGCTTCGTTGCTGTTGTTTTGCTGTAGTGGAATGATTGCGCATGCGCGAATATTTGGTCATTATAATTCATTGCGATTGCATTGCATGATGGATGCTCTCAGCCATGGCTGTCTTCGGAGGCGCAACATATTTATTCCATCCGCAGCTCTCTGAATGAGCATCAAGCCTGGTGTTCGCACACTTTCTCCTCGCTGTTTTTACTGTCTGACTCTCTCCCATAAAATTCATCAGTCTTTCTCTTTCTGTTGATGAATAAATGATGAAATTCCGCGACCGTGTGAAGATGTGCAGTGAGAGTGATGTGCAAATTGCATTAGAGATTTCAGGAAGAATGAAGCTGGGATCGAACAGTAATTATTTTATGACCCCTAATCGCACATTTTTTTTCTAGATTGTAGATTGTGAAGAATCTCTAGTAATTTGATTCTCGTTTAATTTCTTTATTGACATTTGTATAATAATAGTTATTTATGTATTAAGAGCGTGAAGCGCGACTTTATCGCTCGAGCCAAAACATTTACTGCGCGACGCATAGCGGAGCGCAGTAATTTTGCGAGAGCGATAAAGAAGCTTCACGCGCGAAATACATACAATATTTTTCCTACAACTGCAGTTCTGGATTCCAACACAATAAAAGTTTGTAGTTTGTAAAATCACAGACCGTGCGCGGATTTGGTTAGCGTTCGACGTTTTTGAGGTTATGTGAATTTCACGGATACCATGATCCACCAATGAGAAGACATCAAAATCAAAACATAGAAGCGTAAAGAAAACAGCTGGCGAGCGTAAAGTACTTTACCGCTTGCGGAGCAGTAAAGAGGTATTTTACAATTAGTTTTCAGTACGTAAAGAACTACTTTACGAGCAGCTGTAGGAAAAGGCTATTTATAGTCGGAGAATTATACTATACTATTTATAGTATGCGAAAGGCATATTCTCTGAGAATTAACAAAGTTATCTGTCATAGTCAGTGTTTGTCTGGCCAAAAAAATTATGTAGTGCGCTTGGAAGCTGATGATATAATTTTGCTGCTCAGTTAGGAAGTGCAAGTTTGCTCTCTTCTTACTAATTTTTCATTCTCGTTCTATTGAAAAGTCTAGATTGTTCTTTTTAGAGTAATTTTTATGACAAATTGATGAATTTTGGTCATACTGTATAAATACACTGCTACTCCCTTCCTTTCATTGAATACAATAAATCTTGTTAATTGGTAAATGAATAATCGTTTGTAAATCTTACTGAACATAGAAAAAGTCGTATTTTCCCCATAAGATAGCTCAAAGCCGGGTTGGAACAACTCCACCAATGAAAGCCATACACTTATTTGTTTATATAAATTGCTTGATATGAGATTGATAAAATTTTGGTTTTATTTTCTTTTTGTTTTTGAGTGCGATATCGTGAATCGTGATATTTATCTGAATCTGATATTTATTTGAATCGTGATATAACACACAGTGTAGTGTAGTATTAGTATTGTGTAGTATTAATATTGTGTAGTGTATTGTGTTAGTGTAGTATTAGTATTAGTGTATAGTATAGTGTGTTAGATTATGCAGTAAGTGGTATTTGGAAGACAGTGGACACTAGCACTAATAGTGAACAGATTTGATTGTTTAAACGCGATTCTTTTTATCTTTTCGGAGGATGAAGCCCACATAGGTCTGAGACTTGTGCGTGGGTAATGCATTGGATGATTGTGTTTTATGAGTTAAACCTACAGTTTTAGGTGTGTTCCGAACCACCGGGAAGTGATTTTACAACAGAGAACAGTATTTTTTGCTGGCCAATCCAATCGGTCACCCTTACAAAGAGCGCCCAGGAGTTTCGTAGCTTATCTCTGATTGAACAGATACCTGCTATTCAATCGATGTGTGGTCGATTGAAGTGAAAGAAGATGATTTTATCTACGCTTTACGCTCTGTTTTATTAGTCATAAATTGTTAAACCAACATTGTTATAGGCTACTTCATGAAACTTAGTTCCACCGTAAATTTTACATTTTATCAGGACTACTGGTGAAGATATTACTCCTTCTTTCTTACTAGCGGCACTTGTATTTTATTTTAATTTATGGCCATCATCTTCATTGTGGTAGTATTCAATGAGACCTTTCATAATGAGCTTAACTCACGTAATAACCGTCATTTATTTTTCATTACATGGTCTAGTGTAATTAATTACTGTGGGCCTGGTCATGACATGAAAAACGTCTTAGGAACGAGGGGGTTGCGAAATTTTCCATGAGAGAGAGAGAGAGTTAGTGAGAGCGGTATGACCTTAATTAAGCAAGTAGGAAAGGGAAAGATATAGCATAAGTGAGATATCTAGGAGAGTGATTGATTAATATCTTCGAGTGCTGGGTGTATAAGAGATCGTCATATAACATTTAAATTTGATGAAATGTTATGGAGCTATGGGAATCATTATCTTTTAGTAAATAATATTTTATAAATTAGTAATATTGCTTATAAAGTAAATTAATTTTTAATGAATTGATTTTTTGTATCGACTTTATGAAGTTGGGACCAAAAGGTCCCCTTGTTCACTTTGCATGATTATGATAATGATGGACAGGTAAAATTCTTTATAGATATTTTCTTTATTGCGGATGATGGCCACATGAGTCTGGAGACTTGTGCGGGGGTTATGAGGTGAATGGGTGAATGATGAGAAACATCCATGGCTGAATGAGATTCAAACCCAGGTCTGTAGAAACGAAACCAGCCAGAGTCCCTTATCTTATCTCAGACAAGCGCTCCAACCAACTGCGCTACCACAGCCGCCAAGATGTGGTGGATTTGACAAGATTTTGATTTTATATAGGCCTACTCATCAGATTTTACTATAATTATGTCTTGTTCACACTAGAAACTAATAAAAAACATTTACTGTTCAGTGATAAGAAGATATTGTAAATCATGTAACGTCGATTTTTGCTGAGTTTTATATAGAGAATATGACATTATTTTTGCTGAGTTACTGAGAATATAGCTGAATAATTATCACATGACTTTCCCACAATGACTATTGTAGTTACTTAGTTAGTAAATATTGGATGCTTGAAGGCGTGGTGTTTGTGAAAGGAGTAAATACGATGGCAAACAGCAATAGCTAAATGGAAATGCTTCTCTGATATGAGTGTGAGGTCATCCGAATTCTCTGATTTATCTATTGCAATATTTGCTTTTTGCAACCCAAAAAGTTATAGGCTTGTCATAAATTCATACTGACAAAATATTGCGGAAACAGGAAAGACTTGTTCGGTTTCCTGTATGAATGTACTATTTATTTAAGACAATTTATGGAACTTATCTTTATGTCAGTTGTATAGCAGAGTATTATGGGAAATGTGATCATTCCTGGAAATTTGTATAATGCATTGAAATATGGCATTATCCATTATTAATCATTTAAATGCTACAGCAGACTATTCAAGAACTATCAAGAATTTATTAATTCTTCATCAGTTTGTGTCAGTCTGTCAAAAATATAAATTTGCATACATATGAAGAAAAAAAACAATTTTTTAATTGGATGATGGCCTCATGAGTCTTGAGACTTGTGCGTAGGTAATGAGGTGAATGGGTGAGTGATGAGAAACATTCATGGCTCAACGAGATTTGAACTCGAGACTGCAAGAATTTTATTTTGAAAAGCCGCATATGCAAACTCTTGGCGAGCATTCCCGCTCACAGGTAGGTCCAATTAGAAGTTATTGTCTGAATGAAAGAATAGTATTTTCAGGGAAGAATCGAGGTTCAAGTTGAGATAAAAAAAGATAAGCAAAATTGTGATATGAAGTCATATATGACGTTCCTTGATGAGGGATAGCGTACTAGAAATGCTTTCATAATCCATCCAAAGAAATGAAAATATTGCATAGCAATACTCTTGATCATCAAAGCGAAATTATTGTTGTGTTAATTTACTTCCATTGGGAATTTTCTACATAGTTCATAATATTTTGATATTATTTGTTTTAGGTAAGACTGGAAAGTATAGGAGCTGAAGACATAGTAGACGGGAATCGCCGGCTAATTTTAGGATTAATATGGACAATAATTCTCCGCTTTCAAATTCAGGAGATTGAAATCGATGTGGTACGTAGTTTTTATAATTATATGCACAATAAATTTTATATAAAGTATTTTAGTCATTTCAATTTCCATGTTGATGCATGTTTAAAAAACGCCTTAACCTAATGTTATATAGTGGTTAAATTACTGTACAGTATCTATTTTGTGCGTGTATTTATTTTCTCCATTTACTATTGTAATATTACTCTAGTAATACTATTGCATGTTTTCCTGAGTATTTGATGTAATTTGAGTAATTTTTGAACCAAAATTGGTTCAGCTACAACGTCATGTTTGATGGCGGTGATATTTTTTTTTTTTTTTTTTGAGGATGAAGCCCACATAGGTCTGAGACCTGTGCGTGGGTAATGAGTTGGATGATGGTGATTTATGAGTTGGACCTACAGTTTTAGGTGGGTTCCGAACCACCGGGAAGTGATTTTACAGCAGAGAACAATGTCTTTTTGCTGGCCAATCTAATCGGTCACCGTTACGAACGGGACCTACGAGAACCTACGGGACCTATTAAGGATTCTATGTTTACAGAAGTTAAAATCATAAATTGTCAGTTACTTCAAACTAACTTGAAAGTTAATTTTATCAAGTTTGAAAAGCCTTTAGTAATATTGACAAGACTATCATTTTCCAGAAATAATAAATTGTTGTTTCAGTCAGTCAATTGATGAAATTAAAAATACTGTAGTATTCTGACACCAAGTTTAGTGTCTACTTGCCTTGTTTTGATACTAAATTTATTGGAAAACGTAAGCTATTTTTTCCAGAAAAATGAATTCATACGCTACATACAACTATAGAAGACACTGTTATAAAACTAAGAATAATATACATTACTGTAGTAGTGAGGTACTTCTCTATGAACTCTGAGCTCTATTGGGACTTACGGCAGTTACTACCTAAGAAAAGAACATTTTCATTTCTTGTCCAGTATTTGGAGAATTTTGGGAGTTTTATAATATTATTATTGCTGATTTTAATTTCTATTATTGAGAATTGACGAATAATTGACTGAGAATTTCTTAGAGAAGTTTATTGTTTTAAAGCAAGAAAATCAGAATGAAAAATCTAAAATCTTTTTTGTAATGTCTTGAAGAAATCAATCATCAATTAATAATAATGATGATAATAATGAAAATAATAATCATTTCGTAGAGGAGTTTATTGATTTAAAACAAGAAAAGCAAAATGAAAAATCTAAAATCTTTTTTGTAATGTCTTGAAGAAATCAATCATCAATTAACAACAATAATAATAATAATAATAATAATAATAATTTTTTTAGAGGAATTTATTGATTTAAAACAAGAAAATCGGAATGAAAAATCCAAGTATAAAGCTTTTACAAATAAATAATTAGCAATTTGATCAACCCACTATGTAGAATATTTGATGAAGTGAATGAACAATGGGATATGAACTATACTTATACTATTAAAAATTCACTATCCATGCAATTCTAGGACATAATCTGTTCATATTTATGTATATATATATTTCTAATAATTTTAATGTATTTTATTTCAGGACGAAGAAAACGAAAGCAGTGAAAAGAAATCAGCAAAAGATGCATTGCTATTGTGGTGTCAGAGAAAAACAAATGGCTACCCTGGTGTCAACATTCAAGACTTTTCAGGTGAGTGACAACTATTGATTTTTTGTACCAAAGAATTCCTGATATTTCTAATTGGAATCAGTACTTATCAAATAACTGAACTATTCCATAAGAGCTTCTCAAAATAGAATTTCAATCTCGAAAATACTCAAGATAAGCTCAATTCAATGATTATACGTTGTAATTGAATGTTGTGCAATAACAGGATACTTTGATGTGCCTATAAAAATTTTCCAACCAGTTTTTTAGGAAACTTATCAAGCTTGTCATTTGAACAGCTTGGTGCAATAAAATCATGATAAGATTGCTATGCATCTCAAAAATAGGAATTTCATATTGTGACAGCTGCTCTGTCAAGTGTTGTTTTTTAACTCTTTGAAAAGTTTAAAATTTCACAATAGTTCAAGTTGAGAAACAATCTTTATTGAGAATGTAACTTTGGCTAATAAATCAATAAGGCAACTCACTCTTTCCATAGTATATTTTGAGTTAGGATTGACTATTTTAATTCGACTGACATGAAATCATATTCGCTCACGGTAACTGGGTTGATGGAGGTTGATTGACTAACGAACTGAGCATACTATATCGACTCATCCTTTTATCAGAGTAAACCTATTTATTAAGAGACTTCTTGCTAGCGAAGAAGTATTATTGGTCAGCAAATGTAATCTTCTAATCTTTGTATCAAAGAGTGTTTTTAAGCAAGTGGCTAAAAACTCATGGTTCTAAAAAATCGCAAAGAAAAAGTAATATCATAATCATAACTTTATAAAATCATTTCTGGTTTTCCTACATGAACTATTAAAATAACCTATAGGTGTTACAAGAATGCAGGATTACTGATATATATACAACTTCAATGATATACAATAATGTATACAACTGATATGTACACAACTTAAATTATATATAATAATGTGTACAACTGATATATATACAACTTAAATGATATACAATAATGTATACAACTTAAATGATATACAATACTGTAAACAACTGATATGTATACAGGTATTAGAGGGCTCTTGAAACATTTCATAGAAAGTCGGTGTTGCAAATGTTAATTTCGGATTATTAAGAAATTAATTATTTGATTATTCTTCAAATATTACATTAGAATCTATTCATGAGCTTCTATAAAAATCAATGTCTTACACTTACGGCCTATGTTTTAAAAATGTTCTAGGCTAGTATTAGGAAGTAATGTTGCTGTAACAATAATGTTACCAGTAGATCCTGCAATATTCTGGAAATCATCCAAGTATCATTGGCTACAGTATTCCATGTCACTTGATGACTTGATGATGAACACAAAACTTAGTAAATAAAACTCATTTAATTTAATAAAAATATTCCAGGTTCTTGGAGGAGTGGTCTTGGATTCAATGCTCTTATTCACGCTCATCGACCAGACTTGATCAACTTCAATGCATTGGTCCCAACAAAACATATAGACAATCTGAATAATGCATTCGATATTGCTAACTCAGAACTGGGCATTCCACGTCTTCTCGATGCAGAAGGTAAGATATATCTTCAATTTTATTCAGTTATGAATCAAATTTAGAAATACCCATTGTAGAACCAATTTCCAATCAAACAATAATTTAATCAAAACAAATTGGAGTTTCTCTATGTTTATTTTTTATATCATTGTTTGTTTCAATAGTATTCAACTTTCTCATGTGTTGGATCTATCTTTTTTTCGGAGGATGAAGCCCACATACGCCGGAGACGTGTGCGTGGTTAATGAAATGGATACTACCACTGGATGATGGTGATTGATGAGTTGGACCTACAGTTTAAGGTGGGTTCCGAACACAGTTTTAGGTGGGTTCCGAACTACATGGAAGTGATTTTACAGCAGAGAACAAAACGAAGAGCGCCCAGGAGTTACGTAGCTTATCTCTGATTGAACAGATACCTGCTACGGCACTCGGCTATCACTTCCGTTAACTTGAAATAACATTGAAGAGCATTTTCCAAGTATTCAAGAATAATCTATTATTCAACCATCTATTCCAACGAACTTTGTTTTTACTTATTTTAAAGAGTAATTATTTGGATGTCGAATGTGTTCCGTGTTTGCAATACTATTATTACTTATTATCAGTGATAAAAACTGCATAATATGAAAATGAAGAAAAATATTCAGGCTATATCAAATACACTTCTACACAAATTAATCTTATAACTATAGAATTATTATCACTGGATGACGTTATGACGTTACTTGGCTATTTCAAGATATACTAATTATATTTTATTTTGAATGGTTCTGTAAATAAAACTTAACGAAAAACCTGCAAAATATTCTAATTATATTTTATTTTAAATGGTTCTGTAAATGAAACAAACTGTAAACCTGCTACTTTTTACCTACTTGGGATGTCATTCTTCCATCTCACTGTAGTCGTTAAAAATAGGCATTATTGAATTTTCTTGAAGGCAAATTATAAATGGTTTGAAATTTTCCACAGATGTTGACACTACAAGACCAGACGAGAAATCGGTCATCACATATGTGGCATCATACTACCACACATTCGCACGGATGAAAAATGAAATGAAGAGTGGCAGAAGGATTGCAAATGTGAGTATTTTCTATTTAATATAAATATTTAATAACTTGTAAATATTTTTAACTCGTAAATATTTTTTTCGAATAACTTGGAGAGCACGCCTAATCAGCTTCTTTCATTTTTCTAGAGTTACGTTCCTTGTCTTCCTGAGTCCACTCTCTTCCTTTTCTGCTGATAGCTATTTTCTTCTCCTGAAACTCTAAACTCTGTATTGTTTTTCTGAATATTACTCTTGTTTTTTAAGATCCCTGTGTCTATTGAATTGTTTAATAGGTCATTGTCTATTTCTTTAAGCCATATTATCTTATTCTTGTGAGTGTTAAGTAGGTCGAAAATCTGTTTTGTTAATCTGGTGATTCCATTCTGTATATAGAACTGCAATCTTCTTTTCTGAATTACGTCTGATATTTTTTCTATTTTGAAACAAAGTTCTTGGTTGGATCTTTGTTTATATTCTGATTGTGTATTAACTTTTGGACCTAATATTTTCCTTCTCTCGATTATTCATATATTCTCTATGTCCTGCACTTTATGTAGCTTAAGTGTTTCCGCCGCGTACAGGACATCTGGTCTAACTACTGTTTGGTAGTGTCTTAGTTTGTTGTTCCAGGAAAGAGATATTTTATTGTTGATGTTTTTGTTGTATGGTATGCTCTTTCTATTTTGAGTAATCTATTTTCTAGTGTTATTTTTTCATTATTGTTTTGTGTTATGTAATTAAAAATATTTTATTATTTTTATTCTTAAATTTCTTGATCCATACCGATCTGCGTTGTTAATATTAACTTTTTATGATAAATTTAACGATTTACAGTTAATTTTAATAAAGAATAGATAAATATGTACTCACGCAGGCTGAAACGTTTTCGCAACGTGCCAATTCATTTTTAATGTGGATTAAACCGGTCTTAATTTTGTTCTCATTTACATGTCTACTTGATGTTCATCACACTCTTTTCTTCAGCAGATGCGAATTATCTTATTTTTTTATTTTGCTTAATTTTAATAATTTATTATTTTTCCTACAACTGCTCGTAAAGTAGTTCTTTATGTACTGAAAACTAAAATACCTCTTTACTGCTCCGCAAGCGGTAAAGTACTTTACGTTCGCCAGCTGTTTTCTTTACGCTTCTGTTTTGATTTGATGCCTTCTCATTGGTGGATCACGGAATCCGTGAAATTCACATAACCTCAGCAACAATGGTGAACGCTAACCAAATCCGCGCATGGTCTGTGATGTTACAAACTACAAGCTTTTATTGTGTTGGAATCCAGAACTGCAGTTTTAGGAAAAATATTGTATGCAATTCGCGCGTCAAGCTTCTTTATCGCTCTCGCAAAATTACTCGAGCGAGCGATAAAGTCGCGCTTCACGCTCTTAATACATAAATAACTATTATCCATTATTATGGTGCTGAAATGTGAGAGTTGATGTGGTTTAATCATAAAACTGTATTAGAATAAATATAGTAATTCCCTTTGACAAAAACTCCTAATTTTATGCTTCTAGTTTTGTTCATTCGGACTTTCTGGCAGAAAGAAATTGTTTGCGCGATAAATCAAACTGTTGTATCTCCCAGTAAAGATACTTTATTTAAATAAGGAAAAGGTAGTAAAGTTGATTATTGCGACAAACCATTCAAGGACATTACAGCTTCTAAGTCAGCTTAGGATAGTTGTTGTATAGTAACTAATATGTAATAAATGTTATAATTTATAATGTAATAATGGTATTAATGATACTGTTTTCTTCCTTCTAGATTGTTGGACAAATGATGGAAGCAGATAAAATGAAAATTCATTACGAACGTTTGACTTCCAATCTTCTTGAGTGGATTCGCATGAAGATTCTTGAACTAGAGGATCGCAACTTCCCCAATTCATTAGAGGGAATCCAGAAGGAACTACTTAGGTTTAAGCAGTATCGAACTGTAGAGAAACCACCAAAGTAAGTGAAAGTTGTTTTTCCGATCTATTTGAACTTTGTTTACACAGGGGAATAATGATTGAAAAAAATATCTAAATACTTGATGACATGATTATCACATGATGTTCAAAACTAGTTACAACTTCTAAATTTACTCGTGGAATTCAAGAAATGTCAAACACCAAGATCAAATGAACAGCAAAGATGAATGAAAAATATGTCTTAAGATGGGCATTCACGTTCCGATTTGCAATACCACTTGCAGTCCAACCTCCAAGGTTGGATCCGAAAACGGAATGTGAATGGGCTTGTTGGTTGGTTGGAATTGTAGATGGACGACTAGAGGGACGACTTCCGAATGTCGACGGTGTTGGAGCGTTTGTGGGGGAGTCGGATCAAAGTCGTCCAACTTATCTCAGTCAGTGCTTGACCTTCGGGCAAGTTCGGGCAACATCGGGCAGCTTCGGTTACATTTTTCGGCTCGAGAGCGATGCTCACAGCTGACTAGGAATAAAGTTGGATTGCAAGTAGGAGCGTGAGTGGAGTCGACTATCCATCTAGCAGTTCTACTAGCAGTACTGCAAGTGGTACTGCAAGTTGGAACGTGAATGCCCAGCTTTAGTTGATATATTTTTAGAATTAGAAATTATTGAATGAACAGCTGTATGTGTTGGATATAACCTAAAATTTGTATTTTTTGTCAAAATATGTAAAGAAAGCAGTTGTGGGCTGTGCCTGTTGTATCTTAACTTGATAGTGTCTCTTGGGTAATTATTGAGTATCCGAACTTTTCGATTTTTCCAACAATTTTTTTTTTGTGACATCTACACACCCCATGAAGCAATATTCCGTTGAAATTTTTGGGGGTCGCGTCTTTTTCACAAAAAAAAATAAAAATTTTTTGGAATTTTTTTTTTTTTTTTTAATTTTTTATTTGAATAATTAATAATTTGCAAACATATGAGGAGCTCCGAACCACAAAACGATATCAATCAAGTGAATATAACATTTCCGAAGCACTACCGCCCCCAAACACTGCCTAACCAAACCTTCCCTGGGTGGCTAACAAGGCTAGATGTGACTGAACCACCTCAGAGATTTAGTACTTTAATGCATAAAACAACACAAATCAAGCTAATTTACCATTAAACAACATCGATCAAGTGAATATAACACTGCCACAATACTACCGCCCCCAAACACAATTTGCGCTCTGTGCGCCTAACCAAACATTCCCTAGTGGCTAACAAGGCTAGTAGGCTATGATGGAACCACCTCGTACCTTCAGTTCTTTCATGCATTAAACAACGAAAAAACTAAGCTCACTAACCTTTCAATACTTCAAAATCCTCAAAATTTCAGGCTGCACTCCATATCACAAATCTCTACTTACAAACGGCGTCTCACATAATGGATAAATTCAAACAATCAACTCTCGCCGAAAATAAAAAATCATAGCATTTCCAAGAAAAAGCTATATTTTCCAAATACTATCTATCATCATGTGATCTATCAATAATCGACTCTCTGGCCGAAAATACAAAATTATAGCATTTCAAAGAAAACATATGTTTCGAAGACTACATGATTCCACCTAACCAAACCTAACCTAACCTTGCCTAGTCTGGCAGTGTTACAGTGTGATGGAAGTATTCATACGCGGAAGAAAAATAGTTCCATCAGAAAACTCTAATTCAAATGCCAAATAAGCGTTGCCCCCGCAAAATATCAGTGTATTATTACTTACTAGTGTGTTTTGAGTGTGTGGGGAAAAAATTGTTGAAAAATTCGAAAAGTTCGGATACTCAATAAATACCGTCTCTTGTAATAAATAAATAACCTCAGCTAATTCAATAGACTTCAGAAATCTGTATTGAAAAAAAAACAAAAACATAATTTGGAAATTGGGCGACAGGTAAGGTAAACGAAACTGCTATGAGTGAACTCAATCGATATTCGATAATCTTGTGCAATGAAACTGTTATAATTCAAAAACACTTTCAAATGGAAATTATAACTCACGTTATGGTGTGACGGCCGTTTCACTCTGTTGTCAAGAGCATCGTTAAGAGTGTACTGTGGGTCGTCTGACGATGTTCTTGACAACTGAGTAAAACGGCCCTCACGTCATAACGTGAGTTATAATTTCCACTTGAAAGTATTTTTTGAGTTTTTATTATATATTAGTGGAAACAAGATGGATCTTCAACATCATCATGTTGTAATTCTCTGATTATCTTCCAATTATCAAGAATAAAGTAGGATTATATCAATATGTGGAAATGATATATTTCAATGAAAGTAACCAAATTTATTTATAAGAACTGGGAGATTTATTTCATTATATTCGTCAGAAATCTGAATTCTGTATATTAGTTATAGGGTTCAATCGCAGGCATATGTGAGACGTGTCAAGACATTAGTGACAAGAATGTGTTTTCAATCGGTTATCTACTTCTTTTAATAGAATATTATTTTTATTAAAATATGTTAAATAAGAATCAAATTCGTTAATAAATTTGTCTGAATATTCATATGACCAGTATCATTGATGTCCGATGGATTTAATTGAAACTAACGGATTTTTTTCAAAAATCAAGTTTAATATTTTGTCTTTTATTTATTTCTTTCTGCTTGTGCCATAATTAATTTTTTTAGCTTTGTTAGATTTGTAAGTCATGGAAACTTATCCATTTTCCTATTATCTCAAAGATGGTGCCTCACCACGATTTTCAACGAGGTTACCTAACCACTTTTTCCCATTTTGTATTGTATCTATATGTTGTATTATTGTATTTTGGAAATTGTGTGTAAATAAATGAAATGATATTGCATCAGCAAATGATAGAAAATACCATATAATACTAATATTTATTCCTTTCAATAAACGTTTTCTTTAGTTATTGAAAAAAGTGTGTTGTGATTTCCTCTTGCATTTTTCTACTGATATCACTTTATTTCTAAAATCTTATTTTCAGATGTAGGCTACTTTTAATTGATAACAATTACTAGAAATTGATAAGGAATAAATAGCTAACCAGTTATAATATGAACCTAATTTTTGTTGCACAGATACAAAGAAAGAAGTGAGATAGAAGCACTCTACTTTCACATCAATACTCAACTGAAGTCTCTAAATCAGCCTCCATTCGCGCCGTCCGAAGGTCAGCTGATCCATGACCTTGAACGCAACTGGGAGGAGCTAGAGGGCGCAGAACACAGGCGAGAAGTTGCCTTGCGTCAAGAACTTCTGCGTCAGGAGCGGCTGGAACAGCTCAACTACAAATTTGAACGAAAGGTGACATTATTGACACTCACAAGTTCAGTTTTAGTAGATTTCAATAATCATACTTTAAAATCAAGGGGGTCTTACATGTCAAGTCTCAAGTTACTGTTACGCTCCATTTCTATACTACCTGAAGCGGAAATATCCATGACAGGACAGGCTCCTGACAACTACAAGTATAATCTTCCATTACATTTTAGAGTAGTCTATTAAACTCATTTTGCAGTGCTCAGAAATGTATTTTGTTTTCTCTGCCCAGTGTTCACAGCGTTCCAAGCGGCTGTCCTAAGAATTAGTAATTCTTCATATGATGAAGTCGTTGAGAACATCTCACAGCTTAGAGTTAGTAGTCATTAGTAGAGAGCCGACATGCGCGAGGCAAATTCATTCAACTCCCAAGAACCAGCCCTAGCTACTGCGAACTATTTTAACTAATGGTCTAATTCATTGTCATCCCATATATGTCTCAAATGCATTTTTAAATTTATTATTGTTTGTATAAATGTATTAACTTATGCTGTACCACTATTGTTGCAGAGTGTATTAAGAGAAGGTTACCTGAAAGAGATGATTCAAGTGTTGTCTGATCCGAGGTATGGCAGCAATTTGACACAAGTTGATGCTACTGTAAAAAAGCATGAAGCCATCAGTGCTGATATTTTAGCGAGAGTAAGTTGAACACTATTCCTAGTACTTTATTATTTTCTCTTTATTAATCATTGAAAATCCTCACTGATCTCTTGTTGGATGTATTGGTAATGTAAACTGATTAATTGAAAAAATTTATCTTGCGGAATTACACTTAATATGCCACTTATAGCTATAACTCACAAAGTTACCTATATTCTCTAAGTTCAAGAAAACCTTTTTAAACCGACCTCAACAGCTTATAAGAGAATCCATCACCTACCAATATGTCATAATAATTCATGTGCTTAGGAATATTTCATTAATAACTGGTCAAATCAAAGTAAAATTTGTTTTTACTAGTTTGATGTAGTAAAACCCAAATTTGTTAAAAATTGTAAAAAAAATTGGGGGGAAAAATCTTGGTTTCAAGTGGCGAAGATGTTTGGCAGATGTTTGTGGTGATTGACAGATGTTTTCAATAGTAAATTATTGTTACAAGCTTATCAAAAGATATTTTAATTTCAAAATATTGAAGAAGTTTGTGCATAAATTTAGCTTTTTCTAAATCTAGGAAATGTTATAGTAACTAAAGTATTCCTAAATAATAAAAGAAGCTTGACTATGAACTGCATTACAATTATAATCATATCAAATCAAATATAGGAAATTACATAACCGGTCCAAAAAATATTTATAGAAATATGATGTATTTTAACTGAACTATATTATACTTTATCAAAAAATTCCATAGAAATGTAAGACAAAACCTAGTCGAACCAATAAATTTATCGATTTGCTGAATTGACTAGAATATCTCGGAATTTCCATTGCATTTCAGGAATATTAGATTGTATTTTTTTTTTATTTGTAAATTTATCAATTTCTTGCATGAGTTATTATAAACTGTTTTACTAACATTACATAGATTGTAGAAGGTGGTAGAATTACTTTCTATCTATCATGGCATAGAAAGTGTGAGCTACGGTCTTCTCGGAAAACAAATGATATTTAACAATGCGAATCCCAAGTGAATTAAAACGACGAATTTTGGAGAAAATTCGTCGACTCTTAAACACCTAAACTTCATAAAAACTTAGATTATGAACTATTATATTTAAAAAGAATTTATTTATTTTGAATTCCTCAAAGTGCTATTAATTTTTTACAGTAGCATTCATCGATTTCCATCAGCTATTCAATGCTGTTGTCAATATCCGCCAATGTGGAAGTCTTTAGTATAAATTAATAGCACTTGAGGAATTCGAAATTAATAAATTCTGTTTCTGTATATTTGTCAGTTTGTTAAATTATCAGTTACTTCAAACTAACTTATTATATTTATTATATATCATGAAGGGTTAAGTGAAAGAGAGGACCTTCGAGTCCTAACTTTGCCCAAATAAAGACATTTTATCTATCTATCTATTGAAGTAAAATACTTTATATTCTGAGATGAAAGAGTTCATGAGTTGTATTTCTATGATGTTGAAAATCCATCTTGTTTCCACTAATATAAAAAAAAACCCTCAAAAAACACTTGAGTTTTTGTTATAGTTGTATTTCCAATGAATAATAAGACGAAGTTGTTAGTCTCACTGTTTCCAATAACTGTGGTTGTGGCAACTTCGTTTTATTATTCATTTTGAATATCTTCCACAATAACACCTTCGTCACTATAAAGACTTGTATTTCCATCTATTACTTTGATAAAATAAAGTGTGTATAATATCAGAAATCTTAATCGCTGTTACAGGAAGAAAGGTTTCACGATTTGACAAATATGAGTGAAGAATTGGTGAGAGAAAATTACCGAGGTAAAGATCGAGTGATAAAACGGGAGTCGGAGGTGATGCAGAGATGGAAGGAGTTGTTGCAGCTTCTCGACAGACACCGCGTCAGTCTTGGATCGCTGTGCACGCTTATGACGCTGTTGAGGGAAGCTGACACTATTCTGGCCACCATCAAGGATCTTGAGGTCAGTAGCCCAAATTTATCAATTTTTTTCTTAACTGGATCTAGTATTGCTAGGAAGATTTTTTGCCTGTCAATCAGAAATCTTGCCATGTCTATGTGTTTAAAACACATTTATTTCGTATATAAAACACACGGGATGCTCCATGAAGAGCCTTCCTTATTGACGTAAAGTAAATTGCAATTCAAGATCATTAAAAAGAAAGTGGAATGGTGTATGATAGATTGGAGTCGCGTGAATACCACCATTCCACAACACACGTTTGATTTTGCGACGGTGATTGTTCTCGAATTACATTCACTGATTACATGGATCCTACAGCATGTGTTTCATTTTGTGATGGTGATTATTATCAAGTATTGGATGCTCCCTTGTCACTGATATTTCAGCCTTCCCTACTAGTTATTGGTGGAATTATTCAAATCTGAACTATATACAACTCTATTTAATTAACAATATACTGTATAATTCTGAACAATTAATTATGAATAACAAATTGCAATACTGCAGTTTTAATAACTAAAGACATAACAAAGTTTCAAATTCTCATTGGATTATTGACCGAAAGGAGTGAGGTCTATCCTTTAAGACGATCGGAATTCTCTCTGTCTGTCTCACATTTACGGACGAACGCCTTGACCAACTGTTATGATTTTTCATATGGCTGTTTCTTATTCCTAGGCACTTTTGTATTTATTTTATTTTTCAAATTCAATATGGCGGTAAATTTTTTTCAAATAAAGTGAAATTGTATCCATATGAGCTTCCTTCTTATATGCAGTTGAAGGAATAGGTACTGAATTTGTATCAATACGAGCTTCCTTCTTATATACAGTACTGTGCTGTATTCAAGCGATATGATAGCTAAACATAAATAATTGAAATTTGCCATTATGGATTAGTTCAATGTAAGCTGGAAACTCAATTTAAGCTGACTTTTTCAAAAGAAATGACCATCATTAATTGTGGAAGTATATTTCGAAGAAAAATTTGTTATCTTCCCACCGATAATTTGTATATCTCTGGCTCTGGGAGTGAATTCAACAAAAATATAGCCGACACTGATTGCTTTCAGGAACTGGAAGCATGATTGTGTTATGGACAATTCTTTTTACTGTTTGTCATTTTTACGAGTGAGGTCTACTGTTCACAGAACTACTAGTATTAGGCTACTACTCTACTACTAATTGCACTAGAGGCTTCTGTATCATGTAAATTGACAACAGTAACAAATAGTTATAACAAAAAACTATTTGTTGCTGTTGTCGATGGCCGTATTAAGGAATTCTCTAGCACGATTAGTGGAATTCAATGAAAATTCGAAACAACAACAATAGGCCTATGCATCTCTATTGAAAAAAATCAAATACATTTAGTTGATAAACTTATACAACATGTGATTTCGACCATTTAAATAACTGGCTTCAATTTACAGGTTACATTCCAGTCTGAAGACGTTGGTCCCCATTTGCTAGCCGTGGAGGATCTTCTGCAAAAGCACAGTCTAACTGAAATGCAAGTTTCAGTCGCTATGGGAGAGACAGTGCGCAGATTGAACAGGCAGGGCCAGGCCTACATTACTGGTGGACACAAAGAAGCTCCACTCCTACAGGCTAGACTTGATCAGCTGAACACTGCTCATAATAAGTGAGTCAACTTTTTTCTGTATGAAAATATTGTTTCAGACATCTTTCATTCTTTTACTTCACCTTTTCACTTGTTTAGTTCCATTCATCAACCTCTATTCCTCCTTTTCTACTTCATTATGATATACTTCTTTTTTATTTGGACTATCATATTTCTTTTTTTAATTTATTATGTTTAATTATTATTAGACATTATAATTTAATAATTAATAATATAAAAAATTATATAATATACTATTGATAATGTAATTAATTATATTATATAAATATAATATAATTACATATAATATTATATTATTAAAATAATTATTATTATTAATTTATAATTAGACTTAATTTATTATTATGTTAGACTTCTTTTTCATTTGGACTATCGTATTTCTTTTTTTAATTTATTTTATCTGCGTAATCATCTATCTCCTTTCACAAAATTTTTAACAGCAAAGTATCACGTTTTCGATTCTCATTCTCGACCCAATTTTTGTTTTCAATTTTATTTGTTCAAAAATGTATTTTTTATTTTCTCATATACATTGAATTATGAAGACATGGTTTTGAAACTATTCACAAACTTGAAGTTTCTGGCAAGAAATAATGAGTAAAGTTTTAGTCTTTAAAACATTGCTTTTTTTTTTAAATGCAATTGACACAACTATCAGCGTCAGGGTATTGAATTATTATGGTCAGTATTCCCATCCAACATACTTCTGCTGATTTCATTACACGTATTTTCTAAATAAACTGTGTGCCAGTGACACAAAATAGTGTTGCCTACTTGTTTTTGTATTTCTGATGTCTGAATATCATGACATTTTGTTATTTCAATTTATATTTTTCTGAATACAAACGTTAATAGCTAACAAATTATGTTTTATGAATGATTTTTTTGTTCGCATTCATTGAATTCTCTACAAGTATTAGTTATTTTTGTTGATTTCCATACTGACGGAACTCCGTACAATTACTAGAATTATATTAGAATACGTAAATTATTAAATTCTTTTCAGATTGCATCATTAGGTCTCTCTTGGTCTGTCAACCTATTTGTCTTCTAATAAAAATCATTTTCTATTGCACTGTAATTCCTCATCACTAACAATTGAAACCTTTTCCAGACTGATGGAAAGCAGTAAAGAGCGGAGAGCGCGCCTGGAGGAAGCGCGTAACTTCTACCAGTTCATCGAGGACCACGAGGACGAAGAAGGCTGGCTGATCGAGAAGCAGAGAATCTGTAAGACGGGAATATCGGCTAAAGACCTCAGAGCAATACTGAGCCTTCAGCAGAAGCACAAAGTACTGATGGATGAGATGGAGGTGCGGAGACCCAAATCGGAACAGGTGTGCGAGGCGGGAAGAGTCCTAGTGGGCGAGAAGCATCCGCGCCAGGAGGAAATCAATCAGAGGATACGCAGCTTGCAGGAGCACTGGCGGGTGCTCAATGATCTTGCCAACACCAGGAGGAAGCAGTTCGAGGAAGCAGCTGAAGCATTCCAGGTAAAATTGGGCTATGGAATTGGTTAAAATTGAGTTATTAGTTTGTTTGAGATTGATAATGGTGTAACAACCGAAACTAGTATATCATGGTTTTCAATAAATGTGGTTGTGACAACTTCAAGTCTTATTGAACGAGCGAAGCGAGCTCTTCCTTTTGACTTGAGGCTCGAGGCGTTGTGTGTTTGTGGGTATGTTCCACGATAACTTTCGAACGCCTTTATCAATCAACTTCAAATTCGAAACACAGATTCTTGGTATCTTTAGACAGGTCAAGTTCGTTGGCCAATAAAATTAACCGACTCCTTCATCCTTTTTGAGGCGAATCAAATAGGCCCTTCATTGATATATATATATATCTATATATCACTATATATAGAAAATAGTTGTTTCTACGATTCTACCATATGATGGCATTTGCAATGGATTTCAAAATATATTTTGAGTTACTATCAGCTGTAGGTGAATATAAATGTGATCAGGTTTTTTATAGAGTCTCTATCTGATTTACTAATTTCATTGCCCTGATATTTGGATATAATTATGAACAGCTGTTTTTTATGTGGTAAATATATCTACTAAATATATTCCATTGCCCTGAAATATAGGTATATGATTACGGTAGGTCTTTTTTGTGGGAAATAAATCTGTGTATCAGAGCAACGATGAACTTGAACTTTAAGTGATATGTCTTGTGAATTTTTAAATAAGTATCTTCAAAGCAACCGTTTTTCGTTACTATACTACCTTACCCCTACGATAAGCTTTCCAAATGAGTTTCCCTTTCAAAAATTAATTGTTTGCAAGCGAGTTCTCCAGCCCGTTGAGCTCACTAGTTATTCACTATAGAATTGGGTTCTAATTTTGTTCATTGGTCGAAATTGGGGATGCATTAGTATTTTGAATACAGTCGTACTGCTGTGTAACCGGTGCGTAACAGCTGCGTAACAGCTGTGTAACCGGTCGAGTACTCAAGTAACTGGAATTGACAAACTTTGCTCTTATAATGTTGTTCCACAACATCAATCAAAAATTCACTAATAAGTTGATGATTTAGTTCTAAATCAATGTTGGGTGTTCTGTGTTATTGATAAAATCACTTTTTCTTCCAGTTTTACGCGGATGCGAACGAGGCAGAGTCTTGGCTGAATGAGAGGTTCGCGTTAGTTGGCAGTACTGATTATGGCGAGGATGAACCGAGCGCCCAGGCGTTATTGGCTCGGCACAGAGACTTGCAAGGCGAGCTCAATGCTTACAAAGGCGATATACAGGGCCTCAACACACAGGCTGAAAAACTTATACGCGCTGGCATTTCAACTTTGGAGGTAGATGATTCTTTCCTTATCATTTATTTGTCCTGGCAGATAAATTTTTATGTACTGTGTTTATATGAGGTTGATTATGTGATGTTGGGATGTAAGAAGATTGGAAGTGTAGAAATTGTTGTAATTATAATGTTGTGAGTCCGATCTCACTAGACGTCAAATGTGCAAGTAGTAGAAATCAATCTGTCAAAACAAAGCAATTCAAAATTACCTGAAATAGAGTTTATTCTTCCTTTCACTGAAAGCCGCACTGTTCTAATCAATAGCACTGCATATCTCCTCATAATAAGCTGTGCTTTCTTGATTACGGGTCCTTTAAATTATGCTCGACCTTCATTAACTATTATTCATATGTCATGGAGTTCAATTATTCATTTACCAAACTTCGTTTTATAAAAATTGAGATTGAATCGCTTCCAGTAATCATTAATGTTGAGTATGATTTAACGTTCCAATAAATACTATATCATATATCTATCTCAAACTTTTTGTTGTCAAATAAAAGTCGAAAATTGATTCAATCGAATTACAAGATGATTAACTTATATCCCTTGATACGTTTATCTGTATCTTGATACTTATATCCCTTTACGTTTATAATCTGTTTGGAGGGACCTCATGGTATTTACCACTCCTACCCAATACTACTTGATACATTCTAATCTCAAGCACTTTCACCTGTAGAATACGACTGTGTGACCTGGGTGTATCCTCATGTTGATGGTGAAGTGGGTGAAACCTTTCATCTTTTCCAATGCAATTCGTAATAAGATGTTTCTTTCTTCTTTCTTTCCAATTAGTCTATTTTCATATTTGGACTATTTTCACCTTATTTAGTCCTCTCAACAAGAGCAATTCGTAATAATGTTTTATCGTTATGTTTTATCTTTTATCTTAACAGTGTTGAATTTATAATGATTAACAGAAATATAATTGATTAAATCATTTACATTATCTGAATGTCACCAAAGAGTTGACTGCAAAACATATCCTTGTTCATAGGTTATCAGTTTGTTTACATTTTATGCAGTGAAATTTATGCCTAAAATTCAGTGATATAAACAGTCCACTAAAGGAGCTATCAACCAGTTTTCTGATGCAGTATCATTTCTAGGTAGTCGTATTAAAATCGATAAAACTTATTTTAAAATCCATAAAATCAAATTATTGTGACTCAATTCAGCTTTTGTCTGAGAAAATGCGATTGACTTTAGGCTACTTATGTTACAATCTATACTAGAGCCTTTTATGTATCTATTGGTTTTACTACAGTTTGTCCACATAGTTCCATCTTGTTTTCCTCAGTATATTATAAAATACTAGTAAAATAATAATAACTCGTATATTTGTTCATTAGATGTCAGCCGAACCAGAACCAGCGGGTGAAATTGAGGAATGGGTGAAGGAGACGAGATTAGTGCCACAGGAGGTGTGGGAAGAGGAGCCCGTCGAGAGAATCGAGCACAAAACGGTGATGGAGGAGAGAGCAGTGGCACAGGTCAAGAGTCTCTATCCTTTCAGCGGACAGGGCATGCTCATGGCTAAAGGAGAGGTGCGTATTCTTCAAGATTAATCTAGATTAGTGATGAAAAACATATAATTGCATGTCTGATAGTGTTTTCAAAATAAAAAAAATTATTAAAAGATCATCATGGAAATGGATAGCTACATTTTCAATAAAGGGTGTTTTTTAGAGGTAGGCTATAGAACGTTAAAAAATAAATTGAAATACGAACGAATGTAGTAATGAAATGAAATTGACTTCATTTGAAAGTAAGATCATTTTCTGCTATTTCAATTGATTTTAATATCAGAAATGTGGCTGCCGCGGCTGGCTTGTACGTAGTCTAAAAGTGAGGTGCAACTTTGATGTCTGATAAGAGCTTATCTCAAAATTTAAAAAACAATTAAAAGATCTTCATTGAAATGGATAGCAACATTTTGAATAAAGGGTGTTTTTTAGAGGTAGGCTATAGAACTTTAAAAAATAAATTGAAATACGAACGAATTGTAGTAATGAAATGAAATTGACTTCATTTGAAAGTAAGATAATTTTCTGCTATTTCAGTTGAGTATATCAGAAATGTGCCTGCCACCGCCAACTTTCAAGAACCTTTTGCAGGATTTGGGCCAAATATCGGCAATAACATGGTGAATGTTGTCCAAGTACTTAATCGACGCTGGCTCATTTGTATACACAAAAAACAATACATTTTGAAACTCTACAACAGAGATATCATAGTGTACTAGAAAAAATGATTAATTATATTCTGTTTATAATAATAAATGCGTCTCCACATCAACAACAATTTCCAAATCTAGAAACTTGGGCGCTAGACAAATCGTGCTAGACTTTATCATGTTAGTTTACATTTACAACTGGAAAAAAATTGAAATTTTTGAAAAACCTAGTTGATAAATAATTAGTTAGCTTACCTTGACTATAACTAGTTTTTATTATTCCCATGCATTTTTCCTTTGTGAAAAATTATTATGAATTATTTTTTCACTTTTGAATGCTGATTTATAGACTGTCTCTTTAATGCTTTAAATTATAATTTTTGTAATTGCATTTTATAGGTAATGTTCCTTCTAAACAAAACAAACCCTGATTGGTGGAGTGTGAGGAAGGCCAATGGTCAAGATGGCTTCGTTCCTGCCAACTATGTGCGTGAAATAGAGCCTAAAATGATCAAAGTGCCCATTAAAAGAGTAGAACGTATCAGATCTGTACAACGTGTGCGGAAAACCAAGATGGTGAAGCAGGTTGTGCCTGTCAAGAGAATAGTTTCGGCCAAGGGAGCAGGTAAGTTTCTCCAAGTTGCATTTACTTTATAAAATAGCAAAACACTGTGACTATATTATTTCACAATTCTATAAAAAACATAATTTGTCTAATTTTTGTAAAATATAACTTTTAAATAATGCATTCTAATGCATATTTATTCAAAGAAAATTATACATGATAGATGCAACATGAAATTGATATGCGAGAGATAACTTAATCAAGAATTAAATTGAGAATGCATCTAAAATTCTGCTCTTATTGAGGAATAATATTTTAAGGAGAAAATACTGAATTAGCAGGAAGCTTCCTAGTTGATACAGTTTTCACAAATGAAATACTCTCAACAAAATAAATTTGAAAGAAAGTTTTGAGTAAAAAGTTTGAGATAAGGAAGGATTTGAATTTGTATTACAGTGAAGCATTTCAATTTTCACAGGAAAAACTCCTGGCCAAAAAGCTGCCGATGATGATAATCAAAACGTGGAAAAACGCCAAAAGAAGATAAACGCCACCTACAATCAGCTCCAGGAAATGGCTCTGGTCAGTAGATCTTGCAAAATAAATACTCTCACCAATATTAACTATATTCTTTTCAGCTCATTAATCGCCCAATTGCTCATTTGCTAGCCCAAAGGTTCCGGGTTCGATCCCAGTTCTGACCGAAAGTTTTTACCTCGGGCCACTCCCGTGTTTCGGAGGACACGTTAAGCTGTCGGTCCCGGCTGCCTAAAAAACAGTCGTTAAGTCACGTCAGAGGCCCTGAACTTATTCAGGTGCGACCTGATAACTCTGACACCAGACCTGAACCAGCCAGGTCACACGATATTATTATTTTATTAGCTCATTAATATTTAAATTTGTTGAAAAATCCAGTTGAATTAAATTAATGCTCTATTAATAACCGATCCGGAAATGGAAAATCCAGATGTCATTGAGCCATGTGAAAATTGATGGAAATGGCCTGAAATAGCTAACTTTTGTTAAGACCTGTAGAAAGAGGGTTCTCAAAGGTGTGCATTGTTCTTGTTGGGGAAGCTCATGACTTCCTAATAAAATTTTGCTCTAAATATACTCTTTTGAGTGGAACGTGTTTGAAAATTGTAAAAAATAAATCACATAGGAAAGATGATACTTTTGAATATCTAGATTTTCTTCCGAATGAAAATCTCAAAAAGAATTTACACCTGAATACCAAAGAGAAATTTCGGCATACTTATTAGTCTCATGTTCACATTATATCAATATCATAGCCATTGATCAAACTGCGATCAATAAAGAGACTCTTCAATATTCCAACAATAATTACAACATAAATCTACAAAAAAATAAAAATAGAAAATTCTAGTTAAAGTTTCTAAAGAGTATTCGAAAATGACGCAATCTTACTGCAGAGCATCCTCAGTTTTCAGTAGACACTTTTCATGTGGCTCTCTTATGAATCAGCAGAGCCAGTCAAATAAGTTTTTATTTAAGTTTATCGTTTTAGGTATATGATATTAGGACTAAAATACAGTGCAGTGTATTGATAAGAAGGGTGAAGCAAAATACTTGTGACTTTTGCATATGCATGAATTTTAAATTTGTTTCCCGGTACGTCCGTGTAAGGGGAGGTCTGGATGTGATAGGTTTTACTGTATTATAATCGCTGTCAATCATTAATTTATCATGCATTAGTTTATCACAGTAAATAATACAGCTAGTTAATTAAATTTGAAAAATTTCAAAGTGATTCTTTTAAATTTATTATTTTATTTGTTTTGTCTTACAGAGAAGACACGCTCTTCTTGAGGATTCAATTCGTCTCTTTGGCTTCTACAGGGAGTGCGATGATTTTGAAAAGTGGATAAAGGACAAAGAGAAAATGCTGAGAACCGAAGACAAAGCAGATTCTGTAGAAACAGCTAAACGAAAATATGAGGTGATCACATATTTTATCTATTGTAAAATAGAAACGTACCGTATTTTAACGCAAAACAACACTGACTCACTCATTCATCACCGTTTCTCGGAAACCACCGGGAAAAATAGTTGAAATTATTAAACAGACCCAGGTGAATGCGTGTTAAGATAGGATTTTGAATATTTCCAAATAACGGACAAACATTACGACTTAATTGGAGATGTGAATTGATTAACTGTGCCTGTAGCGAGCAAAGCGAGTCTGCCGGCTTCTGTAAAATATAACTTATTCTAAGCTTGTGTTCCAATAGTTATCATCAGTGTTCATTATTAGATAACTCTGTTTTTCAATAATAATTATTTGTCAAGATTATTACGCTATATTAATGGATCAAATGGAAATAATTCGTCACTCTTCGTGAGAATTCATAAAAACATTCAATCTACTTATAATACCTACAATACATAAACAGTATATTTTGAACAAGTTATGTATAAGTACTGATGTTGATTGTGGTTTTGATCAAATTTACATTAGACATGGAAAAGCTTTTAATTTTAAAATCATAGTTCAATTTTAGAATTAGTGTTTTGAAATGCGGGTTGTAGCAATATTTTTTCAATACGACTGTTTTCCCCCCAGAAATTCTTGACAGATTTGTCAGCCAGCAGTAAACGTATTGAAGCGTTGGACAACGCTGTAGAAGAGTTCGTTCGACAAGGCCATTCTCAGTTGGACAAAGTCAGAGCTCGCCAAAAGCACATTCATCAGCTGTGGGATCATCTGAACTGGCTCAAAGGACAGAAGGAAAGGAGCTTAGAAGGAGCTTCGAGGTAAAGCGTGCAAATTATTATAAACTGAACGTTTTTTATATTAGATTTGCGCAAAACTACGTCAAAAATAACGATGATGCTTCAGCAGGCAGATGCATAGAATGTTGAAGTTGGAAGATTTGTTATCTTCAACGTAGTTTTGCGCAAATTCTCCATTATATACTTTCTCCAATAAAATGTTTCACAAACATCTGCAATTTTTCCCTTTACACAAGCATTTTGAACAAAAATTTTAATTTCAAATCAAAAGATTCCCAAGGCACTTGTAACCGTCCTAGTAGGCAGAATGGTTGCTCTTGCATGCTCTCCTGTAGCAAAAGAATACAGTATTAATTCAATTAATAATCATTAATTCAACTACTTGATTAGTTTTTCAACTTCACATCATTAATTTTTATTTTGTTTCATCAAATTCATCATGATTCTCATTTTTCTCGAGTGTATCCTTAAACGTTACTATCCATATACTGTCCTTGCTTTTTTATATTTCAATATGTCAATGCTAACATATCTTTAAATATTTTAACTGTTCATATTTTTGGTTTTATACATCAATCCCTCCCTGCCCAAAAACAAATCATCCTACTGGGGAGTATATTCACACAAATGTTTTAAATTATTTAAAACTTGATTTATGAGTAAAGCTCAATTTGAATTTTATTCTCCCTTCTGTAGGGATTTATTTTAATATTGTAGCAACGGCGACCACATTATGTAACCACTTGAATATGTAATCATCTGTGCCATGTATCTAAAGGGCTGCGTAGCTCAGGTAAAATGAAATGAATTTTTATCTCACAACAAAATATAATATTATTTTATTAAATTGACTTCAATACAAGTTATGAATAAGGGGATTGGCAACTCGCTTAGCATATCTAAATATTTAAAATGTTAGAGCAAGATTGAGCAAGACAGATGTTGATTAGTTATGGGGCTGGCCTATTATTTAGTTCATGAATGAAATTGTAAAATCAACTGAGGTCTTACCTTTTGTGGTGGGATGCCATGCAAGATGGAATCTCCTGTTCCATCATGCATCCATCAACACAAGACACCAACTCACTGCTCACTACTCAACTACTAACTCATCTCTACACTGTCATTCTGAGTAACTTGACAAAGCCTTAAATATTAGCAACAAAAATGTTTTGATGAATTCATGTAGGTCATTGGAATACCTCTGACCTAATCAACATCTATTGACTCCTCGATGTCACAACGTGTTTTTAAAATAAAACATTCTATTGATAATAATCCTTGAACCAGATTTGGGAAATGAAACTTATACCTTACACACTTTAACGTTAAAACCAATGGTGACAATATTGAAAACATTTTGGTCGAATAATACAAAACGTAGATTAGTATAATCTTTTTCAATTCAATTTATTTCTCCAAACACAAATACAATAAACATTGAACAAGAATATATTCTAAATCAAAATAAAGTAACAAGTAATGCAACGAATATTTCAAAAGATGATAGGGCTAAGTGGAGTGTGACTTGTAAAACCTTTCCAACTATGGTAACCCATGTACTAGGAAAGTAATTTCTATTATTTTATTTTGTGTTTGATTTTCAAATGCTGTTTAAAATACATAAACACGTAGGCTAAACAAATTATATTACAATTTTTTTTTCGAACGTCATACTTCACTTTCTAAATTATGTTTCCCTTTCTTCAACTATTTCGAATGTCTGTGAACTTACAACTGAGAGCAGTTTAGGCCTCTAAAGTCTGTTGCATCTGTATTCGTTGTATTTTTATCTCAATACAATAAGAAATTGATTTTCACAAATAAATTTCGAAATATTCATATCAATCATTATTGTTGGCCCCAGTATGAACTTATCTGAACAAAAAGTTACACACCTTATTGTAAATAAATAATTCCTAATATAATTTATAATTGTTTCAGTGTGGAACTGTTCCAACGAACTTGTGATGAGGCGCGCGATTGGATGCTGGAGAAGATGACTCAGCTGGATACGGCCGAACTGGGACCCGATCTGAAGACAGTGCAGGCGTTGCAGAGGCGCCATCAGCAGCTCGAGAGGGAGCTGGCTCCAGTCGAAGAGAAAGTCAACCGTGTTCATCTGTTGGCTAATTCGTGAGTTATCTATTAATATTAGCTTATCATGCAAATCTTCAATGAACGGATCAATTTATTCCCCTTTCAAAAATACAGTACAAAACATTTGAACAAAAGCTTGAAAATTAAACTTTCTGGGAAGTGATAGCTGAGTGCCGTAGCAGGTATCTGTTCAATCACGTATCTGTACCTGGGCCCTCTTGTAAGGGTGACCGATTGGATTGGCCAGCAAAAAAAGATTTCTCTGCTGTAAAATCACTTTCCGGTAGTTCGGAACCCACCTAAAACTGTAAAACTGTCTCCGACCTATGTGGGATTCATCCTCCGAAAAAAAAACTGACCACGTTTACTGGTTCGTGTAACCAATGATCTACAGAAAAAATCACTTTTCAACAAAAGAGTAAAGCCTCTACACTTATTTAACATTATATATTACGGGTACTGCCTGTAGCGTTGCAAAAATAAAAATTGTTGAATTTTTTAAAATTTATTCTTGTAATTATGTTGAAGATTACCTCATGAATAGAATAATATCGAATGAATCAGATTCTATCTATTGATAAGTTACTCTTTCTTTGAAATCATGTCATAGAATTACTCACTGCTTACTCAAAAGTGAATTAATAAGGCCTATCCAAACAACCTTAATCTGTGAATGTGAAAATAAATTTTAGATTAATATAACAAATTAAATTCAAATAAAAACCATGTAACTTGAGAGCTTGGAGCAGTTAAGACCGGTGCAGACTCTAGCTCTAGCTAGACGACCTGTGAGAGCGATAGAGTTACTCTCGCAGAATTCACGCAAATTGTCACTACTTCAAGCTCACAGGTTCACAGCGTTTTTCATCTGAATGCGATTTGATATGATGATCTAGAATTGTTAATTTCCACATTTACATCAAATGTAAGTAGTTAAAAAAAGGCTCTGGTAGAGTGGACAAAGTTTTTAAAACAATAGCATGCTTTTTGTCATTGTTTGATTATTGGAGCTGATAAAACAAACTAGTTCACCCTATTAATATGGTGGCACCGTAGCGTCTGTTGTATTACAAAATAGTGATTGGAAATACTGTAGATGTAGAATAAAACAATAAATATAAAGCTTCATCTTCATTTTTCAGAGTGAAATCTTCATATCCCAATGAAAAATCGAATGTTAATACTCGCCAAAAAGAAGTGCAGGAGCTTTGGGAGAAAGTGAAGGCAAGTAATTGTATATTATTGATATTTACATAATGGTGCTACGTAATTAATATAAAATGTTTTTGTACTTTTAGAATCATTGTTTGAAACTGGTATTTTAAAATTTATATACAACGCAATCTAAGTCTAAAGCTACAATTCTCTTAAGATGTATATTTTTATCAGTCATTGCAGTACCTAATAAAAAATATTTTATGTTTTAAAACTGTTAATTGAAGTTTTGAATAGAAAAATTATTATATTTATTTGAATTAATTGAAATTGATTGTGTACAAATTTGGATCAATTGATTAATCTGATAACATAAAATATAAACTTGTATTCAACTTCATTGTATTAGATCAGTATCCTTCTTTTGTTAATTAAATCATTACATAAATTAGTAATGAAGTAGAAATGATCTATCTCTTTAAGCTATAGTCAGATGAATTTTGATAATTGAAAATACAGTAATAAAAAAATTTTTTTCAACAACTATTTCTATTATTTTTTTCTTTTTCAGGGCAAAGCTGTAGATCGTAGATCTCGACTAGAAAATGCGGTTGGACAGCAAATTTTCATGAACAGCTCCAAAAACTTGGTATGTAATATTTTTATGTTCTCAGAATTCTGTCATCTGTAATTTGATATCAAATCTATGGCAATGCAGTCTTTGATACTTTTAAGCCGCTTTTTGCATTCAATTACTGTAATTGAAAAGTCAAGTCAAGCATTACCTAGGTCATAGAAATATAATATTCTTTAAAAACTGGCTTATTTTTTCAGGCTTTTCAATATTTTCTCAAATGTTAGTCCAACTTGAGAAATTTGAAGTTCTCTTCAATTTCATAGTGGAGCCGTATACAATATTTATGTATTGTCTATGGTCTGCACCTAAAAGAAAACCTACTCAAATAGTACATTTTCTACTGTTTGCAGTTGGGATGGGTTGGCACAGTAAAAGAAGCACTGAATGCTGATGTTTCCGCCCGTGATGTAGTCACTGCAGAGAATCTTCTCAAGAAACATCAAGAAGTTGGAGATGATATTCGAGCTCATCAAGACGAGTAAGTTCATCCTACTTTATGCTGCATCACTTTCCAATACCGAGTTGAGAATTTAGAACGCTTTAATTACTTTTTCAAAGTGCACAATTGTTTATTTATCCGTCATTTCACTTGGAGTCACTCAGCAGAGTACAGCTCTTGTAGCCTAGCCTATGAAAAGTTAGAATCTACAATTAAGACAAAATATCAGAAAAATTAACGAAGGAAGTAATAATAAGTATAAAAAACGAAACATGATGATGAAATAAAGAAAATTTTGCATTATGTTTTGGGGAATCTCTAAGACAACATTGTTGATGCCTTCAAAAAACTCTTATATTTAATTTAATTTATTCATCAAGAATGGATACAATTAATGTAATGATGCCTTCAAAAACTCTTCTATTTTTATTTTATTTATTCGTTGAGAATAAAATACAATCAATGTAAAAATACAATGTACTATCCCAAAACTACTTTCTTCACAAAATTTCAACTGAAGAATCTATATTTTTGTATTTTAGGTCTGAATCTCACTGGGAAATTTCACTTTAAATAAATAATATTATTTGAGTCTAAAAATATTAATTTGAAGTTTACTTGAAACGAACAATTTAAGCATTTATTTAGAAAAATATTGAGTCCTATGAAGTATGTTTGGTCATGCCAACATAAGAATAATTTTTTGCCAACAGATTCCAGGAGCTGGATGCTCTGGGAAAACAGTTGTTGGCCCGAAATCCAAGCCTCAACGAGGTGGGAGAACGCCTCGATCGACTAGCTTCCGAGCGACAAGCTCTGGCTCGTGGCTGGGCTGAGAGGGAGGACTGGCTCCGTCAGTGTCTGGATCTCCAGCTGTTGAACAAGGAAGCTGATCATATTGATACCACCACATCCAGTCACGAGGCCTTCTTAGAATTCACCGACCTAGGGGTATGTTGAATTTTGCCTGATTGTTAATACAAACTATTACATAATTTACATAATGCAGACAAACATTTGACCGTATTGTGTTTGGATCCCAAATTCCACTTTTTTGTGTACATTTAGTGTATTTTAACACAACTATTAATATGAAAAACAATAAACATACGGTATAGCTGTAAGTCTGTAAAGTTCAATTACGTTGTAAGTCCGTATAGTCTGTAAGTCTGTAAATGTTCAAATAAGTTGAGCATTGACGTAATTGTCGAACATTGGTATGATATGTATGTGATGTTCACATAGATTAGAGATTTTTGGCAGATTCCAATGTAGACTCTTTAATGGAATGTAGTAATGGTTGAGAAAATGAGGCCAAATTGATAAGCTATTGTGCGTTTCTACATAGCTTGGGTAAAAGTAAGTTATTCGAACAAAACCTTGTTTTATTGAAAGAAATGTTATTACAAGCTGCTACAACTTGTGAAGGGGTATGAAATGAAATAATATATTTGAAAAACAGCAATAATTGAGCAAATTCCGTTTTGACTTTGGACTAACTTAGTGCCTAAACTGTTGTAATTCTATTGATGGTGACTAGTGTACTGATGGTAGTACCATACATTTAAATACCATGGACGTATAATGAAGTGGAGGGAGCATAACATTTACCGCCCATATTGAAGAAGTGAATCATGCATGGAAGCATAGTGAAGATCAGCCACACAAGACATCAGTGATACCGATGCCATCTTGTGTGGCTAATCTTCAGCTTCACTTTTCAGACTTCATGCTCCTTCAACTTTCTTTTACATCTATGGTAAATACTGGTGTGCTAAAATATACTGTTGTGAAAGAAATATGTAGGCTACGAATGTGGGACTACACGAATTAACATTGAAAATCATAATAAATTCTTTTTAAAATCAATTAATCTCTCGATTAAAATTTTTAGGGCTCAATAGACGACGTGGAAGCACTGTTGAAACGTCACGAGGACTTTGAAAACATGCTCTACGCTCAGGACGAGCGGCTGAAGGCATTCAGCGAGGCAGCCGACAAGCTGATCGCCAACAGTCACTACGACAGCAAAGCAGTCGACGAGAGACGCAAGCAGGTGGAGCAACGACGTGCAGCTGTCAAAGGCGCTGCGCAGGAGAGACGCAAGGCGCTGACTGCGTCGCACAGCTTCCAGCAATTTGCAGCCGATGTCGAGGATCTCCAGAACTGGCTCACTGATAAACTGAAGACTGCCGGTGATGAGTCTTATCGTGATTTGACTAATATCGAGAGGAAACTGCAGAAGCACGAGGCTTTCGAACGGGAGCTCAGAGCTAATGAAGGACAAGTGAGAGCTGTTAATAAGGTAAATACTGTTGAAATAAACCGTATCAGTGTAGTTAATAGAATTGTTTTCTTTTAAATCAAGTAGACTTTTCTTGCACTAAAAAGCATTGTTCTCTTCCAAATGATGAAAACCTTCACCTATGCTTTGAGAGGCATAGTTTTCTGATAAATTACGTAAATAAAATGTTATTATTAATTGGCAAATGCAATTGAAGGCATTGTTTTCTCCTAAATCGTGAGACTCAATTCATCTTAACATTAATTACCATGGTTCTCTTGAAAACCTTCATCTATGCATTGAAAAGCATATTTCGTAACAAATGAAGTAGTAAATAAAGAGTAAATTAATAAACGATTATTTATTAAAAAAATAAAAACTTAACACTTTAGTGGAAATTATGACTTACGTTATGGCGTGACGGCCGTTCCATTCTGTTGTCAAGAGCATCGTCAGACGACCCACAGTACACTGATTTAAGGTATGAGTTTGAGGGTTATGGATGTTGGAAGGAGAAGAGGTGGGGGGATGAGTAGGCGGGTGGTTTGAAATTGTGATTATTTTGTCAAAAAGGGTATGTGAGAAGAAGTGGAGTTGATCATTTAAAATGTTGTCAGGTTGCTGCTTTGTGTGTTTGATTATTCATTGGACAATGCATTAGATCTATAAAGGCATTGTTTTCTTATAAAGCATGAGGCCTTTCTCATCTATGCTTTAAAGAGTATTGTTTTCTTAAAATCTTCATCTTGGCCTATGCACTGCACGGCATAGCTTTCGTGCATCTGGAGTAAATAACGAGTTATTATTAATTGGTATTGGCAAAAGCAATTGAAGGAATTGCTCTTAATCAGGATACCCCTTTCACCTTTTCACTTATGCAATAAAGAGCATTGTTTTCTTCCAGATCATAAAAGCCTTCCTTTATTTACTTAAAGGCTTAATTTTCTTGAAAATGAAGTAAATAAAGAGGTTGTTGAATGCGATAAAAACATTATTTTCAATGCAATAAAGCATTTCATTCATTATGTGATCATAATAAATAAATAATATATATTTTATTATAATTAATCATCCTTCCTATTAAAAACAATGTTATAGATAATTAATTTTCGTATTCCAATGTCTGGTTTCCTTCTTGTACGCTAAAAACAATCATGGTTTTTTTAGGCTTATTTGCCTTTCACCACAGACTTGCAATACTTCTTTATATGACTAGAATACAGATTTATATAGAATATAGGACTTCTTTGCTTTTACCACAGATTTACAATATATGCTTCTATAAAGGACTAGTATATAAAACAATGTAGAATATAGGACTGTACTTCCTATTGTCTGTGCTTTTACTCTTTACTTTACCTTTTCGTTTCTTTACGATTTTTCAGACTGGCCAAGCCTTGCTATCAGAAGGCAACTACCGTAAAGGAGAAGTGACAGCTATGCTGAACGAGTTGAACACCCGTTGGGAGTCGCTAGTGAACTCGTCACTGGACAAAGGCAGAAGACTGCGACAGGCCGCCGCTCAACATTTGTACAACCGCACTATGGAGGACGCCAAGGTCAAGCTAGAGGAAATAGATTCCAGTTTGCAGTCGAAACAAGTTGGATCCGACCTTAGGAACTGCAAGAAATTGCTTCAAAAGCATAATGTAAGTTGAAACTTTGAAGTGCTTGCAAAGAAATCGAATAAATACATGTAGTTATTTGCATTCTGCGTTAAAATTGAATAACTCTATGAGGAATCCTGTAGTAAGGGATGGTTGTAAAGAGTTTTATAAACTTTTGTGTAAGTAAAAAATTCGTTGAAATTGGAAAATCCGTTTGAAAAATCATGCTCATCGCATAGACTATGTAATCATGCTCATCGCATAGACTATGTACAATAAACAAACACTAAGGACGCTTGCGTAATGGACCATCCTCGATGATAATCGTCATCGCAAAATCAAACACATGCTGCGTAGTGATGTATGACAGATTTTATGATAGAAAATCACTATTCCGTAGCATATGTTTGATTTTGCGATAGTAGTTATCATCAATAATTGATTATTGAATGCTGTACTATGCAAGCACCTTTAGATTTTTTCTTTAGAGGATGAAGCCCACATAGGTCTGAGACATGTGCGTGGTTAATGAATTGGATGATGGTGATTGATGAGTTGGACCTACAGTTTTAGGTGGGTTCCGAACCACCATTATACATACATTATACTTGATTTATGCTCATGTTAAACAGTATCTGTACTGATGTTGAAGATCCATTTTGTTTCCACTAATATAATAAAAACTTGAAAAACACTTGAGTAGAAATTATGACTCACGTTATGGCGTGACGGCCGTTTCACTCAGTTGTCAAGAGCATCGTCAGACGACCCACAGTACACTGATTTAAGGGTACCTTAAATACATTCAAGGATACCTTAAATCAGTGTACTGTGGGTCGTCTGACGATGCTCTTGACAACAGAGTGAAACGGCCGTCATGCCATAACGTGTATCATAATTTCCACTTGAATATGTTTTTTAAGTTTTTAGTATCTGTACTGTTCACTTCCTGGCATCCCAGTATTATTTTATTGAATATTATTTTATCGAACCATTTAAAAATTTCAATGTACTGTTCATAAGAATCTTCATTATCACAAAATGAAATTTTTTAAAACTAATATAATTAAATAAAATAGTTTAAATTTAAAATAAATATGTATAAAGGAAATAAATGAAGAAAAAACAAAAAAATTCACGTACTAAGCCTGAATCAGCATAAAAACCGAATTTCTATCATGGAAAATTTTCGTAAAATGATTTGATAATAACTAATGCATTGTTTTCATAAATACTCGAAAAGTTTTGAGTTGAGTTGATTATATTTTTCAGACATTGGAGAGTGATATAAACCAGTGGGAGCAGAAGATAGGAGATCTTGTGGCGTTGGGACAAGAAATGGCTCATGAAGGTCACTTCGACGCTGAAAACATCTTGAAAGCTAGTCGTGATTGCCAGGAAAAGTGAGTTTATTTTCACAACTTATAATCTTATTATCAAGATGATAGCCGAGTGTCGTAGTAGGTATCTGTTCAATCAGATATAAGCTACGAAACTCCTGGGCCATCTTTGTAAGGGTGACCGATTGGATTGGCCAGCAAAAAAGACTCTGTTCTTTGCTGTAAAATCACTTCCCGTTGGTTCGGAACCCTCCTAAAACTGTATGTCCAACTCATCAATCACCATCATCCAATTCATTACCCACGTACAGGTCTCAGTTCTATGTGTGATTCATCCTCAAAAAAATAATGTAACTTGGTTTTAGACTGTGATTTTAGTGAGCCTCCTCCTGGATGGATCAGTCTTTGAGAATTTATCTTGACCCAAGGAAATTTTTCTTAATTTTGCCAATTCAAAATTAAATTCTTTCTATTTTTTCACTTTCCACTCTCTTGGACCGAAGGTTTTAATGTTCACAATCAATTAATCTTTCAGTATATGTTAATGCTAAAACTATGTTGTATATGTTAACTATGTGAAATATCCTTAATTCGTTATCTTTGTCTTTCCATTGTTATAGAGAGGTGTAATACCTCTCATATTATTCTATATTTGAAGATTAATGAATTATTGATTGAAAAATTTATGAACAATCCATTATCAACTCGTTTGTAATGATTTAATATTGACACAAGTTCAAAATCAACTAATTGCAGTTTTCATCAAATTATAAATTGTAGACTTTTGTGTTGGATTTACATCATTCACAGTTTTCATGTGGAGTTTAACAATTTATCTTGAATATCTAAGTTTTTTACCAAATCAAATTACCTGCAAATTATAGTTTTTATAATGCTAATGTTGACATAATCTTATAAAATACAAGAGTTTATTGATGTATTGAATAATCTTTTATGATTTGATTAATATTATATGAGACATTATTATTAAGATTTAACAGTGAAACTTTCGACAAATCAGCCTTTTTATAGTGATTCATCCAGAATACAATAGTCAGTCGTAAACTATCAAGAAGAACATGTTTAAAACATAATGAAGATTCTACGTGAATTTTATGGTGAAAATACATACTATACAAGCATACATGCATACAAATTCATACAATAACCACCTATCACAATGAAACTACGTGGAATGAACTCAGTGAAAATAATCTCGAAGATTCGAACTTCTCCTTGGCAGAGATATCAATGCTTTTGATGCCATCGACTTCACCACTGAGCCACGACAAAATTGAAGATTCATAATAGATTCAAATTTAAACTCTCAGATAAGCTTGTACAAATGAATCTGCTAACAGATATTTTTGAACTCCCTTATAAAATCTATTCACTAACAGCTACACAAATTAGATTTTTCTCAAAGTTCACAAGAAAATCACAAGTTGTACAGTCAGCTAACTTTTTTAATTATCTCTATTCTCTTTCCAAATGTAGATTTGCATCACTCCAAGAGCCGGCCAGGAAAAGGAGAGAAGCTCTGGAAGAGTCTTTAAGGTTTCATAAATTTGGGTTTGAGTTGGAAACCGAATTGGGCTGGATACGGGAGCACCTGCCAATGGCCTCTTCCGAAACACTCGGCCAGAATCTGCATCAGGCGCAATCGCTGCACAAGAAGCACAAAAAGCTGGAGGCCGAAATATCCGGACATCAGCCGATGATCGACAAGACACTCGCGTCTGGCGAGAATCTCATGCAGCAGAAGCATCCCGAAACTAAACAGGTAACAATATTATAATAATTACACAATATACACATAATATAGTTATATGCGCTTAGCTCAGTTGGTTGGGGCGTCGCAACTTCAGCTTACTGTTGTTTAAGCGTTCGAATCCCGCTTCTCCGTCTGGTATCTATGTGTAATCATTCACCTCATTACCCACGCACAAGTCTCGGACTCATGTGGGCTTCACCACCAATGTTTTAATCAAAACGTAAACATAACCTATGCTTACAAATATTTGGACTCGTGTAAAAATTCAGTTAAAACCCAGGAGCCTGTTGCTTCTTTACAATAAGTTGTATTTTGACTGTATCAATAAATGAATAATCACAAAATAATAACAATATTATAATTATTGAAATCATTAAACTAAAGATCCACTAAATAATTAATTACTTGAATCTCAGCGATGTCATCGATCAGACAATCTAATGAGAATTAGTACCACTAAAAGTCATCCGACGACCAGCACTGTGCAGTGCTGGGCTGAGTCAGCTGTTAAAGGCGAATTATTGGTTTTAATGCAACCATTCTTTCAACGACGCCCAGCACACCATTACAATTGGTGGCTGGCCGTTCATTGACAACTTGGTAAGACGTGAGACTACACTTTCTTAGGAAACATGTAAGTTAATAAGCCTAATACTTCAATTTATCTTCATTTTCATTCTGTATTCTCTTTCCGATAACTATTTATTATTTTATTTTGTTATGTAAATTGACGTTTCCCTTATTTTTCTTGATATGGTATATCATTATTATTCGATCTTAAACTGCAAGCTTTGAATGGTGATTTTTGCTATAACATATACTACCGCAAATTGTTAAAATGTCGTTTTATTGATTGATTCTTATTGTTTTGTTCATTATAAATAACTATTCAAACTTACTTCATTTTGTAATCGTTTTCGTTGCACTCAGTAATAATTTTTCCTCGAATATTCTTTTCTTATCTACAGTTTCGCTTCCATAAACTGTTGTTGAATCCATTCAATATTTCAATACTTTTTTCTCAATTGCAATAGAAGTTTCTTCCATGCTCTATACTTCGTTAATTCTGATTATGCCCAGGTATTTATGTCAAATAAATATAATTGTTCAAATTCCAGGCATAATATTAACTGAACAATTACAACACTTGAAACATTGCTGATTGTCAAAACATATTTTCCAAATCCACTAAGTGTGTTGTTGAATTGGAGAGATTATTTTGGGGATCAATTAATTGTGAACCACTCCCCCCACCTATGATGAGATGTCAAACGTTTGAGATACACGAATTGTTTGTTATTAAAAGACTCTAATCTCTAATGCAATAAGATATTTGGAAGTAATGGCCAACATACAAACAAGACTCTCTTTCCCATTCACCCAATATCGGTCTGCAATTATTTTCCCATAATTGATGTTCTATGTTTGATTAATATTAATACTCACTTAATACAATTACAATAATCCGAGGTACTTCCTTTTGTTTCAGGTGGCATCACTATGTTCAGGTCTGAAAGACGCCTGGCAAGACTTGTTGGATAAGGCAGCCGACCGCAGTCGTCGACTGGAGCTGTCACTGAAGGCGCAACAGTTCTTCTTCGAAGCGAGTGAAGTGGAGAGCTGGCTGAGCGAACGCAATGACGTGCTCGGCTCAACCGACTACGGCCGAGACCGAGATGCCGCTTCCAAACTCCTCACAAAACACAAGGCGTTGGAATTAGAACTGGACACGTATAGTGGGATTGTGAGTGAAATGGGACATACCGCCGCTGTTATGGTCAATGCCAAGCATCCCGATGCAAAGGCGATTGCTGGTAAACAGCAGGCCATTCAACAACAGATGCGCACCCTGCAAAAACTGGCAACAGCGCGCCAACAGCGACTCATGGAGAGCATGTGTCGACATGAGTATCTGCTGGAGAGTGCCGAACTGGAACAATGGATCAGGGATCAAATGCAGGCGGCTGGGTCCGATGATTATGGCCAGGACTATGAGCATCTATTGGTAATTATTAAAATAATAACTTTGAAAATTAATGCTATGAAAAGAATAACATGGAACATGTTAAAAAACCTTGAAAAACCGAGTGGCTTTTGAATGTTTCCACAATTTAGCTGGAAGTGTACAGTATTTCTATTGAAACAATAATTGTTCAATTACCGAGATATTTAATTATTATACATGTAAATTATTCTATTTTATTTAATGTACAAAGGCAACTTATTGAAGTAAGTTATGTTAAGCCTAGGTGATAGATGAAGTGATGTATATATATATATTTTTTTTTTGAGGATGAAGCCCACATAGGTCTGAGACCTGTGCGTGGGTAATGAAATGGATGATGGTGATTGATGAGTTGGACCTACAGTTTTAGGTGGGTTCCGAACCACCGGGAAGTGATTTTACAGCAGAGAACAGTGTCCTTTTTGCTGGCCAATCTAATCGGTCACCGTTACGAACAGGACCTACGAGAACGCAGCTTATCTCTCTGATTGAACAGATACCTGCTACGGAAAGAGGGATGAAATGGTTGGTGATGGAAGTTGTACTAAAGTTGAAACTAAATAGAACATATCACTAATTCCATTTTTAATATGTAAATCTAGACATCAAATGTCCAACTCTCACTCTAATTATAAGATTTAAAAATATATACTTATTCAATTCAATTCAATTTATTTAACACACCAAAAACATACACAAAATACAAAAGCAATTGCAAAAATAGCAATAACATACAGACAATTATAAATATAGATGGCTTCATTGTGGGGTGTGCAGGAAAACGATGCTTATCCAACTATGGCAAAGCCATGTATTAGGATCTTATGCACAAGTGCACGTATGCACAAATGTCATCTGCAACAAAAATCTAGAATTGAATTCAAGTTTTCAATACTATTGAGAGGTAGTATTAGACACATGTATTTGAAAACCTAATAGAAACTAGGAAGCTGGTTTTGTAATATAATTGAAGTAAAATAGAATAAGTAAAAAATGTATTCTCTTTAATTTTGAGGTTCTAAAATGTTGTCTTGCAGATTTTACAAAACAAATTTGATGACTTGAAACATCGCATTGAAGCTGGCTCGGAACGATTCAACCAATGCGAAGAGTTAGCAAAGAAATTGATTGCTAATGAGAGTCCTTACACTGCCGACATCGAAAAGCACCAGGAGCAGCTAAGGTATTGCTCTTTTTTTTAAACATTCTACAATGTTTTTGTGTACTTGAATTTCCCAAATTAGAAATAGAATCTCTGTTACTATCTTCAATTTTAATTATTTTTATCGTGAATAACATTCAATGTTTCTTACAATGTGAACTATACTACCCGTTTTGTTTCAATGTTTTTCAATCCCATGATGCAATAAATTGAAAATTGATTTCTTTCATTTGATACTTACATTTCAATAATTATTCAACACTATACAGTAGCTAACTGGATATGATGTCATTTCAGATGTGGGATGTTTTTTGCGTGGTTTTAAAGATGTGCTGAATAAATTGTAATAATTTTTGTTATTCAATGAATTTTCTTTAATAACTTCAAGCATGTCAAGTGTTTCTAGTTTTGAGTTTGTGTTACTAAATTGAGATGGTGTTTGTTTGCTCATTCCACTTTTATCCAAACGTTCTTTCATTGGTGATTTTGATTGCATGAAGAACTGTCATACTTGGAGGCAGCTTTGAGAACTTTTTTATTTTAGTTTCTCCAACTTTTCAAGTTGGATGATAAAAATAATTTATCAAAACGAATTTCCAGTTATGAGTCTATAAATTAGTTTGGTTAATATTATATAAATGAATGACTTTGAATGTACCAGTTTATGCTTGATTTCACCAAAGTGTATAAAGTATATGAGTGCATAAGTTCATTTGATTGCAAATTGACGTTGCATGACACATGCTTATTCGTGTGCACTAAATAGTGAGTAAAATGTAAACTAATTAGCATAAAAATTATTTATAAATCGATTATAAATTAAAATTTCTGATCATACCAGTAAACCTTACTTCCATTTTCTCTTTTATAAGAGTTAATTATTTTACAATAATAATTGATTACATATTTCAAGAAACTTAGTCACAAGTTTTTCAATATAAAGAACTATATAATTTTAACAAGTTACTAGAACCTCTGATAAATCAGTCAACGAATTTTACAAATATCAAAATCAGTTATCCGATAGAAATTATATTGAGAAAACAGATTTTTCTGCGCTTGAATAATTTTTATCCACTTTTCAATATAAAGAATGTTTCAACTATATAATTTTAACAAGTTACTAGAACCTCTGATAAATCAGTCAACGAATTTTACAAATATCAAAATCAGTTATCCGATAGAAATTATATTGAGAAAACAGATTTTTCTGCGCTTGAATAATTTTTATCCACTTTTCAATATAAAGAATGTTTCAACTATATAATTTTAACAAGTTACTTGAACCTCTGATAAATCAGTCAACGAATTTTACAAATACCAAAATCAGTTGTCCGATAGAAATTATATTGAGAAAACAGATTTTTCTGCGCTTGAATAATTTTTATCCACTTTTCAATATAAAGAATGTTTCAACTATATAATTTTAACAAGTTACTTGAACCTCTGATAAATCAGTCAACGAATTTTACAAATATCAAAATCAGTTGTCCGATAGAAATTATATTGAGAAAACAGATTTTTCTGCGCTTCAATAATTTTTATCCACTTTTCTCCATTTGAACTATTTTAATAGTGAGAGCCTTTTCAGCATATATACAGTAATTATTTTAATATCTGTATCTACTGCACTTTTCTAATTGCACCAATTTCCTTCTAGTTGTTTGGTTTGTTTTGTCTATACTTTGGTGATGGGTGGATTTGCTTTTTTGGTGTTTGTGATTGACTAGAAGATCCGGCTCGCCTCTCAATCAGACTCCTGAACACGACTTTCATCGTCAGGTGTTGGAGAAGCATGCTGAAATTCGGTGAGACTTTGATGGCTGTTTTTTTCTTCCCCCATTGTGTTTCTACACTTTTTTTCAGGGTGAAGCCCACATAGGTCTGAGACCTGTGCGTGGGTAATGAGTTGGATGATGGTGATTGATGAGTTGGACCTACATTTTTAGGTGGGTTCCGAACCACCGGGAAGTGATTTTACAGCAGAGAACAGTGTCTTTTTGCTGGCCAATCTAATCGGTCACCGTTACGAACAGGACCTACGAGAACGAAGCTTATCTCTCTGATTGAACAGATACCTGCTACGGCTCGCGGCTATCACTTCCCCTATTAAAACCCTATTAAACCCACAACCTATTAAAACCTATTATCTTTTTGGTCACAGTTGATCATTCGATCTAAATATCTAAATGGAAAGTTTTATTTCTGTTTATTGTAAATAGTTTACCGCAAGTAATTTTTATCCTCACTTTGAAGATTATTCTTGAGATTTGTGTCTCGTTATTCTGCATGCTTTTGAGTTCATAAGATTTATTTATTTATTGCAAATCATTGGTGACATTGGCTGGAAGTCACAATGGCCACTCCAACAAACACACAAAGGATCTTAGCATCAAAGGATAAAACAAAAATATAAAAAGTTAATATAAAACAATACAGCGTAAAGAAGAACAAATTGTTTACATATAAATTCACTTGAAAGTGACATTCATATTTTTTACATTTCCTTCGTACAAACAAATAAACCTGCAAATATAATTTCCCTTAATCTGATTGAACTTGATTGTTTTCTCTAACAGAGAATCGTGGCAACAACTGCTAGCTTTACTGGAGAACAGAGAACAGAAATTGGCTGCTGCGGGCGAAATACACAGATTCCATAGGGATGTGGCCGATGCTCTATCTCGTATCCAGGACAAGGAAGCTGCCCTCTCTGAGGATCTTGGCCGTGATTTGAACTCAGTGCTGGCGCTGATCAGAAGACATGAAGGATTCGAGAACGATCTTGTAGCGTTGGAAGCTCAGTTACAGGTATTCTATTCATACATGAGCTTAGAACGTTTGTAGTGATAATAATAAGCGTATGGCTTTTAATGGAGGGGAGACCCTTACGGGTAGTGATGTAAATTAATGAATGAAAAATGTTGTTCTTACGGCCGGTTGCACGGAAGCTAATTAAATTTAATCTCCAAAGAATGGCGTCATCCTACGGAAATTAAACTTAATGGAAAGAATTAAGTTGCACAAAGGACAATTACAAGCGATACTCCGATTAGGTTGACCGGCCTAAAAGATATTTAACCGGCCGATCACCGAAGATTAAATCTCACTAATGCCCGTCAAGTTACATTTTTAGGTGTATCAGAACAAGGAACTGCAAATTAGGTCGTAGGTGTTAAAAGCCTTTCCAAATGAATAACATCTATTAAGAATACAATAATATTCCGATATTTGAATAATGATTAAATAATTCACAATGAAATGATTCTAAATCATCTTTTTCTCAACTTGATAATCAGCTGTTGATCAAATTACACATTGTGCCCGTTCGGTTAACGAAAATCAACTATTGGATCTTTGTGCAACATAAATAAAACCGTTACTCTTACGACGGTAAGTTAACTGACATTAAACTCTTTATTTAATTGGCCGGCCGATCCATTCTAAGAAGAGTCCATTCACATTTTAATTCCCAGCTCTCTTTTCGTGTTCCAATTTCTAAGCTGAAGTACGGAGATCAGAGGCAAGTACTTTCAATACTAACGATTATAAGTAACTGTTCTGATTTGATGGAGTCAAGGTAATTAGAAGAAAAGAGATTACTCTGTAAGTAGCTGCTTCAAGCCATTAGTCTGAAACCTACTCATCTCTATTTTCCGTACTCATTGTGACACTCCAGTGACTACCATGAAATATGACCAAACTTCATGTATGAATGCAAAATAGAAAAAAAATTAAAGATCAATGTAGTATGGAAAAATAATCCGAGTTGTCTAGATTAATTGATTAATAGATCGCAGTCATTCATATTTTGGTTGCTAGACTAGTTAGCGCCCCACTCATAATTTCGGTAGTGAGATGCCATAATTATAAGCAAAATGTTGTACTAGATATATTCTTCACTTATTATATACCATCATTCTCTTTTCTTTTTTCTCTTCTATTTCATAAGTCCGTTGTATCATTTGTTTCCTAGTTATTCATTTTTCTTTTTACTTCTTTTTTGCTACATAAATTTCATGAGTTATGTTTTATCATTAGCAAATCTTTTTTGTCTTTTAATTAATCATTATAGTTTATTTCAACTATAATTACTTAATGTAATTTAATATATATTTTTAGTTATATTTATTAGTGTTTGCCATAGACCTGGAAACGTAAAATGTTTTAAAGAAATATCAAATTTTTAGTGTTTGATGGGTTAGACACATGGGTTGGTCTAAATCATTAGGATTTAGATAGAATATACAATGACAATGTACAAAATGATAAATTTACTTCATTCAGTGTGCGTTTGGCTAGCGGCCTATATTTTCAACATTTCTTCCACTTATTAACTTCTTGAGATTATTTTTATCAGCATTGTCTTTTTTCATGTGTATTCTATCTCGTTTACGTAGGTACTTGTGGAGGATGCGGTGCGACTACAAGCTCTGTACCCAGGCAACAATGCAGTGCACATAGGTGAGCAGCAAGGCATCGTTGTTACCCAGTGGAGTGCTCTGCAGGAAAGATCCGCGCACCGCAGAGAAATGCTACAAGCCAGCTGTGATTTGCACAGATTCTTGGCTCAGGTAACTCAAAGATATGGTTTTTATAATATCTCAAGAACAGCAATAAAAACTCCAGATTCTTGACAATTATTCATCCTATGGCATCGATATAAAATAATGCTTTAAAATTATTTTCTTTCTGACTCATATTGATAAGAAATAAGTAGGTCAAATACAGGCACTCTTTCATAATAAATGTTCAAAAATCACATTCATTAACAGTCTAGCGTCTAGCCTTTTGAACGTTTATTAGTTATTTGTTTCTACCGTCTTTGCATTAATGAAGCATATAACATATTCATAATCAATAAGATTCAAATAAATTTATAATAGAAACGGCGTAATATAGTTCAGGCAGTTACGACATTCTCAATCTCAATAAAACTAATATAACATCTCGTATTTGGTGGATATTTTATTTTTTTATTTAAAGTAACTATTTGAACTATAGTATAATATCTCCTAAGGTGGTTATGAGTCAGCAAGTCTTATATCATTACTTTTGCAATCTCAGTTACAACATTGCAATTGACTCATATTTGTTCTGAGCTATACCTTTAATCTTTACATTTTGAGCAATGGAAATACGAAAAGTAGTGAAGATTTGTGAGGTTACATTGTGTAACGTACTTGTGCTCATTAGAAGTAATAGCTACCTGTTTGCCTGACATTTCAATCGAAAAACCCCTGGATTAAGGGTAGAGATATCCATATGTATGGAACAAGAGGGAGAGAAAATGCTAGACTAGAAGCTCATAGAACAACATGTTATGAGTCAAGTCCAAGCTATATGGCCAAAACAATATTCAATGCGCTTCTTGTGGAGCTTAAAGAGAAATCAAGAGGGATCTGAGAAAATTGCTGATTAATGAGAGTTTTTATGAAATACATGAATACCTTCTGAGAAGGAATACTTAAATTTAATTTAATTTGAGACTTACATGTATGAAATTCTTCTATGTATAACTGTTACTTTATTCTTGTGATAACTTGTATTCTTTTATAAATGAATTGTTTGACTATTACTTAAATTGTACTAGTTACAATGTATAACATGTAATAAATATGAATATGTATATAGCAATTAAAATAATTTTTCATTATTTTTTTTATAAATTAAATTATTACAGATCTTTTAGGGGGCCTTTTTACTCAGGAAGAATTATCACATTTCCTGTTGCATGTTCTATCCTTGACTAACTTGCTTCGTTGTTGTGCTGCAGGTTAGAGATTTGACCAGCTGGGCGTCCAGTTTGCAAAGTACGATGATGGCTGAGGAGAAAGTGAGGGATGCAGCCAGCGCCCAAACGCTGAAAGCTGAACATGAAGCAGTCAAGGCGGAAATCGAAGCCAGAGAGGAGACATTCCGCCAGGTCATGGAGCTGGGAGAGGCCATGGTACAGGCCAACCACTATGCTTCGCAGGTACATACTCTATTCACTATGAAGTTTAATTCTGAACCTTTAAGGCTTCCGATTACATTAGATTGACTTTTCATGTGAAATGGAACTACTCCATGTGATGATAACATACTATACAAAATGCAGTATTACCATAACTATATTATTATATTATACACACATTTTTCATTTGTATTAATTATTCAATAGGCAAATGGCTTTATTATCACTTACCCGATGGTTCAGAATCCACCTAAAATAGTAGGTCCATCATGTTCCTCATTGCTTGGCTTAAACGGCGAAATGGAACTACCCGTAAGGGTCTCTCCACCAATTAAAGCCATACGCTTATTTTTATTATTCGACAAATCAAGAATTTTGTATTGAAATGAAGAGAACATTCTTGGAGCTGGTGATGTTTTGCATAGGGCAAAAGTTTTGAAAAAAAGCGAATATTTCTTTCTTATCTCAGCATTATCCTTGGAGTGAGAAATTGCTCCTAAAGGCGGAAGAACTTCGCAGTCAACGGCATAGGATGGAGAAGGCAACGGGAAACCACTCCATCAAAGATCAAGCAAGATATCCCAAGAATTAGCAACACAACATGCCAGAAGGAAAGCTGACAGAAGGACGGAGTGGCATGGTGCTGCCAACCAACCTTCGGGTTGATAACCAAGGAAGGATCTCGGCATTCTAAAAACAACTTATCTATTCTTTTCTTCTTCACTTTTGTTATCATTGTTGTTTTCTGTGGTGTTGCATGTATTTTTACTTCAAATATCAAAAATGAATGCAAAATTTGAAGATTACTCCACTTGTAAGTGAAACTAAAAATATTGGAATTTTTAGAGAAATATTGTAACTCGAAAACAAGGTAATGGGCCAACAACTACATATGTTTCATAACTGAATGCATGATGTAATTGTCAATTGTTGTGTGTGCTGACCTGAGTTATTAATCGTACTAGCTTATTATTTTTGTTGATTTTCGTTATCGCTTTTTACAGGAGATTCAGGAGAGATTCGGCCAGTTGCTGGAGGAGAGACAGCGCCTGCATTCAGCCTGGCAACACAAGAAAGTTCATTTGGATCAGCTGATCGACCTCCACTTTTTCTTGCGTGATGCAAAACAAATTGACACCCTCTGCGGAACTCAGGAGGCCAGCTTGGCCGGCATTGATTTCGGTTAGTTGAAGCTCACAGTTACATCTATTAATTGTCTTTCACAATCATTGGTTTACCCAAACCACAACACAATGATTTTTTCAGTTCCAATACAAGAAATCTCGCTTTATAATTCCCCACTAGCATTTGTCCTACCAAGGGATTTATAAAAATAGTTATGAGAACAATTAATCGTTTAGAGAATTTATTTTGAAGCAACATTTAACATTACTGATATCATTGTCAACAGCATTGTCCTTGGCAGGTCACAAAAAGCATAATCAAGGACATTCTTCTTAAAATTGGCATTATTTATTTATTGAATACACACACAATTACAACCAATAGAGACTTACAGATTAACGCCAAAACAATCTATTGAATGTGTAGTGTACAATCTATAAATTTTAATTTATGTAGAAAGCAAACAAAAATGCATGAAAACCTGTATTCAAGGCTACATACTTGGTTAAAACTAACATTCTTCTGTGGAGTAAAAAAACATTCTTAAAGTGTTGAACAGAGTTTAAATTATTCATCATTTCACATCAGAATTGCAACAACAAACAATAGATCAATACAATTTTTTAGTACAAGTATTAATATTTTCAAGAAATTTGTTCAACTGTTTTTGAAGGCTACCCGATGAAGCTAATATTTATATTGAGGTGTTATTGGGAATTTAATTAATTGAAGTTCAACAAGATACTAAAAATTCAAATAAATATCAATATTTCTGGATTTCGAAATGGCGAGGTGGAATTACCCCGTGAAATCTCCCCACCAATAAAAGCCATAACGCTTATTATTTTTATTTGTTTAAATCGATGTACGAAAGATTAAACAATGTACAATTTGACAATTAGCCTACTATTCACATTAAAACCCTTTTGAACCTGAATATTAATGAACCCGTACATTGTAGAACCCTAATAAATTACGATTCGGACTTTTCATATTAATGAACAGAATAACCCGAATATTTTAGAACCCAGATAAATTACAATTCTGACTTTTGTTCCAGGGGATTCAGTAGATGAGGTAGCAGCACATGTGAAGAAACATGACGCGTTTGAAAAGCTAATGATCACCCAAGAAGAAAAAGTACAAGCTCTGCAGGAACACGGTGATAAACTGCTTGCTCAGAATCATTTCGAGCGCAACCTGATTTCGCGTCGCCTTTCAGAGGTGGTCGCGCGACGTGCAGCTGTCAAAAAGCTTTGTGCCGCTCGCAAACAAAGATTGGAAGACGCTCTGCTGCATGCTCAGTTCGTCAGAGATGTTGCTGAGGTAAGCACTTTTGTTACTTGGCATCAAGTTGTGCTTTAAAATCTCTCAATGTTAAACATGCATTACAAAAGATACAGAAACATTGCAATGAAGCATACACTTATTAAAAGTGAATAATTGACTGTTAGAGGGAAAACCCCTCTATATTAACAGACTTGAGGAAAACTTGTCTTTTGCTGTACGTACTTGCATTCAAATTTAATGTTTTCTCACAGTTATTTTAATTTCTCTTGCTCCAAGTGTGCTACTTCATTGACCTTGTGCAATGCTTTCGTTGTTTATTTTTTTATTTTTGAGTGCATCCAAACAACATTTTAAATAAACACAACGAGCTTGGAATAAAAAAATGGTTTAAAGAATGATCTATTAAAGTTGATGTAGTTTTTTATCACTTTGCAGTCCTCACATGAATCAGATTGTAATAATTTCAGCACTCGTCCAATTAATAAACTAGCTGTGTAGAGAATTAATCATACGTATTATGTATTCTATAATTAAGTATGTACTCTATAATATTATATAATTCGATTATTTATTCTATTGTAAACATAATATGTAATTGGTTCTAAACAAATTGCTGAATTGTTTCTTTTTTTAGGCTGAGTCATGGATAGATGAAAAACAGAAGAAACTGGAAGTGGAAGCCAGTAAAGGAGAAGTTTGCAGTCTTGAAGATAAAATAAAGAAGCTTCAAAAACATCAGGCCTTCCAAGCAGAGCTCACTGCCAATCAAGGACGGATCACTACCATCAAAGACAAAGGTGAATGAATCTCATTACTTTGATGATTGAACTTGAAGTTTGTTTGTTTTCTTGCTATTTATTTTTATTTGGCAAATAAAAAGCTCATAAGAATTAACCTAAGTTAACTGTTTTTTGCTAAACAATAATTACACTCATTAGAGCCTGATTCCAATTCTTAAAATGATCACAGTATGTCGATTACACAGCTTTGTACTATTTTCATATGTCCTACCCTTGCAAATCGAATTATTATGAAATTGATCCATTCAATCTGAATCTGGGTAATAACTTATCTCAGGGGTCATCCCTTTTCAACTGCAGTAGTCATTCATAGTTCATTTTTTGGGTTCTTTTCTCTTTTGAAATGTAATATAGTATAAAATTTCCTTTTAAATGCTACAATCTTAATGATACTTGAGATCTCTGCAATATTTAATGAAGTTAAAGTTTGTATATTTAGCAATTCAATAATCACATCCTCTTTCAAAAATATCCTTTTATCCTCGATTATTATCACTTTTTTATTTCCAATTCATTTTCAAGACTATAATCAAGATAATGTTACAAGTTTCGAAAATGTTTGATAATACGTATGACAGGCCATTTTTAATTTGAGTCGCTGTGTATTTTGTATTATAATATTGAATATAATTTATTTTTGATAGAAATCTACTTATTCTTTCTTTGTGTCTTGAGATACAGAACGCAATTCATTAAACTTATTTCTTCATTTTTCAATAAAAAGAACACTTCAAATCTGGTTTATTACAATGAATTTATCGAATTCAATTAGTGATACCTTTCAGGTGTCATGCTTGATAAAAATCTCAGCTATTGGAAATCTATTACTTCTTTATTCATGCCTTGATATACAGAAAATAATTTATCAAATTTATTTATAAATTGCGTTTATTTCAATCAACTGATCAAACTCATTCATTGTTTCCTTCCAGGTGACATGCTTCTTGAGAAAAGGCTCAAGCTTCTTGGTTCAAGAAAAAAATCAATTCACTATTTATAAATTAATTTATTCATAAATTGCTTTATTTATAAAGGCTCAAGCTTCTTGGTTCAAGAAAAAGAAACTCAATTCACTATTTATAAATTAAGTTTATTTCAACGGACTAATCAAATTCATTTATCAATTTTCTCTTTCCAGGTGACATGCTTCTAGAGAAGAAGCACAAGGGTTCTAGAGAGATCAAAACGGCACTGGACCGACTGTTGACGGCGTGGCGCAACCTGCTGCAGGAGTCGAACAACAGAGGCCGCGGCCTGGAAGAGGCTCAGGACATTCTGGAGTTCAACAACCAGGTGGAAAAGATCGAGGCCTGGATCAGGGACAAGGAGATGATGGTGCAGGCCGGCGATATGGGCCGAGACTACGAGCACTGCCTTGCCCTGCAAAGAAAGTTGGATGATGTCGACTCCGATATGCGGGTTGATGATTCCAGGATCAAGGCCATAAACTCATTGGCTGATAAGCTCATCAGGCAAGGACGAAGTGATACAAGGGCTGTGCAGCAGAGGCGGGAACACTTCAACAACAAGTATGCACTTGCACTTCTACTTTGTTTCGAATCTGTAGTCTATTTATTTATTTCAATAAAGGCAATAGGTTATCTCTTCCTTTACAACAATGATATTACAGAATAAAAAATTAAAGTAGTTAGAAAAATAAGAGCATTCACAAAAATGATATTACAAAATAAAAACAGAATTATCTAAATCCAATTTTCAATCTGTACTTCCTTTAATTAAAGCACAAATTCAATGAGACCGTTTTTCTCTTAAACTATTATGGTCTATATCTGTTGTGTTATACATTTCACCCAAGAACCAGTTTTAGACGCTTGTGTACATTATCAGCAAGAAAAAAATATTTTTAAAACTTTTTTCAAAAATTCAAAAATCCCCTTTAATATTCCCTATTTATAATAATCATAATCACCTCTCTTGCCTTTAATATTATTCATGTTATTCATATAGAAGGAACACTATTCATTGTTCATGTTGAGATTTTTCTTAAGGCCTCTCTCTTGAATGCCTTTTGTAAATTGCGTGGGGTAACTTCAGAGGATGAAATTTCTCATAAGGAAAAATAATAATAACTCTATCTATATATCTTTTGTGGCCGCACCTTGATTTTTAATTCTTTTCTCACCAGAAAAACAACTTTGTTCAGGGTAATTGATAACAAAATTTAAAATATAGTTCTTACAAAGTAATTATTATTTACAATTATCAGTAAAAGCGAAAAAATTAAGATTAAATTTGCAGTTGCTGCGAATACTAGTTAGCCTAGTACTGGTGAAGATAGTTTATAAATTGTTATGCTACAAACGTTGCTGAAAATATTATTACTTCCAACAATATAATTTGTATCATTTCTAATGAATAATAAGACGAAGTTGTCACAACCACATTTATTGAAAACAGTGAGATATTATTTATTGTGGTTGTGGATATCTTCCACAATATCACCTTTACCACTACAAGGAAAGTATGTCATTTATAGATGGAGAGCACTGCAGGGCGCTCTTGGCGAGTACAGAGAACACCTATCTGGTGCCCTTGAAATACATTCGTTCAATAGAGACGTCGACGACACTTCGCAGCGAGTGGCCGAAAAAGCAGTGGCCATGTCCAACGAAGACACCGGCCGCGATCTCAGCGCCGTTGAACATCTACAAAGAAAGCAAGATGCTCTCGAACGCGACATGACTGCTATTGATGGCAAATTAAAGGTAAAGTACCGATCTCACTAGATGTCAAATCTGCAATAAATGAGAAATCAATCTGTAAAATGATCAATTCAGTTTGTCAAAAAAATGCAATTAACTGACCATAGCACATTAAATAGTTCTTCAATACATTTTAAAACAGTCATTCCAAAAAGAGTTTGTTGGTCCAAAATAGTTTGATTTGGATGGAAATAATAATAGCTCTGTATCTATATATCTATTGTGATCAAGTTCTTAAGAAATCTTCTACTATGTGTTACTTCTACATTTTCTTCTTTTTCATTCTGTTTCTTCAAATCTTAATTTTTTTCTAATTTTCATTTTTGCTTCATTAGACTAAATCATTTTCACCCTTACTGACTCATACCTGCGCTCTGGGAAACCTTTGTAGATATTATTATTTTTCTCTGTAGTACTTTTTACCTGTTTTCTTTATGTAAATATTGTTACTGAATTTGTAATGGTGATTTTTTAAAAAGTGAATTTGTATTATTTCGAGGATAAAAAATTGATTGATTGATTGATTGATGAAATAATAGGTTTGGAACCCACCTAAAACTGTAGGCCCAACTCATCAATCACCATCATCCAACTCACTACCCACGCACAGGTCTCAGACCTGTGGGCTTCATCCTCAGAAAAAAAATATCCTCTTTCCTTTTCATAATCTTATTCTCATATCACTACTTAATAAATATAATTATATCCATAAAAGTCATTGTTATAATTTACTGAAGTTTGTTTATTCTATTCTATTCATCAATCTATATTCTGTGGTGATTTCATTCTAATGCCACATTCATTGTCTTCTCTAATTCTTGTGAATATTCATTCCATTTTTATTCTTGTACTTCCATCTCTATATTTGTATATTCTTCTTTTTTCTTTCATTATTCAAAGCCAGTCATTCTTTTTTCATTGAGTGTGGTAGTGACAAAATTTGTCTTTGTAAAACTATATACTGCTATTTAATTTTCAAATTGAGTAAACTGAATTTTTCTTGTTAATTAGATAAAACATTGTATAAATTCAGTGAATTTTTGAGCTAGCTAGTTTGAGCGGCTAGGAACTTATAAGAATTTCACAGCATTTGCATTTTCAACTGTTAAATCCATAATTTTTTATTTATTGATTAAAGTTAATGTAAATTCTGCTTTTTATTAGCATTATTATGAATGTTGTTTAAATGATAAGTACTACGGTGAAAATGAAATAATGTTATGGTAATTTCATTACGACGAATCTATTGTTATGAAACCTAAAACATTGTAGAATTAAGACATTGAGCTACCATTATGAGTATTTTGTAATGCTCTTGAAGACCTCAAGGGTTGCTGCTGTAAATATGTATTTATCAAGTATTATTTATTACTCTCCAAACATCTACATCACCAATAAAAATTTGAATCAATGTTTTTTTTATCCCATCATATTTTTATTGTTGATTTATTTTTAAGAATCGTGAAATTTATCACCAATAAAATAATTCACAATTTTGCATTAGGAATAGTCAATAATTTACAATTCTATGTAAAAGTCATTACATAAAAGCTAATAATAATTGGTAAACTTTGTTGTCAGTTCGGGTACAAAAATACATTAGGGTTGGCAAAATTGGTCAAATCGAACGTTTTCACTTCTAACCAGGCACAACTGGCAATTCAACTCCTCAAAAGGATTATTTAGGTAATTTTATTCATTGGTTATCCTATTTCATGATTGTTTGCTCTGTTAATTTCTTTATAAAATTAATTTCAAGGCAATGAACTTGTAGGAATTTTACAGCTTTGTTGTAACTTTATGACTGGAGTTCTTTTCAAAAATACATGCATTGACTTGTCATCACCGTTAGAGCTATGCTCCACATAAATGCGGTCTCTCATGGCAAATAGTGATAACTGTGTACCAATTTTGTATTAGGAATCGTCAATAATTTACAATTATCAATTCATAATTTGGGATAATGTGATTTTGGACACAGGAGCACGACGTTGAGTGCAAGCGACTGGTGCAGAAGTACCCGGACATGGCGTCGCCTATTAGGGCGATGCTGGTGGAGGTGCAGGACAAATGGCGGCAGTTGCAGAGCGCTGGCCGGGCGAGGAGGGAGCGGCTGAACGGCGCCTACACCAAGCACAAGTTCAAGGCCGACCTGCGCGAGTTGGAGCTCTGGGTGGTCGACGCCATCAAGCGCATTCACTCGTCAGAACTGCCTGCTACCATTGCCGAGGCGCAAGCTGCGCTGCAGTTGCATCATGAACGCAAGGTAGGTTCACACACGGGCTTCACCATCGGGGGGGGGGGGTGAACCCCCCCCCCCCATTTTTGGGACTATTGTTTATGTCCATTGAGCTATAATACTAACTGGAGTCAGCACTGACTAGAGTTATTGGCCAGAATATCGCGTCGTCTAATTTTGTCAAGTTGGCAATAAGTTGGGGGTAAACACCGAGCTGAAAAACAATCTAGAGGTAATAATAATTTCAATTCAATTTATTTCTCAAATATAAACAAGCAGTTTCATATACACTCAGCTGATCACAAAACTCGATTTTAAATTAAATGTGCGCCCATGGTGTTGTCTAATTTTGTTTAGTTGGCACTTAGGTGGGGATTTTTAGACGGCACGCTTCGTTCTCAATCAGTGTTACCTCCAGTATAGTATTATAAACACTGATTATGTCCACCTCAATACTTATGGTCAAAGTTCATGTCCCCCTCATATAAAATGTTCAAAAATATAAATTTGTCATCAATCGAGAAACAGTATAGTGATTCATTTTTATGGATGGACCCGTATTCATATGATTTCGTCATTAAAACTGCCAATATTATTGCTACTTCATCATTATCTTAAAGCTGAAGTTACAATTTCCATTTTATTACAATATTGCTGTGAGGTGGTAATATTGCTAGGTAACGCACAGTCCCCATATAAAAAGAATGCTACTTCGAAGTTAGTGCCACTTCTTATTGATAGAGACTCTTGACATACTGCACACCAAAATTGCAGAGCAATATTTGAAACAATAATGTAACATATTATTAATTTATATCTTGATGTCAATCTAATTTTTAATAGGGATGGCAGAAGTTGTACATGGAAATAAAATGTGTTTCAAGCTGTCTTCATGCACTGATGAACTTTTACAAAACTCGCCTTAAATTTGGAATTTTATACATTTTGACCTGATTAGTGGCGTAACTATTGGGGGTTCAGGGGGGGGGGGGGTTAGATCCCCAGGCAGATGTCTTAAGTATTTTTACAAGCTTTAAAAGAAAGTGGAATTTATTTAGGTGAATTTTTCATTCATTTTTACCTTGAATTTGTAGGGAAATATCAGACTGCCAAAATTAAGAATCTGTAGAAGACAAAAAAATGATCTGCCAGGATGCTTTAGCCTAAAATATTCTAAAAAATTATAAAACTTTTTGACAAATTATCCATTTTTGCAATAGATTTGCTTGAACCACTTCAGGACTTTCAATTTTGATGTATTGAACTACTCAGTTCTGCTGTATTTGATCCTCTGGATAAAGGAAATAAAGCTGATTTCATATCTAAAATCGCTGGAAATACCTCGAAGCCCCATAATACTCATGTATATTCTCCTCCTTTCCCTCCAGTTGTGTACTTTGTAGTGCGAAGAGCCCCCCCCCTTCCGTTCCATGAACACATTATGGTCATCCCCCCTTCTCCAGACTAACCCAATGAACCTAATTTCTTAATGATTATATCTTGAATTGAAATCCATATTAAATTTCTTTAGCCTAAAATCTAAAACATTATAGTCCTTTTTTTAAGACCTAATGAGTATTAGGTGTATTTTCAGGTCTAAAAAGGGTATTTTTAAAGGTATAGTTCATAAAAATTCTCTGTAAGAGTGCCCTTGTGAGCTCTCTGTTATATTTCTTTTAATGATTAATAAGACTCAAAGCAGTCACAACCACATTTATTGAGAACTGAGTCTCACGGTTCTCAATAAATGTGGTTGTGACTACTTCAAATCTTATTATTCATTATAGATATATTCCGCAATATCACCTTTGCACTTCAAAGAAAGTAATATTTTTTCCCTAGCTACCCCTCCGCTTTCAGTTGACTTTCTCCAGTTTGCTTTCGACCCTCCTCCCACTTCAACCTTCAACACATTCGTTTTTCCATGAACCTTGGAATGATGCTCCTATCTTTTGTAATTTGTAAGGAATTAATGGTTGATATCTCTTCCTTCTTTTTGAATAGCAATGTATGTATTAAGACTGGCAGTTTTATACTGAACCCCATGTCAAAAGTAGTAAAGCTGTATACAGAAAATGATGTAAGAAGTCTTATTCATTTGTTTTAATGATTGTAGGCAGAGATAGACGGCCGACAAGAGACGTTCAAGGCGTTGAAAGAGTGGGGCCTGCGGCTGAATCCGGCGCCCGAGGAGGAGTTGGCGCGGCTGGAGGAGTTGCGCCGCACGCTGAGCGCCGCCTGGGAGGAGCGACGCGCCAAACTCAACCAGGCGCATCAGCTGCAACTGTTCAGGGAGCGGGCTGACCAGGCCGACAACTGGCTCGCCAACAAGGAGGCCTACCTTAACAACGAAGATCTTGGCGTGAGTAACACATTATTTTAGTCGACTTTTTTCAATTCTTCACATAGCAAGTAATTGCCTAGTCTATTATATAGTACTAGCAGGTCGCAGGGTTCAATTGAATCTCGGTTCCTAGAACGTGACATCGTGACAACTTATTTACAAATTCAATTTAATGGTCTATTTCTTCTCCTTCTTCAATCCAAAGACAAAGAATAGCAATCTATTGTACTAGAATAGAAAACTTAGAACAAAGCAAGAGATAATTCAGCCGATAAGAGATCAAGTCAAATAAGAAGGTTCTTTGCTACGACAAATGTTTCGGGGTAGGTTTGCCATTCTCAACAATACATATTATGTCGTGAAAACTGTCATACAAAGAAGTCATTTGAATTGGAAATAATATTAAGATTTATTCTAAATCATAAATTAATTAAAAATAAAACGATGACTTCCCGTCTTAATCCAGTGGTGTCCTGGCGCATATTTATGTACGGGGCGCTACTACTTGAAAATATGTATTTATTTTAGTCTGAATGTAATGCCTAAAATTGTTGAATAAATTATTATTGATTGGTATGCCATCATCAATGATATTCCATCATAAATAATCTCTTACCCAATAAAAAAATATGCTTAGAACTGATATATTTATTTCAAACGTTGAAAACGGTGTAGCTTTTTAAACGACTTCCATAAAGGAGGAGGTTCTCAATTCGACATGTTTTTTAATATAATTGTCAAAGTTTGGTGATTGTACTGAGAACTATGATGCTATATTTATTCAATATTCATTATTCAATCAAAATCTGTTTATTGCAGGATTCACTTTCGGGAGTTGAAACTCTGCTGCGTAAGCACGAGGCGTTCGAGAAGACAGTGCTGGCGCAGCTGGGCACAATCGAGGAGTTGGAGAAGTTCGGCAGTGAGCTATCGGCTGATCAGCACTACGACACGGCTGGCATCAGCAGTCGGCTGCAGGCAGTCACTGCACGTCGCGACCGGCTCAAGGATAGCTGCAACCTGCGAAGACGGCGGCTGCATGAGTCCAGGCAGCTGCATCAGTTCCTCAGGAACATGTATGAGGTAAGAACCTAATACCGCATTTGAAGAGGCATTCAAATCGGAATTTGGTGTTGAAGTTAATCAAGATATTCAATTATAATGAAATCTGTACTTCTCGCCAAGTAATTAGGCGACTCAAAGAAATAGTGGTGTTGCAAAAAAAGCGTTTAAATGTGTTGGTATGATGCCAAAAAGTAATTATTCATCGTCTATTTTAATGTTCCGCAAAACAGGTAAACCTTTCAAGGATAAGTCATATTTACTGTATTATGTAATTAGCTTCTCCATGTCTTAAAATCTTACTTCATTGTATATTGTCTATCATTCTCATTGATCTTGTTAGAAACATGCACATGAAAGAATCAGAAAACAATAAGTCATATAGTGTATGGCACTATTACTTTTAAAATTATTACATCAATTGAAAACTATTAGAAATTATTGTACATATAATTGTCAATATTATTTATTTATTTTTTGTGACAAATTTACAAAACTGCTCCCTTCACAAATTTTGAATATGTTCCATTATACTCATTGTTTCAAAGTTGTTTGAATAAATGTTATCCAATTTTTATGTATGAGATGGTTAATGAAATCAAAAGAAAACTTAGAAGAAAACATAGAAGAATGTTTTCCCAAGGAATTGAACAAATTGCTTTAACATTAATAGCACAATTTTTAATTTCTAGGAAATTCTAGAATTATTTTATTTATCTAATGGCTATTCCTCTATTCTTCTGATGAATTGGTTTTATTAGCATGGTAGAATGAGTATAAACTCATTGTTTGAAAGTTGTTTGAATAAATGTTATCCAATGTTTATGTATGAGATTGTTAATGAAATCAAAGGAAACCATTGTTAGAAGAATGTTTTTCCCCAAGGTATTGAACATATTGCTTTAAAATAAATAACACAATTTCTAATTTTTAAGAAATTCTGGAATTTTATTTTATCTAATGGCTATTCCTCCTTACTTCTGATGAATTGGTTCTATTATCATGGTAGAATTGATCGTAAAGACTCTGTTCTCTGATGTAAAATCAATTCCTGGTGGTGCAGAATCTATCTAAAACTGTAGGTTCAAGTAATCAATCATCATCATCATTTATGGATTGAGTGGAAGATTTATGGTCTTGAGTTAGGACTCAAGTAAAGGCATTTTATCTATCATCCAATTCATTACACACGCACAGGTCTCAGACTTCAGTGGGCTTCATCTTCCTATAATAGTCTGTACCGATAAAAGGCATACAATAGAAACTTTTAAGTGGAAATTAACTCACGTTATGGCGTGACGGCCGTTTCACTCTGTTGTCAAGAGCATCATCAGATGACCCACAGTACACTCAGTACTAACTCAGTGAGTTAATTTCCACTTAAAAGTGTTTTTTAAGTTTTTATTACATATTAGTGGAAACAAGATGGATCTTCAACATCACGTTTATTAATATATAATTTTTATTCTTCCATAGGTCGAAGGCTGGCTACTTCAAAAGCAGCAGATAGCCGGTGATGAGAGTTACCGTGATCCAACAAATTTACAAAGCAAAATACAGAAGCACGCAGCTTTTGAGTCAGAACTGGCCGCCAACCGAGGTCGAGTTGGATCAGTGACGTCAGAAGGTGAAGGTCTGATTTCGGCAGGTCATTTCGCCAGCATGGAGATACAGACGAGGCTGGATGAGCTGGAAGCTGCCTGGAGAGCTCTCCAGGAAACAAGTTCTTTGAAAAGGGAAAGACTGAACGATGCCTATCAGGCGTTAGTGTTCAACAGGACGCTTGAAGAATTGGAGGCCTGGATTGATGAAATTGAAGGTCAGTTGCAGTCAGAAGATCATGGAAAAGATTTGGCTAGTGTTGCCAATTTATTAAAGCGACACACATTGTTGGAAAACGATGTTACTAGTCATGTGGAAGCTTGTAGCCAACTGAAAGATACAGCTGCTACATTTCAAAGCTCAAATCATTTCATGAAAGACGAAATACAAGAACGGGCCAATGACGTCATCAACAGATTCCGATCCCTTCAGGAACCAATGCAGATCCGTAGGGATAATCTTGAGGATGCTCTACTCCTCTACCAATTCTTGAGAGATACTGATGATGAATTGCAATGGATCGCTGAGAAAGAACCGGTTGCTGCTTCAAAGGATCTGGGTAACAGTTTGAACACAGTTCAAAGCTTACAGAAGAAGCACCAGGCCCTGGAGGCTGAGATAGCATCCCGCGAACCGGTGGTATCAGCCCTAGCGAGTAGAGCGCAGCAGATGATACGCAGTGGACATTTTTCTGCGTCTAGGATTGAAGCGAGCATTGGTGAAGTGCAGGAAAGATTGGGACAATTGAAGGACCAGGCCAGTGTGCGACGTCTGAGGCTGCTTGATGCTGTCGAGTCACAAATGGTGAGTCATTATTTTGTAGATACCTTATTATTGAGATATAAACTCATTTTATTGTTATAATTTTTCAGTTCTTGGATTTGTTTTTCCATAATGATCTGCGTTGTTATTATTAACTTTTTGTTGTAAATTTAACGACTTGAAGATGAGATTCTATGCCTCGAAAACGTTCGGCCGAATGTGAGTACATTTATTATACAGTCACAATATAAAACTGACTGCAAGTCGTTAAATTTACATCAAAAAGTTGATAATTTTTCAATTTTAAATTTGGGAAATAATTGCCGTTTGCTGAGCGCGGTGTCTGGGCGATTGTGATGTTCAGTCACGAGTGCTGGGAACTGACTTTGGAAGGTTGGCCGGCAAAAAATAACACGCCGAATAACAAGTCTGGTACTCATGTGAGCTTCATCAGCAATAAAAAATATTCTTGGATTTCTTGGATCTGAGTTGTTAATATTAACTTTTTGTAGTAAATTCAACGAATTGCAGTCAATTTTAGTTGTGAATAAATAATATGACTACTCAATTTTTGCAATTCACGACTGCAAGTCGTTGAATTTACTGAAAAAAGTTGATAATAAAAAAGAGTTTTTTAAAATTATTATTAACATTCTTTAGACAGTATGTCATGTACACATGTCATTCAACTCAATACGTGGAGGCTAGAAACTTGATGGGGAGCAAAAAGAATACTTTTCAATGTTAATTTCCTCATTCATATTTTTGTAATTTCTAAAATATGTATTTTAAAAAACACATATTCAAGCTTTCAAGATCTTTATAGTTTTCAATTATCAAGAGATAGCTTGAAAAGCTTATGGCAGGTATCCTAGTGGTTTTCTTTTCTTTATGTCAATGTCAGATATACTCCATTGGTTTTTCAATGTCAGAGATCACTTATGCTTTTTATTGCTGGAAGACTGCTGAATATGAGAATTGAGGAATTCTTGTGCAACGCTTGTTATTAATTGTTGATGAATCTTAGTTCTGTAGTTGCAAGAAATACCTTCAGTCAAACAATTGAATTATTGCTAAAATATATTAATTCAAATGAATTCACACAACTAGGATTCCTAAAAAGTGTAGTACATCTTGAAGAGAAAGTTGCCATATTTTTTTAGTCTTGTCTAATGATAAGATAGCATCCACACACATCATGGTATATTATCCATTTAAATCTTGTCTTTCTTGTACTTGGTTACCAGTAATTTAAATCCCGCTGATTGAGCGTGATTTAGGGATTTCTCCTATTGGTTCTGTTGCATCGATTTACACCGGGTCTGTATACTCTATTATTTCAAAGTCTGTCTTTATGAAATTGAAAGCTGCGAATCCTTTACTTCGTTTACAAAAAGAAAACATCATCTGCACTACGGCAAATAAAGGACAGTTAATTTTGACTGAATCTGTCGTTCTAAAAAGTAAAATAGAATTTTTTTTGGAAGTTTAGATTTCTTATTAGTAACTCTTTATCCGTTTCTGCTATTCTTGGTTCGAATTTTATGGTTTATGGTTGTATGTTGAGTAACTGAGGAATATTATGAAAGCTGAGTAATTCAGTTTCAAAAAGTTGTCAATTTTCTTATTTTTATTACTCATGGATGCTTAAAATGTTTACAGTTTTATGCAGAAGCAAGCGAAGCTGAAGGATGGCTAAGAGAGAAGAGGCCTCTGCTAACATCTCAGGACTACGGCAAGGACGAAGACTCCGTTCAGAGTTTGCTCAAAAAATTGGAAGGTTTGGAAAGAGAAATTTGTGCCTTCCAAAACACTGTCGGCAGGCTGGCTAAACTCAGCAATGGTCTTGTTGAACGAGGTCATTTCGATAGTGACAGAATTGGAAAGAAACAGGTGAGTCATTTATCATTGATATTCTCCTGTCTTGAAATATTTTACAAGACTTGTAAAAGACTTGTAGTAGTCCTTCAAGATAAGAAAACCTTTGCTAAATTGTCAATTATACACTTTGTTACGTCTTTCCTGCTAATTTGCATATGAATCGACGATTCCATTCTCAAATAATAAATTCTATTTAAAATATAGTCTTGGTTTCATTCTTTGCCACGATTGTGTATACTTCATATACTTGACTAATTATTAAATTTACCTGACAGTTAATAAATAATTAGGCTACTTGGGGAATGCAGATTTTTCTGTCTTGAAATTGTATATCCACATTCTTAGTTATAAAGTAAACCTGATTAAATTTCAAATTTTTAAGATATAATTTATGCGTTGTATTTATTATTTGTATTATTATCTATTATTTGTATCCAACCTGAATTACTGCACTCATTTCCCTCTCTGAGCAATAGACAACCTTCCAATTCATGGTATTGGTTAAACAAATAGGGGTAAAATTTTCTCTGTAGTGGCGAAAGTGATATTGTGGAAGGTATCCGTAATGAACAATAAAACGAAATTGTCACAACCACATTTATTAAAAATATTGAGAAACTAGTTTAATAATGGGCCCAAGTTCAACGCTGAAGAAAATGTTGAATTTCTGCATTTGATTGGCAAAGGCAGACAATTGAACATTTTAGAAGCTTTGAAGATAACTAGGTTGGTAAAAAACGATTCCAATACAAGTTTAAATGACCAAATTTATTTTAACCAATTCAATACTACTAACTTGGTTTCATCATAATTCTAGCCTACATTTTAAAAACGGTACTTTCGTGTCTTTCTTGGTTGACCTTGACTGCATTTCAGTGAGCTATTTTTTTAATTTTAAATTGATTCAATTCTAGCCTTATTGTGTATTTTTCTTCTTTGTTGCTTTCTAGATGTTCACGGTTTTTGGTTCTTGATTTGACTCTTATTTTTGCTTTTTACTCCTCTCACCAAGGGGCGTGACTTGTTATTGCCTTCAGCCAATCACAACCTTCAATGAAGGTCAGGTTCTTTCTCGCTTAGCCGATAGCACAGATTAAAGAACCAGATCGATCACGTCGCTTGCGGATTTCCTAGTTGATGATTTAATTCAGAGATAGCGCCACGCGTCAATGATTTCAACACGGGGAGCAGCACTGTTGCAGTGCGGGAATACTTGAATTGTCGGCACTCTACGGATAGAAAACTCATCCACGGGGAGCAGCACATGTTGCAATGCGGGAATATTTGAGTTATCGCTACTTCATGTAAAAGTTCTTCAAAGTAATTAAATTAGCAACTCTGGAATTACTCATTCACTTATTGATATTGAAGATTCAATGATGGGGGTTCGATTGTAGGTGAGTGGTTTATTCTCGGTTGGGCTCAAAACCATAGGGAGGAATCTGACATTTCCAAAAAGTGCCCCAAGTTACCAGGTAAAGGGGGGGTTGAAAATTTGATAAATGTTTTTTTTGAAAATAGTTTTAAATCAGAATTGGGTGATTGTTTATAAGTTGTTGTGAAACGTTTTTGGAAAATTTGGTTTTTGGGGGGTTTAGGTTGGGATAAAAATTTTTGAAAAAGCTGGACATTGATATTTTTGAAATTTTTTTTTTTTATTCTATAGTGATTTTTGTGTTAAACGAAATGATATGTGTGCGATTTGGAAAAATATATCGTTTAAGGGGATGAAAGTGGTTTAAAACTGGAAATTTGTACAAATTTGTTCATTTTTTTTAATAAAAAGCTTCTTGATTTTTCATTTTTAAGCGCAAGACAATCTATTGGGATGTGTGCGTCACAAATGGATTCTCTTCAAAAGAAATGAGGGGGTTGAAATTGTGGACTTCTTAAATATTAATATGTTTGAAAATTTGTTTCTTGTATCATATATAATGAAAAAATCTGTATTAAATGCGATGTGGAATAATTTTTAAAAGTCACCCCTAAGGCATTAGAAAGTCAGCAGAACATGCATTTGTGAAATAATCCCCTAGAAAAAGAGGGTCGCTTGAAATGGAACATGTTGAAAAAATGATTTTTTTTTTTTTGTTAAATGATTTTTCAAGGGTTTTGTAATTGGAGGTTAAAGGTAAGTTGAGGACACATTACGAACAATGCTATGCCACCCCTTGATTTGAATGCGAGGGCTATTATTGTAGGGGTGCAAAATTTAGGGAAAAATTGAAAGTTGGGATTTTTGGCGGAAATTTGTTTGAGCCTTTTAAAACTTCAAAAGGCGTATTCAACGCTGTTTGAATAAATAACCCCTTTCTGAGATATAGGCATAACTTTGAACAGTTGAGCAAAAGGCGTATTCAACTCTTGTTGAAAAAATCACCCCATTTTGAGTTGAAGTACAGAATAAAAAAGAAACAGAAAGCTTAAGCTGGCAGAGCTTGATTAGTTATTTTCAGCAGTAAGTTAGTTATATTTAACTAATATTATATTTATATTAGTTATATTTAACAGTATGTATATATATGTTTAAAATATGCTTCCACAGACGTAAGATTTTTCTTCATCAGGTTTTCATCAGTCAGGGCCGGCTTTATAGGCGTATTCAACTCTTGTTGAAAAAATCACCCCATTTTGAGTTGAAGTACAGAATAAAAAAGAAACAGAAAGCTTAAGCTGGCAGAGCTTGATTAGTTATTTTCAGCAGTAAGTTAGTTATATTTAACTAATATTATATTTATATTAGTTATATTTAACAGTATGTATATATATGTTTAAAATATGCTTCCACAGACGTAAGATTTTTCTTCATCAGGTTTTCATCAGTCAGGGCCGGCTTTATAGGCTTATTACATTATAAGATTATTATTGATCAACTCTCAAATAACTCACAAAAACATTAGAAATAATCATAATAATATAAGATAATAGATTTCATAAACCTACGCTAACCCTACGCTATTCACCCTGTGGTGGAACCATGATCTCTCCAAGGGGGGGGGGCTGAAACGTCTGGGAATATGGAATACCCTACAAGCAAGAATTAAAAAAAAACATTTGTGTAAAATCAATGGCAGATAAAGTATTTTCCAAGGGGGAAAATACATACATCATAAATAACTATGGGAAGTGATACGTCCGAACGGTTAGCGCCGCTATCTGTAACTCAGATAAGATAAGTCACGGCGTTCGTTGACAGAATCTGTAGCGGTGACCGATAGAAATACAAAAGTCACTGCACAGTTATGATGTTTTTGCACAACAAAATAATTAAAAAAATTATTTCCATGAAAAACAGCATTGCCCGTCTTAACTTCTCCAAACTTACCAACGATTTTGCTACTAAAAATAAAAGTTATATTTCACTTTATATTATTTTGATATGATGTGATGGTGATAATCATTAATCAATGTTTCTTTTGATCAGTATAATTTGTATCAATATCATTAAGGTCAGTATTATTTGTATTGAAACATATTAATCAAATAAATAAATAAATTGTTACTAAATCACAGTTGCTTCGAATATATAGCCTACTGAATACTATGACAATTTATTATATTATTTTATAATTCAATTGAATTATTTATTCATTGATATTTCATTGTAAAACATTTCATACTAGAATTTGTTTTTATTATTCAATGTAAGAAAAGCCTGTTGTGATATTTTGACAGGCTTACACCATTATTAAATTCACAATATTACAAACGGAAGGGCCGCCAAATGCGTTTTGCTTGGGGTCGCCAATTGTCTTAAGATAATTACTGATATAGTACCTACTATTTTAAAGAATATTGTAGTTAGCCTATATCTCATAAGAGGTGGAGGAGGGGTTTATTGGTCTTTGAACCTCATAGGGATGGCTTGCGAACCAGAGACAAATAAAATGTATAACCTAATATGTATTCAACATGAACCTTCTTCCACCCAATTTATTCTCTATTAAAAAGCATTAATTCGAATTGAGAAAATCTTGAATTCAGACAAAAGTGTGGAAAAATCTAGTTTGGATCAATTTATTCACTAGTGTAATTCACTAGTGTTTGGGGGGAGGTGAAAAACAAAATTTTGTTGAAAAACGTGGGGGGGGGGGGGCAAAGAAATTTTAAACTTTTTGTTTGTGAGTAATTTTAGCTTTTTTGATTGGAAGTGTAAGGTAAGTAGGTGCAGAAGTTCAATATGCCTTGTTACCGCTAGAAAAGTCAAAGGGGTTGGAGAAAATTTCGAAAACTTTAAGAAATGTTTTTTATTTTTAAATTATTTTGTAGAGGATAAATAAATAATATTGGCAAAAGGCATTGAAAAGTGAGCAAAATATGTATGTGAAGTTTTATCAAGAAATCATCCTCTCGTAGAGGAGAGGTGCTTAAAATAAAAAGTGACAATATGGAAAATATTCTGACTTTCTGTTGAATACATTTTATATGATGTTGAAGACCCATCTTGTTTCCACAAAAGCAGAGCGAAACGGCCGTCACGCCATAACGTGAGTCAATTTCCATTCAAAAGTGATTTTTAAGTTTATAAATTTTATAGGTTTTTGGGATTGACGTTGGACGTAGGGGACATTAAGAAAATTTCGATGCACCGTCTTGGATAATTTTTTTAATAATTTTAAAAAATTATTTCATGTCAATTATTTCAATCAATAATCCGCGGGAGGGTTTTGTAGGGGGGAAAAGTCCGTATAAATTTTCAAAATAAAAATCCATGTATTATTATCTATTTACTATAGAATAGGTATGGAATATCGGGTCCTTCAATACTCCATTGAATCGGTTTATTTGTTTCTCGAAACAGTTAAACATTTTTCTTTCATTTTTTTTTCATTTTTTTTTTTTTTGTTCAGTCAGCCTAAACAGTAACATAAAATTATTCCTAGAAAAAGTTAACGGAAGTAAACACATAGATGGAAATGAAACTTCCTCAAAATGTTAAATTATGGGAAAAACATTGTAGAAACGTATTCTATTTATTTTTCTATTTAACATTTTTACATGAATTCAAATTTATTTTTATTTTAAATAATATTTTATCACATAATCTAAATAATTTAGTTATAGAGGCTTATTAATATTTTGACAAAATGAAATGAAACGGGATTCGCAATAGCAGTATACTTCAGAGGCAGTCAACCCAATCGTCATTATTATTGTAGCCGGCAGATCTGTCATCACGCCGGCAGATCTGTCAGCACGCAGTAGCAGAGAAAAACGTAAAATGTAATGAAATCTGGCAATAACGCTTGATCCGGCAACAGTGCTGTAGGGTGAGCATGCATATGCGAAGGACGCCTGTAGATGATGTTGCAGGAATGAAGAAGTGACGGATGGAGGGAGTGATGATGAGTGAGAGCGAACAGAACAGAGAAAGTAGAGAGGGAAACACTCTACTCTCTAGGCGCTATACCTACGCATTCTAGCGCATGTTTTTGGAACTTAGCGTGAGCAGTCTGGGTTTGTCTGTGCCGATAGTATTGTTACGGGTTCTGTTATGTCTTAAATAGGTAATGAAATACTTCTGTATAATTCATCAACCATCTTGTATTGAAACTCATTACAGAATGACTTGTTATCAACAACATAAATTATAACTAATGCAAAATCATATGTATTCTAATCATCTGATATATGGCAATCCTCCCCCTCTAATTGAGTTGTCTTATCTGGTCGCAATGTCTTTTGAATACTTCGTCTTCTGTCCTTACAAGGTATATAACTTTTCCAATATTTTTATCAATTATTCCTGACACCCATTTTTTTTCTGAACTGCTGGAGTAATTTTTTATCAACACCCTTTGAACTTTTTGGAAAACTCTTTTTGGTGCTTTATTTCCTTCCTGTGCTTGAAAACCTTGTTCGGTTAACAGATCTATCTCTGTTCTCACATTTCTCCCAAACATCAGAAAGTATGGAGATTCTCCAGTGGTTGAGCTACTTGTCTTCCTGAGTTGTTTCAAGATTATGTTTAGTTTGTCTTCAGTTTGTCCTCCCTCTCCGGCTCCGGCATGTAAGAGAGACTTCACTGTTTGAACGGTTCTTTCTGCTTGACCATTTGATTTTGGGCAAAAAGGGGCAATAGTTTTTTGGATTATTTCGTGTCTTTCCAGGTATTTTATAAAAGTATAAGATTTAAATTGAGGCCCATTGTCTGAAACTAGGACATGGGGAAAACCGAATGTTGTGAATAGTTTATCCAGTTGTTTGATGCACCAATCAGTCGTTGTTGATTTCGTTGGTATTATTTCCACCCACTTGCTGTAAGCATCAACCACAATAAAATAGCTCCATCTTTCAATTGGTCCTGCGAAATCAATGTGAATGCGTTCCCAAGGTTTGCTTGCAGGTTGCCAAGGATGTATCGTTTCTTTTGGTGGATTGTTTAATTTTTGTTGACAAGAACTGCAACGTCTAACTAAATTTTCGATATCCTGATCTATGTTTCTCCAGTAACAGTAGCTTCTAGCTAGCAGTTTCATTTTGGTCATACCAATATGACCGGCATGCAGCTCATTTAGAACTTGTTTTTGTAATGATAAAGGAATGCAGATCCGATTTCCTCTGAATACACAGCCATTCATTAGGCAAAATTCATTGTCATTTAAGCCAAGCACTTTTAAACTTCTTCCTGTATTTAAATAGTTATATTTAACTATTTCAATATATTTCTCAACATCTCATCTTTCCTTGTTTCCTCTTCAATCATTCTCCTTGTTACAGGCATTGTTTCCACTAGATTCATCATGTACTGTTCATGGTCATCTATTAAATTTTCAGATATCTTCGTAGTAGGGAACCGAGATAAAAAGTCTGCATTATTTTCATCCATATCTTGTGTTTTACTTATAAATTTGTGTTGACTAGCAACCGTACTTGGAGCTGGATTCAAACTGTTTTCCAATATATCCGAGATTTCTTCATATGACTTGTCACCTGGTAGTTCAGGAGCAATTAAATCACATAACTTTTGATGTAAGTCTGGAGTAAGTGTGCTAATAAACAGCTGAACTTTGATTTTCAAATTGCTAATTTTTCTTAATTCTACAAAATTCTCGAATCTTAATAAAAAATTCTGAATGTTTCATTTTCGGAATAAGGTGTAAAACTTACGTTAGTTGTCGATGTTTCTGTGCTTTTCAACTCTCTTACTTCTGCTGCTGGTCTTACTGTATTATTTTTGTTAATCTGTTGTGTTATTAGTTCCTCCAATTTTGTTCGTGTCTCCATGTATTCACTATCTATTTGCCATCTGTACTCCATTTCAGTTTCTAGCTCCTCTTCTTTTGTGTGCGAGTCTATTTCTTCTTGGACCTTGTTGTAGTTATTCCAATACAATTCAAGTGTATTTACCTTCACCTTGATTGCTGCTACTGTTAGATCTTCATCGAACCATTTCTTTGTTCGTGTGATTTGTTTTTTGTGCACAGCTCTACTCTTCTTTAGTTTCTCCATTTCTGTTTCGTCCATTTTAATCCTCGTCGCCAATTGTTATGTCTTAAATAGGTAATGAAATACTTCTGTATAATTCATCAACCATCTTGTATTGAAACTCATTACAGAATGACTTGTTATCAACAACATAAATTATAACTAATGCAAAATCATATGTATTCTAATCATCTGATATATGGCAGGTTCTATGTCTAAAATAACGCTGGCAACACTTGAATTTAACACTCGCACTTTATTAATACAAATTATCCACAACTCACACTACGCAAAATAATGTAATCGTAAGCAGATAAATCGATATTGTTTAACTGATAAAGAGTTTTCAATATTACTGTACAAAATTCAATCACTAAATGTCATAAGGCCGATCTAATATTAAATAATAACTGTTCAATAAACTGTCCAATAATTCAAGAAGAACGTCGAAAAAGAACAATTAAATTACGTAGCACAAGTCCGTAATACAATAAAGCTATAAGTAGAGTCCACTGGTATAAGTTAAATAGGAAAAAGAATTATCACTAAAGGCACAGTATACGGTAATTAATTATCACTACTGTCACTACTTGTTTATCTCGACGAATTTCAAAGAAGGCTGAACTAATTTTCAAAAGTCTCTCTTATTTATATATTTCTGTAATCGAGATATCTCTCCATTTTTCTATCAACTTCTACCGAATTCTAAAATAAACCGATAAGAACTCTCGCATATTCCACAATATTTGACAAGATTCCATTAAATTCTAATTAAATATTCTACCAAATTCCAAGTAAATATCATAAAAGTGTCAAAATAAGAGTAATTAATTGCTTTGACCAGACACTTGTTGACACAAGCAGATAACAACTAGAACTGTTCATTCTTCCTCCTTTGTCTAGTTCACAACAGTATCATTCCATGTTTAGTATATTATATTAAGCTACTCTATACTTTAGTTTTAGTTTGTTTAAGATTGATAATGGTATAGCAACCGAAACTAGTTTCTCAATATTTTTAATAAATGTGGTTGTGACAATTTCGTCTTATTATTCATTAGGGGTAAAATTCACAACTCATTACAAAAATCTACCAGTTTAAACAGTTTTTGAGTTTATTTTTAAGCTACTTTTAGAGAATTTTGCAGTATTGCTATTTTATGTTATCATTGAAACTCATTTTTTGAGGTAAGTATCAATACTTAATAAGCATCCATATAAAATGTTTGTATTTCTTTTCAGAGCGAGATAGAACTGGAACTAACCGAGCTGCAGCAGTTGTGCAAAGAGCGAGAATCGCGGCTGGTGCAGAGCAGGAAGCTGTACCGGTTCCTGCGCGAAGCGGAAGAGGTGGCCGAGTGGATCGGTGATCAGACTGCGTTGGCCGCGTCCGAGGACTATGGACGGGACGTCGAACACGTCGAGTTGCTCATGCAGGCATTCGACAGCTTCCTTAGTGGACTGAGTGGCAGCGAGGGTAGAGTCGCGTCCTGTCTAGAGAGCGGGCGGATGCTGGTAGCTGAGGGCAATCCTGACGCGCAGCGCATTCAGGGAAAATTGGATGAGACGCAGCAGCTGTGGGATGATCTCAAGGAGTTGGCTCATGCTAGGCAGGAGGTGAGTCAATAAATAAATGTTATTCATACGTAAATCCAATACATGATAATTGACAACTTCATAAGTTCAATTATTTATTTATTTTATTTTTATTTAGTACAAAGCATAGATGGAAGCTTACAGGCCTACGCCCAAAAAAGTGTCCTTAACACAGTTTACAGAAATCATTTAACTGTATAATCCTTGAAGTTGAAGATAAATTTTTCATTTTTAATACAGAAAATGGAAAAATACTATAAAAGTCAAGTACAGAATGATTGTCGTATATCCAATACAAGATAATTGATAACCTCATGAGTTCATTTATTTATTTTATTTTTATCTAGTACAAAGCATAGATGGAAGCTTACAGGCCTACCCCCAAAAGAAGCTTCCTTAACACAGTTTACATAAATAATTTCAAAATAATTACAAAATAAAAAAAATAATGTATAATCCTTAAAGTTAAAGATAAATTTATACATTTTTAAGACAGAAAATGGAAAAATACTTTAAAAGTCAAGTAAAGAATGTAGAATAATAAAAAGAGAGGAAAACTCATCATGAGATTTTTTTTGAGGATGAAGCCCACATAGGTCTTAGACTTGTGCGTGGGTAATGAGTTGGATGATGGTGATTGATGAGTTGGACCTACAGTTTTAGGTGGGTTCAGAACCACCGGGAAGTGATTTTACAGCAGAGGACAGTGTCTTTTTTGCTGGCCAATCTAATCGGTCACCGTCACAAACAGGTCCTACGAGAACGCAGCTTATCTCTATCTGATTGAACAGATTCCTGCTACGGCTCGCGGCTATCACATCCCATAAGTACCTTATTATGGTATAAATTACAGATAAATGTTAAGGTTCCAAATAGAATATACTGAAAAGTAATATAAAAAAGTAGATCAATAAAATTGAAGAATTTTTTTTAAAGAGGATGAAAAGGAGAGGAACATGTCATGTTGTGTATTGAGCAGAATGAGGTTTTAACACCCAGAGGACCGCGATTATAACAATAGGTTCAAGTATTATGAGGTGTTACTTACTTTTGAGTTTTCATGATTAGACCGAGTGCATGTCTTTCCACGGCGAAGTTACTACATACACATCTAGATATCACATTCAAAAAGAGTAAATAATAAATACATTTTATTGTCGTGTAAGCAACACATGCTCGATTACGCCATAAGTACAATAATCACTACATACCATCTAAATATCGCAGAAAAAACTCTCAAACTAAAAATGACCTTAGTACCAGGCAGTCATAATTCTCCTTCTAAAATTTATCTTTGTTATAAAATAACATTTTTCAGGGTTGTTAGCAGACTTTTCTAATAATTAGTTTATTAGTACAATTTAATTTTAGCAATTCAATCAGTTGTAATTCTTATCACTTACTGCTACCCCCGTGGTCACGGGTTCGATCACCGTTCAGTCTGGTATAATGTATCACCATTCGTTGGCAACTTTCGTCGGTATCTGAAACTATTAGGTTTTGACTGCGTCTGACCTTGTCGCGTTCCCCATCATTCACCTCATTACCCACGCACAAGTCTCAGACTCTGTGGGCTTTATTTAGTAAGAAATATGATGATTTTGTTTGAGTATTCAATTTTCTTGCATTGATTCGGACTGAGTATCAATTTATTTTTTAAATGGTTGAAAATAAGTCACCCTGGAGATGATTTCTTCATCCCCTGATTGTAGCGGTCTGTTTGAACAGATACACCGTGTGTAGAAAGAATGAAAATTATTGTTGATAATCTGTTCAATTGGTCTGCAATAGTTGTTTTTGTAGTTGATCCTATCTGTAAATGTGTGTTTGGGGTATCTCAAGTCACAAAAACGATCAAAGTTCAAATTCTCAAATTTAAGTTGAAATTAGTCTTGAAGCTCAATCATTACTTTTCCTCTAGGGCTAGGTTTTAATTTACAAGAATTATTATGATGCTTTCATAATCCTGTGATGGCTTTTGTGTGATTTGAATCAAAACAAATTATCTTCATTTTTCACCATACAAGAACATAAAATAACATGATAAAAATTTTAAAATTATTCATTTTGCAAAAATTCAGATACAATACTTGGTAATCACTACAATAAAGTAAAGAACTAGGTTGCCAATTTTAGCTATTCATTTCTATTCTTTTGCATTTAATTATCTTATTTCAATTCGTATTATTCTAATTTTTTATTCTAATTGATTATCATTTTGTTTCTCCATTATTTGACAATAAATTAACGCCTATCCATTATTTACAGGCTCTTACTGGTGCCAAACAAGTGCACGTATTCGATCGTACCGCTGACGAAACAATCAGCTGGATCCAGGAGAAGGACGCGACAATCTGCGCAGAAGGCTACGGACAGGATCTGGAAACAATTCAGGCGTTAGTCAGAAAGCACCAGGGTTTTGAAACGGACTTGGCAGCCGTGAAAGAACAGGTGGAGTCAGTGGTTGAGGAAGCTGGAAGGTTGGCAGGACTGTTTCCAGATGCGCGGGAACATATCGAGGTGAAGCATGAGGAGTGTCTTGATGCTTGGACTCAGCTCCTAGAAAAATCTGAACAAAGAAATGATAAACTGAGACAAGCAGAACAACTTCAGACATACTTCGATCAGTATCGAGATCTGATGGCTTGGGTAAATGAAATGATAGCGAAGGTAACTGCTCCTGAACTTGCTCATGATGTCCCCGGAGCTGAAATGCTCCTCTCAAGACACACAGAACATCGAGCGGAAATCAACAGCCGTGCTGACGCTTTCACTGCTTTCTACAAAACTGGGAACACCCTTATCAGTCAAGGTCATTTCTTGGCCAATGAGATTCAAGAAAAAATTGCTATACTTGAACAAAGAGAACAACTACTGAACGATACCTGGCAGATAAGAAGAACAATCTATGAACAAAATTTGGATACACAATTGTTCAAGCGAGAGGCTGACATGCTGGAGCAATGGATACAGTCTAGGGAGCCGATGCTCCATGATGGGAAATTGGGCGATTCCATACCGCAAGTTGAAGACCTCATCAGGAAACATGAGGACTTTGAGAAAACTATTCAGGCCCAGGAGGATAAGTTTTCAGCGTTGAGGAGGATTACACTTGTGAGTATTCGTAAATATTTTTTCGTTTCTATGGTGTTCACACTTTGAGCTACTGTACTTGATCTAATCTTAGATCACAGCTGTTGTTAATTAATTTATGAAATTGTTTATTTTATTTTCTATTTATTTATTTTTATTTAATGTACAAAGGCAACTTATTGAAGTATAGATGAAGTGATGTATTACAAAGTTGGATGAAATTGTTGGTGATGATGTTGTACTAAAGTTAAAACTAAATCACTTAAACTTCACAAAGGTTGCAATTCTGATCCCAACTCTTGTAGCTGTCCTTGTTTAAAGAAAGTTGCAAGTACAAAATACCTAGGTATAATAGATGAATACCTCAAATGGGATGCTCATACTAAATTCTTGTGCAAAAAAATGAAATTCCTCTCCTACAAATTATATCAAGTTAAAAAAATTCTGAGTTTTAATCAATTGAAAATGCTTTATTATGCAATAGTTCAATATCTTTTACAGTATGCTATAACAATCTGGGGTGGATGTTTCAATAATCACATAAAAGAATTATTTACTACACAAAAGTTAATAATAAAAAGCATATTAAATAAACCTAGGCTTTTTCCTACAAACCTTCTTTTTTCGGAATTTCAAGTTTTGACTCTAAGGCAGTTATACGTTAAAAATGTTATCAAGTACATAGTTAAATATAAAATAAGTTTTCCACTCACAAACAATAACATGGTAGGACATTACAGTTTGAGGCCTTCAACAAAGAAGTACAAAGTTTACAATACGAACATAGAATCAATTAAGAGACAATTAATTTATATAAGCACAAAAATCATCAATGAAGTTCCAGAAGATTTCTTGCATCATAGTAGATATAAGTCAAAAATTACTAAAATGATAATTGAAAATTGGATTAGACATAGATACTTTTTCAGATTGTTAGCTTTCTTCCAAGATGAATAGTTTTTCCCATACAATCCAACCTTTTTGATCCCATCCTTATCCTTACCAATTCCCTAACTTGACCTATCCTAGTACATGTAACCATAGTTGGTTAGGTCATTTCTCACTCCATATGTTACTGTTATTTTGTTAATGTGTAAGAATTTTTAAATTTTATTGTGTTTTCTTATATGTATATTGTCAGTTGTAATGACTTTGGTGAGAAATAAAGAAATAAATAGAACATATTAAAACCAAAAAGAATCTAAAATAGAATAAGCAAACATGTTTAGCATATTACCGTCAATGTTGATAATTAGCAATCAATTATTGAACTGCTTTTTGTTGTGTTATACTGCGACGCTAATCTTATCATTAGTCCGGTGAATGGAAAACTTGAAAGAGAATGATGATAATTGGGACAACTTTTTAATTCGAATGATTGCGATTCTCACTTGTTGCCATCAAATTCATTGTGAAAACGAAGTTAGCAACAAAAATATCGAAGTATTCAACACTTATAAAATAAATACTGAATTGAAATGAAAAAGTTCGCTACCTCCTGTGCTATTAGAAACTAAAGGCTTAAAATACAGTACTATCAGTATTACTCTTATAAAGGAAATGTTGTAAATGATCAATCAATTATTGATCAATTTCGATTAATGATCAATATTTCTCTCATAAGAAGACTATTTAAAAAATGATCATTTAGATCAATAATATTCTCAATCAAATAATTCACTGACTCTAAACATTACTAATCTTTAAATCATTCAATTATATTTCTATAATCTGTGTTCTCTTTGACAATTTACAGTTGGAACAAGCATTCCAAGCACAGCAGCAAGCAGAAATGGCTGCTCGACAGGCAGAGAAAGAGCGAGTAGAAAGAGAAAGAATAGAAGCAAGGAAACGAAGAGAAGTGCAACGAATAACTGATGTAAGCATATTTCATTCTTGTTCATGTGTGATAGCAAATTTATTTTATTTTAAGAATATGGAGAAAATCATTTCCATTTCTTAGACAATATAAAACGAAGTGAAGGGAAACGTAGTACCTTATTCCACATTTCAGGTCATTTGTCTTTCAAGATGTTTTGTTTCATGTTTATCTCGTGTACATAAAAGAGATACCTTAATGCTAATATTAAAATATAATATCTAATGCTACCTTTACAATTCTTTCTTTCTTTTATCCATAATAATGCGATTTTATTAATTCAAATCATGGTTTTGTTATTTGCAAATCAAAAGATCTATAAAATTCCATTAATATTTTCACCATTTTAGAAAACTTCTAATTACCTATAAATTTTTGTGTGTTTTTTTTTTCAGGAAAGGCGCAAGGAAGGCAGACCATCCAGAGGTGACGAGATCAATGGAACAGTTGTTGAAGCAAATAATAGGTGAGACCTCTTTCCTCTTCTGTTTGAGCTTGTTCAATTGCACAATAATCTTAACAAATACAAAACCTTATTTCTTTTTTTTAACTGGCATGTTTGCATTACATCACTTAAGGATGTTCTCTTTTTACTTCATTCTGCTTTATTATTATTATTAGTATTATTATTATTATTACTCTATACTTCAAGATAGTCTTCCCATTAAAAACTATGAATTTCCATGGAAAATCCTGCATTTTGTTGTTAATCTTCTTACTATCAATTTCTTTATATTGATTCTATATTCACTGTGTTCTCAGATCGGGTTTTATAACTTTAAACGTGAATGGAATGCCAAAACAAGTGATGAATCTTGAGTCTAAAATAGAGAACCAATACACATAACACCATGCAAAAAATATTCTCCTAGTATTGTTCTGTTGTTTATTTAATAGTCAGAACCAGTTGTATAGTACAATATAGAGTACAATGTACTTAGGTGTCCTGTATTGTATACCTGTATATTACTGTATACTTGATGTTCAGTTACGAGCGCTGAAGACTGCGCTTGGATGGGGGACCGTGCTTCAATGACTTGATGTTATAAGCTTTATTATCTCTTACTTGGTGGCTAGGAACCCACCTAAAATAGTAGGTCCACCATGTTCCCCATAACATGGTTCAAACGGCGAGGTGGAACTACTCGTAAGAGTCTCCCCGCCAATAAAAGCCATATGCTTTATTATTATTATTATTAGTATTATTATTATTATTATTACTGTATACTTCAAGATAGTCTTCCCAGTAAAAACTATGAATTTCCATGGAAAATCCTGCATTTTGTTGCTAATCTTCTTACTATCAATTTCTTTATATTGATTCTATATTTATATAGATATTTCACATTACTATCTATTTACTTATTTACTAAATTTTATTACTAGCAATAAAAGACTGCTGCACATTATTTTTAAAAAAATATTATTATACGGTTACGTCGTTTCTTCTTCTTCTTCTCCTTCTTGTCCTTCTTCTCCTTCTTGAACTCCTTCTCCTTCACCCTCTCCTTTTCCTTCCCCTTCGCCCTCTCCTTTTCCTTCTCCTTCGCCCTCTCCTTTTCCTTCGCCCTCTCCTTTTCCTTCGCCCTCTCCTTTTCCTTCTCCTCCTCCTCATCCTCCTTCTCCTCCTCCTCCTCATCCTCATCCTCATCCTCCTCCTCCTCCTCCTCCTCCTCCTCCTCCTCCTCCTCCTCATCTTCCTCCTGCTTTTAAAATTTGATTTTGTTAATTTCTTATGATATTGCATGATGTTGATATATTGCATGTTGAAGCATGATGGAAGATGAGCAATTAATACCTGTGGTTGAAGTAAGTGAGTTGACTCCACCACCGACTCCCAACTATGCTTTGAGTCGTTCACGCTCAGATGTTGTAGATTTCAGAAGTCCTTTCAGGTAATCACAAACTCTTTGTTTCTCCTTATTTCATTCAAAATCCATAAATTTAATTTAATTTGTGTCCATAAATGCAATGTAATTGCAATGAAGTAAACAAGTTCTATTGTGTTACAGATAACAGATATCAATTAACATTATATTGCCGGCTTTTATTTTCAAGAACTTCTCACTAGTTGAAACCATAGACATAATATCATCTGTTTACAAACTAAAAATAGCATTGTTTACTAAAAATAAATTTTTGTTTATTAAGAATTCATACATTGTGAATTGAATTTTTCAGTGATGAAAAGAGCTCCTTTACATTTTCTATTCGTGCTAAGCCCGTCACAATTTTTATTAATCAATTCAAATTTTAGATGGTTGTAGATGTAATAAAAATCAAATCTGTAAGGTGCAGATGAAGTGTATCCAATAAAATAGGAATCACAGATACTGTGTGAGACTGAGCTCCGTGTCCCTCGGAGGAATGCACTACGTCATCGCAAAAGCAATGCAATTGTGCGTCTCTGTGCGTGCGTCCGCGCTGCCCAGTATAGTATTCTTCGTCTCTCCTCTTCAGCCGTCGGGGACACGGAGCTTAGTCTCGCATAGTAGAGAACATAGACCAATTAATTAGTAATTATTCTCTTGTTCCGACATGTTATGCTCCCTTTAAACTAGTATTTATTTTTGAGGGAAAAGTTTCAATGGCTGTGGTGATGCATGTCACATCTAGCTATATGATTTTACAATAAGATGATTTTTGATGATTCATTTTTTTTCTTAATTAATTGGAGAATGTATACTCAACGTACTGCGATTACCTCTCAGGTTGTAGCTAAGTAATTTATTATCATGCGTCTTATTCTTGTCAGAATAATGATTAAAAAAACGTTACTAAATCTTTTTTTTTGTCTATTTTAAAATAATTATGCTAGTACTGTTTGTTATAACCATGAGTGAGGAAAATTTATTTATTTTATTTAAATTCAGATCAGTGTTTTCATTAGAGAAAGCAATTATTGTGTACTGGAACCGTATAATTATAATACTTATTCTACTCTTATTTTTTTGGTAATGATCCATAAAAAACTTAAGTTTTCTTATCAGTCCAGTTAAAGCAGTTTGTGTCTACTTTGATTATAACTAGAAGTATAAACTCCTAAGCCTAAGTTTCATTGTCGCTCCGAGATACCTTTTGACTTATAATTTGGGTTACTTATTTTCAGTTTCAATAAAGTAAATAACATTTAATAGATTGTACCTGTTAGTTCCTACATCGTGTTGTATGTTCCGTCCTTTGATGGATTTTTATTGTACGTGTAGTCAATAATCGACTAAGAATTATTCTTACTGAATTATTCTCTGAGTAATCTCAATTTCAACAAATTTCCAGGCTGGAACCTCCGGGGTCGCCTGCACTACAGAAATCAAGCAGTATTTCATCGCTGTTTGGAGATCGTCTCAGGAAAGGTTAGTGGCTGCTTGATACTTTTGATTCTTCCAGGCTTAAACAGATTTTGAAACTTGAAATTCTTTTTAACTAGTTGAAGTTGGATTAAACTTCAAACGAAGATATCTGGTGCTGTTTTAATAATAAACTCTTTCTACTTGTAATAATATTACGAGAGAATAGCTCTGTCATTTTCTCACTGACCACTTAGATCTTTATTTGTCACATTACATATATAATACAAACAAATTATTTGATACTTTTTCAAACTTTCGTAAAATTTGTGTTACTTTTTTTGTAATTATTATTTGTCATTAGATTACAATAGGCGATTTTTTTATGCTGCCAGTGGTAGTTGTCTACTGTTAATTATTTGTCAGGGCAGTGCTAACACATATGTTATCAATACTACCACTTAAAAAGCCATTCAAGGTTAGTAAACTTATAACTTAGGTAAACAACCCTTCAGGTTTTTACTTAAACAGATTATTAAACTACCTTTTACTCAGTCATTTTCTCACTGCCCTCTCATACACTTCCTTCCAAATAAAATCATATATAGCCTATATTTTTTCCACATTATATACATCAAAATACAAACAAATAAGATGAACTCAGTCATTAATATTTCAGGCCTTGAATATTTGTTATAACATTTTCAAGTGTTTTATTTGTATGGCCTACATTTGAATATTCAGGAGCTTCTTTTCTTTCCAGATTTCTTCCGTTAGATCTCGGGGTTTCAGTGTCAGTGGTTATATAAGTTCTTATAGCACACTATAGTGGTTATAACCAGACTTTCTCTTCCACTGTTTCCTTCTAAACTTGTTATTTTCCTTACTTAAATATCCGACGTCTGTTAACAAATCCAATGTTACGAAATGATATTAGTTCATTTTTAACCTAATAGATTTTCTATTATGCTGTGTTTAGGAGACATCAAGCGTGCTGAAAGCATGAAAGCCGATTTGAAGAAGCCTCGAAGAACGCCGAGCTTCACAACTCGCCGACGAACGCAGAGCTTCAGAAAGCTGCAGAAACTGGAACAGCTGGACCATTTGCCACCTGTTGAGATACAGGGCATGCTCGATCGCAAACACGAGTTGCAGAGTGGAGGCAAAAAGGCTCCCGTGCGATCCTGGAAAACACTCTACACAGGTTAGTTGAGTGTATAAAGAGCAAATAGTACATCGATTTTCTGCTATCTCGGTTTTCCTTCAACTTGTTTGGTTATTGATTTCAAGATTCAGCACTTAGATTCAAGTTGGAAATAACAGAATTCACTTGGCAGTCATGATAGAGCTTAAAGTCTCCACATGTTTATTACAATTTCCTATTATTTTCCTATCCTTTCCCCCCACTCTAATTCATTAAATTTACTAATTTAACCTTTATTTCCCGTGCTATTCTATGATAATTTTCTTTTTTTTCTCTCCTTTCTCTTCCCCGCTTATTGAAGCTATAAACACGTGGAAAATTAGTGAGGAAAACAAGTATTTTGATTTGGATTTAACAATCAGCTCCAATTTATTGAATTTACTAATCAATTATTTTCCGCACTAATAATTTCTTGTAAAGTGAAAAATAAAGACAGTTATCAATCTGCCTCTAGTTTCAAGTGGTGAAATATTATGTCAATCTCAATGTAATTAGTCTCGAATTTCCTTTTGAAAGCTATAAACAAGTGAAAAATTAGTGAGGAAAACTTGTATTTTTAGTTGAATTTCACAATCAGTTCCAATTCCAACAATTGATATTGTTTGTAGAAATAAAATAATCAAATCAATAAATGCATGCTAGAAATCCTAAGGTAGCGGCCATCAAATTAGGTGGGTGACAGTGAAGAATTTAAGTGAGACATGCACAAATTATCCTCACTGTATGATCATTTTTGTCGATTTGTGCACTATTGATCTGAATCTAGCATTGCTCTTAGCCAGAAGGCAAATTTGCTTTTAATAGTTATTTGGTATTTAATACCGACTGATTAACAATACCGTAGAATATGTGTATGAGATGAACATTAGAATGATTACAATGAGTAGAACGCATCCTACGATATTATCGTAGCAGCCACTTTGAATCACCCATTTTATATCTAGAAAATCAATACAATATAAAAATATGTTATTAAAAAGGTATAATTTCGATGTCAACAATTTATTCCAGTGTCTGTAATTGATCTTCTCTATTCGTTTTTGTGCTATCATCTTCAGTGGAGGTGAGAAGGTGATGATATTCAATGAAAACTAAGCATGCATGGTCTTGTAACTGTTTATTTCTGCATGCACCCAATAAGTAGAGCTGGAAGTGACATTGTTTCAATAATTATTACCATTTCGCTCTATAATAAAATGTTATTGTTAAACATGTTTTTATGATTTATTTATAATTAATAATAATCTTCTTTAATTTATAATTAATAATCTTCATTACACGCATATTTTACAATCCAATAAATCACACAATCATATCAAATGATAAAAATAAAAATCGTCTTACTTTATAAAAAATAATAATTATTATAATTTTTATAAAGTAAGATGATTTTTATTATTATCATTTGATATGATTGTGTGATTTATTGGGTTGGAAAATGTGCATGTAATGAAGATTATTAACTATAAAAATTGCAATAACTTTCTCATTTTTCTCACCTACTTTACACTCAGGTTGTATAAATATTGTACACACAAAAATGTGAGGTATCTGATCTTATGTTTAGCACTTTTTAAAATAAAGCCAATATTGCCTATCAATTCCAAGCTATAGTAGCAGCATTCTGTATTACACATTATTATTATTATTATTATTATTATTATTATTGTTATTATTAGAGATATTTTTGGCATCTGTGATGTTTTCCATGATGAAATACTTAATGAACTATCTAATATTAAAACTGACACTGTATTTCACTTTTATATATTGTTTTACTCACTTATATCGGAGATGCTTAAGGGATGCATTTCCCTTAAGCATCTCCAATATAAGTGAGTAAAACAATATATAAAGCGAAAAACAGTGTCAGTTTTAATATTAGATATTTTTGGCTTTGTCTTATAGGTACTGTACTTCAAAATTTGGTGTAAATTTCAGTGTTTTACAGTTTTTAAAAAAATAATTTAAGACTGTGCTTATCGCTCTGAATTGTTTGGGATTGATTATCTAATATATTTGACGTGTTCTATTTTCAGTTCTTTGTGGCCAATTGCTCTGCTTCTTCAAAGATCAGGATGACTTTGCCGCCAGCCGAGCTGCCACCTCACCCATCATTATATTCAAAGCAAAATGTGAAAAAGCTGCGGACTACACTAAACGAAAATACGTTTTCAGGTATAAAACTTTTCCTCATTAATGTCTTGACCAGAACAATTTGGGTTGAACAATTATCAGAGTTTTATCGTCGTAGACATAAATAGTAATAGTGAGGTTTATTTGTTGCATCCCAGTTGAACTAATTGATTTCAAATCATTTTAATTTTATCGTGATTTTTTTAGGTTATGCTGCACAGATGGATCAGAATTCCTCTTCCTTGCCAACAAAGAATCAGAAATGGAGGACTGGATCAACAAGATTTCGTTCCATGCACAGCTTCCTCCCAGTTTGCAGTTGCTAAGCTATGATGACAACCATAAGGTGAGTTGAGTGAATCTAAAAAGTCACCATCATTTGTTTGTAAAGCCCCAGTGGTCGGAGGTATTCATTTTTTATCAATAATAATACACACTAAAAACACTAAAAAAAGCAAGTTGAAAACAATCATACATAATTGATTCGCTGTTTAATGTGTTCGGATTCAGTGTTTCCAAATTTTATGGAGTTTGTGTGTTTTTAGCATGATGCAGTAATCAATCGAATAATGTTCTATTTTGACAGAAATTCATCGATATGCTTTTTTGCAGGATGAAACCCACATAGGTCTGAGACCTGTGTGCGGGTTTGATGCACTATTTTAACATCATAATATAATAAAAATGTTGCCATGATTGCATGAATTAAAATGAAAACTAAAGATACTAGAATGTCCTGCTAATCGCAGTATCCTCCTGAGACCTGAAGCTGAATATGGTTTAAATTATACGAGACCGGAGTGACTAATACTAGTACATCGGCAAACACCAGCTTGAGACCCAACATTCTTTGTCACCAGACTAAAAGTAAGACCGAAGTGCATAGTATTAGTCACAACTTCAAGATTCATTGACACATGTAATGTCTGGAGGAGTGAGCATTGGGTCGCTAGGTCGCTATTCTAAAAACACGCAAAAAAAAGTTCAGGTCTCAAGGGTAATTTCTGCAAGTGACTAGTATTAGACACTTCGGTCTTAATTCCTAAATATCCGAAAAAAATCCAGGTCTCAAGTAGTATAAGTCATAGTGGCTAGTATTAGGCTCTTGGGTCTCAGGAGGGTATTGGCAATTGCGGAATAGAAATTAATTATACCTCAAATTAATCTCCCTGAATTGATGGGAAGTGATAGCCGCGAGCCCTAGCAGGTATCTGTTCAATCAGATAGAGATAAGCTGCGTTCTCGTAGGTCCTGTTTGTAACGGTGACCGATTAGATTGGCCAGCAAAAAAGACACTTCTCTGCTGTAAAATCACTTCCCGGTGGTTCGGAACCCACCTAAAACTGTAGGTCCAACTCATCAATTACCATCATCCAACTCATACCCACGCACAGGTCTCATACCTATGTGGGCTTCATCCTAAAAAAAGGGGGAAAAATTCTATTTGGGTATTCTAATTCATTTTTGTTTCGCAGAAAGTCTGCTTTTCTATTTGCAGCGGGCCTAATTGTTTCAATTTTCTGGTTTGTCAATTTATTTATTTATTTTATTGTGATTTCTTGACAGAACTCGCCGGGTAACGAGCGTTTGCCACCACTGAGCGGAGGCGACATCAGTTCTAGTTCGAGTCGTGGCTCAACGCCGGAATTATCTAGGAGACGCAGTCTGACCTCCGGCAACCACAGCCACGCCTATCGCCACCCAAGTGACAAGCCACCCGTGCCTCCAAGGGGTGCCCCACCCCCCGTACCTGTCAGGACACCTTCCAACGAAACTATTCCTGTGCAAATGAGACAACGCCAAGGTTAGTTAGCTTGTTTTAAAATTTTTGGCTGAAAACTTTTCCCTTCCATTTCACATGTAGATTCCATTTTCATATATATTTTTTGCAGCATGAAGCCATATGTGTTTGTCTTTTAATCACCAAGTTCTTCTTTTTCCTAATATTTCTGTTTCCGATTATTCTTTTCTCTTTGCTTTTCCAAATCGATCAGTACCACTTTCTGATCATTTGTGCAAGCTTATCCTGATCTTGAATTTAATAGTTTTTGTTGAAATTATAATGTTTTTTAATAGTTTTGGGTTGAAAGCCGTTTGTTCCCTTTCAGTTTATATTTTATTTTCCTTTTATTGGAGGTTGAAGCAAGACCTGTGCGAGGATGATGAGTTAGATATGATACTGATGTTTGATGAGTTTGAACTTCAGTTTTAGGTGGATTCCAAACCACTGAATGGATGTATGAATATATTTCTCTGAAGTTGTATCACAGTCGCAATTTCGTATGTCTCATGAACCATCCCTTAAAATGTTCTCTTTATTTCTGTTTTCCTTCAGAGATCATCCTGAAGACAGACTTGTCGCCTTTTTGACGTGATGTAGAGAGTAAATTTCACTTTTGATGTAATATTTTGTAGGCTTTATTTAAATAGTGCTGACTTTGGAAAGTGTTATGCCCTTTTGTTTCCGAATTTCGAAGATAGCTATTCTTAATTTTTGTAAATATTCTACTCACATTCCAATTGTCTTTCATTTTCCCTTTTTTCGTACATTTTTCAACTGATTTAATTCCCTTTTGTACCTCTTTTTCTTATTTGTTCAATAATATTTTATTTTTTATTTTACCTCCATTATCATTTTCTTCCATTGAAAAAATACATTAGGTTTCAAAAGTTCGAGATATTGTTGAAATTCATTAGGAAATAATAAATAGCGTACTGTTAAAGTAATAATATATTTTTGAATACAGGTGATGAAATAATGAGGCCCCAATCTTACCAACCTGGTCCAAGGCCGAATTCCCTTCATCAAAATGGAGATAGTGAATGGAGACACCCACCTCAGAGTCAGTCTGCTATGGATTTGGCTGCTCATCATGGTGAGAATTTTATCCGCAATTAAATTGTAATGAATTTGTATATCATTGGAAAGAAATCGCTCATAAATAGTTATGGAACAAATAGATCATTTAAATCATAAATTGAAAGAATCTATTTTTATGTTTTCCTATTGGTATATATTTCTATCTTTTAACATTCTATCTTAATAATTTATTCTTCTTTTAATTTATAGATATAGGAATAATGAAGGCTAATCTTCAAATTTCTATAGTATTTTATCAAAAAAATATATAAATAGATTGATTGATATTCAAAGAATTAGAATAATCTATATGATAGCTGTTCTTTGTGGTACTTGACACATTTTTCGAATATTTAGCATTGTAGATACTCTAGAGATTTTTTCTGAATGTGATAAATTGTTTACTTTGCTACTATTTTGACATTTTTATTATAAAAGTTTATATTTCGAAGTGTGTTGCTAGTTTCGGAAATATGGAGCAGAGCTCAGAAGCCATATCATAAGTTTGCATAAAACTTGATTGCATTGTTATCTTGATGTTTATTAATTGTTATAGGGTACTTTAAGTAAGTAAGTAAGTATAGGGTACTTTTGATTTATAATATTTGAATATTAAAATTCTGATTAGAACTGTTGAGATTAAGGTATGTTTGAAAAATCTTGAAGTCATGAAACTTTTGTTGGCATTCTAATCTGCCTTTTGCAGCTCAAAGTTCAAGTACAGTTGTGGTCAGAATCTATATAAAAGCCTTTAATTTTTTCTCTGTGAGTCCTTGGTTTCTTGGTGTGTTATTCAGATTTCTGATACTGAGTTGTCTGTTTTGCAGAACTTCCCCCTCCATTGCCGGCCACTGCTCCGCCTAACCGACCAATTGTTAATAACAACAGCACGCCTCAACGAGACCCTTGGCCAACAGATGTCACGTCCTACCGACATGGAACAGGTAATTTTACCATTTCACACATTGCGTTGGGGTAGTGAAGTATTTCATTTTTCATCTATTTATATATTTTAATGGCTTTTCATTATGAGCTTTTATTCTGCAACTACCAAATTATCTATTATGATTTACGGAGCTATTCTATTAATTTAGACAAGCTTGTAGTGATTGCCTTTGGAAGTATAAATAAAGTTGAACCAATAAATAAATGTAATATTATAATTATTACATTTGTTTAATATTATTATCAAATGTGGTATTATTAAATTTTATTTATTTTTCCAAAATTATGTTTATTGTTCCGGGATTTCTTGTTCCATGACGAACTGCGTTGTTAATATTAACTTTTCATGTGAAATTTAACGACTTGCAGTCAAATATTCGTTAAGAATAAGTATATTAAGTAAGGTATACTTATTCTTAACGAATATTTGACTGCGAGTCGTTAAATTTCACATGAAAAGTTAATATATTTATTGTATTGTTTTTATTTTAAAGCGAACATTAAACGTGTCATTTTGATTTATGCAGGTGCTTGTAAAACAAGGTTAGTGTATACAAATAGAAATAATTATGCTTGGCCTGTATTTCCCAACCATTTTATTTGCTTTTTATTCGTTTACATTACTTAATTAATGAATTAATGTAATAATTAATCAATTTTTTATAATCTAATATCAAACCTGACACTGTATTTATATTTAATATATAATTTTCACTTACTTATACTGGAGGGATGGAGGCTGACGAAGCTTTTCTTTAGAAGTGAAGTGCATCCCTCCAGTATCTCCAGTATAAGTGAGTAAAAATCATATATTAAATAGAAATACAGTGTCAGTTTTGATATTAGATTGTTCATCAAGAATTTCGCCATGGAAAACATCATACATTTTTTATAATTTTATGTATTACAATGTCTTTCTAATATTCTTATTCTTTCTGATTTTTTTTAGTTTATGGAAACATCAATCCTTTACAGCGACAATCGGTGAGATTAAGTATTATTATTTACCTGATATAATTCTATTTTCTTAATTATTTGTATGTAGACATTAATTAATATTCTCTTGATTAAGCTTTTTGAGGGCTTGATTTCTTACAATCAAGATTACTAGAACGCTGTTGTTTAGAATTGTAGACAGAAAAATGTCACATACAGATAAGCAATGAGAGATTAGTTGGCTATTGAGCTAGTGGGAAGTTTTGCATATAAAGGATAATTATCTAACTATCTGGCTCTCCAGCTTGTAATGTCACCGGCTAGCGAGTAAACTCGCCTAATGTTATATATCATAATCACCTAATATATCCACAAGATTAGTAAATAAACTGAAATACTGAAATTTCAGGAATATTATCAATATTCTGAATAATGCTTTCTTCTCAATTAAGGAATTTATGGATAGGATATGTACATTAGGAGACTTCTGTGTATTCGTGTAATTGTTTTTGTTTTGACCAATCTGTATACTATATAGTGTTATCTATTTTATTATACATTTAAATCATTGGTATTTTTTTTTTAGAAAAATAATATATTGTTGATGATTGGCCTATGCATTAAGATATTGTTATGAAATTCCAAAGAGGAAGAATACGTTCTCTTTATGCGCTGTGTCAATAATGTCTCCGGGTAGTAATAAGCAAGCATGTTTTGTTTGCTCCCCATGTTCACCCCTCGCCTTGCAATCCATCTAGAGAGCTCTAGGATGGCATTATCTGTTTACATAGAATAATCTCCAAAAATAGAGTCTTCTACTGTTTATTGGAGTGCATTATATTAGAGATAGAACCCGTAACAATATCAATATCTGTGGCTGAATAAGCATTCTATTCTATAGAGAGAGAATAGAATGGCTGCCTTTATTTTATCCTGGGAGGGCGAAGTTAGGGCGCAACCGGCCCTCTCTCCCACTTAACCCTCCCATACAACACTAACTTGAAACAAAATTTAGAATTAAAAAAATAGTAAGGAAAAAAGTAGTAAATACAGGTTGCCAAAGCATAAAAAATAAAACAAACAAGCCTCTAGTGAAAAAATAAATGAAAAATAATCTTGAAAATAAAAAGCTTCTTGAAAATAATAAGAGAGAGAGATTAGATTAGATTAGATTAGATTATTTATTTCATTCATTTAGATTACAAAATGCAGTCTTAGATTCTAGGTTATCGTAGTTAAAAATATATAAATACTGTAATTATTGTTCTATTAATTTTACAATGCTAAACTAAAGAATTATTCAAAGATATGAATATAAGATGCAATTTGATAACGATAATATGATTGTGATGTATGAACATGAAACGGCGAAGTTTGAACATGTAAATGTCCATTCTTGGAAAAGGATATTCAAACATATCCTTCTCATCAACACTTGACCGTAGTGAGAGAGAGAGAGTTATTTGTACATTGGCTTCGTGCATCTCAGGCACCAAGGAAGATTTGCTAACCGGTATCAAACAACCTAAAATGAGAGACGCCGTAAGAGCGTGACGTATTTAATAACGTCTAGTCGCCCTCAAGATCCAACAATAAGTATGTAGTAGTGTAAACATGAACGTTTGCTTTGTATGTTGCAGTCAAACAGTAACTCAATGTACGGTACCAACAACAACAGCAGCAACAGCAATGCCAGATCGGCAACATTGCCGCCGTATGTGCCACCCCCACCAGCTGGCATCACAAACAACATGGCCAATAACGCCTATTCTGGCACCAATGCTAATGCCAACGACCAGCGTCGACCAAGTGAGAGCTCCAGCGAGAGTGAGCAGCCATCCAACAATTCCAACAGAAAAGACAAACGATCTAACGTACTCACAAGTCTTTTCCGTAAAAAGAAAGCCACAAACCTTTAAAATTCCCTCAGTGAATGGGGAGGCAGTTCCAGTAGTCTAAAATAAGGGTACTTTGCAATTACTTATTTAACCCATTATCCAAATCATTAATGTCATTCCATTACCAAAAACAGAAGAAAAAGAGCTGCCAACCTTCAAAAACTCAAACTGAACGGGAAGAAAGTTCAAGTAGTCTATTCAATGAGGGTGGTTAGCATTACTTATTATTTTATTTCATTACCAAATCATTCATCTCATTCCATTACCAAAAATATGTGGCATCTGTATCATTTAAAAAATATTATGTATAGACACATATTTCTTACGACTGATAGAAAATTCAGTCTAACCAGCCCTTATTATGGTATAATGTTTTCTACGGCTGATGAAAATTTCAGTCTATTCAACTGATTTGGCGTTTTATTACGTGTTTTATTATCATTCCATCACCAAATGGTAGTCATATGAATTTTCCCACAAAAATATAAGTATTATAATGTTTTTTCTGCTATGGTAGTGGTTTGTCATGTTAGGGAAAGTAATAGGGTATTATTTATGTTTATTAGATGAATTACATTGCATTCCTTGAGTTCCATTTTTTACATATTGGTATTGAAGATCAAAATATTTTTGTGCTGTTCTTTGTCGCAAAAATTTTATTCTATGGAAAGAATATAATTGCTGTCGTTTTATCTAGTATTTTTTTCTCTTTTTTATGTTGAGGAATGGTTTAATATTATTCTGTACAATCAATAGTATTCTATTGATTAGAATTGTTCACTTAGTGAAGGTGAAAATTTATTGAAGTTACTTTCTTCAAATGTTCATCGCAAATAGTATGATAATTAATATGCGACAAACAACAATGCTTTCCTGTTAAGAATGTGACATATTTTATATCATCTATATTTTTTTATAATTTGATAAAATTATGTTATTGTTTTTCTTGGATCATTAGTGCTTTGAATCAGTGATACGATATGAAACAAATTTTAAAAATCATGCTGTATGTATTTTACAGAAAACACATATTTTCTGTGTTGGAAACAGATACAGGCTCTTTGTTTAATGCACTGTCTAAAACATATACTGTATTTGATAATTTGACTCTTATCAATGTGTTTGAATCTGATTTTATGAATTTGAACATGTTTTACAGTGCCAAGAGCAATTGATTGAAAAATTCTTAGACCCGACACAAAGGGTCATTAAAATATTTAGACACTGATTTGAACACGTCATGCTTATTATGTTATTGGTCGATCAAATTTATTGTGCAGAATTATTTGTTAGATTTTGAAGGGTTATTTATCATCCTCGTTTTTGCGGATTAAAATTTCAAATTTATCAACGTTATTCCATTGATCAGGGATAGTAAGATACTTGATACTCAAGTATCAGGGATACTTGATGGTTCGTCTATGGTTATTCTAAGCATCTAATCACAGAACTAACTTACTTTAAGTTGGGTTGTTTACTGTACAGTTACTGCTTGTTTTCCCAAAAAATCATAAACAAAACAAAATATTTCTGTTGTAAAGTGTAAAGTTGTAAATGTGTTTGCCAAAGTTGTACTGTAATATTCAATTATTTTGATTCAGTAAGGTTTATGTAAATCTATCAAGAGAATATTCCATTGTACATTGTATTATCCTGTACATTGTAATTTATACTTTATTATTATAATCATCAAGGTTTTCCTTGTATTTATAAATTGTATTTTCTGTGTTATAAGAATTGATTTTTCATTATTTCAGAGAACTATATTTGAGTTTGAAAGCAAGCCAGATAAAAAATATATTTAGTTATCCTTATTATAGGCCATAAGTGTGTGTTATGTTAAATGTATATAATTAATGAATAAACACACTTCTCAAATATTATTTTTGTTGACTCATGTTGGTCTTTGAGCTATATCTTCCATTTTCAGCTGTTTGTGAGTGTAAAAAGAGCGTGCTTCTAAGCTGGCTGGAGATTGCATATACCATGAATAGTATTAGACAGTATTGTCTTGATGGAAATTTTGATAATTTCATATTACCCAGTTTCAAAACTTTCAACCACTACCTCACTATTAATTTTGATTAATTGATTTATTATTTTGAAACTTCATTATTATATATTAACATACAATACAGTACAATCAAATACAAACAAACTTACAGTTCTTCATAACAATAAACCCCAAATGTAAATCATGTGTGGGGAACAAAAATAGCTTTTAAACAAATAACAACTCTCGAGAATACATCATCAACTGATCTTAAACATAATAACAGAATATTTATAGCATATAATATGCTCTTTATAAAATGATAACTTTTTATTTCCTTTAATTTAATGAAACTACTCTTTCTTTTCTATTTTATGGCTTCTTATTCTTATTTCAATTTTTTCCATTGCTTTTCATTAATAACAATACGTTATGTTTCTTTTCTTCTATTGTAGGGCTTTATAAAAATGGCATGTAGAACCTTAAATCAAGACTGCTTCAGAAATATATTACAAACTTGGGCTACTGAATATGTATGAAAAGATGAAGAAGATATGAAGTATTTCGTGATCGTCTCTCTTGGCGTGAGAGTCAAGTAATATGTGGTAACTATCATCAATGTTTGTAGATAATTGAAAAACTCATTAGTGGCTGACAGCAGCTATGATGAAAGTATCTGACATTCGTAGTGGTTAATGATAAAAATATAGTTTGCTAGTTCAAAATTCATCTAAAAATGTTGGTTTACAGTAGTGAGTGGGTAAAACTATGTTAACGCTAAAGCTAACCTGAATACGATATGCCTCTGCTTGCTTCAAAAGCAAGATGCTGTAGAGCAAACTGATAGGTCAGGTTAGCGTGATTGTTAACGCAGTTTCAATCTTTTATGTTTCAAACGGTAATTTGAAACCCGTTACGGTCTCACCACCAATAAAAGCTATAAATATGCTCATCACTTCTCATTTCTAAGAAATAGACGTTGATATTAATTTTTGTGCGTTTCACAAAAATGTTGTGTGTGCATCATTTTCCAACCTAACCTAACCTTTGAAACTTGATATATTCGAAGTGTGTAATAATTATGCCTTCTTACTTTTTGTTATAACATTAACTTATTTTCATGTTTTCTGTGTTGCATTCAGGTTTGGATTTTCATATTCATAGCAATAATTAATTATTAATTCATTTCATTACAACCATTTCCATTTTTCTCTACATTTTGCGGAAGTGTAATCTTAAAGCTTGTTCTTAAGTGATGAGGTGAAATGATAATGGTATAAGGTTGGTTCTAGCTAGGAATCTAAACCAGAATAAACGTCGCCATAACGAATAAATTGTTTTTTGAATAATGATTATGCTTTTGAAAATTGAAGTATTCCATCCTAATTTGAAGAGAAAAATATGTGACTGATAAATCGAAAACATGATCTTGTAAGTAAAGACCTCAGTAAGTTTGAAAATGCATTAAACTTAAATTATTTTATGCATTTTTCTGAAGATTTCTTCCAGAAAAGAAGTGAGGCATGAAGTGGACCACCTGATTAAGTCATTAGTGTAAAGTAAAGGCCGCTATTAGCCGTGAGCAACTAGCTCGGCAACTGTTTGAAGCAACCGATTGCCGGGCCAGTCTCCCATTTGAGCAACTGAGCTGAGCCACTTATTCGGCAACTGCAGATAACCTGTTAATAATAATAGTTTATTTTTTTATAATAATTATAATAAAATAATTTATAATTATATATATAAATAATATTACATTATTTTATTATATTATATATATAAATAATAATATTATAATTATATATTATAATATACAGGGTGTCCCACGAGGAACCCGACAAACTTCTAGGGCGGTTTCCTCTCAGCAAAATAATGAAAAAAGTTTATATAAACATATATTCGGAAATGCTTTGTTAGGGAGTTATGGCTAGTGAAAGATTTCCCCCGATTCTCTAGGAGAGGATGGAAATAAAGCCAAACTGATTTTTTTATGGCGTTAAGTTAGGTGTTATATCTATTGGATTTTATGTAAAATGAACTGAAAAATTGAATAAAACACGTCCCAGACCTCTAGAATCACCCATATTAGAGATATCAGACAAAATATGCAAAATTCTGTCTCGAAAAACATGCTTCATTTAGATTTGATCCACATTACGTCGTTAAATGGGTAATAAACACAGAAACTTTATGCAAAAAACTTGTAGTAAATTTAATTCTAAAGAGAATGGTGCAAAATATGTTTATAATAAACAAACAGAAAGTTTAAAAAATTTATTTTTAATTAAATAAACACATACGAAAATAAGACAGCAGCAAAACAAAAATTAAACAAAACATTTTAAGATGTTGCAAACTGTACATTTTAATTACTGTAAAGGCATATGCGGTTTATTCCCAAATACAGTATTCATTCAATTAAATAATGACAAAAAATTCACAGTATAAAAAAGGTTGTTGGTTGAGAAATAAGATGATAAAAATACAGCGTTAAGTGAGATGCTTTTAGTTTATTTAAAATCAAGAATTGGCAGCACTTGTGCAACAATACCTGAATCCAAGTTATTGTACAGCCGTACAATGATACAGCAGTCGCAGTAACTAGTCTGTCAACTGTGATTTGTGCAGTGCATGTGTGGTTTGTATTATTTGTACTTTATTCGTGTTTTTTTTAAATGAAAAGATGCCATTCACATTTTCAAATCAATAGTACGCAGATATTGTTTTCGTCTATGGTTTTGCCAATGGAAATAGTCAGGCAGCTAAACTTGAATTTGAAAGACGATTTCCGAATAGAACACCTGCTTACGAAACATTTGCATCGGGATTCAATAACTTAAGAACAAATGGATATATTCCATTTGTTACTTGTTCGAGTGAACGTCCTGTAACAGTGGCGTACCGAGGTTTCAAGCGCCCTGGAGCGGAAGGGTCTTACCCCCCCCCCCCCACACAAAATCAGTCTTACACTCAACCACCCGATTGTGCTGATATTAATATAGTGGTCATTTAATGAATCAGCAGCTTTTTCCCGCCTCTAACTACGCCATATTTGTCAGAGATGCGAATCTCCAATGAATGATTTTTTGCCAGGCCAGATTCTGCTTTTATCAATTTCCAAACAGCTTGTTTTGGATTTTTTCACTTTTCTATAAATTTATTTGCAGTTTTTTTAGCATTTTGCAAGTCATTCCTATAAACATTTTCTTATATTTCTTAAACGTGAAGTATTTACTTTTGACTCGATCGTTTTGCATTCTGTCTGTTTGTAACGCATTTATGGCTAAACGCGAGAACCGATTTCTTTTAAATTTGACATGAATGTTCCTTTTAGTAATGTATACATACGATTTTTTTAAATTGTGTTGAATTTTACCCTTTTGGCCTTCATTATAGTAATACATTTTTTGTAAGTAAAAGGTAATTTTCTCTCAAGAACGGTGCACCCCTCAGAGCCTTGCGCCCTGGAGCGACTGCTCCACTCGCTCCATTATCGGTACGCCACTGTCCTGTAATGGCTGTAATACAGGCTGTACGCGAACAAGATAATATCATTGACATGATACAGCGTAGTCCTTAACTTAGTATTCGCCGACTTTCTAATAAGTTAAACATATCTCATAGTACAGTCTGGAGAACATTGAAAGAAAACAACATTTTATCCATATCATTTACAAAGAGTTCAAAATCTATGTGTTCATATAATTAAAATTAAATTTTTTAAACTTTCTGTTTGTTTATTATAAACATATTTTGCACCATTCTCTTTAGAATTAAATTTACTACGAGTTTTTTGCATAAGGTTTCTGTGTTTATTACCCATTTAACGAAGTTAATGTGGATCAAATCTAAATGAAGCATGTTTTTCGAGACAGAATTTTGCATATTTTGTCTGATATCTCAAATATGGGTGATTCTAGAGGTCTGGGACGTGTTTTATTCAATTTTTCAGTTCATTTTACATAAAATCCAATAGATATAACACCTAACTTAACGCCATAAAAAAATTAGTTTGGCTTTATTTCCATCCTCTCCTAGAGAATCGGGGGAAATCTTTCACTAGCCATAACTCCCTAACAAAGCATTTCCGAATATATGTTTATATAAACTTTTTTCATTATTTTGCTGAGAGGAAACCGCCCTAGAAGTTTGTCGGGTTCCTCGTGGGACACTCTGTATATAATTAATATATCATAATAAATAATAATTGATAAATAATTAAAATAAAATAAAAGTTAAATTATTTTGAATTGTAAATTATAATAAAAATAATAATTATTATTAGACTATAATTTTATAATTATTTTATTATTCAAATTATTAAATTAAATAATTAATATATTATAATATATATTTATGATATAATTATAATAATAATATTAGTTAATAATTACTATTAGTTAATAATAACTACCGACACTAATAATAAAAACTTATATTGTAAACAATGTTAAGGCTGGGCGTACACCGGTTAGTCATGACAAGACAAGACACAATTAGACTAGACAACTTTAGACAAGAATAGACTACGTTTAGTCATGTGAAAGCAACACACACCAGTCATGAACAAGATGCCAGACAATAGAGTTGATGCTGGTGCAATTATAATTTGGGAGTGGATTTGTATGCAAGAAAGAAGAAATAGGAGACATTGGATTCATCCATATACAAGGGCGGTCCCAGCTCCAAATTTTTTTTTGGGGGAGGGGGGTCATGAATGAATTTATTAGCTGACCTTTTTTGCAAGATTTCCCCTCCTTCCATAGGCTACCTCGTCAACACCCCTTACAAAGAGCGCCCAGGAGTTTCGTAGCTTATTTCTGATTGAACAGATACCTGCTACGGAACTCGGCCATCAATGCTGTAACAATGGGGCCCGAAAAGACTGGGATTAAATACACGTTTTCTATTGAGCCATAGACGCATGATGATGGAGGGTTTCAAAATACTTTCTAAAATACGCCCAAATCTGTCACATGGGTTCAAAATTAACGATGAGTTTTTCGGTCACAGATTCTCAAGAAACCGAAGCAAAGGCTATAGAAGTTAAGCATCCAGGTTCTTTTCCAAGTAAATTTTTCGAAATTTTCCTGTAGAAGGTGCAACAATTGGTATTTTTTTAAATATTTTACAAACTTCCCTCTTCCATCACTGGGTCTAGTCAGATGGGTAAGGCGAGCGAAGCGAGCCTGTCGGTGATTTTAATGATAGAAAATAATAGATTTCAAACAAGGACTGGGCAAAACGAGATGGAGAACTGTTGACCAAACAACGAATTGAGTAACTGATAAAAGTAATCTTCACAGGACCCTAGGCTGGATCGAGAACTAGAGTTTTTACAATTTAAATACAAAAACGTGTGATTCTTTGGGATGAGACGAATAAATTAAAATTAATTTCAAAGCTCTTATTATTTTGTTTAAAACAAGAAACAAGCAAAATTTAATGGATAACTGATCAACAACAAATTATGTTGAAAAGCTTTATTTCAAACTGGAGTGAGAAGATCCAAAAGTACTCACAACTTCATAGATGTGAATCATGACACAATTCAAGTCACTATGATGAGCTTATAACTTCTTTGAAAAACTAAGTACTATCTCAACAAATTAATTTGACTTCAACTTCCTGACTGCAGACAGGCAACAGATAGCTGTAGAACTATGGCAGTTAAATAGAAGGCTATTGAATTGGTCTGTTTGGAATAGGTTTCAATAATATGAGGTAGGCCTCCGAGTTTTAAATTATCTGGGTAGTGTAATCTGTACAATTGTACAGGAATTTTGCAATTTCCTATGAAATTTGATTTTAACATGGTTTATGATAAGTATGAGCATACCTTAAAAGGAGGAAAATTAAACCCGTTTGTATTTTTATTTTATTTATCCCAGTTGATGGACCGCGCTTGTCCATATAATAGACAGACCGACAACCTACAAACCTAACCTCACAACTCAACACTTGTCTGATGGTGACTGATAGAAATAGTGCATGCCCTATTCGATTAGACACGAAGAAAAGACACATTTAGACACGTCTAATTACAATGACTAATCGGTGTGTGTTGCTTCATAAGCAACTAAGTGACATACTGTGACTAAACATGACTAATCTTGTCTTGTCTTGTCATGACTAACCGGTGTACGCCTAGCCTTTATACTTCACCTGCATCAGACACGAATGACAGATGAGACTGAGTGGGTTTGTTTTGGGTAGACAGATCGGTGATGCGCATGCGCACGCAGTCAGTTGCCCAAAACTAGTTGCCTACGGCTAATAGGCGCCATTATACTCCAATGCCCCCGGACGGCAGGGAGACTGAAACAGTTGATCACGTAGTTGCCGGGGCTCGACTCGCCCGGCAACTGCATAGACAACTTTTTTCACTTCGGCAACAGATTGCTCACGGCTAATGGCTCCCGTTTAATTCAATGCCCCGCTACTCCACCGGCAATCGATTGCTTGCTCAGTTGCCGAGCTAGTTGCTCACGGCTAATAGCGGCCTAAGTGGGAAGTGATAGCCGAGTGCCGTAGCAGTTAACTGTTCAATCAGAGATAAGCTACGAAACTCCTGAGCCATCTTTGTAACGATGACCGATTGGATTGGCCAGCAAAAAAGACTTCTCTGCTGTAAAATCACTTGCCGGTGGTTCGGAACCGTAGGTTCATCAATCACCATCATTCAATCCATTAACCACGCACAGGTCTCAGACCTATGTGGGCTTCATCCTCCGGAAAAAAATTAATTGCATTAATATTAATTGTAGAAATCATTTTTAAGTAGTTAAATTTATTTTTCTCTTTAAATTTATATTTTTATATTAAATTAATCTCTTTAAATTTATATTTTCTTTAAAAAAAATTAATTGCATTAATATTAAAAAAAATTAATTATAGAAATACAGTATTACAATTATTAAGAATAGATTGTTGAATCAATTCAATAAATTCGAACATCGAATGAATGCTATGATTCAGAGGATCCACCGTAGCTTATAGTTCGTAACAGCATTCTCCGAAAGAGAACATCCCGGGGCTCAATACCCGGCGTTGGTAAGTTTTTTTTATAACATTCATCGAATTTTCTCGTATCTATTCTCCGTGAAAGAGAAGGTCCTGGGTTCAATGCCCGGCATGGTTAAGATTTTTTTGATGAAAGCATTCATCGAATTTTCGCATATTTACTTGTTACTGTTGTCAATATTCCTAAATTAAAAGTCTTTAGTGCAATTGATGGAATTAAAATGTGAATTCAAATTTATTACCATTTTTTTTTTTTTTGAGGATGAAGCCCACATAGGTCTGGTGCGTGGGTAATGAGAAGGATGATGGTGATTTATGAGTTGGACCTACAGTTTTAGGTGGGTTCCGAACCACCGGGAAGTGATTTTCAGCAGAGAACAGTATTTTTTGCTGGCCAATCTAATCGGTCACCGTTACAAACTGCATTAATAATAGTAGTAGCTTACATATATTATCTTAGTACTTTAACTTTACTATTTCTGTTGTATCAAATCAAATTTTTTCTTTCAGATTTCAGTATTGTTACAACATTCTAATTTAACGTGAAACAGAACATGAGATTATAAAATATAATACTTAAAATTAAACAAAATTTTTATCACTGTAAAAGTGTGCGAAATTTATAGTGAACTTTTTTTATGAATGTAGCTGCTTGTTAGTCTACTACATACTAGGTGTATTGGTGATAATTAAAATTGCATCAAGCTGAGAATAATTAAAACTACAATCAATCTATTTTACGCAGGATTACTGCCCAGGAAATTACACTAGGGCGGCCAGAGACCTCCAAAATCGTAGTTATGGCTGGCATTTATCATAAACCTTACAACAAATTACGTAAGAACTTCTCTTCGTTATTCTAATTGCGCTATAGGGATAGGGGTAACGAGACTGACATCACTCCCTTTTTTATATCACCAAGAAGGCTAAGATAAAGACTTGCCCCCTAAATAGCCCCAGTTTAATGATTACCTGTCCCAACTCATAAAAGTTGAGCAAACTATTAAAAATAATTTTAGCATTTTCAAAGCGAGGATGATTGGTGAAAGCACAACGTATGAAATTCGCTCTTGAAAAAGTTGAATTCAATCTTTGAGCAATTTGTAAAGAAGTTCTTGAGCTGTGAAACTTATTATTGCTACTGGATCAAGTAACAACTAGTTATAATAGATCTTTCATAACAGCCACTTTAAAGTGAATGAAGTAAAAGTTAGTTGCTTTTCAGCGAAAGTAACTGTAACTTTAATATGGACCTTCAGTTACAGCAGTCAGGTGATAAAAACACTTCTCAAATGATGAGCAATTTCATATTCAAAATATGCTATTCAACTACTCAGCATTTTTTTATTTGTATCTTAATAGTATTTTGCCCTATGGAAATAGAAGACAGTAAAAATTTACTTCAAAATGTAGAATAGCTCAGGCTTTTTTATTTTTATTCTGGTATCAAATTTTATATGTTTTCCCAATAGCATATAGTAATATTTTAAATGATTTCCGGACTAGAGGCTTTCACAGCAATTTTCAAACCTCCAATGCTACGAAAAAATAAAGTACCAAGTGTGTTTTTAAACTTTGATATTAAGTTCATCAATATGTATCAACTGTGTTCAACAACCAAAACAAAAAAAAAACATGTTAGTAATTGGTGTGATTTTAATGGTTGATAATTAATTAATCATTCTATCAACTGATTTAAAAACAAAAAATGAAAACATAATGTAAATGAACCTTTTAGATTTAGACTATCTTTAGTCTACTAAGAGCTGTCAAGCACAGAGCTCTGGTGTCAAATTTAACAGCTAATCTAGTGGTTGAGCTGAAAAGGGATGTCCATGCAGGAAGCAAACGGGAATACGGACTAGTTCGCGACCTCAGAGTGGGGTGTAGGTCACGAGTTGAAGTCCAAGGTCTCCGAAACTAGGTCACTGCAATAACTGACCTACTCTATTTTGACAATAGGCTTCTAGAAGGCCATTTCAATAAGACGTAAGCTATTTTTAAAAATGATAGACTTTTCTCTCACCTCGCATATTAGGTACTAGATTTACTAAACAATTTAGTATTGAATAAAGACATTCGACGTAATAATAAGATGTACTAGTTTCGCATGATGTCTTATCGATCTCCCGATTTGCGTGATTATTTGGAAGAATAATTTCATATAGGTGATTATTTCATAAGAATAATATTAAATATGAAAATTACAATGTTGGAATTTCAAAATTGAAATTAACATGGAAATAAAATGGTGGAATTTCATCCATTCGACATTGCAATTAATAACCATTAAATACAGAATTTTTTTTCTTATTGCAGATGATGCCAAAATGAGTAGATTTGTGATTTATGCGTGGGTAATGAGGTGAATGGGTCACTGATAAGAAACATCCATGGCTGAATGAGATTCGAACCCAAGGTTGTAGGAAGCGAAGATAGCCAGGGTCTTATCTAATCACAGATAAGCACAGATCATAATCACAGACAAGCAGTTAAACCAACTGCGCTGCCAGAGCAATTATTTTATTTGAATAATATTAACAAAGTCACAAACTCAGCTAAAATATTCCTACTGTTGGAAAACCTTGACAAAATTTGTGAATATTTTTTGAAGAATATATTTGAGATCTGTATGGACATTTGAAAAAAAAACCTTGTGTATGATTCATGCTATATTTTATTCTGTTGAGTTTATATTGTATTTTTCTGTGCTAGAATTTTTGGATACGATACTTACTCGCTTGGACTTTTTTGGCTATATAGCTATTGTACTCAAAACTTGGACATTTTGATAATTAAAAAGTCTAGGCAAAATCAACAATCTATTCTGGAGACAATATCTCAGTAACGTACTGAGATTGGAATGTACGGTACTGATATTGACTGAGATTGGAATATGTGTAACTCACATGACTCATGACAACATCTCTTGCCAGTGGCGTACCGATAATGGAGCGAGTGGAGCAGTCGCTCCAGGGCGCAAGGCTCTGAGGGGCGCACCGTTCTTGAGAGAAAATTACCTTTTACTTACAAAAAATGTATTACTTTAATGAAGGCCAAAAGGGTGAAATGCAACACAATTTTAAAATACCGTATGTAAACATCGCTGCGCATGACTAAAAGGAAAATTCATGTCAAATTAAAAATAAATCGGTTCATGCGTTCAGCCGTAAATGCGTTACAACCAGACAGAATGCAAAACGGTCGAGATAAAAGTAGCAAATAGTCGAAAGTAGCAAAGCCAAAACAATTTAAATTGGGTGGCAAAAGGTATAACAAATTCAAGTAATTGAATGAAGACTTTGAATTTATTCTGAAAAAATAAATCCACAAGAAGTTCAATGGTTTTTATATTAAGAACAGGACTGAAATACTTCACTTTTGAATCCTATTTCCAAAATATACAAAAAAATTCATAAGGATGACTTGCAAAATGCGAAAAAATAACTGCAAATAAATTTATAGAAAAGTGAAAAAATCCAAAACTAGCTGTTTGGAATCTGGCCTGGCGAAAAATCATTCCTTGGAGATTCGCATCTCTAACAAATACGGCATAGAGGAGGAAAAAAAAGCCGCTGGTTCATTAAATGACCACTATATTGATATCAGCCCAATCGGGTGGGTTGAGTGTGTGACTTTCTTTTTTTTTTGGGTGGGGGGGGGGGGGGGGGGGCATCGTTAGACACTTCCGCTCCAGGGCGCTTAAAACCTCGGTACGCCACTGTCTCTTGCCTAATAACAGACTAGGAAACTTCATTTTCTCAGTAGGTACCGATGAATTGCAGAACATCTTAATCGTTAGATCTTGACTACACCTACCAATCCTTGAAACCTCGCAAGTTGATTCAACAATGTCTTTTTTGTTCGACTCAACATGATCTCGCCAACTTTCCCTTTTCATTTTTGCATTTATGGGTGCCGCCCGTGGGTGAAGTACAGCTTTGACATGGTATGATGTATGTGGTAACAAGATTACTTACGTCTCGAGAACAATTATTACAAATTTAAATCACTGAAGAAAAAACAATAGCTCCCATTCAGGAAAAAAGATTGTTACGTTGCATCTGGAGAAAGGCCATAAATCATTGTGGAGATGTCGTTTCTTCAAGGGAAGTCATAAATTTGAGTGCAGCACCAGACAACTATACTCACACTTACTCGAGTTTCTCTCCAAGTGATATCTTGAGATAAGCATAAAAAGCTGTTAATATGTGATATGAATGCAGAAATAATAACGATGTGGACTTTATAATGCACTTCCGAATGCTCAAGACTAGACTAGACTACATGTTCTTGCAATGCAAGTCATTAATAATTTCAACAGTAATCAGTTCAGATTCCAAATATTCTACTTTCTTCGAATTACATCTTCAACCAGAGTCGGCCCCAGAAATATTGAGTAGTTCCCGAATTTCGTCTAACAAATAAAATATTCAGAGTATGGTGGTGGGTTCTAATATACTACTCTAAAAAGCTCCTCACCTTTATTTCTTTATTTGAAACTCATTTTATTTGTGAATTAACACATAGTTATTTTTACTCTGTTGCTTGAATTTTTTGGGTTTACAGGGAGTACAGAGGGCCTCTACTCTCCTCTCTCCAAACCCTCGCATGAAATATCACTTTTATTTTCTTGAATAAAATAAACACAATTTCTGTTTCTCAACTGGAATCATCTTCTCTTCTCGAATTAAGAGAATTTCCTTGCAATGATGAATTTAGATATTTTCTATTTTTTCTATTATGTTTTCCATGACAAAATACTTAATGAACAATCTAATATTAAAACTGACACTGTATTTCATTAAAAACATTATTTAAAAGTAAAATACAGTGTCAGTTTCAATATTAGATTATATTTTTTTACTTATGTATTATTCATGAAAATTTTCATTACAATTATTCAAAACGAAATCTATAGCTATTAGCAATTGTAGGAGCTACTGGAAATCGATAGTTTCTCTTCACGTCTTGGATCAGTTATGTGCGTTGTATTCATTGTCATTGTGTTGAGTCAAAATGCTTGGAAATAATAAGAGCTTGAGTCGAATAAAAGCCTGGAAATTTCAATAGTTCGTAAGTTTACACCATAAAGAAATTTGACTATGTTGAATGAACCCTAGTTCCCGAATTTCGTCTATGACACATCGTTGTCTTCCAATTGAGGTTACTATTGAAATGTCTGCCATCAAAGTTCATGCATAGTAAAAATTACAAACAACTCAATATTGTTATGAGTTATATCGTTAAAATAGCGCTGGCAACACTCGAAAGTAACTCTGTAACTGTATTTACACAATAAATTCGCAACAGACACTAGTCAGTAATTATCACACAAAACAATCAATAAAAGAAGCAACAGTCCAATAACTTCCAACTAATAATTAATATTTCTACAAGAAGATTGATCACAAAACTAATCAGTAACTGTCAATACTGGATCAATATTTTAATAATAAGTGTCCAATAAAGTGCTCAATGACTCAATAAGAAATGTCTAATAATCGGTTAATAAACTCAACAATAAACTGAGCTCTTACCAAGCACAACTATTGCCACAGCTGCTATCACACTTAAAAAGCTAAGTCACAATTGCACTATGTGCATACTGTCACGAAAAGAATAATGTCAGCTGCCTCAGAAAAAACTATCACATGAAATTATCATGAGTCCTGCTAAATCAAAACTGGCCTTGATGAAAAGCACAGCCCTTTTGAAGATTTGTTTTGTTCCAGAGAGTTTTTATTCTAGATATTTCTATTGACACAAAATTGTCAAAACAGATAAGCTGTCATCTAGGAAACCATCGAAAATACTTGAAACCATTTGACAAATAAGAGTAAAAGAGAGCGAGAGCGTTGATGCGAAGATAACGAAACAACAAGTGCTCACCCATTATTAATTCCAGAAGACTGAAACCGCTGGAAGGACGCTCTCCCCTTCCTTTGAGTTTCCTAACAATATATAATGTTCCGCTGTAGCGAATGTACCCCTAGAATCAAATAGAACCAACTCCCAGCTGTCTATACATCTACCAGACGTAGAACTTACATTAATTCAAATAGAGACATTTTAAGAAAAATATTTAAATAGGTTCTAGTAGGCCTAAATTGCTACTCATTGCTTAATATGTTCCACTATAGAAAATCTACCTCGAAAATCAAATAGAATGAACTCCCAAAGCCGTCTATAGCCTACTACTGTCAGACGTATAACTTGAAATAATTCTAATAAAGAAAATAGGCATAATTTAGGATGCCTATGCAACACTGAAAGTGAAGGTTGCAATGAGAGTATGCCATCTCAGGAATCATTCCTGTTCTGCACAGCACGGTTAGAAGAGAAACAAGTGCAAGCACACGCAATGCAGTTCTAACGCCGGTAATAATTATTATTATCAACCAATTCCAGACAGGCTGGAATAATGTGTGAGAGAGAAGTACATCATTCCATGATTTATTCTGATGATTTTAATGCGCTGGAGCTGGAGATTGCAGACTGCGTGCTGGACTGCATGCAGGGATGGGTTCCCGGGGATGTGTAAATCACACCAAGCAGCTTCACGATCTGGTTTCCTCAACATTTTTTCTCCTTGTTGTTCTTATTCTACTCGTCATCTTTTTCCTGCTCACCATTTTTTCATCAACATCATCTTTTCCTTCTTTTCTTATTTTTATTTCATTTTTTCTAAATGTTGTTCTGCTTCTACTCCTTCATCTTTTTCCTGTTCTCCATTTTTTTCTTCATCAACATCATCTTTTCCTTCTTTTCTTATTTTTTATCATTAGCCTTCATCCTTTCTCGCTTCCTATTCACATTTTTCTTCTTTTTTTCTCTTCTCCACCATCTTATCATCATAATATCCTTCTTCTCCTTTTCCTCCTTCTTCTTCTACTCCTCCTCCTCCTCCCCTTATTCTTCTTCTTGATCATCATCTTCCTCTTCTTTTTCAGTACATTTTCTTCTTTTTTGTTCTTTTAATTAATTACTCCTTCATCTTTTTCCTGTTCTCCATTTTTTTCTTCATCAACATCATCTTTTCTTATTTTTCTTATTAGTCTTCATCCTTTCTCTCTTCCTATCCACATTTTTCTTCTTTTTCTCTTCTCCACCATCTTATCATCAGAATCATAACCTTCTTCTCTTTCTCCTTTTCCTTCTTCTTCTCCTCCTCCTCCTTCTCCTCCTCCTCCTCCTCCCTCCTCCCCATTATTCTTCTTCTTCATCATCATTTTCCTGTTCTTTTTCTTTCCATCTTCTTCTTCTTCTTTATTCTGGTTCTTGTAATTTCTGTGACTGGTTCCACCATTAACTGTCGGGGCGCACATTTGGCGAAGCGCTGAGAAAGTTGCCGTTGTAGGTTGGCACGTGAACGTGATTAGGCACAACGTAGCAGCACATGCGCGTGATCTATTGACGACTAATAGATTTTTTGGTCGTGATCTTTCCGAAATCAGGTATCTTTTGGCTACCCAACTGGCCATCAATTACCTCTCAGCACACATCAGCTTCATGGAAGCTGAAACTCTTGAAACAGGACAGAAAACTGTAATCACTTGTGTTTTTTCGGCTGCGAATTAATCTAAGTAAAACTAGGATAAGTTCTAAATTTCTCCTATTTCTTTGTTTCTTGTATCAGAAAGTGTAACAATGGTTCACTCATTCTTTGAAAATTTCTATAGAGGATTTCTTTCTTCATATGTTTAGTTCTTTTCAATCGTAATCTTTGATCGTAGGTTTCTACCCTATAGATTCATTACATAACTGAAATCAGAACAAAATATTGGCAACAAGGAAAATTAAAACATTAAGGGGTTCAATGTAGCCTTCTACACGTGTTTTTTTTTTGTCAACTTTTTATGTGAATTTAATGACTTGCAGTCAAATATTCATTAAGAATAAGTATAATTTACTTACTCTGCAGGCCGAGCGCTTTCGAATCTTTGAGATCCATTTTCAGAGGCGTGTGTTCCTTGATCATCGATGTCAGTTTTTAGGTTAGAAGAATTGCGGTTTATGTAAAATGTGATCAAAAAGTTTGTGTGATTTAAAATTTAGTTGTTCGTTGAGGATTATTCGTTTATTGTGTGTGGTGTGTTTGTATATTTCAAATTGTTCCAAGGTGTTGAGTTCGTGTCCTTTAGATTTTATATGACACGAACTCAACACCTTGGAACAATTTGAAATATGCAAACACACCACACACAATAAACAAAACATCCTCAACGAACAACTAAATTTTAAATCACACAAACCTTTTTATCACATTTTACATAAACCACAATTCTTCTAACCTAAAAACTGACATCGATGATCAAGGAACACACGCCTCTGAAAATGGATCTCAAAGATTCGAAAGCGCTCGGCCTGCAGAGTAAGTAAATTATACTTATTCTTAATGAATATTTGACTGCATGTCTTTAAATTCACATAAAAAGTTAATATTAACAACGCAGTTCATCATGGAACAAGAAATCCAGGAATTTTTTTGAGTGAACATGTGTCAAGCGGTTCTGTTATTCTGAATTAGTAGATGCACATTTTTCGCTACATATTTTCTTGAACACTACAGAATGAATCCAATATAAGGATTGAATTTTTTCGTACTTAAAAAGGATATTTCACAGTTTTCTTGAGGGCACTACCATGTTTCCAAGAACACGGTAAGCCTGTCGGTCCCGACTTTCTGAAAACAGTCATAAAGTCACGTCAGAAGTCCTGAACTTGTTCAGGTGCGACTTGACAACCCTGACTCCAGACCTGACCCAGCCAGATCATACGATATAATTATTATTATTTTTACCATGTCACACGTGCTAGGATCAAGTGAATGTGAGAGCTGCTTTTAGGCCTTCAGACCACAAAGCTCCACTCACGAAATGCACTTATCAAAGAACTTGAATATTAAACTTCTTCCAACTTGAGCTATTAAGAACAATGTGTCCGATTTCCAGCTGGCAGTTTATGCACATAGCTCACTTCACTTGAACAGATACAATGCTCAAAACTGCTTCCGAGAAGTGATCAGGTGATGTCTGTTTGGCGATCACTTTCGTGATCAGGTTAGAATCACTTTCCTTGACATGAAGTGAAGTGAACATGACCTGAGGCAACTCAAGTTGGAGAAGCTGTGAGACGACAGTGGTCTTAATAAACGGAAATTAAGAACTGGTAACTCGAGTGGACCGGTTGTTTTGCTTGATGGACTGGCCGATGCTAAACTGAGGATTAAGTCGTTTTGAAACGATTTCACTTTTTGTTTCCGCAAAGAAACATGGAATATTATTGTCGAGGGGTTATTATTTTGGATTTCCGGCATTAGAACTCATTTATGAATAATCAGTGGAGAGGTGAAAATGTATAGAAATATATATAAATATATCGGCTATCAGAAGAGTCTTTCAGCATCTAATTTTGAGACACCCTAGGGTTAATGTTTAGGGGAAGTGATAGCCGCGAGCCGTAGCAGGTATCTGTTCAATCAGATAGATAAGATGCGTTCTCGCAGGTCCTGTTTGGAACGGTGACCGATTAGATTGGCCAGCAAAAAAGACACTGTTCTTTGCTGAAAATCACTTCCCGGTGGTTCGGAACCCACCTAAAACTGTAGGTCCAACTCATAAATCACCATCATCCAACTCATTACCCACGCACGGGTCTCAGACCTATGTGGGCTTCATCACTCAAAAAAAAAAAAATAATGTGAATACAGTTGAATGTTTTATACATGACGCATATGTCTTCATACAAAGTCAGCGATAGATAACCACTACTTATCCCCAATAAAATGAATCTTTCAATTGGAGATCGGTTCATTCTTATAGAAGATTAGGTTGAAACCTATAACTGAGCTTGACATCTAATTTCATTGGTTTTTCTGAACAACTTGGACCAGACTTGATACGCTAACAACTGGGTATGATAAACAGAAGGATCTCCAATCCCCTTTTCACGCTTCAATTCAAAATTATAAATAATTTTTTTTTCGGAGGATGAAGCCCACATAGGTCTGAGACCTGTGCGTGGGTAATGAATTGGATGATAGTGATTGATGAGTTGGACCTACAGTTTTAGGTGGGTTCCGAACCACCGGGAAGTGATTTTACAGCACAGAACAGAGTCTTTTTTGCTGGCCAATTCAATCTGTCACCGTTACAAAGATGGCCAAGGAGTTTCGCAGCTTATCTCTGATTGAACAGATACCTGCTACGGCACTCGGCTATCACTTATGCATGGAATAGCTCACCAGAAAAGTGAATTAGATATATCGGTCATTTCAGGCCCAAGGTCAAGAAAAACTAGGCCATATTCAAAAAATTATCCCTTTTCTGTATTCATTGGAATTGTGGGTACTGATGATGACTTTATCGAACTGATCAAAAAGAAACTAGAGAATTAGATTGAGTAACTAGCCTAGAGAATAGAGATTTCAATAATAATAATAATCTCGACAAATTCAGTCAGAGCATTATTATGACAGCCTGTGATGATTTCATATCAAGGATAGATTTTCAGTGTGAGTGAATTATAAGTAATAATGAGAAATTAATTATCTGCTACAAGATAGAGCGATAATAATTTTTGATGGATAAGAGAGTTAGTCCTACATGCACTTATGCTTTCCGTTTTCAGTCTTGAAAATTATTGCTTTCTCTTCGAACTTGAGAACGAATTTCGCGTCCTCAAATACGTACAGCTGAAGCCAACCAATATCAATTGAACCTCTGACATGCATATGCCTTGATGGACATACTACGTGTGCTATTCCGCCTGCAATTGAAAATGTTGAAGAAGAAATGAGACTGAAACCCTGCAGAAGTGCACGAGTTGTATTTTGCAGGGTGATATGAGAGATGAAAGACAACGGCAAGTAGGTTAATGACATTCCTTGAGCTCTAGATTCGAGCAGTTTTCGCAGTATTCAATGGAAATATGCGCAGATGTAGAAAGTAAATTGCTCTTCCTCGGCTGGCGCTGCCAAGATGTGCGATGGCCCAGCACCAGCACCAGCGCCAATCAAAACGAACGCCAACCAATCACAATTCGCGCCCGTAATTAATAGCATCCAATTGAAATTTTATGCCACTTTTCATCGCCAGTCTCCTAAGCCTTCTATGCGTTTCTTGTATCTTTTAAAGATCTATGTTGTCTCTTTCAAAACGGGGAAGTTGTATGGTGTGGTGCTCAGGTTTTTCCTTTCGGGCTATGTTATATCATTTACATCATTCCGCAATGGTGAACAGTATTGCAGTTTTAATAAAGAACTATTCAATTAAAAAGTTTCAATCCTTAAGTATTAAATATAAGAAAGATTAAATAGAAACAAATATCAAGTTATTCTTTTTTGTATTCTTCTCCTCCTCCTTTTTCTTCTTTTTCCTAACTATATAGAAGTTAACTTGAAATGATTCTTTTATCTGTGATCTTTTCCATGACGAAATACTTAATGAACAATCTAATATTAAAACTGACACTGTATTTCACTTTTATATATTGTTTTACTCACTTATTGGAGATGCTTGAGGGATGCATTTCACTTCTGAAAAGCATCAGCAGGCTGACGAAGCTTCTTTTCAGAAGTGAAATGCATCCTTCAAGCATCTCCAATAAAAGTGAGTAAAAAATATATAAAAGTGAAATACAGTGTTAGATTTAATATTAGATGATTCTTTTTTCTTTCATATCTAGAGTAATACGTCAATAATCGAATTCGTTGTACGCTTCGGAAATTAAGCAGTGTTGTGCTCTTATGTTATGACTTTATTCTTAATAAAACTTTATTCTTGTTTGTTAATTGCTATAATAAATTTGAAACCTTTTTTGTATTCATATGAGCGAATATGGTCCACCCTTAATAATTATTTACATAACTAGTTAACTACTCTTATTCATTATAAATATCACATGTCTATGAGATCTCATTAAAACTCGGACTCCACAACCAGGCTCATTTATTTATTTTACATAACTTCACATGAAGAAGCCACAGCCAGACAGCAGAGCATAATTCTTGTGGTATATGAAATTCCATCAACAAAAGAGAGTTTAAAAGAATATTGCAAACAACTGTACAGCAGGTAAAAGAGCATGACATAAATGAACAATGATGCTTATTATATAATATATAGAGAGTTGGTTAGTTTATTATAAGGCTTATAGTGTTGGTTGACTAATTCATCTGTGGATTTTATGTTACTTAAATTAAAATTCGATTCAGCAACTTCAACAATATTTTTGAGCAAAATGCTTGCACTTATTCCCAATAAAATCAGAATTAAGAGCGATTCATTAAGAGTATCATTTTTCAGATATGATATGTAGGCCTATACATCGTCACAAATTCTATTTTCTATTATCGCTTTAACCGTTTCCTACTGTAGAGCTACGCTGCGTCCATGATTTCTATGATTGCTCTATTGACTGGCGGGTCCATTCCATAGATGTTAGCAACGATAAGCCAGTAGAAAGTAGCAGCCACGCGACATGAGCTAACTGATGATATCACTGCTGTTATGTTTGCCGACTGGACACTGATCAAATAGGCTACGTGACTCCTATTCCAGCAAACAGCATACGTGACACATTGAAAAAACAGAAAGTGCTTTAATCCCATCCGGATCCCGTACATGTTAATAATAAAAAAGCTTTAATCCGAATTATTCATAGTGCTCTGTTCTGCCAAACAACAATGGCCTGCTCATTTTATTGCCCACCCACTCACTAACATTATTTAAATTATGTTGGGTATGTTTTGCTGAGAGAAATTATCTCTTTTGGAAAGCTTGCTATCTCTCAAGTAACTTATATCAAAAAACTTTAATGGTCTTTCCTCTCAAGTTTCATTCTATTAATATTGCTGCTCCTTGAAACAGAATCTATCAAACAATAGGCTGTACGCTGTAGTGAAACTTCTTTCTATCATTCCTTTCTTGTATAAGCATATCTCTACTTGACCTTCTACATTGTAAACCAACAACACGTAGCCTATTATTACCATACCCAGGGATATTTTAATAAAATATTTGGATTTTTGGAAGTGGTCTACCATGCAGAAATACGTCACTGACAGGCTAATCTCAACCTGATGACGTTCACTCAAGATTGCTTGTCTGTGATTAGATAAGAATCTGGCTGGCTTCGCATTCCCGCAGTCTTGAGTTCAAATCTCATTCAGCCGTAGATGTTTCTCATCATTCACCCATTTACCTCATTACTCACGCACAAGTCTCCAAACTCATGTAGACGTCGTCTGCAATAAAAAAAGATACAGCAGCTATGACGTCTTGATGTGAGTAAATGATAAATTGTGTGTCATATGTCATGAAAAGTGGAGAAGTGTATTAATAATTTATATTGCTTGATTCTTGTCAATTTCAAGGGATTATTTTTAAGAGATCCTTTTCAGCCAGGGATGAACGAGGTAGCTTATTACTCAAAGCTAGGTTACTCAGCGCCCAGGGCAACTATACATTTTTGCTTTTTATTCTTTGAACTTTGAACTATGATCTTTGGACTTTGAAAATTGGAGAACAAACTTTGGATAATGAACTATGGACTTCAAACTCTAAACGTTGGACTTTTGGCCTTGGACTACGAACTTTGGAAATTGGCCTATGAACTTAGGACTTTGTACCTTGAACCTTGGACACTGGACTTTTGACTTTGGAAATTAATTGATCTATGAACTTTGGACTATGGGCATTGGACTTTGGACTAAGAACTTTAAACATCAAACTTTAGACTCTGGACTATGGACTTTGTCTGGGCTTTTGATGTGTGGATATGCCTGGTGTTCAATCAGAATTTTCCACTTTTAGAAATTATTTAAAATTGTATTATGAACCTTGTACCTACGGCTTGTGCCCCCTTCCCATAGCTACACTCCTCATTCAGCCCTCGGAAAGGCGTTGATGAACTCTATAAATCATAGTGAGAAGGGTACCTTTCCAGCTGGGAATTCACCTCTCTCATGAAATTGTTGTTTTAATTCACAGACTAAATTTCATTAAAAACAGCGTTTCAAGCAACTCTAGGAGTTCTGTAATGTATTCACATTCTAGAACTAAATATACAATATATTTTTTAATTTGATCAAAAATGTTATTGTAATGTAAATATTATTTGGTGCTTAAAAATGTATTTATTGTCATTGGAGAGTGTCAAGACTCGCGGAGCCGAACTTGAATGTTTCGCAGTCCATTCAATTTGGTCAAACACATTTCAATCATCATTCATGCTAATCTAGAATAAATTATAATAAATGTGAACTATTCCCCGTTCAACAGGATTTAAAGTTATTTCTTGCAATCTCTTGATTTGGCCTGAACGGAGAAATTCTGTATAGAATGGAGGAAAGCATGTGACAGCTTTCGCTGAATAATGATTAACCCGCATTGTCATTATTAATTTGTCATGTGTGCTCACGAAAGAGAAAAAGATGGGAGATGATCATTTAGAAAGGATTGAAAGCTTTCAAGATGATTTCTATCAGAAGTTGTTGGAAGGGCGTTTTGATATTAATATCCTAGTTGTGTTCAGCTGCAAATCTTGTGGGAATGTGAGAGGTGTTCCCAAACGATGAATTTGATTCTCTTGTAGGTCTAAAAACTGACCCTCGAGCACAATAGATTTCGCAAAAATATTACTTTCTGAAAAACTTCTTTGTAGGTTCGAATTTGATTTACTTGTAGCTCTAAAAAACTATCATAGAACCTCTTCAGATTTTGTGAAAATAATGATTTTTTTAAAGTTCTAAAATAAAGTTCAATCCACACAAAGTGTGAGAGGCGATGATGATGATGAGAATAAAATTAAGATTGTGCTATGCATTCACTTTTTTAAATCCCACTGATCACAAAATCATCTCATCCAGATCTCGCCCTATTTCAAAACAACTCTTAATCTAAACCTTTTAAGTATAATGATAATTTAATGATAATGAGTGATAATTTTTAGTTAGATTTCAACAACTAGCCTAACCAACTAACTAGATTTTGGTTAATTAAACATGTTTAATGTGAGGACTCAGGAAGTAAACCGTATTTATGCTTTTGGGCAACCTCAAACATGTTTTGCGAATCTTCAATAGTTCAATGGTGAAACCCAATCTACATATTGTTTTATAATAATAATAATAATAATCAATTATTTTAATATTCACTTATTATTTTTATGGTGTATGGCTGTGGTACTTCATTATTCGTGTAGATTGCAGTTGTTTTTCAAAGGAATTTGAATTTTCAGACTCAATCCTATTCACTTCATTAGGTTTTATGTTGTTGACATTGGATTTTTCTATAGTAGATTTATTTTTATTTATCAACAGTAAGATGTAGGTTCGGTACAATATTATGTATTACGCAGATTGCGTTATAATCCCTCTATTATTTTGTATGAATCACAGCAAAAACGGTTTCCTTTGTCATGTCCAGAATCGGCGGACAGTCTGTGAGCTTGGTGGATAACAGAATTCGCAAAACAACTAATGACTCAAATAGGAGGCGAGTGCGACAGAGTGACAGACAAAACACAAAACAGCCGACATTTTATGGAAATTGTTGTCCCTATACGCACGCGCGAATTCTAATCGTAATCGGAAACAAAAGAGACGGAGAAAGCGCAATTGCGGAACAGAGCAGAGCAGAAAGCAAACAGTTCTCATCATAGCCGAGCTTTTTTGTCCTGAATCAGATCGGAGGCGTCCAACGGAGTTGAACTTGATACTCATTCGTTCAAGTAACAAACTGTCTAAAAACAGGAAAAAATCTGTGCCGAATATTCGCTAGCCGACGTAGTTGTCCGAATTTATCAGCCGGTATTAGTTTTTTGCTTGCCATTTTCACATTATAAGCTGGTGGAGATCATCTTCCTCATTCTGAACGATAGTCTAATGCCTTGCAAATTTTTGTTTATTCTCAATTTTTTTGCCATTTTTACATAAGCTACTGGAAATCTTCTTGTTTAAATCTGAAGTGTAGTCTAAACCTGATGTATCTTCTTCTTCTTCTTCTTTCTCTCTCCCCGGTTTGCCTCACAGCGTCGGGGTAGTCTCGGACAGCCTCCTCCAGTTGTCTCGATCTGCGGCCAGTCTCTTCATCTGCGCCAGGGTCCTGCCTCTTTCCTCTCCCAATCTTCTTATGTGCTCATCATACGAGTACCTAGGACGTCCTCTCTTCCTTCTCCCTCCAACGACCACATTCGCATATTGTTTCACTTTCCGTTCATTGTCCATTCTTTGAATGTGACCCCACCATCCTAATTGTTTTTTATCCATCACTTCTTTCACATCTTTCATTCCTATTTCCTCCCTGATACGGTCACTTCTTATTCTATCTCTCAATGTCTTGCCAGCCGTTTTTCTATGGCACTTCATTGCTACAGCCCTAATTCTGTTCATCTGCTGTTGCTTTAAGGGCCAGGTTTCTGCACCATACAGGACTATTGGTTCAATAATGCTTTTATAGACTCTGTTTTTTACTGTGGTACTCACTTCTTTCTTCCCAAAAATACAATTTCTGGTAGCATAGAAGGCCCGGCTAGCTTTTGAGATTCTATTTCTTAGTTCCTCATCTATTTTCCCATCTTCATTTATGACCGTACCCAGGTACTCAAATGACTTCACCTGTTCCATTATCTGTCCCTCAACCTCTATAGTCATTCTCTCATCTTCTATCCCATTGACTACCATCACTTTGCTCTTATTAATATTCAGTGTCATGCCTTTCCTTTTGATCTCTTCATTCCATTCAATTAAAGCTGCCTCCAGTTTTCTCTCAGAGTCAGCGATCAAAACTATGTCATCTGCAAATAATAAAGCTTGAGCAAATATGGGCCTCAAGTTCCAACGTCCCACCATCATTCTGTCAGTTCTGCGTTTGCAGATTTTATGAATTTCGTCCATTATCATTACAAATAGTAGTGGACTTAGACTGTCCCCTTGTTTGATTCCTTTTCTCATTTCGAAAGGTCTTGATGTCTGTCCACAAGTTCTAATCACTGCAGTCACATTATTAAAAACACTCTTTATAGCTCGCTGTAATTTTTGTGGTACGTTCTTGGCTGCCAGTGTTTCCCATATAACTTGTTTTGGTACCGTGTCAAAAGCCGCTTTAAGGTCCAAGAATGCCAGATATACTCGTTTTCCTTTTTCTATAAACTTGGAACAGATCGATCTTATTGAGAAAATATGGTCTTGAGTCTGTCTGCCTGGTCTGAAGGCACATTGTTCCTCCTCAAGCTGTTCTTCCACTACACTTCGCAATCTTTTCTCTAAAATTCTAGTGTAACTCTTGAGTACAACTGATGACAAACACACTGCTCGATAGTTCTCGCAATCCGTTGAGCTGCCTTTTTTATAAAGTGGGATAATAATATTTTGTTCCCATTCCTTCGGGATCTTCTCTTGCTTCCAAACCTCCTGCAACAATTTAGTTAGGCTATTCAAGAGACATTCACCCCCTTTCTTGAGGTATTCAGCTTGAATCTCATCCATTCCTGCTGCTTTCCCGCTCTTTGATCTTTGAATAGTATCCCTCACTTCCTCTTTTGTTATTTTAGAAATGATTTGTTGTACATCATTACCCATATCTATATTCGCATCTTGCTCAAACCTATCTCCTTCAAACTTATCTTCAAAAAATCTTCTCCATGTTTCAAGTACATCTTGAGTGGCAGTCATCAGCTCCCCTTCCTTATTCTTTATACATCTTGCCTGTTTTCCAAACTTCCCACGAATACTTCTGCAAACTGTCCAGAATTTCTTCACATCACTCTTATAGTTCTCATTTATTTCATTTCCAAATTCCTCCCAGGCCTTCATCTTTGACTCTTTGACTAATCTCTTTGCCTGGTTTCTGCACTCTATGTATGTCAGCCAATCTTCACTTCTTCTAGACCTTATGTATTTTCTATATGCCTTCTTCTTGTCTTTTACTTTCTGTTTAACTTCTCCTGTCCACCATTTTGTTCTTCTCTTGAATTGTCCCACTGTTCTTCTACCACACACTTTATTCGCTGCTTTTAGTAAGGCTTCCTTTATCGTTTTCCACTGAAACTCAATATTAGTGGACAGATCTTCATTTGTTATTTGAGCTTCTGATAAAGCTATTTCTCTCTCCACTTCAGCCTGAAATTCATTCTGCTTATCCATCTTTTCCAATTCCTCACTTTTGACTCTCTGATAGCTTCTGTGTTTTATTGTGGCTTTTCTTTGGAACCTAGTGTCAGCAACAAGAAGTCTGTGATCTGTGTCAATCTCTGCACCCCTTATAACCTCCACATCCTTGACTGCATATCTCATAGTAGATGGATACAGAAAGTAATCGATGATACTTTGCATGCCTCTGCCCTCAGCTACAAAGGTGATTTTGTGGATAGTTTTATGGATAAACCAGGAATTGCCAATCAGCAGCTGGTGACCCATACAAAATTCCAATAGACGCTTTCCATTATCATTCAAGACAGACTCACCTGCATGCCTTCCCATACAACCATGCCAACGTTTATCATCATCTCCTATTCTTCCATTAAAATCACCCATTATAAAGGTTTTGCGACATGTCTCTACTTCTGCTACTGTTCTACATAGCTCTTCCCAGAATTCATCTTTCTCCACAACATCTGCATCATCTGTTGGACCATAGACCTGTATAATGGAAATTTTTACTGACAATTCAAGATCCATTCTCATAATCCTGGGACTTTTGGCACTCCATCCACTTACCAAGTTGTTCATGTTTCCATCAACTATGATACCAACTCCACCCTTCAATCGTCCCGCATCTGTTGTACCTGAATATCTGAGCACAAAACCCTCATCTAATTGTTTCTCACCACACCCCCTTTTTCGAATCTCACTAATTCCTAAAACACTCATTTTATATTTTTTCATCTCTTCTACAATTTCTACTTCCTTTCCATTCAAAGTGCGCACATTCCAGTTTCCAAATCTTAAAAATGTCTTGTCCAATCTTTTATTCCGAATATTCCTGTCCTGTCCGAGGCTAATTGTTGTTCTCTGAATCCGATGTTTACCGACGTGTGGGGGATTAGCCCAACGACGCCGGGTTCGGAGTACTTCTTAGTCTGGCTCCTACCCCTCGACCTGTCCGGCTTGGGAGGCCCTACCAGTAGTTAGACTACCGCCGGCATAGCTCTCAGGGTCATAGGAACGCGCAAGCCCCTCCACCAACAACAAGGTCTTGTACTCCTTAGGAGGGGACCTGATGTATCACTTTGCAAATTTAACAGGAATAATAATTATTATTTAGTATTAACATTTTTTGGTGAATTTAACGACTTTCAGTCAATTTTTAATTGAGAATAAGTAATATTTTACTCACTCTCTAGACCGAACGTTTTCGAGTTATGGAAACTCATCTTCAAGGAATCCTAGATCCCTAGATTCCTAGATTTGGGATGCCTTGAAGATGAGTTTCAATAACTCGAAAACGTTCGTCCTAGAGAGTGAGTAAAATATTACTTATTCTTAATTAAATTTGGCTGAAAGTCGTTAAATTCACCAAAAAAATGTAATATCAACAACGCAGTTCGTCATGGAACAAGAAATCCAGGAATATTATTTTGTATTATTCAAGTACCGTATATAATACAAGTTATGACCTACTGAAGGTTTGAATAACTATTAAGGGTAGGCCTAATCATTATTTACCATCATTTGGCAACACATTATTTGTCAGTCATATATTGGCAACAAAATCTTATTACGTTATTGAAGTGGTAGAATTCCTAGTGGGAACAATAAAACTTAAATTTACGTGTAGATTAATGTGTCTGTTACTAAGTAAGCCACCGACTGACCACCTAAAAATAAACAGAATTTATTAATTTCGAATTCCTTCAATTGCTATTAGTTTATACTGAAGACTTCCGCAATGGCGAATATTGACAACAGTATTGAATAGCTGATGGAAATCGATGAATGCTACTGTACAAAAATATCAGTCACCACCGGGAATCGAACCAAGGACCTCCCATTTACTGGTCGGACGCCTTAACCACTAGACCATGGAGACCTTTCTGCACAGCAGCATTCATTTTTAACTTGGCCATATCGGCTCGTATCTCACAAGTAAGTTTGAAGTGAAAAATATATTTAAACCTAAAAATATATTTATTTTTAATGATTAGCCAAAAAACGTCTCCCTCTTTCAGCCCAGAATATTCAGTCCAACATATATTCTTGATTTGTGATGTTTCCCATGACGAAATACTTAATGAACAGCTTAATATCAAAACTGACACTGTATTTCACTTTGTGAAATACAGTGTCAGTTTTATTATTAAATTATATATTCTTGGTTCTGTTTATTTGAGTGACCCATATGATTCTATTTTTTGGTTGTTACAGTTACAATGTGCCTCTTACTTAGTTTAAAACAGCATCAATATTGTTGTTCTAATGTAATAGTTATATATTTTTTGTTGTATTTAAACTTTTCCATTTTCATGAATGGATTTAGTAAATAAACGATTGAAATTGATGTTTTAACGTTTCTTACTATTATGCTTGTGAAAAATAATGATACATGTAACTAAGTAAAGTCGCGTTCTAGACAACATGTGAACTACCATAGTTAACAAAATTATCCATTTCTTCTTAGACTGTGTAGTTTTCGTGGAACATTATTATTATTTCACATCAGGATTGAACATAGAAATCTATTTACGTGTTCTGACTAACGTCGAAATCTTCTGTCATGAGTATGAGCTCATCCAGTGAATCAATCTGAAGAACATATTTTGTTGTTAACAAGAGAAGTAAAGTTTATTGCATTAAATTATTGTTCTTGCCAAGAAGGAAATGGATCGAGCCAAGTCACGCATTTTGTTGAGACGTTTTTCAATTGAAAATTCATCGTATGCTCTCAGTCAGTAGTGAATTTTAAGTCAGCAGTAGGCGACACTATTATTGCTTGGGCAGAGCCCCTAGTGTATGTATTTTGACATGAAAGAAAAATATGTGTAGAATTGTTTTTAAGAAATTGTGTTTATAGACTGGATAAATAACCCTGAGATTGATTTTTTTCGGAGGATGAAGCCCACAAACCTGTGCGTAGGTAATGAATTGGATGATAGTGGTTGATGAGTTGGACCTACAGTTTTAGGTGGGTTCCGAACCACCGGGAAGTGATTTTACAGCAGAGAACACAGTATTTTTTGCTGGCCAATCCAATCAGTCACAGAGAAGGCCCACGAGTTTCGTAGCTTATCTCTGATTGAACAGATATTTGCTACGACACTCAGCTATCACTTCCCGATTCATGTTAGTATATGATAAATAGGCTACATTTTTGAGTTCTTCTAGAGCTCGGAGGGTGACGTGATTATAAAACCGAAAGAACTTTTGATCCAACCCAGTCTTAATTTGGAAAATCCTCTGACGGAAATTCTTACCAATTCGCCTTGTTAAAAAATTATTTTATTTCATTTTTATGACAAATGAGAACTTTTTGATAATTTGATTTTAAATTATTTTCAAGGAAGGCTTCTTTTAGATTGGGAACCAGTTCGATGTTTTCACAGTCAACCGTTTTTTGCATGTAGCTCTTTCAAATTTCAAATGAGGACAAGATTAGTTGGTAGCCTATATAGAAAAAGTAGTTCTGAGCTCATCTTATTAATTGAAAGTTCTTCTCATGAACAAGAGTTATCAATCATCAAAGTAGGCGATTTCAATAATTTTTGTGTTCAACAAAGTTGATAAACAAAATATTATTTCTGTTAAAAGGTTCAACATAATAACTAAACTGAAATGTAAGCTAAGTCCAACTTCATTCAATTTGTGACCTTATTGATTATTTCCTCTAAAGTTTCCTATTTTTTTCAGCACATCTAAGTAGTCAAGTGAATCATTCATTATTTCCGTAATTTTCCATGTATCCATCATTTCCATGGAATTTTTTGTGATAAAGATGAATATGAAAGCTAACTTTAGAAGTGTAACAGGTTCTTTCATATATAACTTAAAACTGGACCAATGCGAGATTTGGCTAGAATCACAGAGTGAAAAAATATGTTTGACTAAATGTATTTTTTTATATTGTAGTATCGATTTGAAAGATGTATAATTTACTAAAATGAGTAAATGTGAATAATATGCTAGTTACTGTATATTGTGTATGATTTGGTTGAAGATGCAAAGTAACTAGTATATTCGTTTGTATAATTGTTAATTTGACTTGTCTTATTTTTTCCTTAACTGGAGTCTCCAAGACGTAATCTACAAAAAAAGCATAAATTAGCAGCTTAACTTTATAATCTATGGGTTACAGTAAGCCGAAAACTGACAATGCTCAACAAATCGTTGGAAACCTACTATTATTTCCACTACTTGATAGACTATTCAATTTTTATTTTTTTCCGATAAATTTCATAAAGCTTACTTGTTTAACATGATTACTTGAAAATTATGCTTCATGAATATTTATTTCATTGAATTTGGAAGCAGTTAAGTACTCTGTGAGCTGAACATTGATGCAGTTGAATTCTGGTTTCAAGAACTCACATAACCTGCTTGCTTTAGATTTGCTTTTATAAATGATTGCTTCTACTCTGTAACTTTTGATGAATTCTATGTAAGTAACTTGTTTTACATTATTGGTTGAAAATTATGCATTCTATCGAATTTGAAAGCTGTTAAATACAGGTACGCTGTAGACTGTACCATGATGAGGTTCAATTCCGACTGCAAGAACTCACATAACCTGATTGCCTCAAAACGTTTGAAAGTAAATGCTAATTTTATTTGAGTTGGAATTGTTGCTGCATAAAAATATTCAGTAAATTTCTTGGAACAAGTACACTAAACTCCACCCAATGGGAAAGCATATAACGACACGTCATTCATCCTTAATTTTCTTCTGGTTATGCAATCTTGACTATCAACCTTGTGTATGTTTCATTGCACTTCCAGACTGAGAGCCAGTGATGCCCTAATTGTGCGTTTAAAAATGCATTACCAGTGGACATAATTTATTCTGGTAGTTTAACGACACTTTTATGTGTTCTTGAGCCAGCAAGTACTTCCTTCATTTAGCCGCCGTAACTGGCAATTTGCTCGTCACATTCAGTTGAAAAGTCGCCTTTCTTTCTGTTTCCAGTTCAACTTCCTGATAGAAGAGTATTTGTGAAACATATTCGAACAGATTTATGAATCTTTGTTTGACTCCCAAAAAATTCTGAGATTTTCAAATCTTTATTGCCAAACATTCACAATAAAAAAACTACTTTCCAAGTTAATAGTCTACAGAACCTAGTACTACCTGACTACTAAGTATGTGCTTGAAGACTGGAATGCTTACAAGTACAGCAAGATAATTCAAGACTGATAAAGGATGTGTAAAGTGTATTTAGTTATTTTTTATTTTGTGCCCGATGAAATTATGAAAATATAAAAGGAAGCAGTTTATTTGAAAATTATACATTTTTTTTATTGCTGATGATGCCCACATGAGTCCGAGACTTGTGCGTGGGTAATGAGGTGAATGATAAATACCTGACGGTGGAGCGGGATTCGAACCCACGACCACTTAAACGACAGCAAGCTGAAGTTGCGACGCCCCAACCAACTGCGCTAAGCGGCCCGCCGTAATTTAAAATTTATCAAATTTTAATTTATTTAATTTTAAATAATATTAATATAATATTAATAATATTCAATTTATTTTATTTTAATTTAAAATTTATCAATAGACGAATGCTCAGTTTTGGACGATGGCATAACCTAAATTTGGACAATTTTGTTTGAAATAAAACACATACGAAACCGACTTTAATGAAATGATACTCAAACATTAAATACTCAGGTACTAAAAAGTTTTTACTTTCAACTGAGAACATTTTAAATTCAATACGAATATTCTTTTGAAGTTGGAGCCAAATTTTCTATGAACTTCTTATTAACAGAGCATTTCTTATAAACTTCAAAACATATTTGGCTCCGACTTCAAAAGATTACTTGTATTAAATTTAAAATGTTCTTAATTTAAAGAACATAGCCGCATGCACATTTTAAACTTTTCAGTACGTGAGTATTTTTTGACAACCATTTCATGCAAGTCGGCTTCTTTTTTGTTTAAAATATGTTTTATTTTAAGCTTTTTAGTTGAATTTTCAAATTTTTAAAACATGAGAAATTTCTTATTACATTACGAAATATTTATCAAATTAGCAAGCCAATATAACATCCAAACTAAAGTGATTAAAAATCTACCTCTAAGAGAAGATAAACTAAGGAAAATTCTACAACTTTTCTATAATAGCGAAAGGCTTCTTAAAAGTGAAATGGCTTTTGATTCGTCATTTTAATGCGGTCCCTTTCAGAATATACCTACACTGAAAACATAATAAGTTTAAATATTTTTCTGAATTAACGATTTTAAAAACATTTTTCACTTTAACTCATGATTAAAACTATATAAACCTCTTCCTTCGACTTTACAATATACATATAAACAGGAATATTATATTTGTCTTACTCTTAATTCAAATAAATAATAAATTTCTGTTAATATTCAGTCATTACTCGTAATTATTGTGATACGCCTTTGTAATAAGTCTGTGATACCTTTCAATTTGTATAGTTGACCTGATTGGCCAAAACGGGATATTACAGGCTTGTTCCACACATACTCGGCTTTGGGTAACCGATGTCGTTTACCCGGCATAATTTCGCATCATATGATTTCAAAAATCGGGTTAGTGTAAAGCACTACATATGATACAATGATCGGCCAGGTAAACGGCACCGGTTATCCGACTGCCGGTTACGTCTGAAACTAGCCTAAGACATAGATGAAATCCTTTTGCTTGTTATTGGGCCGATCCTTGCAAAACTTATAAGGAACCACCGCTGAATGATGCTCTTCCCTTAAAAAAAAATCGGTTTAATAGTGAACTGAGTAGTAAATTGATGTACAAACATAAAAAACAGGCAGAATTGAGAACCTTGTTTGAATTCGGTTAAAAACGCAATGAACGACAAAATCTCGAAACCCATTGCCAAAACGGCGTTCCGGTACCATGACACCCCTGCTTGCAGCTAGGTGTGACAACTGGCAACTATTTCAACACCCAAGCATATCACCAGTTGACATCAAAATCTGGATGGTGAATAAGAGCTTGTGAGTGTGAGAAACAGTGACTTACGTGAATGTCGATTAAGAGAAATCTATAGTGTACTCGGTTTGGACGTTGAGTCTAATAAGTGACTGCTACTCTTGCGCTTACGGGTTCGATTCCTGATCAGCCTGGCATATTTTATGTAATCATTCACCTCATCTTCCATGAAAAAGTCCATGCACTATTGAAGCGATTTCCATGATCAAATTATAATAGAAATTAACCGCTTGTAACTAAATCAATAATATACTATAGAGGGAAGTGATAGCCGCGAGCCGTAGCAGGTATCTGTTCAATCAGATAGAGATAAGCTGCGTTCTCGTAGGTCCTGTTTGTAACGGTGACCGATTAGATTGGCCAGCAAAAAAGACACTGCTCTCTGCTGTAAAATCACTTCCCGGTGGTTCGGAACCCACCTAAAACTGTAGGTCCAACTCATCAATCACCATCATCCAACTCATTACCCACGCACAGGTCTCAGACCTATGTGGGCTTCATCCTCCAAAAAAAAGCTTAATCAATACCAACTAATTATTTTCGAAAATTCTTGTGAGAATAGTAACCTCTTTCTATGGAGCTGTACATGTAGGCTCATGTGAGTTTATCAGAAAATAAGAGAAAAGAAAAGAGTGAAAAGCAACGGAAACATACATGTGTAGGGCTTTTCAGCAAGTGACAGCCATTAGCTTTCAATGCTTAGCAGCCAAATTAATTGATTGCAGCACAACGAACTTACCGGTCAGTTGTTCCTGTTTGGAAGTGAGGAAGAGGAAGGCGGATGGAAAAAGTGCGTGAGTGGAGAGTTACGAAAACATCTATTTCTCCTCCTCGACTCTTGAAAATAGTCAAAAAGGAGAATGGAATTAAGTGCGTCTGCCTCAATTACTTGAGTGGCTTCATTCCCTTTCTGTTGTGCTAATGAGTTAGCTGTTTAATAGGAAGTTAATTACAGTAGTCGGCGAACTTGAAGCAGCTGACGATGCTGTGTCCTGCACGCAGAAAACAGTGACAAAAACTAGCGCGCAAAAGAGACAGACGAAGGACAAGATGATGAAGAAGACGCAGACGAATGTCAAACGTGAAAAAACGTGCTCTCCGGCACTCTTCCCTTTCGTTTTATCACTTTCTTTTCTGCACGCCGGCTGAGAGCAAGTTACCGGAGGGGAGAGAGTGAGAGAGTGTGTGGGGAGAGAGTACACGAAGGTCGTCCTATAAAAGGAGTGCGTCCTCACGCGGCCTACAGTCTTTCACCGTCAGTGCTGTCTGTATACATCCAGACCAATCCTTTCTCCAAAGTCACTCTTTCACTAGTTCTGTTGTCTCTCTCCCACAAGTAATCAGTGTATCGAGAAACTCAGTCCCCTGGATGCTGTGTTCGTTCTGATTAAAACGCCGAAAATGACCAGGACAAATCGTATTAAGATCAAGACACAGGTAAAGTAATATATTCATCATTAATTTTATTAGAAGTATCCAATAAAACATTATCCCGATCAAATTGTAGTAGACATTAACCGCATGTACCTACATCAATACAATAGCTTAATCAATACCTAATAAATATTTTCAAAAATTCTTATGAGAATAGAAACCTCTTTCTATGAAGCTATCTATATTATTTATTTTTTTAAAATTCTAATGATGCCCACAAGTCTGAGACTTTTGCGTAGGTAATGAGGTGAATGATTACACATAAGTGCCTGACGGTGGAGTGGGATTCGAACCCACGACCGCTTAAGCTGAAGTTGCGACGCCCTAACCAACTGCGCTAGGCGGCCCGCTATTTGTTTTGAATTATGCTCACTATTTCAGACTATTGTTCCAAAATCACGATATATATTAATCCCATGGAATAGAATATTTGAAATATGAATTAGATTAAAATAAGGATAAAGTTGTGCAAAAAAAAAATTCCATAATTCTTTAACAATTCAAATAGAATAATCTAATTATGCCTTACAAAAACATTTGAGAACTAAACGAATAGATGAAGGATTCCCAAAGTTACTGAACTTTTGCTGTAATTGATTTAATATTATTTGGGAGTGAATAAATATTTTATTAAAGCCCATTTCAATATCGTGATAGAAAAAAAACTAAAAATTCAGCTTATAATGTAGATTAATTATAAAATCATGATCTAGATAAAGGAGTAATTTGGGTCTACAACTCTTTAAATTTAAAAAATAAAGAAATTGACATTGATTAGCGCGAATCTTTATTTCACAATTCACTTGTATAGGCCTAATATTTTGCTCCACATAATGTGATTTTAGGGTACTCTTTGTGAATATACTTCATTCAGCTTCTTTATTTTATTGGTGGTGGAGAAATAAAGTTCCATTTTTTATGATTTTCATACATACATGCAAATAAATGGATGGGTTGTAGTGTGAAATTCAAATGGCATTAAAATATTCTTCCTTCTACATCTAGAGTTAAGTAGTATGATCGATTTATTCCATAGATTATTTTAATTTGAAAGTCATAATTTTCATGATGTTACGTTATTTGTGCGAACTAAATTATTTATTTTCATTTGTGACTGACATTGAAGTCATTTCGCGTTAACTTTACTCTTTTTTAACTTTCTTTGTAATGTCGAAGATGATATTGTGGAAGGTATCCAAAATTAATAATTGTCACAACCACATTTATTAAAAAATATTGTGAAACTAGTTTCGGTTGTTATACCATTATCAATCTCAATCAAACTAAAACTAACGTACAGAGAACTCTTTTTTCCATCTTACATGATTCCTACTATATAACTCCTAATAATTCTAATGTGCACTTTGTGAGAAATATATAAAGGATACCACCTGAAAAATGTATTTTTTTGCTTGAAATGTGTGTGGTTCCTTAGTCCATATTGAAGATAAGCAGCAATAAGCCGTAAAACCTCGTTCTTCAAATAAAAAACTCATTGAATGCCTTGTAATAATTCGTGCAATGCTGTCCATTATCCAAGATTATTCACATCGATGTATCTTCAGCGTACTACATGGTTCTATTTTATCCAAAATAATTCATAGTCAATACATTTATGAACAATAAATGCTCTATTTTGAAAAAGAACATCATGTCATCAAGTCATCATTCATTACCGTTACCGTATCATATTATCATATTCGTTACCGTTACGCGTTACCAAACTTTATTGAATGATGCTGTTAATCTTCTACTTTACTATCATTTTTTATATTTTTTCAACATTGCTCTATTATTTCAAAGAACGTTATCTCATTGCTATTAATTCGTTACCGGTATTTATATTTTTCTCCAATATTTACGATACTGCAATTTTATCATTTGCCCAACATTTTGAGTTTATCAGCGTATTCCAGTTCTTACAGGCATAGAATAAGTTGACAATAACTTGAGATGATACCAGATAACTTCGTTGTCTCTGGTAACCACGTTGTTGGTGTAGATTTAAATGTTTTTTTTTGAGGATGAAGCCCACATGGGTCTGAGACCTGTGCGTGGGTAATGAGTTGGATGATGGTGATTGATGAATTGGACCTACAGTTTTAGGTGGGTTCCGAACCACCGGAAGGCAAGTAGTCTGGTCTGGTCTTGAGGGCAAGTAGTCTGGTCTGGGCGTCTGCCGTCTCCTATGTCCTCTTGTTGGTATTGGTGGCCTACTTCTTCTTTTTCTTCTCCTTCTTCTCTTTCTCCTTTTTCTTTCTCTCCTCTTCGAAGCCAAATCGACCCGACATTTCACCTCTCACTTAATCGTTTTTATTGACTCAAATCTGGGCTTGCCTTGGCTCCACTTTCAACTTCAACAGTCGTTAGTCAGTCGCAGCATCTAGCTGAATAATTTCAACGTTCGCCACCAAGAGAAACTCAAAAAGGGTTTGGCCATTTGCATTTTATCAACTGAACAAACTAAGTCATGCATTAGCTGTTGTATATGGGATGGTTGAGAATGTATATAAGAATGTGTATATTGTAATGAGGTAGTGCACAGCCTCTATCTTATTAGCGACAGCGACTAGTATTGTTGAATGTTGAGACTATATAGCTGAGATTATTTTATTCTATAAAGCATTGGAGCTGGAGAAGTTTGATAAATATTACAGTGAGAAGAATTGATCAATATTCTATGACATCCAACAGCAACATTCTCATTTATTTCCTCCTTGTTTTTTCTTCCATCTGTTTTCTTCTTTCTCTCTTATTCCCTTTTTATTCTTTCCTCTTCTAATCCTTCTCATTTTCTTATCGTTTTAATCCTTTTTCTCGTCATCTCGTTTTTCTCTCCTTCTCCTCATGCTGTTTCTATTCTTCTTATTTTATTTTCTGTTTCCTTGTCCTTGTCATTCTACTTCTCCTTAATAATTGCTCTTTACCTCTGGCCAGAACTCTGGTAAAAAATAGTATAATTTTGAATGAAAAACTTGAGTTAGAGTTGCTGTAACCTTATAACAAATTCCTCAAGGTAATTTACAACACTTTGAAAATTAACTTTTCAGCTAAACATTTAATCAGCAATTTTAATCCTATTCTATTTGCAATTGAGTTACCAAGATTAGGACTCCTAAACTTGAATGTAGATTGCAACAACAATGAATTCACTGGATTATAAACTTGCTGCTTTATTAAATAAAGTAGAGAATTCTGTAGGGACATAATAAATCTATTTTTGAAGCTTAGACTTCAACATCCTTTGAAGTCACTCTCACTCGTATGCTGGAGAAAATCTTGACATTTTCCCCCACAGAAAGTCTTCAGCCTACAGCAAAAGCACATCATGCGTACAAAATTCATTAATCAATACCAACATCAACATGAAAATGTGTATCATCTACATTCAGACCACCTTTTGTGAGAATCAGAGATAATTAGTAGGCTCAAACAAAGGCAAATAGTGAGACAAAATATAAGTTGAGTTATTAGAAAGCTTAGAATACTACCATTATGACGAATATTATTACTTATCAGCTATCATCTAATATTATTTTTTTAACATTACTGAAATATAAATTGACTTCTAATAATATCGGATAATACATTAAAAAATAAAGTAGAAATAAATATATTTAATAATTTTTATTGGAGGTCCATAGTGTTACCGGAGAAATGTGACAGTTGAAAGTGCAGTAGATCTTAGTTACTCGACAGACTATCCACAGATATTGGAAGAATATTAGAAGATATTGGAAGGAAGTAGATATTGGAAGGAACTGAGAAAGTAAAACAGTAAATACACCATTGAAATTTTTGGTAGTGAATGGGGGTGGATTGCTATTGGTTAATGACATTCCAAAATAAAAAGTTTGCTGGATAGAAATACAATTTTTTCGAAAACCAAACCATTTTTGAGATATTGGCTGAAATAAATATTTCGGGCACCATCACGGCGGCTATTTTGGATTTTTGGGCATGTTACTAAGGTGGGAGTAATGTGGATTTTTTAGGGGATGATTAAGGGCACTCCAAGCTATCATTAAGATAAAATCGGCCGTGTTGCAATTATGTTGAGGTTCAACACTAAAATGATTCCACTAATATATTGGTTGAAGATTTCTTTGGTTGATAAACATAGGACCTGGTTCTCAATGACTCCAGGATAATTACTCCCAGGAGATTAGTAGAGATAGTGGATGTAGCAGCAACCTTCTATAAATAGAAAGATAGTATTGATGCATTCTGTGCAAACACATGTTTTAAGTCTGACCCCAATTTGTAAATAACAGGTAGCTATTTTGATTTCTCGAGATGAAAATCATGAATATTATTATATGTTTTAGTATGGATAAAATTTATCAATCACTCTGCATCACATTGAAGTTGAACATGCCTTATTCATAGAAAGCTTCACAACTATTCTTTTTTTGTAGATTACGTCTTGGAGACTCCAGTTAGAGAGTGAAGACAAGTCAGATTAACAATTGTTATACTATCGTGCACACTAGTTACCATGATTACTATATTAATTAGTTGAGGTGAGGCTTAATTTTGATGCTCTTATACACTATAAAAAGCTTTATGAACTATATATTTTTTCAGTGTCTTTTTAAATATTTCGATATTTTCAAGACACTTTAAAGACTGGGGTAGCTTGTTGTAGAGTCTCCTACCAATATAACTAAGTTTTTGTTTGAATAAACTACTATTGTGACTCACCAAGTGATAATCTCCTCAGCTTCTTTTATTATAATCGTTTACGTCAAGATTTTGGTTAAAGTCACTCTTTTTTACATATAAAGTAACTTCATATACATAAAGCAGTTATAACAAATATTAATTTAATATTAATATTAAGCCATGCTCAACTTTGAATTTATCTTATACAGCAAATTAAAATTAACTTCTAGAATTAAAAAAGTGATAGCTCCTGCATTTTTAGTTGATACGACGTCTCGTCTATTCAGCCTCTCATTTGATTACGCTGATAACAACGTTTATTGTATGAAGAAAAACACGTTCGAATGGAAGCTATAGCCAAGGAAAGTCAAGACATGCTCTTTTGCAGCTTTCAGCAGGGCCGAGATGGCAATTTTCCACTTTGGCGAATACCGGAAAAACCAAAGCCGAAAACGACGAGCTAAGTGAAAATGGTAGAAGAAAAATTGTCACTGTTGCTTTTTTGTGTGGTCGTCTGCAGGATGTCTTCAGCATCTCTTCACGGTTTAAAATGTCGCACTAATGTACGACAAGCGCCATTACGTTTCATTTGATGCGATACATTTTCATCTCGAAAGACTCAGCTGTCGGAAGGAGACAGTGCCGATTCTGGAATTTCTCTTTCCGCTTTAATCTAGTTAATGGTCATTATTGCCATCAATATTGCTCGCTGCCTTCTGGATTTCTGACCAGGTACCTCCTTTCTCCAGTTTGTTAACAAAAGCTGCTGTTATGCAAACTTTGGTTTTCACCATTCAATACACAATCTGCAATGTTGTACACTGGCAATTGACTATTGTTGGTTGAGGGTGAAGCTAGCCACACATATCGTACATTCGCTACCCAATCAGGCATGAAGCCAATTGCAGCATCATTATTTCCGTGTGTTCATGCGTAATCGAAGAATGAAAAGGAAAGTGACATAAATGTTAGATGAAATGTTGAGAGGACATGAAAAAATAGCTCGCTCATAGTTCACCCATTCACCTCATTACCCACGCACAAGTCTCCAGACTCATGTGGGCATCATCAGCATAAAAAACTTATGTGATAGTGAGGTAGCGTCAGAAATAGATATTATAATACTTAGGCTACAACTAAAGTTATTTTATGTCCAATTCATCAACCATTGCTATTTTATAATATCCTATTATTAATTTGGAAAAACTATACACTTCTATTCATTTTTCTTGTTGAATGCTTTATTTAAACTTTTCTCATCTTCTACTTTTTTATTTACTCTTCATAAATTGTTCCAGTTTTGGGTCATCTCGCACTAATTTTGATTTTTTGAGGTTCAATTATTGAAATAACGTTACAGATTTTTCAAATCCTCTGGATTCAAGTTTCTGAGGTTTTCCGCTTGGATAGTTATAGCTTGTTTTTTATTTCAATTCCTAATCTGGCTCTCGAAAGGCTGCAATCCAGCTATGGAATTATCAATTTGGAATACAATAGATAGTTGTGATAAAATGCTAGATTTTGACTAAATTAAAAAAAAATACATATCGACTTTGACTCCTTGATATGGAATTTTCAAAACCCATTTTTGTATATTAATAGAAATTCGATCTTGGGAAAATGAGGGTTAGGAAGAGACGATTCAGAACATCATTTTCCCAATAAGAAATAAGTTTCAAGGCTTTAAATTAAAATAAAAAGTCCATTTCTGAATGGATCTCGCGAATTTTAATTCACGATAAAATTTAAATTCTCTTCTATAAATTAATCCATTTCATTCCAATTGAATAACAGATTCTAATAGATTAATTTAATAAAAAATAATCTTGGCGATTGAAATTGAAATAGATACTAATAATTCGAAAGTCTATTCTAAAGGGCAAGTCTAAGAAAATAGCCCTAGTAGCCGATAAAATAATATTGAATAATTAATAAGATTCCAATTAGGAAAATATTTACAACTCAGGAGCTACAGCAATATTCAAAAAGGATTATTTTTAGAGTATTTTCTAAATGCCAGAAATTCGTTTGCATTTTGACTATCATAATTTTTTCAACATTGACCTTAAAAGGACCTCGATGATGAGACATCAGTTTTTTATTTTGTGAACATGAATATCTCTTCCGACCAAATCCTCTGATCGGGTTGACTCTAGTCTATCAATGCAGGAAGTACAGTTAAGGTAACAGTTTAGTAACTGTATCATGATAAATGCCGGGATAGCGTGTGGTAGCTGAGGTGGTCTTTGTCAGGGTATACTATTTATTTACAAATTATCGACATTAGCAGTAAATGTATCGATAAATTTTCGCCCCCTGCTGATCATATTGAATGATCGGATGTAGATAATAATTACAGTTTGGGGACAGCCTTATTGCTAATAGTTACTTGAGCCAGTAATCCTTTATGAAACCGGTTAGGGGCTTATCCAGTCTGGCGGTCTATGGAGTGTGTATGGTATTCACTAGCTTGAACATTAAACACTAATCTAAACATTAGATAATCATAACATAATCGAACATTAAACATTAAACTAATCTAAGGTCCAGTGAGACCTTGTGAGACTCAGTGACATGCTACTCTGAACTCAGGAGAAGCAACATTACAAAGTTGATGTATGGAGCTTTTCAGTAGGATAAGAATATCCTAAATATGTAGGATTAGAAAGAATAAGAATAGTGAGAAAAAGAGATAAATTATAGAAAATAAGATTGAAAAACACTGGAGGCATTTAAAAACAACGGGAAGCACATTTAAACACATTGACACACATCAAAACACATTTAGTGTCTCACACTGATGCTGTTGCATATCTAATAATTATAGTTGATAAGATCGGGGGACGCTTTGACACTTCCGCATCCTTTTTTAACGATAATCCTACATTTTTTATCTTGTCACATGACTTCTCAATGCCATTAAGATCAATGCAAATCGTTGACTTACCTTCGTCCTGAAGACTGACTATATCACGACAAATGACCTAAAACTTTCCACAGTCATTATTGTAAACATAATACATAAAACATATTGTAAAAGCATAACATAAAGCGTGCAATATGTTGCCAGAGGAAGGGAATAGACCGAGGCCCATATTAATGCACCTACTCTTGGGCTTCCTTTGCTCAAGAAACTTGAAACATTCACGCAAACGTTTTTTCAAGTCTCCCTTAAGTTGAAGGAGCTTCAGGATAGTTAGTTTTCTCTTAGTCTGTCTCATAACAGTTAGATATCTTAGTTTTCTTTGTTCATAAATTAATACAGTCCTGAGATGCAAGTTAGAAATTTATGCAAGTTTACATATCACATACTTCTTATATATCTTAGTTTTCTCTTAGTTTGTCTTATGACAGTTAGTTCTCTTAGTTTTCTATGCATCATAAATACAGTTCTGGGATGCAAGTTAGGCAATTTATGCAAATTTACATATCACATTCGTCTGCAGTGGAAGGTCTGTAGACTATGCGCAGACTCTTTCCAGACGTGCTTTATTGTATATAGTTCCATATAATGATCGAAAGTATGAAAAAATGTCTTCCAAGACGTGCACTATTCTCTCTCACTCTCACTCCCCCCTCTCACTCTCACTCGCTCTCTTTCTTACCATCTCTCTCTTTATCACTGTCGTTACAGAAGATGCGTACATAATGAACGGTGGACTACACATCGTGGGAAATGGATGAAAAGACTTTCCTAATCATTATCTCAATAACTATAGATATCATGTTCCTGGCCGATCGTATGAAAGTAGTTATCGACCGCGAAGAAATTGACTATAGAGAGCGATTTCGATTATTATAGTGATAGCTTTCGATTTTTTTTGTGCTTGTACATGACTGACTGTAACTTGATAAATTTCTGTAGTTTGCAGCCATCATGTTTGCGAATAAATACGGGCTGTTTTGATTTCTCGATGAAATTGATTGAAATGACAGTGGCGGTGACATTATGATAGATTCAAACAATAGGACGTTCGATTATGAACTGAGTTACGGCAACAAAAACTAACAATAAGCGATAAGTTTCATAAACTGCCGCAAAATCCGTGATGACATTTCCGGAAGAATATCCGGATAACTATGTTATTTTCTCTATGTTCAGGAAGCTTCTGAAATACAATTATTATATTATCATTTTACTTCAAGTTGTTGAATTTATCGCTCACCTTTATTGTCTAATGTCGATTAGCCTAAGCCTAAAATAATACAGCAGTTTAAATGGTCGTTTTTTTTCTAATGCCCTATTATATAGAAAATGAAGCTGAGAGCCTGGTTAGAAGTATATAGCTTATCAATCCAATCATCAATCAACTTGTAGGCCTATGAATTTTAATTAATTTGATAACTACATTGATAAAAATGATAGAATGATACTGTACTGGAAAATTGAAGACCAAATCGTTTTATTATTTTAGATTCCAAAGTTACATTACTGCTTCAATAATTAACAAATTTGACTTCTAATTTCTCAATCAGTTTTTTTGAATTCACATCATATGAAGAGATTTAAATGGTTTCCTCTAGTTTTGATAATTTCTGATATTGGTTCCCTATTATATTATATATTTTTCAATATAATATTTCCCTATATTTTTCATAATTGTTCCTCATCGATTTCTCCTTGCTTGGAGTCATTGATTTGAGTCATGAATTAACTTTTCAATATTAAATAGAATGGTTTCTCATTAATTTGTTCATCATCATTCTTTATCTATTTTCTTTACTTGATTGGTCATTCTTATAAGTCTCCTCATTTCACTACGTTCCTTCATTTTATTAGTAACAATCTTCAGCTCCATTTTGACTATAACGTAATAATATCATATTGGAAGAATCCATTAATAGGGGTGTCAGTGGCGTAACGTACACCCCCGCAGACCCCGCGGCGCGGGGGAGCCCGGGCTATAAGGGGGCCCGGAATGAAAATATATTTTTTCAAGAAATTGCCCGTGCCCAGACTGAAATATATATATTTTTACAAAAGAAATAAAACTGAAACACTGAAGGAAGAAAGAAAGAATGAATTGGATAAAAATAGTCAGGTCAATGTCTATTGTTTACTTTATCAATTAATTCGCAGATAGTGAAGGAATTCAGAAGCAGGATGGTGTGACTTCAGGAATGGAGACATACCGAGGGCAAAACACTCTTCAAACAAACTTATCTAGACTGTTATAAATCATGTCGGCTATCGGGCTATGTCTCCACAGTGTAAATATTAGAGGATATTAATATTATTTTCTCATCGAATTCCTCAATGTATATTAGCATATACGAAGTAATGGAAAGTGGGGGGTTGTGTAGAAATCAAAGTCAATATTTTTCTTCATACAGTATTTTGAATTCAGTCTCTTTTGAATCGTCCAGTTGGATACGCGTGTCCGGTAAATTGGCCTAGAGTAAACCGTATGTATATTAATTATTGAGTTCGTGATCGTGAATATTATTATTTGGAGTGCCATTTTTTTTTCATTTCTATTCTATTTTTCAACATGCGGCGTTTTTGGTATTGTGATGTTGTACGGTCATGCTTTAGTTATTTCTATTTTTTATCGACTAGTACATTTTTAAACAATATGCTCAGAAGGAATATTTATACCCTTGATATATCAGATAAATTACGTGATTATTGTATAAGTATATAGATAATAGTTTTGGTTCAATTGTGTCAGTTCTCCCAACGCAGTTGAATTTTTTTCTTATAATAGGATCAATTACGGTACTGTATAAGTAGTTTACATTTTTTATCTTCTGTCTCTTAAGAATAAATTTCTTAATTTTTTTCTCTTTTCCTGACTTAGTAATTTCGCGGTTTTTTTTAAAAAAAATGCCTTTTTATTAAAAATTGAACCTGTGTCCGTGTATGCAAATGAGGAGAATTCTGAGAGAACACTTTTTCTGGGAAAAGGAGCGAAGGTGCTAACAAGGAGGATGTGAATGTGGATCCTATGGAAGACATCAATTTCAAGGTTTCTAGGTTTCAAGATTAATTATTTATAATATAATCAACTCTCAACTATTTCCATCTTTCAGAAGCCCGCACGCTACAGCCCAAATCATTAGACTAGCCCCCCTTGAAACATGATTGAATTTTAAAATTTAATAAATAAAAAGGTGTTTAGTTTTTACATAATTATAATAGCCCACAAAATAATTATGCAAGTTTTTCAGGGATGGGTGGCAAGGGTAAGGGGGATATTTATATGATTTTGAGGGGCCCAGAAAATCGGTTGCGGGGGGGCCCAATTGGAAAACGTTACGCCGCTGAGGGGTGTCATATCAATCAATATAAAATAAACATCTCAATGGTGTGTCGGTTATTCCGGCTCTCGAGATTGGTTATTTAAGAACTCATTACAAAATGGAGTATTCGTCTCAGTAATACAGGAGAAGCATTCTATTGGTCATTGGTGTATCGGTTATTCTGGCTCTTCTGATTGGTTATTTCCGAATACATTGCAAAATGGTCGATTTATGGAGACGAGCAGATTTAAGTTCGATGAGATAATTATAAGTGATAAAAGTTTTCGCAATAACAAAATAATAAAATACTTTTTTTACTAATACGATATAACCTTAATATAGAAGCCAGTAGGCTTGATAATTGCCGACTGTTCTGTGTCACAAGAGTTGAGGGGATTCAGGGTGTATTTTTCTATCAATATAATCGTTAAAAACATGGTTGAACAAAAACTAGTCAATCTTCTTGATTTTCTCAGGAAATGTATGTGGATTCCCTATTGTTCTATTTGGCTAATGATTTCCAATTTATTTTTCATAGAAGATAAAATAGTATACGATTGGAATATTTTTGTTACCTTAATAATGTGAATTTATATCTCAATTTTCTAAACACAATAATGATTTTAAATTATCAAACTTTTTTCAGACTGTTGTCCTGACGATACCATGCGTTCTAGCGTTGTTACTACAAGCAGTATTTGCTGAGCCTCCAGCACCGAGTGAGTATTTAGTGTATATAGAATGTAATATGAACGAAAATCACTTTTGTTTTTCAATTTAATCATTTTTGTTATACACGTGATTTTAAGTTGAAAGGTTTATGAGCGAAAACAACTTTTTTGTTCCACCAATTTCAGATATTCCTTTTCAAATAGCTTAAGTTTATGATCGAACACATTATTTGTTCGATCATAAACTTAAGCTATTTGAAAAGGAATATCTGAAATTGGTGGAACAAAAAAGTTGTTTTCGCTCATAAACCTTTCAACTTAAAATCACGTGTATAACAAAAAAAAAACCTTTTAAAATTTAAACTGTGAAAACTATTTTTGTAGGCTGTATTCCAGTTTCCCCTATAACATAATCAGTGGAACAATCGTAAATTGTAATGAACCTTTCTCCCTTCGAAGCAATAAATGCAGCAGTCTACTTGGTTATTGTTGATAAAGAAATTTATGACTTCAAGAATAAAGAAAATGCCTCTTAAGGACTTCTAGTATACTCGCACCTTATTTCATTGACTGGAAAGCAAATAACAAATATTATCTAGTGTTATTACCACTCTTCAAAGTGTTAATTACAACTAATTGACGCCAGCTTTCAACCTTTTCCTCGTAAAAATCGTTTTTACGGATCAATTTTCACTAGAATGGTAATAAACATATTTATATTTATCTAAACATTACACACTAACTCAAGATGTTCTAAATAGATTTGAAAAAACTTGAATCTACCAAATTACTGCTCAATTCAAATTCTCACTAGAATAATAAATATTATATGTTAGATTGATAATTCTATGTGAAACTTAGATTACTTTCAATTAATCAGTCTCATCTCAAGGGCAGCGATGGGTCGGATTTCCCTGGAGAAGGGATAGAGAAATTGGAATATAAAAAAAGGCTAGTAAAATCCCAATCTGTGACCCCTGCTTCAGACTTTGCAGGTAGGAGCGCCCTTGTTTTAAAGCTGGAATAATATAGAAAGAAGAATGAGGGCCTGATACAGTATTACAAGTAGTATGCTTAGTAGATCTAGGTAAGATGTAGTAGATGTAGTACCTTGTAGTAGAGATGATCTTGTAAATGTAAAAATGTTAGATCTCGCCATTTTTATTTTTTTCAAGTTTTTATTTATTTTTAATCAAAAATTGACTAATTGTATGACATAATAGATGTTCTGGTGTAGGTAAAAAATTTTGATCCAGCTGTAAACTTTCTTTAGCAAGTTTGCACAATTTAAAATGAAATCTTGAGCTACGAAAAATAATTTTACAATCTCATGGATCTCACATTGTAGCTCTTTTCACTCATACCAATTTGTAGGGAAGTTATGGCTGCTCTCTGAGCTCGGTGCTCGGGCGATCGTGATGTTCAGTCGCGAGCACTCGGGATTGCGCGTGGAAGGGTGACCGGCAAAAAAATGAGATAACGTTATCCTCTGTATTAACACTTTCCTGGTGGTTTGTAGCACACTAGAAACAGCAGGTCCATTCATAACTTTATTATCATCCACTCACTCCCCACGCACAAGTTTCGGACTAATGTGGGCATCAACATCACGAAAAAAATTATTATTAGTTGGGTATATTCTTAGTCTTCACTACGGGTTGTATCTCTACAATGTTGCAAGATAAATAAACAATAACGGTTGTGATTTATACCTTATAAGAAATCACATTGATGGTCATGAAGCTGGTGAATGGTAATAAGCATCACTATCTAAAAACACCTAGAAGCAAATCATGATTTCTATACGAGATGCTGCTGAGTACTTTTCACTGATTAAGCTCTACTTAAAACCCGGCCAATCGTGATCATGACTGCTTTATCAATAAATCTGATACGTGATCGTTCTTTATTGACTACGCAGTCGACTTGAAAACAAGTCTTTCCCCTATAACGTTCATGAAACGAGAAAGTAATGTACTTATTACTTTCACACGCACTGGGAAATTCGGTTCATACGCGCGATGGCTGAAGACTTCTGGGCGTCTGGATAGTGTTTTTTTTTATTTTTGTACGTAGGATAAACGCTATTATCAGTTGAAGGAGTTCCGACTTTCTCCCAGTGTCCAGAGGGACATCAGTAAATCTTTGTAACGGTAACTGGAGGGCTTCAACAGAGACAGTCGACAGTTAGCCTACCGGTGTCATAATAAAAATGAAACCGGAACAGTCCAGCGTATAATTTTCATCTATTAAAAAATCTGGCAACTTCGGTTTCGAAACCAGACTTCACCCACACAACACAACATAATCGAAAAGTCGTTGATATTATGGAGGAAAAGTATGTGTATGAATCTCATTACCACTATACCAAAAGAAAGTTGTTGTTTTTGTTCTAAGAGCGTTTGACCAGTTCTTCTTGCGAAAACATCTTTCGTGAAGCTAAACAAGCAAAAAACTACTACGAGATTAAAACAACAAGATAATTATTTTAACGCTGTTGGGTACCGAGCTTTACTAGAAGGTACACTTCCCAGTCGACATGCACCTGGTACACCATCAGCGTAACCTGTTTACGTATTAATTGCACCACGCGGATGTTTGATCTCAAGGACAATAATAATTTCTCCTCAAAGCGAGACAAGAATTGTTAGGATGCCATTTCTCTTAACTGATAAGTACGGTCATGTGTGAAGTCAACCATGATCAAGTTAGTGGAAACGTAGAGGAACGCCGTTCACCAAATGCAGTTTACATGAGTAGAGAACTCGCCTTGTCCGACTAAACTGGTCTCAAGAAGACTCAAGCTCAAGGTCTTTCGAGACGACTGACAGACCTTTGACCTTTCTCCATTTCGCCGGCTGGAAAACTTTTTCTTTCCTTAACCAATGCCGTAGACTCACCGTCAAAGGTCAACTCTACACATGGAAACAGAGACTTTCTATTTTAATTCGGTGCAAAAACCGATGAAATTAAAGCGGGCGCCAGTGCATATGTAATTAGTCCACAACTGGTGACTGAACGGAAACCGGTTCCAATATTCACCTCAAGTTATCTCAACACTTGTTTATGAAGTTTCTAAATCGGGATTAAATTATAATCCTGGAAATAAATTGGTGGTGTACGTGTATTTTAAATGAATGGTGTTCAATAAGGCGAAATTAGAGTGAAAGTGATTGATAAAAAGTGGTTGTTTTGGTTATTCATTGTTGAAAAAGGCTGTTTCTAAACTCTTTCCAAAAAAAGCTGATTTGTGTTGATCAACTGGCTATAATTTCACCCCTGGTTAATGATAATAATATATGAACTTTCATTGCCTACTTTATTATCATCACTACAATTCATTAGCCTTTTATGTAAGAGATTACTCTGTAACATAGGATAATGTTACAGAATGAATTAGAAACATTCCACTCATATCCTGCTAAATGAGTCTGCCCATTTCTTCTATTGCTGATTATATTTTATGGTTTTCTCAGAGCCTGTCAATAAAAAAATTCCAACAAAACAAATACTGCAAACTCGAGTAGAAAAAGAGTTTTGAAGTTCAGAAACCAAGGAATTTAATCCAAAAAAAATTTCATATATTTAATAATTTCTAATTTCAAGATTTTTAAAAATATGACTTAATTAGTTACACTCTCATGTCAGGGAATCCTCATAATCACGTGATTAAGTAATTGAAATTACATTATTATGAGTCTTACAGTACAACTTGTCAAGTTTAGATTTACGGTTTATTCATCCATAATCCATATTTATTCATCAAATATAATTAATTGCAAAGAAACAAAAGGATTTTCAGCTACTGATTCCATTTCACATTGCCTTCAATTCTAGAATTCCCTGCCAATTCGACTGAGACAAGCATTGATTGGAATTGTTATTTTTGTTATTAGTTTGGAATTACTATTCTTGTTATGAATGTAATAAATGTGACAGAGTGAACCATTTAAAAAAATACTATTCTTTACTAAGTTTGTGTACTTCACTTGAAGTTCTGCTCCTTGACAGTCACATCCAGAGCCTAAGGAGAAAATAATAGATTAAGAGGGCCAACGTGAAATTTCAATACTGCATATATAAGTTCTATGCTAATAAGCCTATGTAAATGAATGTAAGTTATGTAAAAGCTTTTGCTCGTTCTAAAGATAAAGAGAAACTAGTGAGAGTTTGTGTGATACTTTCCTTATTAAATTGGGTTAGAATCAAACTAGTCACAAAGTCATAATGCTAGGTCGCTATTTTATTATGCACTATTGACTTTATTATGTGTTTAACAATCATGATTTTATACGGTAGGTGTAGCTTACAGAGGGTTTTCAATTCAATTAGGGAAGTGATAGCCGAGTGCCGCAGCAGGTATCTGTTCAATCTGAGATAAGCTACGAAACTCCAGGGCGCTCTTTGTAAGGTGACCAATTGGATTGGCCAGCAAAAGAACTCTTTTCTCTGCTGTAAAATCACTTCCCGGTGGTACGAAACCCACCTTGAACTGTAAGTTCAACTCATCAATCACCATCATCCAATTCATTACCCACGCACAGGTCTCAGACCTATGTCGACTTCATCCTCCGAAAAAAATTCAATTTCAATATTTATTAACACACACAACACAAAAAACAAACATAAAAACACAATAATAACGCTCAATGTAAAACAAGAAGGCTAAACAATGGGTAAAAAAGAGAGGGGATTGAAAAACAAACATAACAACACAATAATAACGCTCAATGTAAAACAAGAAGGCTAAGCAATGGGTAAAAAAGAGAGGGGATTGAAAGAGAGTTGAGAGGGATGCCTATCTAACCCCTGAACAAATTGCGCCGATCACGTTTGCGAAGACAACATTATTTTTCATTAGACTAGAATGACCTAACTTTTTCCTACTTTTTAACAATTTCATTATTCAAAATACTTAATTTTCGAAATTCCCTTTCAATTTTCAATATAATGTCACCTTAAAATTTAATTGTTAATTCTTTTTACAATGTTACAACTTCGAGTCTTATTCATATCTACCACATCAACAATACGAAGAAAGCCTTTCTAATATTTTAGTATATAACTCATTACATTCAGCCTAACTAAATCAGGACATTTCAAATTTCAATGCATTTCCCCGTTCACAGCATACAACTGACTATCATTATACATGCTTCTACTTTCAGTTTTCTTGGGTAATGATTACTGAAATGCCAATATCATCAACATCATAAAACACTCATTACTCGAGTTGAAGATCACTAGCGGATTAGAGTCATTCTCGAAACGCAATAGAAGAAAGTTATTGCCATTCTTCTCTTGCAGTTTCTCTATTGTTTGGACTGTTATGAATTTATCTCGCAGCTCTCAGTAGCTAATAATGATTATTCGAAGACAAATATGTCCCGTAATTATAAACTTGCAAATAAATGCATACCAGGGTGCGAACCACTAATACTTCGTTGAATAATTGCTTGTAATTAGCAATTATTTTCATCAACTGCCATTAAACTTGACAGGAACGAGAGAAAACTCCATTATTTTAGTTGTTTCAACCGCGTGCTTTTACTTTTTCTTGAGAATGTCAGTGCATACTGGACATAATTCCATTTCTCTCATTGACACGAACGAAGAACAGCACAATATGTGAAGCATAGTAGATGTGCATGTTCACTTTCGCTCTTGTACCATGTAAACAACAGATATGACATGACCATCTAACCTACTAAAATGTTATGAACTTTCATTTACTTTATCAGTGCGAAATGAAAAGTATTCCATCAGCATAATAACATACAGTACATAACACAGTATGTCAACTTATAATAATGTTATAAGCTTTCTCATGCTAGAAAACGCCAATATACTGTATCTGAGAATTAAATAAATACGGGTCCACGTTTTCTCCCCCATGCACCAACACCACCTTCCAACTAAAATACACAGCATCTTCCATTGAAAAATAACATGAATTTCAAGAATTCATATTGTGTGTTAGGGAAGTGATAGCCGAGTGCCGTAGCAGGTATCAGAGACAAGCTACGAAACTCCTGGGCGCTCTTTGTAACGGTGACCGATTGGATTAGCCAGCAAAAAAGACTGTTCTCTGCTGTAAAATCACTTCCTGGTGGTTCGGAACCCACCTAAAACTGGAGGTCCAACTCATCAATCACCATAGTCCAATTCATTACCCACGCACAGGTCTCAGACTTATGTGGGGTTCATCCTCCGAAAAAGAAAGTCAGATTGTATATTAATCCAACCGGCCCGCTCTGTGTATAAAATAGGTATCAGCTTCAAAAATAGAAAATCTCATTGATAGCCTAACTCTTTATCTTCGATTGGGCCTACTGTAAACTGTAAGTCCATTTTGTGGTTGAATTAGTACAAAACTCTCAGGGTTGCCTGAAAATAATTATAATTAATGTACAGTAACTCGTTTATGGAATATCGTTTAAATTTTTTATGTTAAAGGCTCAATTCGTGATTCTTGCAACATTCTTTCCAACAGTTTGTATTTCCAATATTCTTTCATTAGTATGAGTAGGCAATATCATATATTTAAAATGATTTTTTCTTGTTTTTCTCTGTTTCATCCACAATTAGATGTCCTGTGCCCTGTTCATTACGGTCATTTTTATTGCTCATGCTTCATTTTCACCTTTCATCAAAAATATGCATTTTTACATTTTATTTCATATTGATTTTCCTTTCATTTTCTTATAAATTAATCAAATTGATAGAATTAGAAAAATTAGATTGCTAGTTTTTTTTCTTCCCAAAAATTAAATTTATTTTTCTTGTCTTATGAATAGAAGTAATTCATTTGTTCAGTAGGTGTCTGCTCAGTCAGATAAGATAAGTCACAAGTGTCTGTGCCCTCTCTGTGAGGGTGACCGATTGGTTCGGCAAGCGAAAACGTTCTCTGCTGTAAAAACACTTCTTGTTGTTCGGACCCCACCTAAAACTGTAGGTCCAACTCATCAACCATCATAATTCAACTCATTACCCACACAAAGGTATCATATCTATGTGGGCTTCATTCACCTTTCAAATACAATATACAGTATCTTTTATTGAAAAGTAACTTGAATTTCAACAATAATTCAAGTCAGATTGTATATTAATCTAGTCGGCCCGCTTTGTAAATAAAATAGGTACCACCCATAACTATGTGGGCTTCATCCACAGAAAACAGTTTCATTGTCATCTTCTCAACTCCATATTCCCCTTTTTACTTTTCTACTCTCTCTACAAAATTAAAGCCCTCTCCTTCTTTACAATAGAAACGCTCTAATCCTACTTATCAATTTTCCTTTATGTCTAGTATAGATTCAAAATTCACCCTAATAAATATTTATTCCATATTCGTAGCACCTTGTTAATCAATCTAGTTCCAACTCCATTTCCAGCTCGCATGTACTATGCAAATCAGGCTAAAAACTGTTTCTATCACTACCACAGTCGAAAGCATTTACCAGGCTTGTAAATCAGCCTTAAGAAGTGTCTACAAGATGAAAAAATACCGACCGAGTAGTAGTGCTCTCTATGGGATGGAGAGTCACCAACTATTCCATCGTCACATTCTAAACGTACCACTTTTGCTGCATAGCAATGATCAGGTAAAGTTCAGAGTAGTGCAGCGTCACACCGTATCAAGGCAAGGTTGCTGTTAAAGATACACTCGTGTACTCGACCAATATGGGCCGAAGCAAACCAGATCAGCCGATGCCACAGTTGTTACCTTTCTTTCCTTGTTGTTCTCCTTCTATTCCTATTCTTCTTGTCTCCCAGCACAGAGTACGATGGATGATGAAGGGGGAGGAAGGACCGACGAAAGCGAGATGACTGCAGCTGACCTAGTCGTCGTGTACTGTACACTCTTCTTGTTGTTGGTTTTTTATTATTTGTATCGCGATATCTCGTGGTACTGAGAAAAAAGCTACAGGGCTCTCCTTTTAACTCCTTCCTTCCTTATCCTTTTCCTGTTTCTTCTTTTTCTTTTCTTCTTTTTCCTTCAGCTTCTTCATCTTATTATATTTGAGGGATAACCCTCAAACTCATACCTTGTGTCGTCTGTGGGTACTGTGGGTCGTCTGACGATGCTCTTAACATCAGAGTGAAACAGCCATCACGCCATAACGTGAGTCATAATTTCCACGTAAAAGTGTTAAGTTTTTATTATATACTAGTGGAAACAAGATGGATCTTCAACATCATTATTATTTTTCTTTTCTTTTCTTCTTTTTTCCCTGGTCATCATCATCATCATCATTTTTTCTTATTTTTCTTTTTCTTTTCCTGTCTTCTCCATTATCTTTCTCTCTTATCTCTCTTCACTATCATTCTCTCTTTTTCCATCATATTTTTTCTTCCTGTTCTCCATCTTCTTATTTATTATTTTTTCCTCACCTTCCTCAGCTTCTTCTTTTTCTTAATCTACACACCATCTTCTCTTCTTCCTTCTCTCCATGTAATTTTTTTCTTCGTTTTCTTTTTCTTCTTCCTCTCCATCATCTTCTGTTCTTTTTTATCATCATCATCATCATCATCATCATCATCATACTTTTTTCTTTTCTTCCATCATCATCTTCTTATTTTAATTCTTTTTCTTCTCCTTCTTGTTCTCCTCCTCATTTTTCTTTCCCCTCTTCTTTCTCTTCTTTATCTTACTGCTTTGGTACTAACTTTTCTGTTCGGGACCCGACCTTGACCTCAGAAAGCCGAGCTAATAGCAGTTTCTTCTCCTTGGTACCTGGTACCTTTGCTTCCTCAGCTCTCCCTTGTACCCCTTTCTTTCCTCTTCTTTCTTTTTCTTCTCCTGTCCTCACAGCTCCTCACAGCTTTCTCCGGTCAGCACAGATTCGTGTGTAAATTGCGCGCCCTTCCTTTCACCGACCATCACACGCCCACGGCTTCTCCCCCTTCACCCCTCCACCCCTACCATCACCCTCCAATAACCTACTGCAGCCTTCTTTTGTTACGCCCGTGTAACCTCGTTTTTGTTTGGAAAGAAGAAAGAAGGAAAAGTGCCTCTCTGTCTGTCAACCGGCCGGCTTTCAACTATCAGGGTACCGATAACTTCTGCTCATGCTCAGTCAGCTGTTGTTGCATTCTTGAGATTTTCAGTAGAAAGTCTATTTAATTCTCGAGAAATTAGGGTTCCTTTCAGCAATAATCCTCAAATGCAATCCCAAATAATTGAATCCTCTTCGCAGCTAATACTTATGATAAAATGATATGGTATATTCTTGTGATAGCTACTATTTATTAGTAAAACAAAGTTTTTTATTGAGAATTTGAGCAAAACCACTTTAACGATAACGCGAATGTGATAAACCACTCTATGTCTCAGATTTCTGTGCAGTATTTTACAAAAGAAGGTGATAGTGTAAATTTCAAGCCTTGAAACATAATCAAATAGTAACCAAACCTAATTATTATATAAGTTTGGTAATGTCTCTACTTAGTAGAATTAGGATAGAATAATAGCTTATTAGTTTCTAAGTGCTAACTCAAATAATAGGGAAAAAAGTATTTTGCATTCTGTATTTTTCATTTAAAGCAGACGTAGCCATAGAGTGTTCAGAATAGCATTAGCTTTATCATTAACATAGTTTCACTCCACTCTGTAACATTGATTTCTCTGTAAACGGTGCAATCGTTTTTATTGTGTTAAGCTTTTGACACCTTCATACAATAGGAAATGTATGTATTAGGGTTTCACAACGAATCTTCACTGAAATAAAAAAATCCACCACATAGATTTAACATTTGGAGAAACATTTATTTTGGAATAAGTCTTTATTTTTCATATTTTGGGTTTCTGGCATTACCGTGGTTTCTTGGGCGCCTCCCTGGCTGAGGAGCCCAAGGCGGAGCGCCTTACAAGGGGGGAGCCCCTTGCCCGCCCCACCAACGCGACGGCCCTGTGATGTTCACCAGAAAAATTATATTAGAATTATTATTAATAATAATAATAATAATACTATTATATTGAAATAATGTTAAAATAAATATATCAAGCAATAATTGCTCACGTGTTGGGCACATTATATAGCATGATTATTTTTTGACTACATGTAAAGAATTTAGAAACTCTATCTCCAAATGATTGTTATTGACAATGAATAATACAGGCCAATATAAGCCAATATTTGAATGTAATGAACAGTGCTTTCTTAACCAAAGTAGCTTCTGAATTTGGAGTGTTAATAATATTGTTTGGTCCATTGTTTTCGAACTTCCGGTCAGCCTGCCAAAAGAAATAGGACAAGAACGGATGTTCTCTTTCTCTCACTTTGTTTCTTTCTTACTCACTTCATCAACCTCTCTCTCTTTTTCTGAAAATTTCCCAGTGAATCTCATTGTGCGCCGAAACCGATAAAGGCACATTTTTTTCATTGTCCTGAAAATGAAATATTGTAATCTTACAGTAGCACTGACATACTTACAAAGCTTCACGTGGGAGTAGATCTCTCTTTTTATTTTATTGTTAATAAATTCTTCAGAAGCACGAAACGATATGATATATTTTTACTCAAAAATATAGCCTTCTGGGAATGAATTACCACCAATAAAAACTTCATGGTGCCTGCGCTCGGCCAGGTCTGAGGGCTACAGTCGATTGTTTATACTTATCTAACCTTGTTGATTTTAATATGCAAAGTTCATTTTTATGTACAGTATTAGCGTTAAAAAATTCAAATTAATTTTCTTCTCATAACAGATTTAATTCTAAACTCATTGATATAATTAATAATCTGTAATCTTGAATTTAGTATGGCCATAGATTTCTTTTTATGCCAGATCAAAGAACGGGTCCCGTATTCTGAAATATGGAATAATGACCTATTTTATTCATTATTTTGTGTGGAGTCCTAGGTTGTTGTTTTCACATTGTTTTTAATCTATCCTTTGGTTCGTAAAATGAGTGCATGAATGTCAGTTCTAGCAAGGAACCAAACCCGGATCGGACAGGTGTTTGCCAGACTATAAAGGTTTGCAAGATTAGTCAAAATCAGATACAAAAATTCAGAGGGGACAATAAACAAGTCTATCCACAAATCAGCTCTAGTTCTTTATTCATCTTGAATTGAATAATTAATTGATTAATCTACTTTGACTCCTGCTGTTTCGAGTTTACCTTTCAATGTTTTACACCCATCCTTGACCGCTGGCGCCAAGATCGAGTTTCTTACCTTTTTCCTTTCTCACGAAGTCCGGCGTCCTAATTTCGTTGAAGTTCATCATTCTCACCTTCTAACAATAAAATGAAAGTTGTGCTGTTGCTACACCATAATTTCATATCGCTGTCTGAATCGAGAAGAGTGGACGCTTTTTAGCATTTCTTATTTTAATTTTCATGAATAAGACTTGATGATGTCTCAGCTACATTTATTACGAAAACAAGAAAAAGAATTTCGGTAAGAAATGGAGAGAGAAATTTTGGCTTTCACTCCATCCTCAATCTTCATCAAACTAAAGCCAAAGTACAGGGTAAAACTAACTAAAATATAGGCATTTAACCACCCTTATCAGTTTATAATATCTTCTATTTATTGCATTTTAAAATACAGATTTTTTCTTTAAATACTGTGTGTTAAGGTGCTTGTTAGCTTCAACTTCACCCACATCACTAATGTTTTGTCAAGTGTGAGAATAAAGACAGTTATCTAGCTATCTATCAACAGGATAAATACTATTGGCTAATAGGATGGGAGAGCCTCTGGCAGAACTACTCTAAGTTGGAGACCTGTCATTGACTGATAGGTTACTGCCGGTTACTGCTTTGTTCTACCATCATTATCGTTATATTATACACCAGTTACAAAATTTATTTAAAAAAAATATTCTTTCAGTCTTAGAATAAAATTTTTATATGACCAAAGTCCTTTTTGCTCATGATGCCTACATGAGTCTGAGATTTGTCCGTGAATAGTGAGAAGTGAATGATTACATAAAAAATATCTTATTGAACTGGCATCGAACCCTTGACTGCAGTAGTAGTAGCAGCAGTCAGAGTCCTATGAGAGATTAGCGTCCCACTACGGTTGCAGTAATAGTTCTAATTTTAAAATCATAAATTATGTTTAGATGATTGTTTTTCCTTTTATTAATTGTTTACTTTTCTTTAATTTAGCTAACTATACTGTTTTCTGTTGTTCCAGCATACGGTGTACCAGAGAGTGGAGGCTATGATGACTACAGCGGGGACTTTGAGTACAGTGGATCAGCTGGAGCTGTTGGAGGGGGTGGAGGAGGGGGTGGTCACTCAGCAGCAGCAGTAGGAGGAGGAGGTGGCAAGGGATATTCGAGCTATACATCACCAACAGTCTCCTACAAGACTATAGGAACAGCTGGACATGGAGGATCTTACACTGGAGGAGCTGGACATGGAGGATCTTACACTGGAGGAGCTGGATATGGCGGGGCTGCTGGAGGAGGATACAGTTCATACAGTTCTGGAGGAACTGGAGGTCATTATAGTGGAAGTTATAGCAGTGTGCCAGCCTACAGTGGTGGAAGTAGTGGGGGACATGATGAGAGTTATAGTGGTGGAGCAGGGGGATATGGTGGTGGGGGATCCCATAGTGTGGGATTCAGTGCGCCCAGCTCTTACAAGGGATCATCATCATCTTACAGTGGGGGATCAAGTGATGCCCATGGAGGATACAGTGTACCATCATATGGTGGAGACTACCATGGAGGATCAAGCGGAGGCTATAGTGGGGATAGTTTGAGCCATGGAAAACCATCATACTCATCTGGAGGAGGTCATGGATACTATGGAGGAGGTGGGTACTCTGGAGGAGGAGGAGGAGGATACTCAGGAGGAAGCTACGAAGGTGGTGACTACAGTGGAGGTCAGGGAGATTATGCACCAAGCTACAGTGGAGAAAGTCATGGTAGTGGATACTCAGGGGCAAGCTTCAGTGGTGGTGCTCCATATGCTGGAGGACATGGAGGTCATTCATATTCCAGTGGAGGTCCATCATACTCCAGTGGAGGTCATTCATATTCCAGTGGAGGTCCATCATACTCAGTTGGTAGTCCAACATATTCCAGTGGTGGACCATCATACTCCAGTCATGGTCCATCATACTCCAGTGGAGGACCTTCCTACAGTAAGGGACCTTCTCCATATGTCTCTGGACACTCCTACCATGGAGCTCCATCACCATCCTACATCAGCAGCCACAAGCCAAGCTTCATCAGTAGCAAACCATCGTTCTTCTCAGGCGGCCATGGTGGCTACAGCAGTGGTGGCCCCCCATCACATTTCTTGACTGGTGGCCATGGAGGTGGCTCCTACCTCAACTCCATCTCAAGCCATGGTGGCTACTTGAGCTCTCCACCCCATCATGGCTTCAGCTCAGGACATGGCTACTTCTCAAGCAGCCTCGGCTACCCCAAGGGATTTAGTGGAGGTGGCCTCTACTCAGGAATTGGTGGTCTCAAGACTCACAGTCTTGGAGGTGGTTATGCCAGCTCATTCAAAGGATTCAGTGGACTAAAAGGAGCAAGTCTACATGGTAAGCATGCTAAATAGACTTGATCAATTTGTTCACACCAAGTAAAGGGTGTGTGTGTATAATATATGAGTAATATGTAATATATTTTAGTCCAATGTTCCTAGAATAATTTGAAGGTTTCAAGTCTACCAGCTTCCTGAGTTGAGAAATTAAATTTAGTCAGAGTAGCCATTCTTCAAAAATAATTGAATTCAATCGGAAATCTAGTTAACTTATTTAAATTTATATAATTTGATAAAGCAATACTTTCATTGTAAATATCTACATTTACTTTTTGTTTGTTGGAAATTTTGCACAGTTGTAGTGCTTCCTCAGACCGACTAGAGACCTGCAGAATAAGGTTGAAGATTGAGGTTAGAATTGTGAGTGAGATAGGATCAACCTGACACTCACAACCCTAACCCCAGTTTTTATCATTGTCCATTACACATATAGCAAGTGACGATATTCACTATGAAAGTATTGTATAAAATTATAGTGTCAATTTACACAGTTACAAAGAAAAATAGAAATGCAGGAACTTAGCTTATAAAATACTGCTAATAAAATGCAGACTGTAATAGAGTAGTATAACTGAAAGTAATCAGACCGCCTTTTTTTCCAATGTGGGATACAAATATTTTGTTTTAGATTGAATATCCTAATTATAAATTATTCACTCTATCCTACCTAATGTCGGTATCTTGGAATATGCTATCAATATGATATTGAAACTGAATTAATATCATCATCAACTTAAATACTTAGTAGTAGTTTGTCTACTACTTGCAGAGCTCATTTTTAAAACGTTATAAAGATGATCCATCCATATAGAATTCTCTATTAATAGTTGAAGTTAAATGCAAATTCCTTAAACTAACAAAAAACAAACTGTCTTGTTCATGAAAATGCATGGAGCTTGTAAACAAAAAAATGTACGATTACTCATGTAGTCTCATGTACTCATGTAAGTCAATCTTATTATTTTTTTTTTTTTTGACTCAAGATAGAATCAAGAATTCAAGATGCCTCCATATTTGTGGGAAAATATTCTAGCTAGTTACAGCTCTGTTGATTTTGGAATAAAGTGCAATAATGTTTATGACAATCTAAGGGGACTAACATATATATAACTCTGATTACCATAAAAAGCATGGAGCTAGAAGCTTGGAATAAATGAGGAAATAACGTCCTATTGCATGGTAGAATACAATAATTATCCACCTGGAGCCTGTTGCATGACAGTTTGCAAACTACAACTACAATAATATACAGCCAAAACCTTCCATAAGATTTTGCTGTAAGCACAAAAACAATTAGTATGGTAATTAAATTAGTTTGTGAATTGCTACGCAACAGGCGTTTATATGTTTTATGATACGGTACTTATTGTTGGGATGGCCTATCCCATTCAAAATTCATCATTTACCACATTGTGTCTTTGTAGAAAATATATTTTTTAAAACAAATAACTAAAAAAATGAAACGGTCAGCTCAAACATAAAAAAAATCAATGGAAAGGCTATATTAATAAATAATAAACTGGCAAAAGTGCAATAACAATTTATAGTTGAAAATACAAACAAGCTGTATTCTTAATTTGTATGCATCATTTCATTATAGTGTATGGTACTGACAATCATTGTTCAACTAATCAACTAACATTCAAATCACTTACTTTAATTTATTGTGGATTTCTGAAATTTGTCTCCTTGAAACATTGTGAATGAACTATATGCAGTATTACTGAGAATAACAGGTTTATTTTATTTTGGCTTTATATTCAATTAATTCCTAACATTATGTTTTTCAATTATCTCAAATTGAGGGTTTTCTCAGAAAAGTAACACTTATGATAATTTCTATCGCTCCTCCAAAATTGTAACATTTGTAAATAAATTATTTACTAGCTTGTATCAAGAATTATTGTTAACTGAAAAATTGTAAGTCTGCATACTTTAAGCCTACCTATTAACTTATACCCAACTTAATAGGAATTTGTACCGTTGCATGCTGATGAGTGGCAATGCAATAAGCACTGTACTTGAAAATCGAAAGAGATCTTTAAATGGGAATTTATTACAGTATTGTATTAAATGATCTGTTACTATCTAACTAATATTTTTTGTAATTTTTTGCTGTTATTTGAATGTTAACAGAAGGATTTTGATACTAACATGTGTATAGCTACTAAAATATGTACAGTTCGATTTGTGTAGCAATAAGAAAAGTAACAGTTCTAACAATATGACAGCTTCATTCAACTAAAAACAATAAATTGAGATTACTTCTCATTTGAATGATTTTTTACAGGTTATTACTGAAACAAATATCAATGGAGAAAAGCTCAAGATGGATATTGTTGATTCTAAAATTTAGTACACTCCACAAGTGATGAACGCCCAAAGAACTTTGCCTTTGCTTAGAAGTGTAATAAAAGTCGGCTGTTATGTGTGATTATAAACTCATATATTGCAAAGAAGCTTAAAATAATTTGAGTGATATATCAGTATTATTTGACAGTCAAAAATTGTTATTAATTTATTATAAATTATTGACATACTAAGTGGAGCAGAAAAGCTGATTAGCTCCGTTCTAGTTGTAAATATTTGTAAAATGTTGTTGATATCGATGTTGTTAATATGTTTGTAATAAAATTATAAGTATGAAGTTGTTGTTTTTTGTTGGAAAAATCTTTCTTTAATAACCTGAAACCTTCAACTACACGATACCTGAAAGGTGGGATGCACTAAAATAACAATACCAAAAACTTTATAAAGAAGAAATATTCAACATATTCCAGTGGTGGACCATCATACTCCAGTCATGGTCCATCATACTCCAGTGGAGGACCTTCCTACAGTAAGGGACCTTCTCCATATGTCTCTGGACACTCCTACCATGGAGCTCCATCACCATCCTACATCAGCAGCCACAAGCCAAGCTTCATCAGTAGCAAACCATCGTTCTTCTCAGGCGGCCATGGTGGCTACAGCAGTGGTGGCCACCCATCACATTTCTTGACTGGTGGCCATGGAGGTAAAGAAGACATTGCAAGGCCAAGCGTACCTGTGAGCCAGCATTGATTGGGTTCTTGATTAAAAAAAATATATTCTATAACAATTAGCTTTTGAAAGTTAAATTTATTTTTTTGGAGGGAAAAATTTTGTTCTGCGGCTCCTCATATTAAAATGCGGATTATGCTGTTGTAGAGAGTGAACTTATTACTCAATGAAAATTGAAGCAGTTGCGTTCACGACAAATAATCAATTTGTTTGGCTTCAACAAATGAGCATCAGTATTGATCAGATAAGAGTTACTTTTAACGCCTTAAATCCAAAATCAAGCTCTGTCCTAATAAGAAGAGAATGATGATGGAAATTTTAATGATGACGAAATTAATTGATGATGAGAATTCAAATGATAATGGAATGAAATTAAATATTAAATGATATTGAATGATATCAAATAATGATGAAAATTTCATCTGAAAGTTGTGTTTGGTCTTGAGGTACATTGAAAATCCATCCCAGTGACTTGGAGATTTCAGAGTTCTAACTGGCCTAGTACTCTGATGTAGCTGAATAATTCCAGAATCCATTGTTGTGATTGGTTTAATCACTAGTTCTGAGATTGGCTAGAAGCAATAATTGCTTCTAAATAATTTAGAAAAAAGCTTTTTCAACCTTTCAAGACTTTCAATCCTATCAAGGTTCTTCCAAATTCACTTTCTCAAAAATACAATACCAGTTAATTCTACATAAGAATCAAAATTTGATTCAACATTTTTGAATGGAATTTTCAATATTAAAAAAAGTTTTTGGTATAAGAGCTGCATAATTTATAATGACGGCGACCCATGAATGTGCTGATCTGGTAGAGAGTACTTGCAAGGAAATTAACGCTTGGATTTCTTGTTCCATATAACGATCTGCGTTGTTAATATTAACTTTTTGTTCTGAATTTAACGACTTGCAGTCAGTTTTATATTGTGAATATATAATAAATGTACTCGCACTCGGCCAAACGTTCTTAAGGTATTGAATCTCATCTTCAAGGTGTTAGATGATCGAGGTAGCAGTGGTACTGTGCATACGTTGTCAGAACAGGCTCTGCGAATTTTGAAGCATAGAATATTAATTCGAACGGATAAGTAGTATTTTTGTTTATTATTATTAGTATTTATAATATCTTAATAATTTACATCATTAACTTGTCTAATATAAGTTAAAGTATTTAAATAAAAAGTCAAATTCTATTTTCGAGGTTAGGTGTACCGATATTGATGAATTTTCTTGTAATTAAATAGTTGACAATTGTGATAAATTAAGTAATATTTCATTAAACATTTAACTAAAATCAATTGAAAACAATTTTTAGCTAGGAAAATGAGTCCAAACAAGGCATCTAAATCTAATTGTTTAACTAAAACTCAGGTAGCTACGCGATCTCAGCAATTATTAACAAAAAAATCTCCAACAGCTCTTAAAGCTACTGTAGATGTAGAAGAAAAGGTTGCTAAACTATTGAGTGATCACACCAAATTGAAAACAAAATTAGAAACATCACTAAAAAATTCTGAGGAAGAACGAATAGGGTTAGTGGATCACAAAAAATCTCTGGAAGTTATTGTAAAATTGCAGCAGGAAGACCATAAAACTGAAATACTAAATCTCACGAGTCAATGTAGGTCTATGTCAGAGGAAATCGAAATATTAAAATCAAAAATAAACTTGGCTAATGTAAGATCTGAACCTCTGATCAATACAAAAAAAGTAGAACCTAAATCAAATGGGGAAAAAATAAATAGAAATGGTCAAACAAAAACGTATAGTCAGGTTTTGCAAACAGCAACCAAAACTAAAGTAAGGGCAAATAACGATAGGAAAGGTAGAGTACTGCTCTTGACATCCAGTCATGGACGAGACTGTAGTGACCTACTAAATAAAAGATTAAAAAATAAGTATGAAGTTCAGAGCTTTTTCAAACCAAGTGCCCTATAAACGCAATCGTAGAGTCAGCACAGGAACAAACTAAAGATTTTGGAAAAAACGATTTTCTAATAGTACTGGGTGGCTCAAACAATATAAATGAACCTAATCTAAAACATCTTCCTGAAATAAATGAAAAAATGAAAGAGATTGTTCCACTCAGCCAAAAAACTAATGTAATAATAAGTACAATTCCATATAGGTTTGATAGGCCAGAGCTAAATGAAGCCATTAAGTCAACAAATAAATCAATTCATAATACAATCAACAGCCTAAAAAAATAAGAATTCTAAGCAGTTGGGGATTTGTTTTCTAAATGAAAGGCTGAAAAAACAAAACTTCACTAATCATGGTCTACATCTAAATCAATCTGGCAAAGTAATATTTTGTAATAGGCTGGCAGAGCTGATTGAAAGTCGCTTGCAATCTACTGTCAATAATTCTCCTAAACAATCATCTAACGTACCTTTTTTAGTAAAGTGGCTCAAAACCGGGAAGGGAAACTAGTTTCAGATGATAAATTCATATCTTCAATTGTATTAAAAGACGTTAATCGATCAAAAAATCAGGATAGCATTAGCGGAAGGAACTCTTGTAGCAATCTGATAGGCTCTCAAGATTCTAAGAGATTAAGTAAATCTACTTCAATATGCAAAAGCAACGATAAAGTAATAAGGGATGATAGGGAAGTACCGGTACTCACTGTGTTCCATCAGAATATTCAATACATTCGTAACAAAATAGATAGAATCGAAGTATTTTTTAAAGAAGAGGATCCTGATATAGCTATTTTCACAGAGCATGGTTTAAAAGAAGATGAATTGTCACAACTTAATATTCCAAACTATTCAATGAAAACGTCGTATTGCAGGACATCTCATCGAAGTGGGGGAGTAGCTATCTTCACTAAAAATGCTAAGAATATGCAAACATTTAATTTAGAATATGTAGAGAAATTTGCTGTGGAAATGGATTTAGAAGTTACTGGTTTGAGAGTAAAAATCGACAATAATTTCGAAGTAGCGGTGTTAGGTATTTACAGGTCACCAAATGGGGAATGGAACAATTTTTGTGAACTATTCAATAGGCTTTTAGAGATTACTACTACTCGTTTTACAAACGTTATTGTAGCGGGAGATTTCAATACAGACTTTACAACACAGAATAAAATGACAGAAGATTTAAAGGATATTATATGCATGAATAACTTGGAAATAAAAGTTCATGAATATACCAGAGTCACAAGAACATCACAAACAATAATTGATAACATTCTTACTAATATAGATTACTCTAAAACAAGATTAGGCGGCTCGGAACTATCTGATCATGACTATCAAATCTTAGAGGTGGGGTTGCAAGGTCATAAATCAATTAAAAAGAGTAGAGTAATGAAAGAAATTCAACAATGTGAGCAGGGGAATATCGATTGTTTGAAGCAGAATCTGCTACAAGAAAACTGGAGCAGGGTTTACAATAGCAATAGTTTAAATGACAAATATGATAGTTTCATTAATATTTTAAGGTTTCATATTACTATGAGTTGTCCAGTAAAAAAAGTCCCTGTAAAGAACAAATTAGACAAGATTGAAGAGTGGATAACTGATGATATCCTTGCAGAAAGAAATAGGGTTAAAGATGCATATGATGAATTCAAACTATCTAGAAATATGTTAAGTGAAGATAATTACAAAGCTCTAAAGAAAAATTATACAAGAGAAGTGAAAAGAGCGAAATGTAAGAAAACAGCTGAAATTTTGAATAATAGTGTGTACGGTACTTTAACACAGCAGTGTGGGATGTAATAAACAAAAATAGGCAAGTAGCTCATGTAGATGCTTATACTAGTGTCCCCAGAATAATTAACGAAAATAACAAATATATTGATGATAGTGTAGACATTTGTAATTTCTTTAACATATATTATCAACTGGTTGCTTAAGGATCTTCAAAAATCTCTTAATACAGGTATTAGTGATGCAAACATGAGGAATACTGAGGGGATTCAGAACGAATTAAAATTCCACCCAGTATGCCAAGACGAGTTGTCAAATATCATTGATAGTTTAAATAATAAAAAAAACTGTAGGAATGGATGGGGTATCCAGTAAAATTCTGAAAGAATGTAAAGATCAATTGTTAGACCCTTTGATTCATCTGATCAATCATTCATTAGAACAAGAGGTGTTTTTCCAGATAACTTAAAAGAGGGGAAGATCTTGCCAATCTTCAAAAGTGGAGATAGAGAAAAGGTAGAAAACTATAGGCCCATTAGTATTTTAAATGTAATAAGTAAAATTTTTGAAAGAGTAGTTCTAAATAGGTTACTTCTGCACCATCAAAAAGCTAACTTTATCTGTGATGAACAGCATGGCTTCCAGAAAGGGAGATCAACAAAAACAGCCATAGTTTCTCTAGTTGAAAAACTAATAGATATAATAGATTCAGGTGATAAAGCTACTGCAATCTTCTTAGATCTGTCAAAGGCATTTGATTGTGTTAATCATAGAACTTTATTGGAAATACTGCAAAATGTAGGTGTAAATGAGGTTGAACTGAAATGGTTTGAATCATATCTTATTGGGAGAAAACAATGTGTAGAACTAACTACAGTAGTTGGTAATAGTATAGTAAAGAATAAATCTAATAAATTAGAGGTGCAAGCTGGAGTGCCTCAGGGGTCAATACTAGGTCCATTGCTTTTTTTGTTATATGTCAACCGTTTACCTAAAGAATTAATATTAGTGGTAGAGCCCTCTTATTTGCTGATGATACATCACTCATTTTCAGCAATTCCATTCTAGATAATTTAGAAATAAGTGCCCATATAGGTGTGCAGTCCATTGTCCAATTTTTAAATCAGTTGAAATTAACTATAAATAGTAAAAAATGCCAATACCTTCAATTCAAAAACAAACATAATTTAAATGAAGATAGGGCTATAAACGTGTTTGTAAACGATAATCAATTAGACAAGAAAGAAAAAATTGCATTTCTAGGAGTTATGTTGGATAGACGATTGACCTGGACTCCATACATTGAGAAAATATGTTGTAAAATTTCATCTGGGGTATTTGTCCTGCGACAGCTCGCTAGATTGAATGACAAAAAGTTACTTTTTACAGCTTACCATGGGCTCTTACTGTCACATATTAGGTATGCTATCTTAGTATGGGGTAATTCATCAAAACAAAATCTTGATAGGGTGTTTAAGATCCAAAAGAAAGCGGTTAGGTGTATAGAAAGAGTAAATAGATTAGATTCATGTAGGCCGTTGTTCAAGAGACTTGGTCTCCTAACTGTACCCTGCTTATATGTGTATGAAGCTACTTTATATGTAAAAACGAATGATATTAACCAAAATCTTGATGTACATGATTATAATACAAGAAGCCGAGGAGATTATCACTTGGTGAGTCACAATAGTAGCTTATTCAAACAAAAACCTAGTTATATTGGTAGGAAATTCTACAACAAGCTACCGCAGTTTTTGAAGAGTCTTGAAAATATAAAAATATTTAAAAAACAATTTTGAAGAAATATTTAGTTGATAAAGCTTTTTATAGTGTACAAGAGTTCCTTTCACATCAAAATTAAGCCTCACCTCAACTAATTGAAGTAATTAATTATGGTATCTAGTGTATAATATTGTTGATCTGACTTGTCTTATACTCCTTAACTGGAGTCTCCAAGACGTAATCTACAAAAAAAAGATGAGATTCAATACCTTGAAGATGAGATTCAATGCCCCAAAAAAGTTCGGCCGAATGTGAGTACATTTACTATATATTCACAATATAAAACTGACTGCAAGTCATTCAATTTACAACAAAAAGTTGAAATTAACGCCTTGAATGCTTTCAAGGGTGTTCGCACAATAGCCCATAAAAAAATTGAATACATACTGTAGAATGATGCATGACAGATTGGCCTGTGTGAATGCCAGCATTCACCATTATGTGTTTGATTTTGAGATGTTGATAGTAGCCTATTGATGCTCCACTGTTGTGCTGTGCATTCGAGCACCCTAAGCCAAAACGCAATACTGTGCAGTAAAGAAAGGTAAACAATAATAAATCTAAAAAATACTGCATGGTACATGAATGCAGGAGGTACGAAGTGATGTTACACTATCTTATTATCTACGACCATGTCATAATTAATGTATACATTACAGTTTCACAATTGATGCCAAAACAGCTGTCTTTTCGAAATGCTTTTTGAAACCCGTTGTATAAAGAGCTCATTATATAGTACAGGGTATACATTATAACACGGGTTCTGGACCAATCAGAAGCATTTTTGATGGAATCAATATCGTAATTCAATATTGTGAAACTATCAGCTGATTTGATCAAACTGCTAACTAAGCTGCTAACCTAACAATCTACTATAACTTCTCGTATTTGAGATGAGAGGTTAGGTATCTGTGACAGTCACAGGTAAAATGAAATTGTTTTAATTAAATGTATACTAGTGGTCATAGATATAATAGTGTATGCAACGATTTTATTTGGCCATTAAGCACTCGTGAGATATTTATAACACTCGCATTCGCTCGTGTTATAACTTACATCTAACTCGTGCTTTAATAAGGGTCAAAATAAAATCGTTGCATAAACTACTATTACTTAATGGGAAACTGTCTTTTTTCTCATCTTTTTTTGACATTATGAGCAGTCGTTTATGATTGAGTGTTCTCCATATAGACGGCATTAAATATTTTTGAAACATAAGTGAGAGATATCTAATATTAGAATCTGCATATTTGAAGATTTTTGATTAGCAAATTGTGAATGAATTGACAATAATTGATAAAGGTTTTGCAAATGAAGCTTATGGGAGGCACAAACATATTATTTCAATGTTCATGGAGCAAGTAAGCAGAATATTTGTAGCCTATATATAATATATAGCCTAATATAAAATAATGTAATATATAATATAAATGCAATCAGAGTTCATGTTTAGTAGATTTACCGGATTTAGAGGTTCAGTGAATAAAATAATAATCCTACTATCATCAATAAGTAAAGTCAACGCAAAATAATCAACAACATCCAAAAGTAGTATTATATCCTGGTGTGTTATTACTGCTTACTGCTAGAATAAAAGTCACAATAATAAAAATTACGAAATTATTTATTTTTTATTGCATTAAGCGAGTTTATAAACTAACACGTCAGTCAGACTACAAGCCGAGCCAACTCTCACCACCAAAGACCACGTTGAGAGCTGGGTGCGGGAATGGAGACGAACTTGGTCTTATAACGGCAAGTCTCAAGAGTCAGATAGAGGTCCTTTGGTGGAGGGAGCTGGATTGACTTGTGGAGTCGCTCAATGTAATCGACTAATTGACAATGTCATCAATATTAGTGTTTATTGATCATCAAAGTTCTCAATAAAAAATTAGTGTTAAAATTGCCCATTTAATTGAATTTTCAATCACCAAATTATTATATGAACTTCATTTTATTTTTTAAAATATGTTAAACTATTTCTCTATAAGGTATTTTTGTAAAATATGTTAATCGATTTCTCTATAATAGGCCTGTATTCGTCATTGATTTGGTGCGGGAGAGCACGTTCCCTCGTGCATTACCTGAGGAGAACTTCTAAATTTCACTTCACTTTTCACTTCTAAATTTATTATTGTGGAATAAAACCTGTACAGCTAATTAGGAAAGCACATGAAAGCCAACTACCTGAAACTTCAAAATTTGTAAAACATGTTGAACTATCTCTGTAATAATCTATAGTGAGTGCTAATCTTAATTAGTTCGTGGGGATGGGGGCACGTGCCTCTGTGCTTCTCCTCTAGACCCACTTCAAAATTATTAAATTTAAACAGAATTTATTAATTTCGAATTCCTTTAATTGCTATCAGTTTATACTGAAGACTTCCGCAATGGCGGATCTATTGACAACAGTATTTAATAGCTGATGGAAATTAATAAACGGAATTCGAAATTAATGAATTCTGTTTAAGTAAATTTGTCAGTTTGTTCAATTGTCAGTAACTTCGAACTAACTTATTAAATTTATTTGTGAATATCACTATCAATGCAAAGATACAACATGCTAGTGCTCACTACCGCTCTCTTCACAAATTTACAACTAAAGAATCCATAAGAAAAACTTAAAAACGATTTTAAGTGGAAATCGTGACTCACTTTATGGCGTGACGGCCTTTTCACTCTGTTGTTCAGAGCATCGTTAGACGAACCATACAGTACACTCTTGATAGAAGAATCCAAATTCTAATTTATATCCAAAATCCACTAGAATAGTTTATTATAATATTTTCTCAAGTATCTATGGGGCAAAGGGGGGGCTCCTAGAACCCGCTACTAATTATGTCTATTGTTTTCTTTAACCATGTACTTTAACATTATATCTAGTGTACCATCTATTCATCTGAGAGGGCACGTGTATCTCCTGGGCCCCCAGACCAGCTTCTGATTGTATCTAGTGTATTTTTTATCCATATTAATATTATATATATTGTATCCTTGGTCTGTGTGAAAGGGAACGTGCCCCTGTGATCCAGATCCGCTACTGCACGTGTTCATGCTTGATCATGGTATTCAGTCTTGAATACTGCGGGCACCCTCTAAAGAGTCTCCTTCGTGGTCTCTCCCTCAAAAGCATTTGAGATTCGAGCCCCATTGCTAAGCCATCTGTGCAAAATAAAGTCCTTCAATTTTTTACGACTTAAAATTCTATTAATAACTAATGTTCAGATCACAATAAGCATACGCCCATTCCTTATCCTGTAAGCTCAAGCCTAGCTTAAAACCTAATAAAAAGTTGCATTCGAGTTATCTGAAACATTTTGTACATTTGTACCACCATGAATCATGAAAATTATGAAATTATCATCAGATATTGAAGAAGAAGAAGGGGGGGTGGTGGGGGGCATCGTTAGACACTTCCGCTCCAGGGCGCTTAAAACCTCGGTACGCCACTGACTGAAAGCATACTGCAAACTTCAATCCCGTATTGTAAGTGAAATATTTCTTCAATTTGGCAATGTAATAGTATAGTTCAAATTCAGCGCCAGAGCAACGTCTTCTAGAGTTACAGATCTGTAAGGCGTTGGCCAGAGCCTCAGTAGCCGATATTGAATAGACTCTTGTAGTTCCATTTGAAATTATTAATGATTTTTATGTGCAGAATTCAAATGAATCTCACAATTTCAGATTATGCACATATTGTAGCCTGAAATCAAGGAATTAAAATAAGCGAAAACTGTAACAAATTCTTCTTTACAGTTGGCACTTTGGCAGTTGGTATTAGATTTTACTTAACAGTCAAAGTCAGCTGGTCTTAGTTTTGAAGTTTGCGTTTTGTCATCTGTGCTCTCTGCTCTGCTGCTCTCTGTCTTCATGTTTTGTTTATTAAATTTGTGTTTCGTTAAAAACTCTGTCTGTGATTTATAGGCTCTCTGTTACTGTTTAATATTATTTATTATTGTTCTAATTTTATGAAAGATGCTGAATCCATACTGTGATAGCCTGTTATTATACTAACAAAATCTCATATTTCACACTAATGGAAGTTTGAAATGTCAATTCGTGTTACCGTCAGTTCTAACTATGGTTCAGACCGTAGTCGACGTGTTTTGAAAGATGTGGAAACTGAGAAGAGAAATGAATGGAATAGAAGACGATTGTTACGAATTCAGCAGGTAACTTTATTCCTTATTCAAAGATGTACAAAACAATGAGACACCTAACTCAATCTTAATTTATTTCTCTCACGTCACCTTATTCAATTGACTTGTTAAGACATAAACATTAGCGTTAGTCGTTAGATCAATTATGTCTTTATGTATGATAACTCCATAAACTTTAAGATCGACAAGTTATTGTTATATCAGTACTATTATACGGTACGCAAGATTGTTTGCTAAAACCAAAGCATTGAAATAAGTTGTGAATGGGACAGGTTGATAGGTTCTATTTGTGCTATTTTTATTTCGAATTTGATCATAAATGAGTTGAGTGCTAAGTTGTTTTGAAATAAGGCTAGTATATTATTAATTTATTTTGCAATTAACTGAAGTTGAGCGCTATCAATTTCCACTTTCAACACCTTTTTTGTGTCTGGATTTTTTTGGTGGGAAGGCCTTTACAGATATTTCCACGTTGCCGTTTAGTCACGTCATGGGAAACATGGTGAACCTACACTCAGATTCTGCAGTATAGAATTGTAGTGGTAGTCTTGATAACTTGAAGCCGCCTGATTAATGTTTGCCAGAAATGCGTTACTATTTCGATATTAAATATAAATTTTATAAAAATATCGAAATGCTGGTCTTCAAAATGCAAATATTAAAAATATCAAGATGCCAAACATTTTTGAATTCCTAACTTGACCTACATTTTTGAATTCCTAATGTAACCTACTCATATTGTTAAATCAACATCTCAAGATTGGTGTTAATTCTCATTGCACTGAAAATCTCATCTTTTCATTTTTTTAGTAAAGTTTAGATTTTTTTCTTTTGTAGTTACGGAAACCTTAATGTTTCAAATACTATCATTATTTTTAATGTTTATAAGGCATGATAGATTTGTGCATCTAATGTTAGCTACTAGACCTCCAATAACTTATCCTTGATTCAAATAACATTGTAATGGTTGAATGTGTCAAAGATCACAATATTTTTGCAACTTAAAAATGTAAAGCTGTTTGAAATATTTTTGGTAATGAATAGAGCCTTTACACGCTTATATATTGCTATTACCGTACTAGCATTATTAACTATACTATATCGTATATAATTTTCACGATTATCTAATTTCCAGGTTCGACAACAGTCAAAAGACTTTGCAAATTCGCTGCGAGAGAAAATCCACGGAGAGGGCGATTACCAAAAAGAAAACAATAACAAGCAATGGCAGGACAATACTCTTGATAGATTAACAGAAAAATATCGAGATTGTCTCAAAGATATCGGGCTGGCTCATGCTAAAGCTGCTAGACAGGTACCGTATTTTATATTTGAATCTCCAATTAATTTTACCTACTCATATTGTTTTTATAATAATAATCATCATCATCATTTTATTCTACAAAATTCATAAAAATGAACTTAAGCCTTTTGTACTGTTTGACAATATAGCTGTGTAGGCATCAAACTGTCTACAGTACAATAAATTATGAATCAGTTTTACTAATGTGTGACGTTATTTAAAAGTCTCGAACGGAAATTTAGTTCCTATCCAGCCACTCAATAATCTCTTATCAAATCTAGTTTTAAATAGCCTATTCCAATATGTGCTCGAAATTGTTTTTGATTAATATCTTTGTTGCTTATAGCCTGACCCGGATGAAATTTTGAGAGAAGAAAGAATAAGAAACGAAGTGCTCAGTGGCATCCGGGGTGAGTCAGCCATGTGCCTTTTAAAATGCAGACAACAGATGAGAAAACTAGAAGAAACAGTGCCGACTAGGCTGAAAGCGTTCGTTCGTGCTAAGGAAGATTTGCGATCGACTATGGTTGCTTCTCTTCCTTATCCCCAACCTCGACCGAAAAAATCTCCTGTTAAAAAGAAGTGTTCACCTGTAAAACGAAGGTAAATGATAAAAGACTTTTCATTTAATGTATTTATGAAGAATGATCAATAGTCGAATAGAGCCTTGAACACCTAGAATTCCATAGAATCAATGTTCCTTTGACAGAAATTAATTGAGGAGTTGTCAGATTCTACCTAATAGACCTTAATTTTCAATTCAAAATTTTTCTGACAAACGACTATCAAGCTACAAGTCCATGTTAGTATGATATAAGGACCTAAATTTGTAATCCCACCATGATCTCCATATCATGGCACAAATATCGAGGTGGAAATACCCGTGAAGGTCTCCCCACCAATAAAACCATACTATTCTCATTATTTATCGAATTTGTTTGTTAAAGCGTTGTCTTGAAAGTGGTGACACACCACAAGTCAGCATTTCCATCCTTTCTCATTTTACATTTTTAACCGACCTCCAAACAGAAGGAGTTAAAAAAATGTTTTTACATGAATTATTCGAACACTTGAATCAATTTCGATGATTTAAAAAATTGAATAGCATCATTCAGCGGTGGTCCCATCCAAGTTTCGCAAGGATCGGCCCAATATTAAACAAAAAGGAGCATTCATCGATGTCTTCATTTCAATTTTGTTCGAATAGAATAGTTTCACACATAACCGCCAGTCGGATAACCAATGTCGTTTACCAGGCCGATCACTATATATCATATGGAGCGCTTCACACCTACCAGATTTTCGAAATCATATGATTCAATGTAATTATGCCAGGTAAACGACATTGGTTACCCAAAGCCGGTTATGTGTGAAACAAGCATGTAATGTCCCGTTTTGACCAATCAGGTGAACTTAATTTGATTTAACAATAAGAAGAATATATTTCTGTTCATATGAACATTGGAAATAATTTAGTTGATGTTATGGTGTCGTAGGAATAAGGTTATATAGTTTCAATCATGAGTTGGTAATTGTGATTGAGATCGTGAATTTAAAAAAAATAATTGAACAATATTTCTCAAAGTTATTAGTTCGTTTTAGTGTAGGTATATTCTGAAAGGTACCGCTTTAAAATGAATCAAACGCCATTTAACTTTTAAGAAGGCTTCCGCGATTATTATTTATTTTCCTAAATAGGCTACAATATTGTGAATTAAATAGAAAGTTGTAGAATTTTACCTAGTTTATTAACTTTTCTTATAGGTAGATTTTTAGTTACTTTAGTTTATTGATTTGATAAATATTTCATTATGTAGGCTATGAGAAATTTCTCATGTTTTCAATGTTTGAAAATTCAAATAAAAAGCTTAAAACAAAAAAACCCGACTTCAATGAAATGATACTCAAACATTAAATACTCATGTACTAAAAAGCTTAAAATAAAGTTTTAATTTTATTTTAAACTCTGAATTTAATACACGTAATCTTCTGAAGTCCGCGCCAAATTTTCCATATTCTTCTAAAATATAACAGAATTTCTTATAATATTCTAAAATATAACATAGAATTTCTTATCGATTTCATAAAATATTTGGCACCGACTTCAAAGTATTACTTGTACTAAATTCAAAATTTACTCAGTTTAAATAAAAACTTTATTTTAAATTTTTTAGTATGCAAGTATTTAGTTTTTGAGTATCATTTCATTGAAGTAGGTTCCTTTTTTTTTGAAAATTTGTTTTATTTCTCAACTGGTTTAGTCTCACAACATGCGGTAGCATTCAGCAATCAGTTTGCAATAAACAAAACAAACTAACATATAAACAACCAATTGGTTGTTATTACTGGCATGAAATCGACCAACATCGACTAATGTTTGCAATGGCGTTACAAACACCTCTACACAACTGGCATGTCCGCCGTGAAAACAAAAACTGTCTGTCTTACGCAGCTCTTGTATTTTATGAGCTAGATCTCATTAGGCTGCAAATCTTCAAGAAAGTAGAAACCAATGTGTCAAAAGTGTTGTATTCTTAATCTCTGGATATACCACTAATGGAAGTGTAGTGAAAATGAAAGTATCCATTCTTGTTGGTCCCAAGTCTTATTCTTTTAACATACTATATAATTTCAATCAATTTCACTTAGAAAGTATAACAAATTCATGAATTCTTTCAGGGTTGTTGCCACAAAACAGAAAAAACCAAGGCATGTCCTGAAAGAGATTCCAAGCAATCTACCGGTAGATTATGTTACAGTCATAGAGCGAGTGCCAGACGATGACAAATTGGATAAATGTTGCGGTAGCGGAAATATTAACGATGATCTTAATGTGTATAATAGGCAAGAGTTATCTGAATCACCTAAATATAAGTGTCATTGTAGTCCAAAAGAGGCGAATGCAACACAACCACCAGAAACGAAAGCAGCTAAAACCACCCATCAGAATAGAAAAGATGTTGAAGAGGAAGAAGCTGGGTAAGTTTTTTCTTTTGTTTATTTAGATTTAGATCTAGAACAATCATTTATCGTTCTCGAAATCTTGATTTTTTTGTCCACTCAATTTCTAACAAACATGGTACCTTATTCCTTTTTTTTTCATTGAATTTAATATTAGAGGAAGCTTGCAGACGTAATACAAGTATTCCATAAAAATGAATTATGAGGTTTTGAATTAAAATTTCGATCTTTTTGTTGTTATAAATTACACTACAATCACGTGGAATAATTCAGGACGAATATTTACTTCTTTATGTGTGGTAGTGTCTTTTGTAAAGGAAGTGATTATATCAAGTTTTCAATAACTTTGTGAGTTTTAGTAGTGCTAAATAGTGTCAAATATTTAGTTACTATAAAAATAAAGCATTCATTTTGGGAATTTTATCGGCTGTTCTGGTGACGCAACCAATTAGAACGATAGTTTTCTGGCTGGCTGCTTCTTCTGCGGTCTCAAGTTCGAATCGTGTTCAGCCTTGGATGCTTTCACCTTGTCATCACTCGCCTCATCACCCACGCACAAGTCTCAGGCTCATGTGGTCATCAAATCTCAATGCAAAAGGCTCATATTATACATAGATATGCATAAGGCTCATATTATATACTGTAACAGTTACACTGAACAATAATATTATCTGCTAAAGTTATCGGGATTATTGAAGCTATTAGGAATTATGAGTTGTAGAGTTTAAAACGCTCTAAATGAGTTGACGGCACAGCATCAATTTTAAATTGCGTCGATTTGTTGTTAATCACACTTCTTTTGCTCTCCCCGTTTACCTTTGTAGTGTTGGGTAGCCACGATCTAGATTCCACTCTTAATTCTGTGGAAATAAGAATTGTATGAGCCGTATTCATTTTAAAATGTTCAACTAACATACACAATTTACGATTAAATGAATTAAAGTTCTATCATCCTCACTCTGTGACTTTTTAGCATATAATATTTTGCTGATGCAGGTATATCTTCTTTTTCGTGTATGATTATCAACCTGAAGATTGAAACTGATTTAATTTGTTGTAGAATAAACACTAAAATTCTTTATATGTTTTAATTTCATCTCAAAAAATCCATGTAAGACAAATAATATCAAACAGTACTAATATACTGCCACAATTATAGACTTGTTATCATAAATAAGATTTATTGTAACAGTTGAGTTGATATTCAAATGTTATATGTAAAGCTAGGGTTTCCAACAACAAAGATACAGGACAGTAGTCAGGGCCATACTTCACTTTATGCTTTCGAATTAGGTTGGGTTTAAGTGTTTAAATAACTATTTTATGCAGCGATGTTATTACGAAACTGAATTATTCCATATTTTGTGCAGTTGAGAAAGCATTTTAAGATCTTCAAACTCTAAATCTAACTAATCAATATTGAAAGTTGGTATGTGAAGTGAAGTACATTCCGGTCTTGTCCGATGTCCATTCTAACGTTTCCATCTTTTTGAAAACCATAGCTTAAGGAATGTTGGACACTATAAAAAGACATCTGAATATTTTTTTATTTTAAGAAGTTGATCAGTTTAAACTTCAGTTTAATTCTATGATGTAAGTTGAGTTATTTATTTTCTTGTGATTAATTCTGTAAGAATTTTAGTGTTTATTCTACAGCAAAGTAAATCAATTCTCCTGCATGCGGACATATTTTCATTATGAAATTATTTGCATGCAGTATTATTTCTGCAAACGGCATGACTGATTGAAATTATTTTCACATTATATATATACATACATACATATTTTATTTCATTTTAAGTTATTTATTCTTTTATTTGTATTACCATGATTGAAGTGTTTTTTGTTTTTTTACTTTAGTTTGTTTGTATTATATATTTTTTCTTTTAGTGCCAGCATGTCATTATTTTGTTTCATATTCTGTAATCTATTGTTTTTTTGTGCAGAAATAAAGTTTATTATTATTATTATTATTATTATTATTATTATTATTATTATTATTATTATTAAATCTTTTTATAGGTGTTCGTTCAAAAGACACTAGAAGACAAAGCCGTTATTAATTCCTATTTTAAACCTTAATTTTAAGTTTAAGTTCATAATTTATCGTTAAATGTTTACATATGTCTTTATTTGAATCAGTTTTAAACTTTGGCTCAATTATATAATCTTGTTAACTTTTCATGTGAAATTTAACGACTTGCAGTCAAATGACAGTCATTTGACTGCAAGTCGTTAAATTTCACATGAAAAGTTAATATTAACAACGCAGTTCGTCATGGAACAAGAAATCCAGGAATATAATCTTGGTTATTTTCTTGTGATTAATTCAGTTAATTCTATTCCATAGATGTCCAAAAAACACCAGAAGACAACGCCGTTATTCGGACGCGTGCCATGTGTCTGACCTTGAAGACAATTACGACTCGGACACCACGTGGCCCCCGCGCTCCAGACGTTCCAGTTCTTCGGGCCACGTGCTCTGCTACGACCATGGGAACCGGCACCACAGCACGCGTCCAGCGCCTTCTATGTCGTCCTATGTAAAGAGGGTCGGCGATGAGGATGGGGAGAGAACGTGTCTGAGGAGTGCGCATGAGGAGGATATGAGGGTGAGGCAGTGTGAGGAGAAGTGTCGTGAGGAGAGAATGAAGGAGCAGGCGAAACGTGGGGAAGAGGCACAGCGCAGACAGCAGCGTCGCAACGACTTTGACCGGCTCATGCTTGAACTGAGCAAACTGAACAGAGAAGAACGCAAACTGCGGTACACTAATTGGGTAAGAAATGACAAAATAATAGCTATAATTTTTCAAAGATCACTAAATCTAGATTATATTCAACCATTTTCATTTTCCACAACTTCGTGGTCATGCTAATAAGGGGTCTTATACAGGGTGTTTATGAGGAATCTGCCATACCAATTTAGATTGCTCCTCTCATTGAAATAAAGAAAAAAGTTGAAATAAAAATAAGCCTGTAAACACTTTGTTATAGAAATAAAGATGGCTGAAGTTGGCAGCTATGCCTATTAATTAACTTATTTAGAAATCTTTAGGGCCTTCATTTAGATGTTAAATTCAACGGATTTCATGTGAAAGGAGCTAAAAATCGAATAAAATATTTTAAACCACCGTGATCATTGAAATATTTTTAAAATTACGTAAAAATGGCTACAACAACAGGGGTTTACAAGTTTAAAGTGGATCAAGTTTAAAATCTGGTTTCATTACCTTATCAGGTAATTTCCTTGGTCTGATATATACATTTCATTGTCTGTTTTATACACAGCATAAACAGTACCACTAGTTTTAACGTATTTTTTTAATGATTTATGAATATTCTGTTTATTTTATATTGTATTGCATCTTTGTATCTGATAGGAAATAAATCTATTGATTTATTTATTATTTGAAAGACATTGATTATCTTTTGTTCCCGGGCCAATAAAACACTGATTTTTGAAATTTGGGTACGGTTTAGGGTATCGGATGATTCCTCATTTTATTTTCAGAATTAAACTCTATAAGCTCCATTGAAAAAAAATTGGTTTATTGCCAAATAACCAAGTTAATTTACTTCAAACTTGAAGAAAAGCGTGTTTGGTAGAATATTTTAATAATTATGGTAGTCAAAGATTTGCAACAAGTTTTAATAGATTTTTCGGCTCATTTTACATAAAACCAGTTCAATGGCATACCTAAATGAAGGCAATCGAGATTTCTGAATAAGTAAATTTTGTCATCTCAATTTCTGTAACGAAGCGTTTCAATACCTATGTGTACATAAACTTTTTTCTTTATCTTGATGAGAGGAATTAGCTTGAGCAGTATGGTTGATTCCTCCTGAAACACTGTATCATGCATCAGCTGAAGCGGGAAAAAGTTGTCTAGCATCTTTCCAGCGACAAATAATGAGTTTTAAACTTTGGGAGCAGAGTATAAAAGCTCTCATTCTAAAGCTTTCAGCTTTAATTGTATTTGAAAATGTATTAACTACCAGAACCCAACCTTCCCAGCATGATTTGGTAAATCATGAAACCAAACTATTCTGGAATATAGTAGGTATTGGTGATGAATTGAGAAACAAGTTTTAGTATCTTTCAAACAGCGAACTCGCCAGATTTTTTTTATGCTTGAAACATGTTTGAGGTGATGGCAATTCTTCAATCTTCCCAATACAATTGTCACTTCTATTAGCATCATGAAAGCTAGCCTTCACTGTTAAAGTGATTGACACTTTTCTTCAAAGCTCTTATGCCCACAGTGGATCATTAAATTCAGAAATACTGTACATGCATGCAATGGTTTCTCACGTTTTCTTTGTCATTTATCTGATTATCTTGAATCTGTTCAGAATTTTGTTAATGTTTTTTTCTCGTAGCAGTAATGATTAAACTGTGAAAAAACTTCTAACAATTTTCAGTTTTGAATGTGTGTGAGTAATATTTTTTTTTTCTAAAATATAAACCTTCTCTGTATGTATGTTTATCATATAAAAAAAATAGCCCCCTTATCTATTTTCACCTTCAGGGACTCTGTATGTTCTTGACATTACTATCAGATCCAGTTTTCAAACTTCAATCCTATTTTATTTATTTTCATTGTTGATTACAGACAAAGGGATCAACTGAACTAGGAGACACTCAACGCAAAATGGCTACAAAAACTCGCCAGAAGAAAATAGAATCTGCTTTTGAAATGGAATTTATGGATTCAATTACTGAAGGTAATTTAAAAATATGACTGTTGTACATTATTTATTGCTTTTTAGGAAGCATTCATGTAAATAAGAGTTTAATTTAATTATTAAAAAGCTTTCTCCATGCACAAATCATGTAAGAGCCATCAGCATTAAATAAACACCACTTTGAATTTACCTAAGCCGAGGTATAATATGCTTACATGGTGATGTAAAGTAAGTGAAGAGGTATTCTCCAATCATATCTCAGATCGTAGTACATTAATTTGGAATTTTCTAGTTAATATAGACTTGTAATGGAATTGTGGAGGTTACTGGAATTATCAGTTGAGGTTATATTAATAGTTACACCCAGTAATATAAACAATGAATTGTTACGTTATAGCATACTCCAGATTTTAATCTAGCTTTCTGAACTGCTCTATAAATACATTCTGGGTATTATTTCTATCGTTTTGCATATAGAATTTAAAGATTAATTATTATCTATGTGTAAATTAATATACTCTCAACTAATAAACTCTACTCCCATCCCATGAATAGTGCAAACTAATTTCCGTATGGACTCTTATCAATAACTTAATAGAGTGTATATATTGTATTATACTGCTTACTGGCTAGTATTACTTACTTACTTACTAGATCTTGTATTATTGTGATATAAGACTGTACAGCTTATTAAAACAATCATATTCCAATAATTACTGTTTTCAAGGAAAATATAGTAGAAAATGAAACTTGTGATATAAAATAAGAGGAAAACCTTTATCAGAAATAATCTATTGGAAAACATTAATAGCTTGAGTTAAACTTGTCTTATCCAATTATTTTGATACAAGTCAGCAGTTTAATTATGCTGAAATAATTCATTTCCAGATGAAAACAAGGAGAAACCTGTTGGCACTCCAAAGCTGAACGTTGCTGAATGGAAAAAGAATACGGAATGCGTTGCAGCAATTGAAGTATCAAGAGCAAAGCAAAATGACAAACTTACACTGAGCAATCTGATGAAAAGAATAAACGAACAAAGGGAAATGCTGTTTCAAGAAATTAGCAACGAGGCTGATGACGGAAATGGAGCTGGGACTCATTCATTACCTGTTGGTAGGACTGAAAAATCAGATGGAAAGGTTCACGATAATACAGATTCCTTTAACAATCAGAAAACGTATTGTTCTACAACAACTAATATGCAAAATGTTGGAGCAAAGTATAACCCTTATGATTCCACTGCACAAAATACTGCAACTACGAAAAATATTAGGATTCTGGAGGACACGCAATCTAGTAGACAAGAAACACGGTATCAGGATGATTTGATAAGTAGAGGTGCAACAAAACGTGGCTCTTTGGAAGCAACTGAAGCAACAAAATACCCAATTAGCGGATACAGATCAGCTGCAGATTCTCACATGCCCCGTGTTGTAGAAAGAGGGCCTTGTTTTTGCGGTAGTACTGTTGAAAAGTTTTGTAAATGTTCAACTAAAGTTGATGTAATCAAGCAGAACAAAGAAGAACCCATTGCACCTGTTGAACCCAGTAAATCGTGCCTGGAAGAAAAAGAGCCTTGTTTTTGTGGTGCTAATGTTGGAAAATCTTGCCTGTGTTCAGAAAATTCGGGCGTAGCTGGTGAGAATAGCACCTATGCATCCACAGGTAATGCACACAGAAGAATGAGACCCATAAGACTTCCGTCGCCTATACTAGAAGTTAGTGAAACTAGCTACAAACAAGATAGTAGAGAATTTGATGCCACTGAAGCAAAAGAACACAGTGCTGGAAAAAGTAGTATGCCCAATAAGGTTGGGGAAGAACAAAATATTAGTGAAGAAAGTAATAAAAAACCTAAAAAAGATTGTGGAAGGCTTGATAAGGTTGTTGAAAAACAGAATGTTAGTGAAGAAATTAATAGGAAATCCAAAAACGATCGCGAGAGAGTTGAAGATAATGTTGGTAGTAGTGACAAGAACAGTGATTCAAGTCTTTCAACGTTATACAGTTTGGACATGGCGTTGTCCCAAGTTGCTGTTGAAAAAAATGATGACAAAGATGATGGATCGTCTACTAATATGAAAGGATTAAGAATTACGGTGAAAGTTACTGGCGGCAAAGAGTATAAAGATAAAAAGAGAAAGAAAACAAAAACAGAAGAAGAAAAGTTGTTAAAAGAATGTACAAAACTGTTGGAAGATAAGGGAAATATGAGGAAACGCAACTTATCTGGTGAAACTACTAGCACTTCCTACAGAAGTCCTCCTGATCGTCTATCACCCAAACAGTTGCAATTGTTGAGAGATCTTTTAAAGCAAATTGAAGGGAAACCTGACGAAAAAGGCATGCCACTTTTAAAAAGATACATTCTGCGACTGCTGTCTATGAATAGGGAAAGTATAAATTGTTTGGGAGTAAGTTCCAGTGATGTCTCTTTACAAAGTAGTCTGATGCGAGAAATGGTTGGAAATCTTGAAGATTCTAGTAATACTGAATGTGACGATGCCACCCTGAAACATACATCTTGTAAAGAGAAAGGTGTACAAGTTAGTTTAGTTGAAAATTCTACTAAGAATGAGAGCAGAAAACAAGGAAAGAATCGTAAAGTAGATAGTACTAATCCACTTGAACGTACAGATAAAGATTACGAAAAACAAAAAAGGAATAGTAGATTAGACTCTAATTTGTTTGAAGATTCAAGCAATGATAAGAAGGCGAAACAAAAAAGGAGTAAAAGAGTAGAAACTCATCAACAGGCTCCATCTGCTGTTGATGGACATTATCGGGGAGTAACAGCTGATGATGCTAGTTTGCTTGATGATTTAGATGTTCTAACAGAACAAATAAATAAATATTTCGAAGCAAAACAAAATGACAAGTCTGATGAAATTGTTAAGAAATACATGGAACTAGCTAAAAGGTATACAGATAGAATTTCGAATCTAGCTGATTTGATTGGTGATGTAGAAACTGACGTACCCAGCTCTCTGATCAGATCAAGAACTGATCAAGAGTCAGTTGATTCAACTAAATCGAGTCCAGTCAAATCATCCGAGAAAAGTAGCTTCTCACTCACTTGCTCGCAGACTTATAACGAGACTTCCTACATGACTCTTCCCCCTGAAGTCAAAGTTCCCTTACCATCTGGACGTGTTGAGCCATTGCAACGTATTTCGCAGACATTTCCTCAGGATAAACGACAAGATATTTCCTGGCATGAAGCTCTTTCCCAACTTCTGCCAACTCGTATTTCTCCAGCTCCTGACGAAGCCAGATTGTTTAGGCCGAAACCGCCTCCAACTATTCTCAACAACCATAATAGTTACATCGATCCAGACCTGAGGTAATTCTATATTTCTTATTCATTCGTATTTTTTAATAATATTAGTTAAAATTATGGGACCTGTTTCATAAAAAATAACAATTACACTTAAAGCTACAACGAAACCTATTGTGCATTCACATTTCGCGTGCAGAAGCCAAGTGTGAACGCAGCTGAAATAAGACTGTTGAAATTATTTGTTATAAAGCATACCACTTGACCAGGTACATAATACTTTACAAACTAGTTTAATAATTAAATTATTATTAATTTTATTAATAATTATTATTACTTATGGAAGATATCACTTGTAGTTTGTTATTGTTATTTTTTAATTATTATGCAGCCTGGTATTCAATTGAGATCGTGCATTTTTTATTTATTTTTGTCTCTTGAATATTTTTTTTTACATAATTGATATAATAGTCACTATACATAAAATACAATTTGCTTTACTAAATGATAAGTTATGTGTGGTCTTAAACAAATAGTCATGATAAAAAGGCAAAGTAAAAAAGAAAAAATCAATCTATTTAGCATGTTGCTTTCCTCTGAAGTAAATAGCTACTACAGTGACTTTATAGAGAGTTGCTGTAATTGCTATTGCTACGAGAACACAATGATGTCTGTACTGAAAACATTTGAACTGCAAAGCAATTCAGTTAGTGGTGTAAATGTTGTTAGGAATGCCTCATATTTCTTTCACGAAATTGTCTAAACGCTTATGTTGTTTCTAGCTTAGGAGTGGAAATGTACATGCGAGGAACTATACAGCCCTCTTTATTCAGATATGATGTAGTCTCTGACTATTATAAAATAGATGAACTCTACCGAAATAATATGAGTTTATGAAATAATATTTTTATTAATTTTCTGCTGCAATCCATATGAATTACTGTCCCAAAATTTCATGTAGTTTTCGTACTAAACTTATGTAATATTGAACTTTACTAATTTCACGTCCACAGTAGTTGTCAAAAGAGTTGATTTTTTGTTTGAATTAATTGTTAGTGAGATAATGACAATAATATTTTGAGCAGAAAGTGAATAAGCACTTCAAACGAATTGAATTTTTTCAATTATTAATTGACAAAATAATAGTCATATTTTATTTCCTCAATCATCTTGATAAATATATTCTGGTTTTAGGATATTTAATCCTTGCCATATCATCATAATTTAACTTTCTTCATTTATGATTTTGTACTGAACCGACATCGATGGAGGGATTGAAGATTTGAATGTTTTGACAACTGAAGCCATTGAATGGCTCAGGCAACTTAATGTAAATCTATGACCATTTATGTATGTAAAATTTGTGTTTGAATATCTTTTATCATGCTGACGTGCCATACGCATATATATATATATCGATCTCTTATAATATAAGCCAATTAGATTTCTGCTTCACACTTGATAAAAGAAGTATAACATACCCACAGTACAATGATAACATGAAAATAACCACCCAATCTAAACTTAAAATGAATTGAGCATGCAGCTAATAAGGTTGAAAATATTTGTCACAAAACAATTATTGATTTTAGTTAATACTGTAATAATAATACTAATAATAATGCAATTCGAAGGATTTATCAAATGTTTTGTTAAAATGAGTTCCATAAACTGGAAAAAACGCATTGTGTCATCTAGCGTCAAAATAACCAACAACACTTAGCTGTTCACTACTAAAAATTTAATTTTGGTAACTTGCAACTTGGGGAAGTGATAGCCGAGTGCCGTAGTAGGTGTCTGTTCAATCAGAGATTAGCTACGAAACTCCTGGGCGCTCCTGGGCCTTTAAGTGTGACCGACAGGTTTGGCCAGCGAAAAAGACTGTTCCCTGCTGTAAAATCACTTCCCTGGTGGTTCGGAACCCACCTAAACCTGTAGGTCGAACTCATCAATCACCATCATCGAATTCATTACCCACGCACAGGTCTCAGACCTGTGTGCTTCATCCTCCAAAAAACAAATGTTTCCCATGCTCCCAAGAATATTACACAACCAAAAATGTTGAAATTATTGTTCATTAATTTTAAATAATAATATTGTTTTTAGTTATTATTCTTTGTGAGTTTTTCTTGCGAATTTCGCAGAAACTGCAAGCATTGATAAAAATTTTCGCATTAGATTTTGCTAAAAGTAAAACCCTGATTTCATGTACACTAGCAGTGTTCAACCGCTGTCATTGAAATGCTTCTAATTGTGTCTAATTAAGCCGTAAACTCATTGGATCAGTGCTTTGCTATCATGCAGCAGCCCTGGGTTCAAATCAGAGGAAACGTGGCGGTTTTTTTTACAAATCCAAGTTCTAATGAATAATATTTCATTTTTAAAGTCAAATTGCGTTGAAATAATTTCATTTCGTATTTTTTCCCCTCGTAATTTTTCTGAATTCTATCTATAAGAAAACGTTATTGCCTCTAAACTTATCAGATTAATATCAATAAATAATAAACCTTTAGTTGAAGTAAAATTCACTTCAATAAAATAATAAATACATTTTAGGTTCTTGATTTGAAACTAAAAATTAAAGTTCACTCAAATTGATAAAATTGGTTGAAATATAACATTTATAAAGTAAAAAATTGATTCAAATTAATAAATTAATTTAATTTAAATAGAGTTTTTTTATCATTAATAAATATTTTAAATTCAACCCATTTAAGTAATTTAGGCGCAAAGTGGGATTTTATGGAGATTATTTTTCTTTATTAATTTTAATAACATCATAATTAATTTTAATATAACATCACTTAATAAAATACTGTTAATTGAATTAAAATTAAAATATAATTGAAAATTAATTTATTTTATAATAGTTTGGGCTTGAGCAGGGATTTTTCAGAAATAATTTTTCTCCATTACTTATCTATTATATTGAAATCCTAATAATTTGGACTAGTAATCGATTTACTAAAATATAGCATACTAAAACTCCAGGTTGCTATTCATTAATTTTTCTAATAAACAATAATAATAATTAATATAAAAAATGGAGGAATATATGAATTTATTGTATGGAGGCGAAAATTACTAATGTTAGAAGTGGGAATAGAAAAAATGGATTGCAATCGTGGAATTTAATTTTAATAAATTTGTCTAACCTTGTCATAATTGACAATGCACAATTAAAGAAAAGTGTTCGAGGATGAAGATATGATAATTACTCATATAATTGCGTATATTGGGAGATTTTATATAAGTAAAGAGATCATTACGAGCATGCATCACTTCCTCAACTTCAGAGCAGAGCCTGGCTTTTTCTATTTTATGATATATTGCTGTACTAACTACTCATTTAGAATTACACATTTGAAATAAGTTTCAATTGAGTCTTGTAATGACAGGAAAGCTATTGAACATGCAATTTGAAATTCATCTTATACTATCTGAATAGTATTTTACTTCTTATATCCACACAAAACCCGTTAAATTGTAATTTACTACTTAATTGAAGTACAGTATACAATAAACATTGCAATATTAGATTATTTCTATTTTACCTATCCGTGTTTATGAACCTACCTTGATGCTTCATTAACTTGCATTAACATTGCTTCAAGAGACTTGAAAAGCCTTTTGAGTGAATGCTTTTCAACTTTCCATTGAGTTGAAGAAGCCTCAAAATAGGTCCATAAATACGTGTCGATTACTAGGAATAACCATAATTCATTATTGTTTTCCAGAACTTCTTCACCGCACGAATTATCAACCATTCACGAAGCTGACACACCATCTACATCATGGCGACGGGATATACCCCAAATGGCGACCTCCAGTCCTCGTAAGCGGTCCTATCAACCTTCTCACCAAGACTCTGGATATCGGATTTCTCAACCCGATGAAAGCATTCCTTTACATAACACACCTCCAGGACTGTCTAGAAATCATCAGAAAGCTTCTGATGAAAGCTTCCAAACACTGAAAACAGAAGACAATTCTGAGTTTTCTGAGTTGGATTTTGAGGGGGAGAATATCCTGGATGAGTCAATGCCTGATGTGATGCAGGAGTTGATCAGAAGGAATATTGTGTCAAGTCCTTATGGATGGTTGAAGGAAATGCAGGAGAGGGAAGGAACGGCACAGGATGTGGCTGACGAAGAGGTCAGAAGGATTATGAGACAGTCACCCGAGGACCTTGAAGCTGCCCTAAAGAACCTGGGTATTGGCTGGGCCAGTACAACACTGCGCAAAACCAGACAGGCTGGGGAATTGAGCGGAAACTCCAGTTCACCGTCAGATGCTCGGCCGATTGGCACGAATTTTGAGACCAGCACGCCGAAGTCAAGCAAGTCGCAAGCGCAAGCGTTGCCGGTCATTGGCAGTGAAACTGAAATTTCTGCCATTCCCTTGATTGCATCTTCAAGTAGTGACCTCGCTCTCACTCCTCCCGACATTTCGCTCAAGCCTCCACAACTGCCTTCCTCTTCTAATAGCTCTGATACATGACATAACAATGTCATACGTAATTAATGCATGACTTGTGATCATCATCATTTTCAACAGCAATAATAATTTTTATTATAAATATATTTCATTGGTATTTTGCCAGTGCTTTAAGAATTCTTGAGAATTTGTCCAATACAGGATTCTTGAGAATTTGGAACTCCCATCACAAATGAAAATTTCAGATGCCACCTAGTAATAATTTTGAAATAGATGGATACTACCGGGTTGTAGTGTATGAAACAATATTTGTTAATCCTATTTACTTTCGCAATCCATGTGAATTACTGTCCTTCTTGGAAATTTGTAGCTCTCACCATGGAAAAATGTATAAGATGACATTGGGTTATAATAAAAAATATTTGAAAGAATTAATGTGGCCGTGGATACTACATTTTATATAGCTGATATGGGATTTAGAGAAAGTTATTATATTTTATGAGGATGTTGTTGTTGTTGATGATGATGATGATGATGATGATGATGATGATAAATGATATTTTCCATGACTATAAACGGTTGAATAAAAGCTCTCTATTCAAATAATTGTTTCATGAGATCTCTGATTTGTAGTTTTGTCAAGTCGTATTTATAGCTATCATATATTTTTAGAACCGCTTTTGTAACAACACCTTTTACATATCAACATTTTCATAATTTTTATGTTAAGGAAATTTTTCTCATTATTATTTATTAATCATAACAGCTCTTTTCTTTGAAACTAAACGAACAGACTCTAGTGACCAAAAAAGCAAATGATTTTATAGTTTATGAAATAATTGAAATCTCTAAAATTTTTGTGATTTGCCTCCATTAGATTTGAGAGGTGAAATGAAATGTGATGAAACAGAATAATACTCATTGTATTTTCATGTTTTTATTATTTTGACATTTTACTCATGTAAGCTCCATTTATGATACTTTCACTCTTCCTTTTGAGTAAAACATAGTAAAAGTTAACAGAAGGTAAGAATTCTTTATTTTATAATCTGTAAATTGCTTTCTTTTATGGCACAGCTCTTACTTAGCATAAAGTAAATTTTTTGTATCATGTGAATTGAATTATAATTTTTTGTATTATTCTCCTTGAAAATGGGAGAATTTACGTATCTAATAATTCTTCTCATAGATTATCCTCAAACTAATTTTAATGTGGTCTTCTTGTATTAAGTTTCATTAATTTTTTAATATTGTTGGATTTTTATCAATTTCAAGACAATCAAAATGCTCTCTATAATCTTATTGCTTTAAAATAGTAACTATGCTCTCTGACGCATTGACAATCTATTTATTACTTAGACTAGAAGTAATGTAAATTATTATTTTACTCATATTCTAAAGAAATCAATTGAATAGTTCTTTTGACCGAAACCATGTATTGGTTTCTTTCCATCTGCTCCATATGGAAATAAAAAACTTCAATCATGACATACCGGTACCTTACGTTGCCTACCGTTTATGACTACTGTATTTATTTATAAATATTTATATATATAATAAAATTAGATAATATTTATTTTCAAATGTAACTCGTAAGTAGTTGTATTACCTTTAGTTTATTAGAACATTAGTGTATTAAGGTGTTAACAGTCTGTGTATTTTATCCGACTAATATATTATAGATCAATGGATTCTTGCAATTCCATTTTTAGAAAAGATCGTCCTACTTTTAAAATGGGTTTGAATTAACTCTAGGAAATAGAAGTTACAAATTGAAAACTAGAAGCTCAGATTGTATATAGATTATTTCAGCAAATGCGCATTCTGAGCCAGAAGTCAACCACATTAAAAATTAAGATGAAGTCAGACTTCTGAGTTTCTTACCTAAGAACGGTGAGTACTACTTACATTACCCAAAATATCCTTGATGATGCTGTAAATAATACTATTAGATAATATAGTTTGAGACTTGAATGTAGCATGAGTTAATCTCAAGACTCAAATTATATTTCTGTTTATTTCCACTCATAAACTCTTCTATGTTCATTCATATTCATAGAATAATTTTGAACAGGAATGAAAAAAAATTGAACTTCCTCACGCGATGCATGTTGTTATTTTGTCATTGTAGTTACAACCCTTTAAGGGCTAACGCCAGCCAGATGGTATCACTTTGTAAAAATTCAAAAATTAATTAGAATTATTTTAGTTGATGTACGGTATTAATCACTTATGATTATAATATGACAAAATGCTCTCTAGATTAATATAAAATTTATTTTACATATTAAATTTAATTGTAGGTTTGCAATTTCACTACCTGTTAGTTGCTATCGTTATCATTGTTACAAACTATGAATCTAATGAGAATTAAAACTCATATGCTGTGAGCGTTTGAATCATTTCATTTCACCATTTTTCATGAGTTTTTCATCAAATTAAAAAAATAAATACTTGAATTTATAATATTAAAAACACTGTAATTCAAAAATTTGAGAGGAATTATGTCTATTCATCTCAAATACGGTATAAAATAAGCTACATTATTAATATTAGTTTGAAGTAACTGACAATTTAACAAAGTAACAAATATACAGGAACAGAATGTATCAACTTTGATTCCCGGTGGTGACTGATATTTTTGTAAGTAGCATTCATCGATTTCCATCAGATATTCAATGCTGTTGTCAATATCCGCAATTGCGGAAGTCTTCAGTATAAATTAATAGTACTTGAAGGAATCATATTATTAGTGAAAGTTTCTGTCGTACAATGATCTGAACACAAGTAACCTAAAAGTGTGCAAGTTAGCATTGACATGCATCGATGCAGCCAGATCCTGTGGTGAGGGTAAACTGCCAAGCATTTTCAGCATTGTTTTAGTGGGGTTTGAATACTGACAATTGTGTCAGCTCAGTGAGCGTACAGATGAAGCAAGCTTAGACCGAAAAAATATTGCTGATGAGGACTGGAGACTATTCAAAACCTAAAATGACTAGTTCATAATACAATACCTAACAAGGAAAGTGATAGCCGCGAGCCGTAGCAGGTATCTGTTCAATCAGATAGATAAGCTGCTTTCTCGTAGGTCCTGTTCGTAACGGTGACCGATTAGATTGGCCAGCAAAAAAGACATTGTTCTCTGCTGTAAAATCACTTTCCGGTGGTTCGGAACCCACCTAAAACTGTAGGTCCAACTCATCAATCACCATCATCCAACTCATTACCCACGCACAGGTCTCAGACCTATGTGGGCTTCATCCTCAGAAAAAAAAATAATAAAAAAATAACCTAACTTGACCATCATCTTGATTTATCCCTATTCTATGGTTCAAGGGCCGCTTAGCGCAGTTGGTTGGGGCGTCGAAACTTCAACTTTCTGTCGTTTCAGCGGTCGTGGGTTCGAATCCCGTTCCTCCGTCTGGCATCTTGATGTGTTATCATTCATCTCATTACCCACGCACAAGTCTCGGACTCCTGTGGGCATCATGAGCATTAAAACAAATGCCCTGACATCTAATGGACGCATCACTAGGCTGTACTAAAGTCAACTTATTTTTCACAGCACCATTTCTCTAGCATTAAATTTAAATACCTGTAATGATTTAAAAACGAATTATTCTGGAGAATATTGCGATTTCTTTCAAGTACTTTTTCTTCTTACCATTCTATAGAATAATTTTATGTCTGAAATGTTTTCCCTATTTATCAAAAATAATTATAAATTTATTATTATGCATGTAATTGCTCAAATTAGTAAATAATCGTTTTCTTATTGCAGCTAGTTCCAAATTGATTAACCAGTTAAATTTTAATTAAAACCTTGAAATTTGTGCTTTAATATTGATATTATTTCTGTAACTGTAATTCATGCTGCATCTGTAAAGTTCAAGAAAGTATTGTAGGCTAACTGTTTTGCGGTACCAGTTACTGTTTTTTAAGAAAATTTCTTGAATGTTTTGTCAGATGAGATGAAAGAATAATTCACAACTTATGAAGTTTTTATAATGCGAATAACAATCATCTATTAATTAGAAAGTTATTTGTACTTTAAATTTTTTCAAAGTATTTCCTAAATTAGTGATATAAGTATTATTGAATGAAGCAATCAAGGTTTCAACAAATAATGTTCTACAAATCTGCAAAAAAGTAGAAACCAGTCTGTTAATAAACTTATAAAGTAAATACTTAGTTAATTCAATTGAATTAATTAACTTCAGACAAATAAATAATTTTCTATCACATCAAGGCGAACCCTTGATTTTTTTTATTCTTGAAAGCATTTCAGGGGAATGACCTTCAAATATCCAAGCTAAAGCAATACCGTGTTTTGCCTTGAAACAAAATTAGAATTAATTATGCACCAGCGCTATCGTTGGAAGGAAAGTTCCATTGATTTCTTAGCAAACTGCATTGCTGGTGGTTGCTAGGTGTTACAATACCTTCCTCCAACCACAACATACCTTCAGTCTAACCTCTTCACTGAGAATTTGCTATTGTTCCATTCAACTAGTTGGTGCAAGCAATGAATAACATTTAGAATTACGATTCCCCTAAAAACAGTGTTAAAAATGTTGGATTGACTAATAAACAATGTTTTATGACATCCCATGTGACGACTCAATATGTCCAACATTATCACCCTATCACAAGTGTGTAAAGTCTTTGATCAATAGATAAAAAAGGAATACAGTTCTATCTCTTCATCCGGATATGAATGCTGATACTTGGAAGGAATCAATGATGGATACATTCCACAATCATTTTGACAATGATAACAAGTGTATTACTGTTATTTATGAGGTGAGTTTTTGCTTTTGAGTTATTATTATTATTTATCTACTTATTTAATAATTATTACTGCTAGGCTATAATAAATCTACTAGTTTTGGATTTTTTATTATATTTGTGTGCAAGGTAGGTAATTACTAGTTCTAATAACTTTTTTGTTAACTGTCTACGATATTAAAAGAGGGAATTGAGTTGAAATGCATTACTTGAGGAAGTGATAGCCGCGAGCAGTAGCAGGTGTCTGTTCAATCAGATAGATAAGCTGCGTTCTCGTAGGTCCTGTTTGTAACGGTGACCGTTTAGATTGGCCAGCAAAAAAGACACTGTTCTCTGCTGAAAATCACTTCCCGGTGGTTCGGAACCCACCTAAAACTGTAGGTCCAACTCATAAATCACAATCATCCAACTCATTACCCACGCACAGGTCTCAGACCTATGTGGGCTTCATCCTCAAAACAAAAAACAAATCGTGTAGTTCGTATTTATAACTTAACTAATTATGAATATAGGCTGATGGAATTTATGAATACAATCCCATATTCAGAAAAAAAATATTTCAAATGTTCTTGTCAATATTCTTTAGTTAATTGTTCACTGATTTCTTGTCACATTTCTAAACAAGTTGATGAGAATAATAATTACATTCCTGGATTTCTTGTTCCATGACGAACTGCATTGTTAATATTAACTTTTCATGTGAAATTTAACGACTTGCAGTCAAATATTTGTTAAGAATAAGTATAATTCACTTAATCTGCAGGCCGAGCGCTTTCGAATATATGAGATCCATCATATTGGCCTCTGAAGATGGATCTCATAGATTCGAAAGCGCTCGGCCTACAGATTAAGTGAGTTATAGTTATTCTTAACAAATATTTGACTGCAAGTCGTTAAATTTCACATGAAAAGTTAATAATTACATCCTTGGATAATGCAATAAGCTATATGCTATATAATATAAGCTATATGTATTTTGATACTAATTTAAATAATTACTAATATTAACTTTTTATAGTAAATTCAACGACTTGAAGTCAATTTTAATTGTGAATAAATAATATTTCTGACTTTTTGCCAAACATTTTTGAGACATGGAGACTCATCTTCAAAGGCGTCCTAGATCGGTTTTTTGGTTAGAAGAATTGTGGTTTTTGCATAATATGATCAAAAAGTTTGTGTGATTTGAATTTAATTGTTCATTGAGGATATTGTGTGTGGTGTGTATGTATATTTTAAATTGTTCCAAGGTATTGAGTTCATGTCTCTAGATTTTATAGGTAGAATGTGTAAATGTTGGTAGTGATGTCAGTAAAAGTGACCTATAAAATGTGAACAATAAATTCCATCTACAAAACTACAAGGTGCGATAGAAGTTATTTTAGAATATTGCTTTTGAGTAGCAATACTTTTATTTTGTATTATTAAAAGTATTTTACATATAAAATATAAAGGACATAAACTCAACACATTGGAACAATTTGAAATATACAAACACACCACACACAATAAACCAAACATCCTCAATAAACAATTGAATTTTAAATCACACAAACCTATTGATCACAAACAAATACCACAATTCTTCTAACCAAAAACCGATCTAGGACGTCTTTGAAGATGAGTCTTCTTGACTCGGAAACGTTTGGCCAAAATGTCAGTAGAAATATTATTTATTCACAATTAAAATTGACTTCAAGTCGTTGAATTTACTATAAAAATATTAACAACGCAGATCGTTATGGAACAAGAAATCATGGAATTGCTAATACTATACAAAGAGGATATTTATAGAAAATGAAAATAATACAAAATAAAAGTGTTGCTACGGTACTGAAAAGTAATATTCTAAAATAAATTGTATCGCACCTTATAGTTTTATGGATTTTTTCTTTGTATTATATTTTAATTGGATGTCAAATTATTTGCAGTTTCTAGTACACTATGATTTAACGTCAACACTATCAGCGTTCTTGGCAGAAACCCCACGACTTGGGTTCACTTTGCCGGAACAAGCTCCAGCAAGTAAACCACACATTCGACGGGAAGATATAGCGAAAATATTCTCAACATTCCAATCAGAAAATTACAAGCAGTTTTTTGAGGTGAGAGAACTAAATTACATCAATCAGAGTTTTCTTGCTAACATTGTCAAGCAATAACTTGAATGTAAGACATGTGTACTGTAGTTTTCATATAACTTGGCAGCAGTTGGGTTCAGATCTAGCAAGTCCTACCATCTTCTACATGCTGCCAAGTTATATGAATACTACAGTACAGACCTGTATGTATATCAATACCTATGTCAAATTCTGAAACAGACCACTCCCACCACACACCACTTCACTATCTCACACATATTCTTTTGTAATTATTCGTTTGGAGTTGAACATTATTAATTTATCATGTAGCTGTTGAAAAGAAATCCTTGATTTTTTATTCCAGTCTTATACTTTATTTTATAAGTTTACTGCAGTGTTTAGAACTCATTTGCTAATAATCTTTGAAGCTTGGTGTGTAAATTATTGAATTCACATTTTTTATCTTTCTATATGGTTCTTATGCGACTTTAATTTGAGTTTCACTAATGCTTATGAATCTTATTAATAATGTAGAGAACTGTCTGTTCAGATACATCATAGGCATCCGGTGATTCTATTCAGTGTTTGATTCTAGTGCAGTACAATAGTGTATGTCTCTTACCTCTTACATTACTTTTATTTCCCAAGTACGTTACTTATAAAAATCAATAGCAATAGTGACCCCTAGGATCCCAAAGATAGTAGTGCCGTGTATAGTGGGATCCACAAAAAATCACTTTAGGAAGTGATTCATTTTGAATTCTACTTTTGAGATGCAGATCACATTATTTTGATCTAGCCACCGCATTAGTTCAGCTGCTATGTTTATAATTTTGGATATATATCACCACACATTAATGGAACTAGTAAACTATTAGCTTACTTGTTTAATAGTTGAAAAATGTTTTTATAATAATTCAGTAGGACTCTGACAGTTCATCTGGAGAGATTTTTGAGAACATGTTGGTGGGAACCATTGGTCTTGGGAAAATCATAAAATACCGGGCATTAACATTGACAAAAAGCACTAAACTCAGCCTGAATATGTAATTAACCGACTTCCAGCTGAGTGGATGTTCTTAATTCTATCTGTTTTTTATTTACTAATTAATTCCAGCAATTTTATTGTGACTGATTACTATTAAATAAATTGGATATGTCAATCAACAAATAAATTCAATACGGTATTTAAACAGTCACAGTAGAGCAGTTGTAATTGATTAGTAAAATTACAAATTCATGTAATAATATTTGAGTGTAAAAATTATTTTCAAAATCAATCATTTATTAAATAGTGAATTTCCTGTGATAACAAGCATAAATTTATTAAAAATTGAAAAAGCTAAAGAAATGGTAAATTTTGCAATTTTTCTAAATAGTCATTTCTGGACTCCTGTTATCATAGCTGCATGTTCAAGTGACGCCATCAAACAAACATTAATTAATTCATAAAATGTGGAATTTCGTGGAAAAAGCATAGTTTTATTGACAAAAAGCTTGTGTATGTGAACAATTACTATCATATATTCACTATTTATAAAATCCATACACTCGATTTGTTTCCTCAAAACAAAGGGATAGAATTTTATTTTCTCAAATAAAATGAACAAATAGAATGGATAAATGAAATAAAACGTATTAGGCCTATCTAAATCTAAAAGATTTATTGTTAAAATTTTTTACAGCTGTACTAATTTATAGGATACCTATTTCTTTGATCTATGATATATTGCTCTACATGTTATAGAACACACATTAATAATAGTCATTTATGAATAACAATAACAAAATAAAACAATAAAATAAAATAAATTATATCGTGTATTCTACAAACAAAATGAAATAAACTTAATGATTCAGCTTTAACATTCGCTTGAATAAACATGATAGTAATATCATGCTCTATTTATTTCCAGATATGGCAAATGACAATACCATCATCGATAAAAAATATGAAGGATTATAAACGGCTGACATTTCACTTGTATGTTTATTTTGCAACGTTGCCATTTAGAAAAAATCGTAAGAAAATCATACCAATCGAAGTGGTTGAAATAGTTGATGAGACTGATGAAAATACTGAGAAAGTTGAAAACAAAATTGTCAAGTTTGAACCCGAGCTTGATAGAATTTCAGAAGCCTGTGAGAAACCGGCTTCGAATGAAAACGTTGTTTCTACTGATGAGGAGGACAACAATAATGTTGTTACAGCCATGGATAAGAAATTCACAACCTTCAAAGATCTAGGTGAAAGCTTAAATAATGTGAATGAGAGTCTAGTTATATGTACCAGTGAAGAATCTGTCAAGAAAATAATCAACAGTAACTACAAAGAGTATGGAGGAGAATCTCCTTCAAAGTTTCTACAGCCTGAAAAAGAAGTTACAATAAATATGTTGAAACGTAACAGCGTGACTGAAGAAACTGGAAGTAGTCGGAACTCTATTGATAGTTTGGAAATTGATAAGATTGAGGCTGGTAAATTTAGAGACGTTAGAAACTCTATAGATAGTTTAGAAGTGTATGCGGATGCCAGGATTGAGAATACAACTAAATTTATTGAAGCAGAAATTAATAATTCGACCATAGAACGGGAGGAAAAGGCAATAGTTGATGAACTCGTAGAGAAGGTTATAAATAATAATAACAATGACAAACTAGGGAAGCTAAATGAAGGGAAAGAACCAGTCTTACAATCAAATGAATTGGATAAAGAAAATGACATAAATTCTGCTAATAAACATGTTTTGGAAGATATTAATATCGATTTCATAGAAAAAGAAAAGAACACAGTAGCTGATTATAACATGATTAATATCTTGAAGAATAACGAAATTGTTACACCAAGAGACGTGGATTTATCTAGTGTTTCACAAAACAAAGATGAAGGTCCTGTTTTTAGTGATGAAGAAATAATGAATGAAAAAACTACAGCTCTTGAAATTGACTCTAATGAAACAGCAATGGATGTTTTGAAAACGTTTCTCACCACAAAGGGTCCCGAATTCAGCTCCGAACCTGAATTCCTCCCGTTCTTTGCATTGCCCTTCATCAATAATCCGAAAGAGCATCCTTCATTTATGGATATTTTCAAGGTAAATAGAATTACTATGGATAGGTAATATTGCAATGCTACATACTGCAAATAATTATCGCACATTTATATTAAATTAACAGCACTTAATCAATGTGTAATACAATAATTAGTCGTTTCCTGAAAATATTATACAGTATTATCGTTATTTCAGTACTTAGATTTTGGAGAAGAATGCTTGACATTTTTTAATAACAAGATCTACTAATTTATCGTTTCCTAAAAATATTACTATCGTTTTTTCAGTACCTAAATTTGGAGAAGAATGCTTGAAATTTTTTAATAAAACAATTTGTCGTTTCCTGAAAATATTGCAGTATCGTTATTTCAGTTTCTTTGATTTTGGAGAAGAATGCTTGAAATTTTTTAATAACGAGATCTACTAATTTACCGTTTACTAAAAATATTATAGTATTATTATTTCAGTGCCTAGATTTTGGAGAAGAATGCTTGAAATTTGTTAATAACAAGATCCACTAATTTGATCGTTCTATTACACAGGAAACAGAGTTGTTCAATATTGATTACAAATAATCCAATAGCTTTTCATATATTGCTGTAGAAGCAAAATTGTTTTTTTAATAATTGAGAACCTATTGAATGTTTTAATGGTACAAATCTTATAAGAATATGAAATCGTACCGTAATCTAATATAGAAATGCATAAGGATATAATATCTCCAAAAGTAGATTCCATTTAATCGAAAGCTAGTTTATCTTAACAAATTCATAGGTACGAAGGACTTGTAGATTCTGCCATTGGACATTCATTGCAAAAACAAATTTAATGTAATGTTATTTATTGTGACAAAAATTTTTTTTTTTTTTTTTTATTGCTGATGATGCCCACATGAGTCCGAGACTTGTGCGTGGGTAATGAGGTGAATGATTACACATAAATGCCTGACGATGGAGCGGGATTCGAACCCACGACCACTAAAACGACAGCAAGCTGAAGTTGTGACGCCCCAACCAACTGCGCTAAGCGGCCCAAATTACAATGAGTGTGAATGAGCAACAGACTCAAGTCCAAAACTGCTCTCTTCATCAATTTTGAATACTTTACATTGTCCAACTCATTGAGGTTAACACACAGACTAAAAAAATAGATTTGCTAAAAAACTTTACTCGAAAAATAACAAAATGCTGTAAGACATTGTCAAATATCTCAAATATTGTTTACTATAAAGGAATAGTAAAACCCAAATACTGTAAGTGATTTCTAATAAATTGTTGGCCATTAAAAAAGTCAAATTAGAGGTGTCAGATTTCATGGTTGAAAACAATAAATTATTATTAAATATAAAGTAGCCTTAAAATAAAAAAGGTATTTTTACTATTAAGTATTTCTTAACATTCGATAATTGTGAATTGAGTTGAAAATAGGCAACTCCATTGAGAAAATTATTAGTCAATGACTTTCAATAACTTCTTTGTTGCTGATAAATTCTTGAATGAGTTCCATTTCTCGGTCAACAAAGCACTCTTTGGTGGCCATAATAAAAATTTGAATAGCAAATTCATGGAAATTCTAAATTGCATTTCTGTATCTTGGACTTCACTACTTCAAGACAAAGGTTAATCGATCTATCAATTCTCAACATAGTGTGAGGCTTTTGAAGGCTGCTTTAACGTTCAAGTCCTGCCTAATATTCTAGACCTTGAATCCGCCATGCATTTGGATCTCTGGCTAGATAATTCTTTTGTTGATTAATCATAAAAAATAGTTATATTTCAAATTTGAATTTATTTTTCTTTGCTAGTAGCAGTAGCCTACAAAACAGTAAGTTATGTTTACTAATCGTAATTTATGATTTATTTAGCCTGCGTAATATATTCATTGTTATTAAGAATATATCTAATTTATTATTGACCCCATATTAAGATCCATTACATTGATTATTTTTTTAAATGAAGTAAATTTCAATCGTAGGTCCATATTTAATCTAATTCAAATTGTGATTTTCATCAGGAATCATGGGCAGAAACTTTGGAAAAACGTCTAGTGGACTTTGTAGAACAGTACAGTTATGGTGAAGCCGTAGCACCGGCACTTATTAAGCAATGCTCGAAGCCTATTGGATCTAACAATAATTCAAGAGTATCAAGTGCCAGACTGACAAGCATAAACGATATAGATGGAAATCGGCGTTATAAAAATTTGAAACATAAATTTCAAAAGCTTCATAGAGATCATCAAAATCTTATTGGTAAGTATAATACTCAATCTAAAAAATCAGTAGACGTTGACCGGTAATGTCCTTGTTTCATATAAAACATTGCTACCGCACTAAGCTTCTTTGAAACTCCCCATATATACTTCTGTGAATTAATTAATCATGAACGCCTGTGAACTTCGAATACGTTTTATAACATCCAAATGTGTAGTCCTATGCATCATTCATTGTTTGTATAGTACCATAGCCGATTTCGGCTGTAGGTGATTATTCAGACCTGAAGAGCATGTTCTATTAGCATTCTTTGTAGTGGCGAAGGTGATATTTATGGAAGGTATCCATAATGAATAATAAGACGAAATTGTCACAACCACATTTATTGAAACTTTGAGAAACTAGTTTCGGTTGTCACACCATTATCAATCTCAATCAAACTAAAAACTAAAGTACAGAGAACCTTAATATATGTTCCATGTTCAGTTTATATTACTTTAGCTTCTCTGTACTTTAGTTTTTAGTTTGAGATTGATAATGGTGTAACAACCGAAACTAGTTTCTCAAAGTTTTAATGAATGTGGTTGTGACAATTTCATTCTATTAGCATAATTAATTTATTATTGTTGGCTATGATTGATTGATTAAAATAGATAAGTTGATGAAGTAATGCTTTATAACTCTGATGAATCTCTTGATGAAAGAATATTGGTCGATTTTTATTGAAAACCAAAGAAAAGAATCTTATAATGTGTTAGTAGCTGAGCACATTGGCCGATTGGACAACTCATAAACAAAACCTTATTCTATTTTCAATTGCTAAACCTCAATTTGAAAAGTATATACCGTATTTAATAAAATCAATCACAATGTTTTAGTTTGAAATGTTCTTTTGTCTCTCTCCTTAGAATAATTTCTTATTCAACCTCATTCAATAATATTTTGATGTATCTTGAATGGTTTTTTGCAGTAAACAGAATTTCTAAATTTTATTCATAATTGTTTTAAAATTTAGTCTTATAGTGAAATTATTATTATTAGTTTGATATTATTCCTCTTGATTGTCAATAATAATTCAAGTGAAGATCGTTTCCAACTTTATTGGATTAGATTCTCTATATCCCTGAACGTTTTACAGGTGTTGCGGCTGAGTTGACAACTGCGCTTGAAAATTCAGTTCGAGGTCAAGCAGTTGATCTGAAAGCAACGCTATGCAACTGTGTAAAGATTTTCCCTGAACTTTTCTCGAAACCTGGTGAAGATACAATGAGCTTTCAAATCAAGGTACCGTACAGTACCGTATGTAATAATTTGACATATAGTTGTTATGAATCACATTAAATCAACGTTATTTAACCAACATAAATTGAGTATTTTTATATGAATATTTCTTTTCTCGTTTCAGAAAGATTATGGAAGTGAATATAATAGAGTGAGTACTACACCATGCTATCATCTTGATGTGCAAAAGATTAAACAGCATCTTGCGACAGGCAGCATGAAAACAAAGCTACTGCTCATACAAGCTCTCAGATGGGTTAGTATAATAATATTGATAAATCTTGGATCGCTTCATGGTATAATTAAAAAGAACATTCACGTTGCCTCCAAATGTAAATAAATAATTAATTTGATACAAAATCTAAATGAAAGTAAACAGGTATATATAATCACAGCTGCTTCCTCGACACAGTTTTCATAGAATTACACAATTCTATAATAATTGAGAATTCAATTGACATAATTTTTTAGAGTTTTGGAGTTCATTCCAACATCTAGTAACATACTCTTTTAAAGAGCTCATCCTTCAGCTCAAGCTTGGATTAGAGTTTTTAATTTTCATCTCAATATGTTGCCATGTTAACAGTGTGCTTTTACTTCAGAAAAAAGCTATCAGGATATTAGCAGATGCATGCAAAACTGAACATTGTAGACCTCTGTTCCTAAAGTTAAGAATCTTAACAGTTATAAATCTTTATATATACACCGTTCTGATACATGTAAAAACGAAGGTACACAAAATACCACGTCATACGATACATTCCCATGCAACAAGAAATAAACATAGTTTAAATATACCTTTCCAAAGGCTTGCAAAGTCAATGAGTAGCTACAATATAATAGGACTGAAACTGTACTACCACAAAGTTTAATAAATGAGACTGCAGATAAATTCAAAATAAAACTTTTCAACTGGTTAGTAAAAACACCAATGTATTCTATACAAGAATTCTTAGATTCTGAAATAACTATTGATATTTAATCCCTTAGATAATTATATTCTTTAAAAATATATACCGGGCCTTGTATTTATATACTAATTTAATATGGGAACTCCTTTTAGGTTTACTTTAAGTTAGTTACATGTATAATTCTATCTATATCATGCTTACTTGTAAAAATCTCTAGTATAAGGTTGACTTTGTCTATTGCCAATGTTGCTTAATGACAATAAAATTTCATTTATTTATTATTTATGTTCGATATTCAAGTTTTCTCTCATCTATTTATTTGATGATTTTTTATTTACATACTTAAAAAATATTGGTTCAGTTACTTTATGTTGAAGTTATATACACAGTTGTGAACTTGCAATTTTAGGTGGGTTCCTAATCACCAAGAAAGTGGTAATAGAGCTTATAACATCAAGTCATTGAAGAACTAGGCATTCTCTATATAACAAAGTAGGTGAGAACATTTCACAGCATAGAGTATTAGTATACTAGGAAAAAGAGAGATAGGCCAGGAAACAAAAATGAAAATTTACCAGGCAGTATATAAACCTATTCTATTCTATTCGCTTGACCCTTTTGGACAAACATAAACGTAGAATTACCTCTGCAGAAATGAGATACCTTAGAAAATTTGTTGGAAAAACAAGAAGGGACAGAGTAAGAAACAATGTAATCAAAGAGACATTGAAACAGGGGGAACTGATTACTACTCTTGAAAGAAAGACATTAGGATGGTATGGACTTGTCACAGGTATGAGTGAGGAACGAAAAGCAAGGTTGGTGATGGAGGCTAAACCAGAAGGAAGACGAGGCAGAGGACGACCAGGACTGGAATGGAATGAGGATGTTAAGAACATAGCAGCGGGAAGGGGAAAAACGATGAATGAGGTTAAAAGAAAGGCACAGGACAGAATAAGGTTTAGAGAGTGGTTGAAGGAGCCCGACGCTTAGCGGCATAATATAAGGGATAGAGAAAGAAGAAGAAAAGAGTAGCAGTATTAGTAAAGAGTCATACAACTGTAAGAAATGAATTGACAAGCTGTGTAATATATTTTTTCCGATACAGAGAAAAAATGGTTATATTTCACAGTATTTTTCCACTGCTGATTGCAGAGACTGACTCGCAGTAACAACGAGGAACGAGACCATACGGTGCTGTGGCTTTCTCAGCACGACATTTTCTCACTGAGAGCGACTGTTCTTGAAGACATGCTAGCTCCTCCGGGAGCCTGTACTCCGCACCCGCTGCAGCAGGCTGTCTCACGTCTCCTCAACACAGTTGCGTCACTGCGCTGCGGCCGTGACTACCTGGCTCCATCTCACGCTCTACTCACGCTCCTCATATCCACGCTGAGACAGGAGCGAGTAAAAATCGACCAGACCACTGGTGACATGCTTTTGGCCACGCTTCAGAAATTGAGTCTCAGGTAAAATTTAAGTAGTAACAAGTTGTGGGCTGGGTTATTGCCAAATTTAAATATAATATCATTGTTAAAAGGCCAATACAAGAGAAAGTATAGACAACGTCAAATATAATACAGTACTATAACGGTGTGGTAGGTGTGGTATCCTTATATAAAATTCCAATTATTGCACTATTGCCAAATTCGTCTAGTTGAAATTGAGTCTTATGTAATATTTTAGGTAGAAACAAGTTGTAGGCTGGGTGAATGCCAAATTTAAATAAATGGATAAAATTTCATTGTTAAAAGGCCAGTACAAGAAAAAGTATAGACAACGTCAAATATAATACCATACTATAACGATGTGGTAGATGAGGTATAGTCCTTATATAAAATTCAAATTGCACTATTGTCAAAATCGTCTAGTTTCAAGAAATTATTTTAACTGCCACATCAATGACTGCACTTCGGTGTTATATAACCATGGACGGCTCAGGACGGACATTTTCTGGAAAAGGGGTAGAACGGAGGAGCAATCTCAATCTCGAAAAAAAGGCAAAAAATCTCATTTGTAGCCCTCCCGCCAAACTGGGACCGCTCCTGTGTACCATAGTTCTGGAATCATCAAAGAAATTGAATTTTCATGTTAATTGAGAAATTAACTGTAATAACCAGTTTCCAGTGTACATGTTTTTCTCTTCACACACTATCAATATCAATTAATACTACATTAATCAGTTCAAATACATCAAATTTCGTGTAGAATGAGTATACAGTATGTATAGTCCTTATTTAAATTCCAATTACACAACTGTCAAATACTCATTCATACTCATACTCATATTACCCATTTTATTATCAACTCAAAATCATTCAACCACTCTGTAGAACTTCAAGGTATTTTTAGCTGTAGATATTTTGTATTAATTGTCCTAAAATAAAATATTGTGATTATTTTTCCCATGCTAATGCTTATGATTTGGCTGCTGTCATATTTCCTCATCATCAACGCTTCACTGTACAGCTCCCGCTCCCACACTTCTGATCTCATTTTTGATTCTTATTTTGTAAGAGTACTGTACAGCGGAACTTCTGTAAAACGAAATCCCGGCAAAACATTGTTCTACGATTGAGAGAAGGGGTATTTGTTAATGAGAAGTCGTCTTGCCAAGGGACCCATAAGAATTCTATACATAGACGAGGATTTCGTTATTTGAAGTTTGTTTCATAGAAGTTTGACTGTATTTATATTTCAAAGACATTTCTGAATTATTTATTTGAACTATTTTACTGCTAAATTAAACAAATAAAATTAGGACCTAATCACTTATTTTTCCCTCATCGGACACAAGAAACGATTTATCTATTAACTGTACACTTAGCCTACTACAAAATATCACTAATATAGCCGTAGCTAGTATCTGTTCAACCAGATAGAGATAAGCTGCGTTCTCCTAGGCTCTCTTTGTAAGGGTGACCTATTAGATTGGCCAGCAAAAAGACACTGTTCTCTGCTGTAAAATCACTTCCCAGTGGTTCGGAACCCACCTAAAACTGTAGGTCCAACTCATCAATTGCCATCATCCAACTCATTACCCATGCACAGGTCTCAGACCTATGTGAGCTTCATCCTCAAAAAAAATTCATTTTTCAATGAAATTTTAATTTGTGGTTTATTTTGTTGTAGGAAAAATCAGCGCCTCGGAATGATTGAGAACGGCATGGTGGAGTGGTTAATTGAGAAAATGAAAGGGGAACAGAGTCGCTCCTACACACTGGAGTACAGCTCAGCTCTGCTCATGAATCTCTGCCTGCACAATGAGGCGAGACAGCGATTTCCTCCTCTACTCCTTTCCACCCTCATTCATCTGCTTGATTCTCCTCACACACAGGCTAGTATTCAATTGTAATTCTATTCTATTTTATTGTATTACATTGTATTCTATGATTAATTGTATAATGATTGTATATTAATGATAGTAATTGATTGTTTCAGTGTTGAACTGTATCTTTTGTACATAACTTTTTTCTAAGTTCCTTGGGTTGGCGATCATTATGCGATTGTTTTATATTGTAGAGAGAAAAAATGCTTTTGTGGTAAAAGGGAGTTTAAAGTTACGATTTTCCGATTTTCGTGGCAGTTCATAGATCCTATTGGTTGATGCAGCTCTTTTTTTCATAGTAATTTAACATTTATTTTATAATGTAGATTATTTTTGCACTGTTATTAACAAATGGAGGTTATGCATGATTATAAATTCAATTCAATTTTAGAGATAATTACTTTCCTCACTTTTTTTTTTCTGAGGATGAAGCCCACATAGGTCTGAGACCTGTGCGTGGGTAATGAGTTGAATGATGGTGATTGATGATGGTGACTGCATGGAACTTTGTTCCATTAGCTCAAGCCTATTGCTTTGAGATTTGAGTATGACTTATTATGCGTAGGATATTCTTCCAGATGTTCTAGAATCCAGGTGATGAATAAACTATTTCATCTTCATCCTTTAGAAATTGATCTTAAATATTTTTCATCATATATTCTAGAATTAGGGAGTTTCTTACATTCGCGACATGTCGTTGATGAGCCAAACTATACTAAAAACTTTAAAGTGGAAATTAACTCACGTCGGCGTGCCGTGACGGCTGTTTCACTCTGTTCATCGTCGATGCTCTTGACAACAGAATGAAACGGCCGTCACGCCATAACGTGAGTTAATTTCCACTAAAAAGTGTTTTTTAAGTTTTTATCACATATTAGTGGAAACAAGATGGATCTTCAACATCATAACATCACAAAATATTCTACTTGTTCATAGATTTGATCATGATTTTGTAAATTGTACTTCTTGACATTCTAGACGCTGAATGGACTTTTTCATTCTATAAACCCTGTTTTTTATAATTTCAGATAGTTCCGGTGATATCGGGTACATTGTACTGCCTTCTTACAAGAGATGAAGTGAACAATGTAGCCAAAGACCTGAATTTGGAGCGTACAATACAAATTCACATACAGAGGTTCAGTTCAGAACCGGCCATGGTGCGGCAGCTAGAAACTCTGTTGAAGTTACATAAAGGGGAGCTGCCCCCTGACGCAATACAAACCATCTCTGAAGAGCCAAACGAAGACGAAATGGTAATCAAAATTCTGTAATAAATAGAATAAAGGCTATTGATAAGTTGAAAATTTGCTTATTACAATTTACAGACGGCGCAACGGTCCCTGTAGAACCATGGCCACATCAACAATAACTTGATTCCAAACAGATCCATCTATAGCTTTGGCTTTTCGTCTTCTGCTGTACAATACCTTAAAATATGTATTTGTTGTAATTATAATCTTTTCTATTCAGACTATTCAAGCATTACGTTCACTTTTCGAAAACCAATGTACATCACTTGAACCAGGGGATCTGAGAGTTGCTAATATTAATAATATGGTTACCATTAATGTACACTGTAAATTTACACAAATAAAGTCATCTGACTCTGAATCTTCTTATGCCTTTTGTTGAAGGTTTAAATTCATTCCTCATTGATATTCTGTATCCTACCTTTATATCAGAGGAGCATTTCGGCCTAGAAAAGGCTTTATTAGTTACTAATATATACAATATTGACTTCAATGTTGGACGGACTTGATTTTTTTCTCTTGAAATATATTTTTCAATTCTATTTGATATAAACATCAAAATTTGGTTGAAAAAATTTGAAATTGGAAAAAAATGAATTTTGAGAATTAATATTCAAAGAAAAAGTTCAGACTCGTGTTTTGACATTTTAAGGCCTAAACCACATAATTAACGGCAGAGGGCGCTGCTTGCCGCGTACTCTTGATATTGAATGTTTCTCCAGTCGCTCGCCCCTTGCATCTTAGTCAAGATCATATACTGTAAAATTGTCCAGCTAGAATTTTTCAGCTTGCAGGAATCCTTTAATAATATTGTTTGTTTTCCATTTGATATTAACTATCTAATAATAAATATTCAAAGTAATAGGCTCCAACCATTCAACATTTTCTGTGAGAATGCTACAATATTCGTTCTCATGAGATTTATAAGATATTCATGTCCCCTGGATCTAAAATTTGGACGTATTTCTCCTCAAAATATTAATTATATTTTATTGTACTTTCGGACCCACAGTTTCTATACTGTAGTATGGATTATATGTGTATCTTATGATTGTGTCTCACCACAATTATCTTACTGATAGATATTGGTTTTCCTCAATCCTCTTTTTATTTTAATTTCAGGAGGACCCCGATGAGCTAGAAAGAGAATTAGACTATGACGATCCTGTCAGAGCAATGCCTGGAGATTTGTCTGGAGATGACTTACTGAACACTCTCTATTCGTGCCCAAGTAGTGACATGTGTCATTAACCTCACCAGTCCCATATAAAATCTAAAAATCTAAAATGAAATGGTAAAAAAATGTTGAAATACTAGCAGTTTTGTGCCATAGAATGAGTTATTATTGAGTAGCTAACACTTTGGTTATTCTTCAAAATTTAATAATTTCATAAAAATCGTTAAAAATGAAATCATTAAAAAAATCATGAAAATTTAGATGAGGGTGTAAAATATCTCAAGTAAAGCATTTTTGCAATCCTTACAAGCTAACTTACTCAAGCCCCATTCTTCCACAAATTTATCTAACAAAATCAAGCCGTTTCTAATTCTACTTTTGGGTTGTTTTGTTAACGATGTTAAGTTAACACTTGTTGCGATAGAGCGCTTTCCTAGAGCAATATAGATTCTGGTGTAAACTGGTGCCAGACTAAAGCAATAGACAGCTAGGCTTGGTTAGGAAGCTTCTTTGCAATAAGTGACTCCGTCTGGGGCGTGTTGCTCAACAATTCCCTAACTAATTCTATTACTACTTGTAGCTACTGCAAAATCTTGTAGGAATTCATCTTGTAAATTGTGATTTTTTTAATTTGTTAATTGTCATACAACACACCCCTGACAGGTCTTCAAAGTGTTTTATTATGCTGATAAATTAAAGTCTGTATAATTTAATTATCAATTGAGTCAATTTTTTCAATTGATCAGTTGTCAATGACGCCCTATCTAAGCATTAGAGGGTGGCTTGAAGAAGCTACATAGTGCTGATGCAATTGAATAGAAGTACAGAACTTGACTTTTAGCTGAAGTCATAATGGCGATGGAACCAATAGAATGGCAAATTTAATGATAAAATTGTGTTATTTACATTCAATAAGGAAATCAGGATAGAATTAATAACTGAACCGTAATGCAAGATAATGTTGTATAATTGAACAAATTTGTATATATATTCTATGAAATATAAACATATAACAAAACATAAACTAAGGGCCTGTCATGAAAAGTAATCCATGCTAAAAATAAACAATGGAATTAACAATTGGTCTGAATATAAAATAATAATTGATGATGTTTTTTTGAACAATATTCATAATGAAACAACAGATTCTATCAACTAAACTAAGGTCAACTTCTTGAGTAGGCCATGATGAACCAATCTGTCGAAAAAAAGAAAACAAATCGATTCAAACTACTGGGTGTTCATGTTCAATGATTAAGTCTATATTGAGAGCCTTCTCAGTACAAATATGGTGTCAAATATTTAGTCATTAGTTTATTTTTAGTTATTACTTCACAAAACATTGATTGAAGCAAATGCAAAAGCTAATTGAAAATAGTTATTTCTTTCAATTACATATGTTTCAAACTAGCTTATAAATTTACGTTGGTAAAATAATTTTATTCCTAAGAAATAAGAATCTTGACCCACAAAAAGTTGAGGATCAATTTTAATTTTTTTAAATTATAGTACCAAGTACTAGGAACTACATAAATATAACAGATCAACAAAGCTTTTAATATTAATAATTTATAACTAATACAGATCAATAGATCCTTTTTCTAAATTTATAAATCTTCTTTGAATTTAATATTAATTCATCATTAGAGGTGGTTTTTTCTTCAAGGCATAGAGCTTTAAATAGCTTACAGCTTATACATAATATTTAAGGCATCTAAAAAAATCTCAAACACAAGCATTGGTTTCTTCCCACAGAATCAGACATTTGAACACATTCTAAAACGGAAATGCTATCAAGCAATTTCTACTTACGAATTTATTAATAGTTGTGAGTTAAAAAAATAAAACTTATAGTTATGAACTTGATATAAATAACAGTTACAACAAAAACAACTTAAAACGTGGAAGAACGGTTAAGCTGCTATTACACCTTTATTTAGATGCGATTGAGCACGTATATTATAATTCGATCATTCACACCATAATATGCCAAAACCTTTACTACGTTTATCTGCATCCTATCTCCCTTGCAAAGAAACTTATCGATTTACATTTATTGTTATGCTGATTTTCAAAGGAAATGTATCACATCTATAATAAATCATCTTAACTTTATCACTGCTATTGAAGCAGTACAGTATTTCGATTATCACTTTTTGAAATAACAGCTAACAATTACTATTCTTAAGTCACATATTTAACACCAAGGCAATTCAAGACACATGTGATTGATTTTTAAGACACAATACGGCAAAGCTTCAAATAGTAACTCCACTTTATTCCTGACCAAACATTAACAGCCTACTACTATTCATAAGACACCTTTAAACACTAAGGCGACACAAGACACATTTGATTGATTTTTAAGACACAATACGATGAAGCTGTAAATCGGGGCTCCATTTTATTTCTGACAAAACATTGACTGCGTATTACTATTGAATTAGAAAATAAGTAACTGGCATTATCATCAACTCGTTAAGAGCACCCTACAATGAGTTTTTATCAACTTTCTCTCTAAAATTTTACTGTAGTTGATAGTTGCAGCTCTTGAAGACGAAAATTAAAAATAATATATACTGAATCACCAAAAATGGAGAAGAGGCGAACGATTTTGGTAGGCGTGCCCTGATTTTCTAATTATGTTTCATTCTTGGTGGAAGAAGGAAGAACAACATCAATATATTGATGGTCGGCGTTCTCTGAATTTCAGTTTACATTCCGTTTTTGGCGGTTAAGAAAGCGTGGCTTGAGTAAGAAGGAATAGCAATTTCATCAATAGATGAATGATATGCATCCCCTGAATTTAAGTTTACTTTCCGTTTTCAGCGGCTAGGAAAGCATGGCTTGAGAAAGAACAACTTGGAAACTATTTGTCATAGTTCTTTCTTCCGCCTAATGTCCATCATGAATACACTATGTAAATTGTGGACGACGAACTTGTATAGAAGCAGTTAACTATTGAAAAATTGGTTTTCTATGACAAAAGACAATGCTTGACGGTTGTGTTGATGACTAATTTCATAATCGACTCAGTTCTTGCATTGGTACCGAAGTTCCATTTGTTTTCTTCCCAAAGCAACCGGTTGTACAGCAAGTATCTCCATCTCCGAAGTTTTCACCATCTTCTAGGGACTGAGGCATGGGTTTGTTCATTGTTTCGGGTAGCAGTAGAGTGAGCGCGCCAGATACAAGAGCCACAGTGGCGAATACTACAGTGGGTACACGAGGGTCAAATGAATCCTGAAATTAGAATTTGAATTGTGAGTGATTTCTCTTCAAATTGAAAATTATTTCCAAAGTAGAAGCTTTTGACAAGGTTCTATAACTGTATAATATTAGGAACAATCTTTATAACAGTGAATAGATGAAAGAAATAAAATAGATTGAATAATTATTATCTTAACAATAGAATCAGTGATCATGAAATTAAAGAATTTCTTTACACATGCATTAAAATGTAGCTGATCGATATATAAGATTGCAATTTAATATCAATTCTTGGATTAAACTTGGCATCAGGGCCTTTATAGAAAAGGTGTAAGTAAAGCTGAAATAGCTTCCCGGTGGTGACAAATGTTTTTGTACAGTAGCCTTCATCGATTTCCATCAGCTACTCAATACTGTTGTCAATACCCACCATTGCGCAAGTCTTCAGTTTAAATTAATAGCACTTGAAGGAATTCAAAATTAATAAATTCTGTTTCTGTATATTTGTCAGTTTGTTGAATTGTCAGTAATTTCAAACTACTGTAACTTGCAAGCAGTAAAGCTTATCAGACAAGCGACGTAAAGAGTTTCATTAAGTACCAATTACAATTTATAGAAATATATCTATTGTGTCTACTTGGATAGATTGAGGAAAATAATTGTAAAGTACCGGTATATAAGTATTTTATTAAATAATGTACAAATAATTTTAATCTATTTCCATGGTTTTCAAAATCACTTCTATCATATTTATTTGCTTACTCTAAAATAAAATATTTCAAATAGGGGTATTTTGAGTATTTTTCTTTTTTGAAAACATGTAGCTTAAAATCTCGGTACCGGTAGTTGAATGGTCATTTAATGAGTGTGAATAACATGAAAATAATTTTTTTTCTCTTTTTTCGGAGGATGTAGCCCACATAGGTCTGAGACCTGTGCGTGGGTAATGAATTGGATGATGGTGATTGATGAGTTGGACCTACAGTTTTAGGTGGGTTCCGAACCACCGGGAAGTGATTTTATAGCAGAGAACAAAGTCGTTTTTGCTAGCCAATCCAATCGGTCACCCTTACAAAGAGCGCCCAGGACTTTCGTAGCTTATCTCTGATTGAACAGATACCTGTTACGGCACTCAGCTATCACTTCAAAATTGATTATTCAATTTGTGGGAAAATTCCACTGAAAATGTCCATATTTTTTCTTGAAAACATTCAGTAGGTAGAAAGATTACATACTAAGAAAATTATGAAATTTTTTTCAATTTGAGGGAATATTCCTCTGGAAATATCCATATTTTACGTTTTTACCCTAATTTTATGACTCTAATTCTTAAAGAAATCACTTGATAACATCACTTGACTCACCATCAACGATATGAGAGGAGTTAGCGTTGCACTGAACCGAGCACACATGCTGCCAACACCCATTGCAGTGTTCCTGATGACGGTTGGAAATAGCTCTGCACTGTAGTTGTAGATTATGGCGAATGAGCCCGATATACAGAACTTGCCAAAGAATACCACCGACGTTGCAAACATACTGCCAAATTCTGTAGCTGTTGACAAAAATCAAACTTTTGTATACAAGCAGGAATAATAACAGATTAACATGAATAATGGAGACGATAATCCATTTATTCACTAATAATAAAAAAATGTTTACTGAAATCATATGAGGACAAGTAGGAAATAAGAGCTGTTACTTTTCTCTACTTTAGCTTCTGTTGTTTCCACTGTTTATTTTAGGCCTATTATTATTAACTTTTTAGTGTAAATAGGTGAATTGACTGCAAGTCGTTGAATTTACAATAAAATGTTAATATTAACAACGCAGATCGTTATGGAACAAGAAATCCAAGAATTATGTGATTAACTCAGCTCTTTAGTTGAGATTTTGAACAGAGCATAAAATTCTGTGCGATATCCGTGATAATAATTTCGAATCTCTAGACAAGCTATCTTACATTTGATTAACTAAACACATCAAAAAAGTATTCATTTCTAAATGATACATTTTTCATCACTGTTTTTCTAAGTATTTGTGACGAAATAGGTTTCTCATTAGAAAAGAATATAATTAGGCTATAATGTATTATTTATTTTAATTAACATGGCGGAGTTTGGTTCACTCCACCACTTTGCATCGTCTGTTGAGAAAGCATTACAAGAAGAAAATAATAATTAATAATAAATAATAATTATTTTTTGGAGGTTAATTTGAAGCTGCCCACATAGAACTGAGACTTGTGCGTGTGTAATGAATTGGATGATGGTGATTGATGAGTTGTACCTACAGTTTTAGGTGGGTTTCGAACCATCGGGAAGTGATTTTACAGTTGAGAAGACGAGTCTTTTAGCGAATTTCTTCAAATTCAGCTATTACAGCAGGTCGTGATGTGCGACTTTCACCCGGGACCATGATGGAAATTTGTTTTGGAGCCCCCAGAGTACAAAAATCATAGTGGTACAAAATGTTATATATGTAGATATATATATATATCTATATATCTATATATATATATATATATATATATATATATATGTGTCCGATAGCATGATAACTTTTGAAGGAGATGTCCGATTTCCACCAAATTTGGTATACACTTTCCTCTTGTGAATAGCTTGGACAAGTTCGTTAGCCAGGAAAATCCATAAAGGTTAACCCCCTTTTCGGGGGTATTTTCCCGCCAAAATTAGGGGTTTTCAAGAAAAAAAGGGCTGTATTTGAAAATTTTAGTTCTATTGTTAGACTTTAAGATAGAGCTCATGGAGTCAAAAATTTTAAGGTATTGCACTGCCTTCTAGCTCAACAAATTTCCAAGATATCAAGAAAAAACCATTGTTGTCAAAAGCTGTATCTTGCCCTATGAAGTTAGTTATTTGGTGCTAAAAAAGTGTTTCAGGAAAAAACTTTAATCTTTTTTTTTCTTGACTGTTCCTTAAGGTTTTTGAGGCGCTGAATCCGAATTTCAACTCATCCACCTCGAAAAACCAGTGCGTTTTGAGAAAAGCAGCCATTTTCAAAATGGCGTCGAAAATTTTTTAATTTGTCAATTTCTGTGCAATATGAAAAAAGTGATTAGTTATCAGTATTTTTTGGTGATAAAAGCGAATATGGAGCTAGTTTTTTTTTTATTTCAAATTATTTTAATTTCGTGGGGGGAGGGTTTGAGCGAATTTCTTGAAATGCATATATATATATATATAGCCTATATAAATATATAGCCTATAGATATTCATAAATATTTGAAAAAATACAGAAATTCGCTAAGTTTTGCAGGTCCTGCGAAAGGAGTATTTTAACAATCTAATATTAAAACTGACACTGTATCTGTATTTCACTTTTATATACTGTAATGTATTACTCACATATATGGAGTCTTTTTTGCTGGCCAATCTAATCGGTCACCCTTACAAAGAGCTACAAATTAGTTACTTACAGATGATAATTTATCAATAGATATCTCATTGTAGCCTACATATTATCAGCGTTATTATCACTTACCCGGTGATTCAGAACCCACCTGAAACCAGCAGGTACACCATGACCTAACATGTCACAAACGGCGAGGTGAAATTATCCGTAAGGCTCTCCCCACCAAAAAAAACCATAGGCTCATTATTATTATTATTTTATTATTATTATTATTATTATTATTATTATTATTATTATTTCTATTCGACCAGTACGTATTGCCAGATATATCTGCAAGCCATTATCGTATGGAGCCCCAAAAAGTTCTAATTATTGAGGACCTTTTTAGATGTGGTACGGTAGCTTCTAAGTTGTCGGTTGCGTTCCTCAACTCACCTAATAATATTATATAAAAGCATATGTATAAACGTTTAGATGCTGGCCTTTGTTGGTGAAACCCTAGCATTCTAATTGGCAAGAACTGTATTAGGTTCATTTATTGATGTTCGAGTCAAGATGAAGGAGAAGAATTGAATAGGGTAGATGGAGAAGAATGAAACAGAAGAAGGACGGTGAATAAATAGAAAAAGAGCATGGAAGAAGAAGGAAGAGGGAGAAGAAACAAAAGAGAAAAAGAAAGAAAGAAGAAAGAAAGAAATTTTATTTTTCAAATCTACAAAATAAACAAGGAGTATAAACTATTACAATAATGATAAATAAAATGGATGCCACCCCTGAGTAAAACTGTGTGGGGTCGATCTAATTACAATAACATAAAACATAAAACTATATTTGGTATGGTTCAGTAATTTAAATAAAGTAAATTAATTTAAGATAATAAAAAGACAGTGCAGAGAGCTCCTCAAGATTAAGACAAATGTAAATTATGTTGGTTGACAATTTTATATGTATACATCGTAAGGTCTAGTAATAGTATTAATTAACTAAGTATATAATAGAATCAATACTATATTGCAATGCTAATACCTTCAATATTCTAAAATAGTGATTCAACGTCATTCTTCTCTAATAACCACTCTTTAACTGAACGTTTGTAGCAGTTTAAACTGTTGCTATTTTTAATTTCTACAGGTAGAGAGTTGAAAGTGCGAGGTGCCACATAAAGGAAAAATCTTCTAAACTTTTCTTTTCTTGGTCTAGGAGGGACAATGGCGCCTCCTGTTCGTAACATAGGATGGCTGTAATTGTAATTGTTGTGGTTTTGTCCGCTTTGTCTATAAAAGTCTTCCAGAACTCTGTAAAAATACAAGTACCTTAAGGGTAAGATCTCTCTGGCTCTAAATAAAACGAGTGAATGAAAAAATGATAAAACGGGCTGAAGAAAAAATATTAGAAGAGCGGAAGGAGGGAAAGATGGATAAGGGAAAATAGACTATTAAATTGAAATTGCAGATTAATTTATGTCACGTTTTAGAAACCAAGATTCAATTATTGAGTGGTTAGCAGCCTGCTAGTAGATAAATGAATAATAATATCATTAATAATTATTAATGTGTTTTCAATTTTCGTACCGTACCTTTAGTAGGTACGGTACTGCCATCATACATCGTACAGGATTAAGATATTAATGTGATTGATAATGGTAATTATCGTACGTTGATCAACATTTACACTGAATTATTATTGTACGTACATCGTGGAATGAGTGCAGCTGCCATGCAGGCAATGCCTCCCAGCAGCATGAAAGTGGAAGTCAAACATCGTCGACCAGTTCTGTCCAGAAGTGCAGTCGACACAAAGTAACTGGGAATCTCAACCAGACCCAAAATGAACAGCACCAGATACGGATTGCCGAACAATTTCCCAGCATTCAATGACAGGCCGTAATAGACAAGGCTATTTGCAAACCTGGAATCAAATCAAATAAGATTTTATTCACACATCTTGAGTACCGGTACATAAAATAAATGAATGAATAATTTTACAGTGAATATTCCCCATAAAGACAGAAGTCTGAGTGTGGAGAATGAGTTCGACATTAGCAGTACGGTACATATAGAATGTTCCATAATATTATGAATAAATGACAGGTTAAAGAACAATATACAAAAGATAAAACATACACAATTCATGATGAATCTTATAAATTAATATTCACCACAGATAAGAAATAATTAAAGAGTAACAGATTCATGTTATTAAACGTTAGATATATCAAGAGTTCTTACAATTGAAATTCAATATCTATAGGCGGACTGAATGAGTTGTTCAGCAGAATATCCCTACCAATATAAAATAACCATATGTATTCAAATATCGTTTGTAGAAGTTTGTAGGAATATCATATAAAATAAGAATAGAAGCTTCCAGATTCTAGGAAAGATTCAAAACTATAATTAAAAATCTATAATAATAATAATTATTATTATTATTATTATTATTATTATTATAATAATGAAAATGGTAATTTTTTGAGGATGAAGGTCTTAGACCTGTGCGTGGGTAATGAGTTGGATGATGGTGATTGATGAGATGGTAACTATTATAATTTTATAATAATAATAATATTAGTAGACTAATATTCAACAATCAAAAGAGATGCAATACTGTTTATTTCACTGTGAGTTTATTTTCAAAAACATTGGAAGATAATAATAATAATATAGGACAAAATATAAAAATTGAGAAGAAAAAGTGGCAAGAAGAAAAATATAGTGTGCAAGGAAAAAGTGAACAAAATAATAAATTCTAATATTAAATGCCTACCTCCATTGCTGTTACTTTTCGTTCCAAAGTGAAGTGGCTTAATTGCCAAAATAGAAGTGAATAATACACGAACAATAGGAGTAGATTGAATTCTTGTGGCAGGAATAGATACAAAATTATTGCATAATAAAATAACAAAATACTATATATGAGATATCAAATAATATTATTACAAAGATAAACAAACTAACAACAGAAAGGATATAGGTATTCTACTGATTGGAAAGAAAATATAAATATAAATATACAAAAAATAGAGAAAAAATTATTATTTACCGACAATAAATAATTTTATACAAAGGAAAAAGCAGGAAAAAATTAAATTTGACTGCAATGTATTTTGAATGATAAGACTAAATTGTCACAACCTCATTAATTAAAAACTATTGAGAAACTAGTTTCGGTTGTTATACTATTATCAATCTCAATCAAACTCAAGATTGATAATGGTATAACAACCGAAACTAGTTTCTCAATAGTTTTTAATAAACTTAGTCTTATTATTCAATATAAGTATTTTCCACAATATCACCTTCACCACTACAAAGAAAATGCAATGTATTTATTCTATTTATAGCTTAATTAATACGTATAGTTCGCGTTTGGGAGCAAAGATTCACGAAGGATATCCTAAAATAGACGTTCAGGACATAGATGCATTAGGGCATATAGGACAAAGACGTTTATTGTCATTTAAGGAATTCACAAGTAACAATCTCCTTTATGATCAAGAATAGTTAAAATAGATAAAAATAATAAAACAAAAACAATAGATTGATCTTACAACATAAAAATACAAGGCACACAAAAATAAATATTCGTCTGCGTTAGAAGTTATAATTAAAAATCAATACTCTTGACTACAAGAAATGAGGAAACGATATGTATATATAGTTTTCAATATTGTAGCCTATTTATATGTTGTATTAAAATGAACATTCGGAAAAACGAACCCTCTGATTAAAAGTTTTCAGAACAAAAACAGACCTATGCAAGTTGTTTCTGAACATAAGTAACCAACTCTCAATCTCATCTATCACAAGAGCCAGCACAAATAACCTCAGTCTCCTTTTAAAAATATGCGAAGAGTAATGGAATACAAATGAATAAATAAAAATATAAATTATATTATTTTGATAAATACATATAGGCTTATAGAAAAGGCTACGATAGATATAAAAACATAAATCTCAAAGATAGATCGATAGATATCAGTTAATTGGTACATAACTTACCAATTCAAGCCAGTATTTAACGACTTTAAACGTAATTTCGGTGTGCGGAACATGTCAATGACACTGTACGTCTGCTGTTCTTGGTCGACATTGGCATATTTTCTGCCAGACAAAAATTTCGTTTTGTCCAGTTCTGTGTCCACTCCCCCATTAATCTTGATTGCTTTTTCAATTATTGTTACAGCTTCCAAGTATCTCCCTTGTGACCAGAGCCAACGCGGAGATTCATCAATTAACCTGCAAAAGAAATAAAACACAATTAATTTGAGGCTCTGGTAGAGCAGTTGGTTGGAGCGCATGTCTGTGATTATATAAAACTCAGGCTGGCTTTGTTTCCTGCAGCTTTTAGTTCAAATCTCATTCAGCCATGGATGTTTCTCATCATTCATCCATTCGCCGCATTACCCACGCACAAGTCTCCAAACTAATCCGGGCATCATCCGCAATAAAAAATAAGGAGTTTTTATTTGGATAATTTAATATTTAGTCCCAACAAAACCTAGCAATACTTCATTATGTTCTATTTTTAAACAAATTGATACACTATTTCTATTTTTAAACAAATTGCTTATTAATAAGTTAGGTCAGAAAGAGGATCATATCACTCCTTTATTTTCTATTCTTTTAGAAAAAGTTGAAGACTGATTTCATCATTATTTTTCAAGTGGGGGTGCCTACTGGCTCTGGTTAGTAGTCCCACAGTGGATATTGATTTTTTTCAATACTGTGTCTCATTGCAATAATAATAATTGATAAATGACTGAAAATTGGTACCGACCGTTCATTAAAAACCATATTGGTTTGAACAGCTGTCCCAGTGCAGCACAGCTTTTGGTGGCAGGGTGTCCTAAAAGAGTTGTGTCATTGGCACACGGTCAAAAAAATTACTCGACTTTTAGAATGATTTGATTGGCATGTTGTTGAAGATTCAACCACCAGTTTAGGTTTAAAATATTATAATTTCTAGAGTAATAATTAAAGAAAGTAATATTTCGAGTTAGTTTCAATTTCAAATTTTTATTATTGTGTACTGTGTAGGGCCGCACCGTGAAATGGTGTGAAGAACATCAAAATTGGGGGAGAACGTTTTAAACTTATAAAAATTTATCAAGGATTTAAGATAAATTAATCCTTAATAAACCTAGAAAAGGCACTCTTGTAGAATGGAAAGATATGGATACTTTAAAGCAAGGCTGACAGCCGGCATCAAAGAAAAAATATACTGTATTAATGCTATCCAATTGGTCCAAAAGAATGAAGTTCCAGGTTAAATAAAGAATTTCATATGTGAATTTAACACTGCTTTCAGAGATATTGTAGAACTGTTTCATGATTGAATAATAACACAGATATTGTCAATTTCTACTAGTTTTTAATATGCAAAACCAGGTTTCAATGCATCATGCAACTGATGATGATGCCATGAGCATTGAAACCTGGTTTTGCATAATATTAAAAACTAGTAGAAATTGACAATATCTGTGTTATTATTCATTCATATGTGATTTTATCCACCCGCTCGGACCAATAAAAAGTGAAAGAAAGTGACTAAAAGAACGTGATAACTAATTTATGGTTATTTACACAGATTTATCAATTCAAGGGTTTAAAATAGAGGTTGAGACACGAAATCCAACAAAAAAGGATTTTTTCGGAGGATGAAGTCCACATAGGTCTGAGACCTGTGGGTGGGTAATGATTCTTCTTATCTTCAGACATCTATCTAAAAAATTTAATACAATCTAAAAATCTTAGTAGAATCTGAAAATATTGATCCTGTGCGTTTCGTGGTACCAATTTGTAGGGTATTGAGCTGTTCCAACTATTCTGATGTCAAAATGTGTTGTAAAATAGGTCTAACCAGCAAAAATAATGACAAATACGTTGTTTTTATAAATATTAAGGGATAGATTTCAATACTACAAATAAGTAAAAGTCAATTTATTATAATATAGTACGTACTTGATTTTGAAATAAATTAATTTATTTATTGATTACATTGAGAACGAAGTTTATTGTATCGATAAGCTTACCACCAATGTCCAACCAACAGAAGACTGTGCAAGCCATACACAATTTGGAGAATCACTCTGTCTGGTATTAGGGCTCCCCACAGAGCTACAAGCATCACTCCAAGAGCAAACATTCCCTGGAATGTCAAACCAACCGCTGTGCGTTTTGATGGGCCTACGATTTCCATTGCTAGATAAAAACAAATTGCTACAATAGAACAGAGTTTAAAGTAGGATTTTTTCATCCATTTTCTCAATTCTACTGATCATTGGATTAGTCATTATGAACGCAATAATTTAGTTGTTTTTTACTAGTTAGCATATATACGCATAGCATTAGAAGGCATTGATAATTATTGAAATATAAATAAGAATCTGGCAAAGATTTCACACGATAAATGCATCCACTTTATTTGCCAATTAATTTGCACAAAGTTATATAAGCTATGCAAATGAGTTGCGCAAGAGATCCTAAAAAATGTATGCTGACAACACCCTCCAAAATTATCCAAGATCTAATACATTACAATATTTAAGTACAGTATATATAGGATCTCAATAGAAATTGAAATTACGAAATAAATCAGTAAAATGGAATCAGATATGTTGAAATGGATTAAATTTATTAAAAGAATCCGTGTGGGAAAATAATTCATAAATCCGGCGGTTCGGAACCCACCTAAAACTGTCGGTCCAACTCATCAATCACCATCATCCAATTCATTACCCACGCACAGGTCTCAGACCTATGTGGGCTTCATCCTCCGAAAAAAATACACTGCGTTTGAAATCAGCTTCTTTTGCTTTATAATTTAAATATTTCGAAATCCTTTCACCAACTGGATTAAGTTACATTTTTCTAACCTGTCTGTCATAAACCATAAGGTTTGACAGTCTCAACAAACACAACAATATTTAAAATTTTAAAATGTATTTTATTAATGGCTGAAGAACGCCAGAAAGCCATTTTGTGCTGACCGTGTGTGAAGAGACTGAGCAGCGAGAGTGGTGGAGCTACCCAGCCCCCCCCCCCCCCAAACTAATCAGCAATTAATACAGCAGATTTTTATTTTTCATCTTGTACAGTCAGGTTTGAGCATCGCCTCTTGCTGACAAGGAAAATGGTCTGGTATCGTTAGCTCATTATTTTATATTTTAATCTGTGTATTAGATTATGATAAAAAAGGTGCAACATTTCAAAGAAGCAAATCCTCAAGTAATTCACTCCACAGTGTACTGTGGGTCGTTTGATGATGCTCTAGACAACAGAGCGAAACGGCCGTCACGCCATAACGTGAGTCAATTTCCATTCAAAAGTCAATTAAAATAGTAAAAAAGGAACATGAAAACATAATATAGCAAGTGTAATATATTTTAAAGACCGTTTGTTTTGAACACAAAATACATAGAATATTACAGCAGTTTATTGTTTTAACACTATATTAATAAATCATGTGTTATATTTTTAACTCTGTATGTGACTCTATTTGATAACCAAAAAAATATTTTTGCTCTTCCATCTACAGCAAGAGTCATCTACCATCATTTGTACATTTTCTTTCCATCTGGAAAGTGGTGGAGCCCCCAATTTTAAAATCAGAAATTGATAATTTAATTACAATACGTTACAAATGATGGAGACGCATTTTAAGAACTACATGTCTTTTTGCTACGGAAATCGATTGCAATATTTCCCCTATCCTTCTAAACATTTCACGGGTCCTTTCTCATCAGTTTTACCATTATTGTGATTGTAATGCATTGGAAATCAGGCAGAGATAGAAATACACATATACGCTAGTCAGTTCACGATAATGTGAGCCATTGTAACCGACAATAACCATTTTCATCATCAATAAAAATAATTTATTAATCTCTTCTTCTTTACTCGAATTTCCAATTCTCTTAAAACACTACAGTATTTTAAAATGCTATGTTGAAATACTTATGCGGATCGTATTTATTTAATTAATCTAATTCCAAAATGTAGCGTTAATGTTACTTTATTTTATTCATTTTACAATTATTCTAATATAAAAACTGACACTGTATTTCACTTTTAAATAATGTTTTACTCACAGATATTGGAGATGCTTGAGGAATGCATTTCACTTCTGAAAAGAAGCTTCGTCAGCCTTTTCAGAAGTGAAATGTATTCCTCAAGCATCTCCAATATATGTGAGTAAAACATTATTTGAAAGTGAAATACAGTGTCAGTTTTAATATTAGATTGTTCATTAAGTATTTCGTCATGGAAAACATCACAGACTACAACTATTATTAGTGAAAATTGTTATCAAAATTACTACAGTCAAAGCATTAAGTTTGAGAAACATTTTGAGGCTATTTACAAGTAGAACCGCAATTATGAAATTAGAATTTCAATATATTTTAATTAATGAAAGGTGAGTGCAAGCTATAGCGCTATAGCACGACCATCTCCAGCTTACAGTGAGCTATAGTAGAGAGGATCATGGCTATTGCCATGCTGCTGTCATTATGATAAAACATGAGAGAAAATTTATTTGGAATCCACCTAAAACTGTAGGTCCAACTCATCAATCACCATCATCCAATTCATTACCCACGCACAGGCCGCAGACCTATGTGGGCTTCATCCTCAGGAAAAAAGAGAGAAAAAATTGTGCCCACCTATAACAAATCCAGTTATGTAGGATCCTGCTGACCCAAACAGACCATAGAAGAACATGACCACCAAGTAGGTGTAGAATTCGGGCACAAAAGCGACACCGACTCCAAACAGTAGCTGGAAAATAGCTGATATGTAGAATATTATTTTGCGCCCATATCTACAACAGAATGTTATTAGATATATGAAGCGTTGCAGAGCTATTCTTCATCGATTGACTTAAAATTAAAATACCAAAATAACTTATAGAAGAAAAACAATCTAATATCAAAACTGACAGTATTTTTATTTTAGTTATGATTTATACTCACTTATACTGGAGATACTGAAGGAATCCATTTCATTTCTAAAGAGAAGCTTCATTAGGCAGATGAAGATTGATATTAAATTGTTCAAGTATTTCGTCATAGAAAACATCACAGAGAAGAAAAACTTCCGAATTCAAACGCCTTCAGGCATACTGTATTATTATGAAGGAATATTTGACTGGTATCGTGGAACTAGTAGTTTAATAAATAATGTGATATTAAGAATCTTGCATTTTTTGGAAAAGTAGATACATTCAACATTTATTGGCATAATTTTGATGCTATGGTATATACGACTGTATTTTGAAACTATTTTATTTTCCTGATTCATTTAATATTGTCATTATTGAAACTACTAGTACATTAAATGATTTTATTGTTAACCTTTTATAGTAAATTCAACGACTTGCAGTCAATTTAAATTGTGAATAAATTAAATTTCTTCTCACTTTTTGGCCAAACGTTCTCGAGTCATGGAGACTCATCTTCAAAGGCTATGGCTAAGGCTATTATTCAACGGCTTTTAAGATGTGTCTCCATGACTCGAAAACGTTTGGCCAAAAAGTGAGTAGAAATATTATTTTTCACAATTAAAATTGGCTGCCAGTCTGGCTTTTATTGTTTTGTTCTGAAACTTTTGCAATTTATTTATATATACTATGTAAGTAATTAATGTATGTAATATCTAATTTTACTATTAATATACTTTTTAATTCAATATTTATAGACAGCATACTATTTACAATTTTTTGTGATTTCCAGCAATTTCAATTTCCTCTTTAAAATATGCAATTTATTTCGAAATATTTGGGAAATATGAAGAACTTTTAAAATGATTTTTGTTTTTCTAGTTTGTTGCTTTTATCAAGGGGGTTCAATTATCAACCTTGTTGTTTGTGCGGCCAGTATCAAGAAGTTGTTCTGAAACGTTGCACAGTATTCAATATCACATTTCAATTAGGCCAGTAATTTAACTATCAAAATCAACTACTATTCTAAAACATACAGAGTTTTCAGGGTAGGCCATTAAATTCCAGTATTAGAATAATTGTGATGAAAATTTAAAAAAATAGGTATAGATCTTACTTGTCAGCCATGCTTCCAAGAGTGACCGCTCCAGTGAACACACCAAACATGTAGGAAGACTGTGTTACCGCACTCTTCCACCGATTTGAACATACAAAATTCCACTGCAATAGGAAACAAATAACAGAACTGATAATATTACCACCAGAAACGTTGTTATATTGTTCAAAATATACACCTCCACCATAATAACTAAGATTTCATCTAAGTTTAGAGCAGGTCCACTCAAAGTTGCAGTCATAATAATTTTCCAACAATCATTTCCTATTTTTTTTTTTAAAAGCAATATTTTGAAATTGAGTTTAGGCTGATGAAGATTGATATTAGATTGCTCTAGTATTTCGTCATGTTGCAAGTTGTATAATGTTGCATCTGAAAAAAGGGCAAGGTTTAAATTTAACTAAGTCGCAAAGTTGGACAGAGCCATCACATGGGTGGAGCGAGCAAGGTGGTCGCCTTGGGCGTCGCAGCCAACGCAGGATGCGGCAAAAACGACTAAATATGAAAAAACTAAGATATAAACTAATAAAAATAAATGTTACTTTCTATTCTAGCAGATTATAATTTCTCAATTTGAGATTGATTTAATTTGAGAACATCAAGTTTGAAGATTGGGCCTAAGTTAGATTACCCGCGTATGATAATTAGCTTGAAATTCAACGGGCCGAATAATAACTACTGAACTGTTAATAAAAATAGGCTAGCTGACTAATGAACACCAATTTTTTTAATGTTGCATTGTCTATAGAGGCGACCAGTGATGGCGGTAAGCATTCTGGGGTCTCCCCGAAAAAGCATTTGTTGACTGTACAGTGTACAATGAAGAAGCCTCAAATTAAAATGACTCAATATTTAATATTAACTTGTTATGTGAATTTAACGACTATATAACGACTTAATATTAACAACGCAGTTCGTCATGGAACAAGAAATCCAGGAACAATATTTAATATTTCACACTCATTTCCATTTAAAACCCTCTGCCTCAATTGTAAATTCAATTATTGAGAATGAAATCAAAAATTTAAAACAAATATATTGCATTGTTGTAAACAATATGGTGGACTCGGGCCCACCTCCATTCCCCTTGAGGATTTATAGTAGGTGGTGTCATAGATCCATTCATTGCAGCTCTCGGTTCTATTTGTATTGTAATCGATGAAATGGCATGGGTCTTGGTTTCCATTTGGCAGTGTTGGTATCCATAAGGCAAAAATGTCGCTGTTTTCAAGAAAATTTGTGCTATTTTCATCGAGTTCCGGGATTACACATCTGAAAAATAGATCACGTTTTGTATTGTAGATTGTCAAATCAATACTGTTTAGAACTTGTATACAGGCTACCGTGTACGGTATAGATCTATTTAATATATGATTTTCACTCACGTACACTGGAGATACTGGAGGGATGCATTTCACTTCTAAAGAGAAGCTTCATCAGACTGATGAAATCTGATGAAGCTTCTCTTTAGAAATGAAATGCTTCCCTCCAGTAAAAGTGAGGGAAAGTCATATATTAAATAGAAATACAGAGTCAGTTTTTATATTAAATTGTTCAAGTATTTCGTTTTGGAAAAAATCACAGGTTATAACTAGTACTCTCCGTTCTTATTATTATAATATAATATATATTATATGAGTAAGTAGACCAAATTATAATAAGGCGAAAAAATTACTAGTAATATGCTTATTCCTTTGTTATTATAGCCTATGTTGAATTGAACTTGATAAATTATAAACAGGAGATTAGATTATGCTGTATTTGTATTTCATTATTATTGTTGTTATTATTATTATTATTATTATTATTATTATTATTATTATTATTATTATTATTAATTTAATGTATATAATAAAAATATCAACATTTCTATTAACATGCAACACGGATATCACCCGAGTGAAATTCACAAGCATTTTATTCAGATTGCTGACAAGTTCTTGGAGCTTGTATTTTAGTTAAAACAATAGGTTTAGTAAAGAAAGAAATGTAAATATTTTTTCTAAATGACTGAAGATGATAAATTATTTTTAGTGAATGTTTTGTTCAGGTTCGGAAATTATATTAAAAAAAGTTGACATACATTAAAAAAATGATACTAACTATGGCTTGGTACCTGTAATAATTATATAGAGTTGCAGATTTTAAATAATAATTTCGATAATGATAATAATAATAATATTTGCAATGGTTATTTAAATATTTTTTCTAATATTTTAGATATTTCCTTCAATGACAAATGATAGTAAAAATAATATGTTGGTTATCAAAAATAATATTTACATCTATTAATAATATTTATATGCACAATATTACCCAGCAGCTGGGAATCCTGATTTAATAAAAAATTCAATTGTTAACAATTTATTATTATTGATGTGTTTTTATTTTTCTATTATTATTGTTTGCAGTACCTACTCTAGTTTTTTTTTTTTAAATGTAAATGTGGTACTGCAACTTACTTATGACAGCTCATACATTTATTACTGTATGGTACTGATTACTTTTCATATAGTTATTAAATGTATTTATTTAAATAAGTAATTTGACCAATAACAAGTATGTCAACAAAATACCTGTGCTCAGGTACAGCCGCCACAGTCACAACAGATAACATGTGTAGACCGGCCGTTGTTGCCCCCAAAATTAGAAGCAGGAATTGACGCCATTGGTACTTTCCAAATTCACCTGTAAGAAATATTATTTTTTTAGAATCATGGAGAGCTGGTATGACATTCTAATAACCACATTAAACCAAAAGATCAATTCAAAAAAATAATCTATCATTTAAATTAAGAAAAATGTTTAAAAAAATAAATAAAACAATATATTTAAAATATCAAATTCTCGAAGTTTAACCGCACTTGAAAAGCAAAGATCACAATTTTTTTCAATTTTCAATATTTTATTCCAAAACAAATACAATTCATACAGTTCATAAAGTTTGTAATAAATTACAATATAAATCGGATTGCACATTGATGAAGTACCGATATGATAGTAAATCATGAATAAGGTGAAATTTTGTTGTCTCAAACGTCAGATTGCATGTTTAAATCGTCAAGGAAAACTTGCAGAAATCCAATGGATGAAAAACGGTTCAAGGTGAATATTTTAATGCGTTATTGAATATAATTAGATCTTAGCATATTCTTCAGTTGCTACTGGATAGCAAATGCAAATACTCTATCGTCTATCATATCAATGTACTTTCACACAGTTTACTCCTTAGAAATTAAAAATGACAACTCGTATAAATAAACTTACTTTTATAAAACATGAATAATTTGGCATATGAATAATTGAGCACCGATGATGAATCACAACTCCTCATCTGATGAACTCTACATTGCACCCTCTGTATTTCTTCTGTCGGCTCCGATCTCTGCCGGAGCTATGCCGGACGAGTGGGTTATTGCCGTAAATTGCCGGCCGTCGCCGGTTACCGCCGGTGCCTGACGGTGCCGGCCTAGTGGGTTTCTTGCTTAAGTCAGTTGAAGCACTTGTCTCTGACTAGATAGGACTCTGGCTGGCTAAGGTCTCTGAGTTCGAATCTCGTTCAGGCTTGGACGTTTTCACCTGTCATCATTCACCTTATACCCACACACAAGTCTCAAGACTGTGAGCATTAATCGAGAAAAAAATATTTTTTTATTTAATCAGTTGTATCCTCCAAGTTATTGTTATATATATTGGTGAAGTTTCTCTCTCTGTTTCTTACTGTCATTAAAATTTTATTATTTTTATTCCATCCTTTCACAATTCCTTGTTCGATAGCAGCACAAACATTTGCGATTGAGTAATGAATTGTTATTATCTGAGTCACTTTCCGATAAAATTAGGATCATAAGATTAGTCCAGAGCCTAGAAACTGTCATAAACCCTAACCCATGAACATGTTAGCATGCGTCGTAATCACGATCGCACCACATGCCATTATCGTACATGAACGTTTTGCTCTATCTAGAGCAAGCAATTTCATCAGCCTCTCTCACAGCAAACTAGACCGGCTTCGTGCTTATATTTCTGTGCAAAACTCGCAATCTGTATCTATCCTGATCTATCACTTCAAGTCATGAGATAAACGTTGCAGTAAATATTTTAAGATAAAGACAAGTACAGTACTTACAGACAATTCACTTTCACTTTTAGTGGAAAGTTTGCAGTGTATCTTCTTTTATAGACTTCAGGCTACATACAGTAGGTACTCTGGAAGTCATTTGTGATGAATTTAGTCTTGAATTAATTGTTAAAAATTAGTATATTCTAGATCTAGAATACCTACTTATTCAAATTTTGATTTTGTTAAAAACATCGAATAACATTTAGCTTGTAGTTTTGAAACACTACTTCTATAATATAAACTTAAAAAAACACTTTTAAATGGAAATTGACTCACGTTATGGCGTGACGGCCGTTTCGCTCTGTTGTCTAGAGCATCGTCAGACGACCCACAGTACACAGTACACGTCTGACGATGCTCTAGACAACAGCGCGAAACGGCCGTCACGCCATAACGTGAGTCAATTTCCATTTAAAAGTGTTTTTTTAAGTTTATATTATATATTAGTGGAAACAAAATGGATCTTCAACATCATAACTACTTCTATGTCTGTCGGGGGGAGAGAGAGAGAGAGAGTGAGAGAGACATAGAGAAAAAAGTTAAAAGTGTGAGAAAACGAAAGAGAGAAAAATGAAGCGTGATAGTAAGAATAAAGAGTAAGCAGGCAACAATAAAACAAGATTTTCTACTTGGGCAAAGCCAATAATATATTAAATGTTTCTGTCATTACAGTGTTAACTTCTCTTAAGTTAATAATATGTAAGTAGTTATTCTGTCCACAACAGGAAGTAGAAGGAATTCAGTTGAAAGAAGTAATAGAATCAACAGTTTATGATGCTTAGGCTACCGTACACGAATAGATGAGAGAACTGGACAGAATAGCATTTTTAAGTGGACATTTCAAAAATGTCCAAACATGTTTTAAGTTTAGACATGAAAAACGTTTCTTTATTGAGAAACAAAGCGCTTCTGCACATTTTATATAGTAGATTATCTATTTTTCCTTTTTGCTATATTGTGAATGATTCCCAAAAGGAACTTTTTTGAAAAATTCTACACTTCGAAATTATTTGAAAAACGACTTGCAGTCTGTTTTAGATTGTGAATACATAATAAATGTACTCACACTTGGCCGAACGTTTTCGAGTTGTCAAAACCCATCTTCAAGGCATCCTAGATAGCGATGTTGGTTTATTGGTTAGAAGATTTGTGGTTTTTGTATAGAATAGAATAGATTTTTATTCCTTTATAAGTACACAAATAATTATACAATTGGAAACGTCAATACATCTACAATACAACAGTAATAATTTTCCGGTGGTTCGGAACCCACCTAAAACTGTAGGTCCAACTCATAAATCACCATCATCCAACTCATTACCCACGCACAGGTCTCAGACCTCAAAAAAAATAGTTTATCACAACATATCCCTTACGTCTTACTTAATATATTTGAATATAATGTGGCCAAAAAGTTTGTGTGATTTAAAATTTAACTGTTCATTGAGGAAGTTTTGTTTATTGTGTGTGGTGTGTGTAAATTTCAAATCGTTCCAAGGTGTTGAGTTCGTGTCCATTAGATTTTTTAGACCGAATTGACAAACTCAATCATAAAATAACAACCAAAAAACAAAACATCAACACAACCGACAAAAAATACATCACAATGACATACATTAATCCACAATCAAACAGACTATGAAAATGTAGAAATAGAATATGTAGGCTGGTATTGATGTCAGTAAAAGTGTGTCCAGTATGAATGATATGGTCTGCTTATTCAATTCTGTTTTTGTATGTAAGGCTTGTAAATGTTCTTTATAGCGTTGTTTGAATGCGTAGCCTGTTTGTCCTATGTAAAATTTGTTACAATCGAAGCAGTTCAGTTTGTAGATCCCTGGGAGATCGTATTTGTTTGTGTTCAGAGTGGTTTTTGGTGCAAGTGCATTTTTTATTTTGTTTTTTGTTCTGCATGCGATGGTGTGGCCGGATTTTTTGAAAATTTTGGCTAATCTGTTTGATTGTGGATTAATGTATGTCATTGTGATGTATTTTTTGTCAATGGTGTTGGTGTTTTGTTTTTTGTTTGTTATTTTCTGATTGAGTTTTTTCAATTAGGTCGTGTTTGTAGCCGTTTTCTTGTGATAGGTATTTTATTGTGTTTAGTTCAGTGTTCAGTATTTCAGTTCACCGGAAATTACAACAGTTAAATTTTGAATCACACAAACCGTTTAACCGCATTATACAAAAACCACAATTCTTCTTATAGAAAAACCAACATCGCTATCTGGGATGCTTTGAAGATGGGTTTCAACAACTCGAAAACGTTCGGCCAAGTGTGAGTACATTTATTATATATTCACAATCTAAAACTGACTGCAAGTTGTTAAATTTGCGACAAAAAGTTAATATTAGGCCTAACAACGCAGATCGTTATGGAACAAGAAATCCAAGAATTTGAAAAAACATTGCGCGTTTCATTTGCATAGGCTAAGGCAGATAATATACAGCAGAATCAATTTCTTGATCCGTTAATTTGCGGGTAGGTTATTGGTTGGATTTGAATACAAATTCACTTCAGATTCTAGTATTGAGCAAAACGATGTTTAATTTCAATATTGTAAAATATTTCAATTTTAGACATTTACAAGATCAATCATTTCTTCTTGATGAAAGCTTTTTCAATAATCATCAATTTTTTAGTTAAAAGTGATGAGTTTTTATTCGTGCTTAGCTCGAAAGCTAATTGTCGATTCCCATGATGTTATCGATAGCAGACGGTAACCCTTACAATCCTTCCGATAGTAGAATAGCCAATAAATAATGGGAGAGCAGCATGTCATTTACAGACGACAGGAATAGAACTTGAGAGGTAAAGGTGGACAACTTATTGATCGTTCGGGAAGGTCTCAATTCTGCCCTTGAACTACTGTCTGCTTTGAACGTCCATTTGCCTTTTAGAAGAAAAGTGAGTTATGAGTAGTCTACTCATGTATGTGGCGATAAAGAAATGGAACTAATATGTTTTAATCAGACAATTGAGTCACATCTTCAGAATGAATGAAAATCGTCTTAATAAGCAATAATATTTCACTTCTAAGAAGACAAAATGTAATTATTGTTGTAGATATCCATTTTTCGTGAACTGCAGTAGAACACTATTCATATGTATAAAATTGCTGTGCAGCGAACTGACCTTTATTTGAGTCGCAGCGGACATACCAGTTACAAAATGTAACTGGTTAATAGAAGTACAACTTGACTTAGATGAATTAGATATTACTGAAAATATAATCAAAATAATTATTGTCTGTAGCTTGTAATGTAATTCATTTTATTGCTGTTCATATTCGCATGTATGTGCTATTCAATTTTGCCCAACTATGTCTAAAAGTTTTGTTGAAGTTTTTTTTTGTATTTTTTGCTATTGCTACATGATAAAATCCTGTGCGCGGACAGAATTTTTTTTTGCACACCGTATTTTTGCCTTAATATTAGCTAGTTTTTCATTTTTCTGAAAATTGAAAAAAATTGTTTTATTTTAGCAATAACGATTTATTTATTGATTGATTGATTAATTGATTTATTTAATACTGCACATCTGAGAAAGTTGCTGGAGGATGAAAATAGAAGATTTCAAGAAAAACCTAAAGCTAGAAAGAGGAACTGTAGTGCCCGAAGAGAGGAGAAAGGCAACATCGGAGAGAATGAGAGAGTATTGGCGAAAGCGCAAGGGAACATCCACCAAAGAATAATAATAAATTATTGGTTTAACGCACCCCAAAGTGGGTGATGAAAATAAAAAATAAAAAAATACTATAGAATGAGGCTAAAAACTAGACAAATTAAGAAGTTTGGATTCAGACAATAAATACAGTAAAGTATTACACGTTTATTAGGGTAAGTGATAGCCGAGTGCCGAAGCAGGTGTCTGTCCAATCAGAGATAAGCTACGAAACTCTTGAGCGCTCTTTGTAAGAGTGACCGATTGGATTGGCCAGCAAAAAAAGACTGGTCTCTGCTGTAAAATCACTTCCCGGTGGTTCGGAACCCATCTAAAACTGTAGGTTCAACTCATCAATCACCATCATCCAATTCATTACCCACGCACAGGTATCAGACCTATGTGGGCTTCATCTTCGAAAGGAATAAAATAAAAAAAATACAATATTATTACAGGTACTTAAAGTACTGTAATAGAATTAACGAAATGAAATAAATGTAATTATTTCACTTTCACTTGCTGTTCCCTATTCTATAGGATAATTTTATTTCAATAATTCCTATTTTAATAAAATCAGTTTGTTCTGAAACTCAGTATGAACTTATACCAAAAATAACCTTGACAATTCCGAATGTAGCCAACTAAAATGTTATGGATTTAAGTAAGGCAAAACCGATATCACATGACTGCTAACGTAAATTCACACATTTCTGTAGAGCTTAGGTTTCGAATAGAACATGCTGCAATGGTAATTGAACCTACCCAGTATTGAAATAAGGAATAAATAATAGCCTACAAGAGTCAACAGTACTATAAAAAACTCACTAAATGAGAGTTTTGTTTCCAAAATAGAATTTACACAGTTGATAACAAAGCACAAAATTGCAATTCAGATAGGCTAAGTTTCGGGGAAGTAGACCAGGCTTTTGTTGACTGTTCTATAGACATTAATTTGATACCTCGTTTTGCTAGAGTGAGAAACCTATTCATTTTTTTCTAATTCTGGTAACTATTTTGTGTTTTACCTCATTTCATCAAAAGAATATTAATAAAAAACTAATATCATATTGGGAATATTTGAGACTATGGTATCTAGCTTTTTCGGGCTGGAATAAAAATTGTTCTGGAAATGATTATTCATAGTGTTAATTTGAACAGTTAACCATTAACTTTTTGTTGTAAATTTTACGTGGCCGAACGTTTTCGAGTATGGTTATCAAGATGAGTTTCAACAACTCGAAAACGTTCGGCCACGTGTGACTACATTTTTTATATATTCACAACCTAAAACTGACTGCAAGTCGTTAAATTTCCAACAAAAATTTAATATTAACAACACAGATCCCCGACGTGTGACTACATTTTTTATATATTCACAACCTAAAACTGACTGCAAGTCGTTAAATTTCCAACAAAAAGTTAATATTAACAACACAGATCGTTATGGAACAAGAAATCCAAGAGTTTACCATTAATGATGTGTTGGAGCTCAATGATGGGTTTCATGATGGACGATTGTCCTGAATATACATTGAGAAAATATGTTGTAAAATTTCATCTGTGGTAGGTATTTGCCCTGCGGCAGCGTGCTGGTTTAAATGGCAAAAAGTTACTTTTAACAGCTTACCATGGGCTCTTACTGTCACATAATAGGTATGCTATCTTAGTATGGGGTAATTCATCAAAACAAAACCTTGGTAGGGTGTTTAAGATCCAAAAGAAAGCTGTTAGGCGCATGTAAAGAGTAAATAGATTCATGTAGACCATTGTTCAAGAGACTTGGTCTCCTACGTTTACCCGGCTATATGTGTGTGAAGCTATACTTTATATGTAAAAAAGAGTGATATTAACCAAAATCTTGACGTACACGATTATAATTCATCAAGCTGATTAGATTATCACTTGATGGTTAGTCACAGTAGTAACTTATTTAAACAAAAACCTATAGTTATATTGGTAGGAAACTCTACAAAAAGGTAGGTACTGTAGTATTCATATAACTTGGCAGCATGTAGCAGATGGGACATGCTATATCTTAACCCAACATACTGCTGCCACGTTATATGAAAACTACAGTACCGAAGTTTTTAAAGAGTCTTGAAAATGTAGAAATATTTTAAAGAAAACAATTAAAAAAATATTTAGTTGATAAAGCGTTTAATAGTGTACAATAGTTCCTTTCACATCAAAATTAAGCCTCACCTCAATAAATTGAGGTAATAAATAAATTATGGTAACTAGTGTATAAGATTGTATAATTGATGATCTGTCTTGTCTTAAACGCCTCAACTGGAGTCTCCAAAATGTGATCTACAAAAAAAAAATCTCTAATAATTTTTATCTTTGATTTGCAAAGTTTATCTCTCCAATGAAGCTTAATACCGGTATGTCATTTGACGATACAACACTGATAAAACGCCTGACACTCCTACGGTAGGCGATGAGGCAATGATACTTATACTTATAATTTATAGTACTTCTCAATGATTTTTAATGATAGCTCGATGATTCAATGCTGAAAAATCTCCTGACTATAGACGCTAGACTAATACGGTAACTTATTGGCGTCTTCAGTTATAGTGTGTTAAAATGTCTTCTCATTTGAATACCATAAACTGTTTTAAGTCTCAACTTTCCAAGTGGAATGAAGTTCTGTTTGAATTCACATAAAGGAATAATACGAGCCAATATTCAATCAAATTATCAATCATTTTCTTTTGAAATTTATATCACACGATAAGGATACTGAAAGCAGTAGGTAACATGTGTTGCCAGATACATTTTGCTTATTGTTGCACTTCAAGGTGATATCTCAACCCAAGGGCGGCCCAGCTGGAAATATTTAAAGAGAGGGTCTCAAAAGTTGACATTTTTCTAACCTTTTTCCTCTTCCCTAACCCTCTTGGACCCCCACCCAGTGAAGTTCCGATTTTTTCGGAAGGCGGTCATGATTCCTATTATCTGAATTATTCTATTTTGAAAATCCATCAAAAATTACACAAATTTCAACGTGCTTCAAATTATATGTAATTTATGGGGAAGTGATAGCCGCGAGGCGTAGCAGGTATCTGTTTTTCAGAGAGATAAGCTGCGTTCTCGTAGGTCCTGTTCGTAACGGTGACCGATTAGATTGGCCAGCAAAAAAGACACTGCTCTCTGCTGTAAAATCACTTCCCGGTGGTTCGGAACCCACCTAAAACTGTAGGTCCAACTCATCAATCACCATCATCCAACTAATTACCCACGCACAGGTCTCAGACCTATGTGGGCTTCATCCTCCAAAAAAAAAAAAAAAAAAAAAAAAAAATATATATATATCCTGGAAAAATGCTGTATCTGAGCCGGTTCCTTACATTTTATCCCAAATAAGAAAAGACGCTCCAGAGTATAACACGAGTCTCGCTGCTGTAATAGTTTACTAATGCTATTATCATCTAACAAGATTATAAGGAGCTCACCCCGACATAATATCGAATTCAAATATAGTGTCAACAAAATAGAACTACCTGTGGCTTATGATTAGCGGTTCAGCATTTTCTATTGGATCAATATCAATACAAAAACTCAACGTAGTTTTCCCAAAAAGTTGATAGTTAATATTGTTAATCTTACTTGTTATTGATACTTTTCTAATATTATTGATAAATTGTAATGTAAAGTCTAGAAGCAATGAGAAAATTATAGTACGAATTGGATGAATGACTGATTTTTTAAACCAGACAGGTTTTAACGGAAAAAATAAATTTAAAAGAATTTGGTAGGTGTTAAGAATAAATACGTTCAATTTTTCAATTAAATAGGCCTAAGTTATATTCCCGTGTTTCGGAGGACACGTTAAGCCGTCGGTCCCGGTTGCATATAAAAAAAGCAGTCGTTAAAAAAGCGGCGAGATGGAACTACCCGTAAGGATCTCCCCACCACGAAAAGCCATACGAATTTACTTTATATTCTAAAAAAATCTAAGCATGGAGGCATGTAAGAGTACATTGGTACGTTGGTGTACATAGGTGTTGGACTACTATTAGAGGCGTATTTCCATAAAAGCCCCCAAGAATCGCCTCACCACCTTTCCCCCCCCCCTTTAAGTTCCAAAATATAGGTAATTACTAGAAATTCGATAACTCAGTAACGGATCATTGGGTAGGGTCGATTCTTCCTTCATTATATTAGTCATATATTGGGCTACAATAATGGCCCTATTCGTTTCTACGATAAACCAAATATTTCTACTGATAATAATTAAAATACTCCAAAAATTTGAATTTTTACAACTCGATGTTTTTCTAATTTTTGATGGGACGTCATTTTACAGGAAAAGAGTTGAAACAAAAGATGGATGGTAGCAGGATCTGGAAAATTAGATTGCCTACAACCTGCGATGTCTTCAATCGATTTTTCCTAGAATACATAGATTTCAAGTTGTAATCATACAAAAAAACACTTTATTCATTTTTTAAATTTTGGAAATTTTGAAATACAATAGCTCAGAGTTTATGCAAGCTGGAAAGATACGATTTATGCCAAGTTCTAGGAAATTGATTGTCTACCGAAAAGGCTCAAAACACATTTCTTGTCCAACTCAAAGTTCGGCAGTAAAATAGAGAAAACTGAAATTTCTAATTTGTGAAAATTTGGCTGCTTATAATATTTATGGCTCATCTCACCTTTAATATTGTTTTTGTATTTTTTATGTAAACGATATGAAAGAAAAAGAAGTAACCTACAACTTGATACCAACTTTGCGTTTTATCTTTGGTTTGCGAGCTAGGACTATTTATAACGGAAAATTGAAATTTTAAGTACTGTATAGGGAAACCCGATACTATCCTTCCAAATAGAAATATAACAAATTTTATATGCTACATCGCCTCAATGGGCTGAGAAGAAAAAGCTATAGTTTGATGAAAGTAGTGTGGTATTGCAGGAACGGCCTAACCAATCACAGGCCTGCATTTCAAGGTCACCCCCCTTAGGCCACGCCCCCCCTGGCCAATGGGAGAAGACCGCGCCCCTTTAGGGGGGAGTCGGCCATTTTGTAAATTTTTGAGGCACGCCATTGGCTGCACATGTTGGAGTGGGGGACCCGTTTACCCCCCCTCAAGCCCCCTGGACCTATCCCCCTTCAAGCCCCCCTGCCCCTGTCCAAAGGAAAATGGCGCGCGCGCCCACGGTCTTTTTCCTTTTTTGTAGGTTTTGCCCAAACCTGTACTACATGAAAACAGCCATTTTGAATTGTTTCCACTTTTTCTCTTTTTTTTAGGCTTCGCCCAAACCTGTACTGCATGAATTTTTCTTTTTTTTAGGTGGGGGGATAAGGTTAGGAGATAAAAAAATAAATAACCTTGTTTAAAACAGCCATTTTCTTTTTGTAGGCATCTCCCAAACCTGTACTACATGAAAACAGCCATTTTGAATTGTTTCCACTTTTTCTCTTTTTTTTAGGCTTTGCCCAAACCTGTACTGCATGAATTTTTCTTTTTTTTTTAGACATCATTCAAGCCCGCACTGTGTGGGGGTAAGGTTAGGAAAGAAAAAAATAAATAACTATGTTAACAGTCATTTTGAATTGCCTCCTCCACCTCCATCACCTATAAAATGGAAGTCCTATCTCTCTCATTGCTAGAACTTTCTTTGTCTAAAAAATCTTTTTATGAGTAGTTTTTATAACGATTTATTAACCGTTGTTGCTCTGGTGTTGGAAACTGGTTAGCATCATATTTAACCTCTGGCTCTGACATATTAATCCTACGAAAAAACTCATCAACACAATGTTCTAGTGTAAGCCCACGACTTTCCAATTCCTCCCAGTTGAAAGTTCTCATAGCTATTAGACACTTTCCTATCAAATGATAAGCATATCGATACATTATAGTATTTAAATAATTCTTGTAATCCTGACTATTATGTACATAATCGATTAAAAGGCTTTCTAATACTTTTATACTTGTGTTAAGATTTTCAAAGGAGACAAATCCGGCTTTCTCATTTTTAAACTCTGTTCTACTCAGCAAATTATCTTTTTTCTCTTTATTAAAGTCATCTTTACTGAGTAGTTTTTCTCTCTCATTTTTGAATTCTGTTCTAGTCAGTAAAATATCTTTCTTAGCTTTATTAAAGTCATCTTTACTAAACAGTTTCTCTTTCTCATTTTTGAACTCTGTTCTACTCAGTAAATTATCTTTTTTCTCTTTTTTGAAGTCTTCCTTACTAAGCAGCTTTTCTCTCTCATTTTTGAATTCTGTTCTAGTCAGTAAATTATCTTTTTTCTCTTTATTGAATTCATCTTTACTGAGCAGTTTTTCTCTTTGCCCTTTTGCTTCTTCGATAATTATTTTCAAACTCGAATGAAGATAGTCAGTTGAGACTAAAGCTGTTTTTTCTTTATCAAAATTTGATCTAGTCAAAATTGTTTTCTTAAGTTCATCTATTTGTTTTTCACTATCAATAATATGTTTACCGCGTGAAACACGTCCGAACCTGTCTACAGACATGATGTAACTAAAAATCTGAAATTACTTGAGCCTAACTGTTGTGAAAAACATACTCTACCATCAATCTAACAATGTTAGCCCTTTCTGATACATTTCAGCTCTGCCAGATCGAAAATAACTTCCCACAACTGATTAGAATCTGTAATTGTAGTAATGGGATGATCATTGCTACATCCATAGTGAAAATGTCCACGTTCCTCAATTACAATATCTAAGAGCTCATAAATTTCAGAGAGGATAGAATATTTTGAACTAGAATTTTTCCATGAGTCATCGCTATCAGATGACACCTTATCATCATAATCATCCTTATCTTTCTTAACATTTTCAACACAATATTGTGAGAATTTTACACTATTAGCTAGCTCTTTAAACTCATCCAAACTTATACCCATTAACAATCTGGATAATTTCTTGAACTTTGCAAAACTAAAACATTGAGACATTTTTAAGGTTATGTTTTAAAGAAGCTCTCACTGCGTGCTGCTACTACTACCTAACTGTAGCTCTAACAAACTTATACTAAATCAAATGCAATACTTACCTAATATTATATATTCTTCTCTTTCCACCCGACGGGAGGATGAATTCAATTAAACTTGATAGTTTGCTATCAGGTTTAACTAGCTCCATCTTTTTGCCATAAGAATTTGCGGGCGTTAGCACTCTTAAAGCGCTTCCCCATCTCAAAACTGAAACATTGATTTTGCTTCTACACTAGACTACTGTGAAAAATATTTTTCATAATAGTCTAATATGGAAAATCTCAATTTATATTCAGCTAAGAAACAGGCCTATACTGCAGTCTACTTATCCTATATACTCACTTTTATTGCTTCGCTTTCCACCTGACAGGAGGATGAATTTAATTAAACTTGACAGTTTGCTATCAGGTTTAACTAGCTCCATCTTTGTGCTGTACGAAGCTGCAGGCGTTAGCTTAAAGCGCTTCCCCATCTCAAAACTGAAACATTGATTTCGCTTCTACACTAGACTACTGTGAAAAATATTCATAATAGTCTAATATAGAAATCTCATTTTATATTCAGCTAAGAAACAGGCCTATACCACTATCTTCCACATTGCTCTAACATGCTGCATTATCCAGAAGAATCAGCGATGGTTTGTCCTCCTGATGAATACATCTCATAACATATCTCCCGCTATTGAAACTTTCCAAAGTTTGAGCATTCAACTCGGATAGAAACTTTTCCGGCAAATATACATCAAAGTACGAATGTCCACCATGATTATTAATTTCATATAATCGCAGTATAATTCTTGTTCCAAATTGTGTGCGAGCTAACCTTGCTTTTTGAATAGGATAACTAAAGTCAGATTTCAATCCATGTATTTGTACAATAGGAATATTCTCCCGCGATGTCTCATTGAATCTAGTCAAACTGAATGGACGCGATTCCTGCTGCTGCTGCTGCTGCTGCTGCTGTTGTCGCTGCTGATACATGGCGGTTGAGAAAAGCACAACTGTACTCGACCGGCGAAAAACTGGTAATGATGAAAAATATGCTGCCGCCTGCAATCACCCGCCGCCGGTTTCCTTATCCCCACCACCAGATTTCTTCTCCGCTCAAGGACAGACATGTTAAAACATGTCTGTGAGCAGTCAATAACCTTTTGTTTCACATATTGCGCAACACTTGATCTTCAATTTGTAATAGTTTATAAACGCTTAATTTCAACGGTCTGTAATAACGTAGATAATCACTTATTTCATTAATATCGACAGTATCTAGAAAAATCGCCTTTAATTGTTTTGCAAATTCAACATCACCTCCTTTACTTTTAGTTTTTGCGATAGCCTCTTCACACACTTCAAACCAATCAATATAGTTTTGTAATTTTGATTCCAATTCACTATCAGCACTTAACCATTTGCTTGGATCCATAGCAACACTGTTGGCTTACTACACAATACTAAGCAATTTCTGTTTGCATTCAAGTATTTATATGAGTGGTAAAAGAACAGAAAAATTCACCGGATTAGCAACATCGCTTGTTAGATTGCAGATTCTCGCCCTGTGCAAGTACAATTGATATCCACACCATACACAAACCACTTCCTCTCCGTTATAATAGAATCCTTGGCGTGCATACTTGCGTTTATTCTCCTTGGTGTAAAATGGACATGTCTTCATACTTTTCATCCTATCCCCCTCGCACAAATAATCTATTTTCCGATCAATTCCTCTCTCCTCCGCTTTACACAACATTGATGATAAATAGTGTTTAGCACTGAATAATGCGCACCTACCATCGGCAATCTTATTATGAATTTTGCAAGCATCAAAAGTCCAACAACTAGAGAACTTTCTATAATCAGGTCTTTCAAAATTATCTGGTATTGTTTCAACTTTATTGTGAAATTTCTTCAAAAACTCTGCTTTTTCTCCACCCTTTGTGTATATTCTATCATAGTTTCTAAGATAAGCTCTTATTGTATCATCAGAATAATCGATTTCGCCCAATTCCCATTTTATTTTATGATGATAAAATTCCAACCAACACACTTCGCGATATGTCTTCCATGATAGCTCTGATTTTGGAAATGGCGGTTTAAAATGTAGAATAATGTAAGTATTTTTTGGATCAATCATCGCAAATTCCTTTAAAATGAACTGATTATTTTCATCCTTGAAACCGTGAAACTCAACAACAGCGAACGAATCATCACTTCCACGTTTGTTCTTCCTCGAATATCCATCACTCACTTCCCCCTCCTCCTCCTCCTCCTCCTCTTCTTCCACCCGCGCACATTCAACCTCCTTGTCTAGATCACACTGCGCTGCCGCTTCCGAATACAGTTTCCTCGACGGTTTCGAAGAACAAATTTCACCCATGTCTTCTAATCCTGACAATAAATCACCGGTATAGCAAGATGGTAATCGCTCGTAGATATCCTCTTCTTTCCCAACTAGATAATCTTGAAGTAAGGTTGAAGAAGTTGATTGCGATAGAGAGTCACACGATGACGAACTTCCACTCGATAGCATGGCCTTTCACCTACTGACATAAAACCTACCCACTCCAACTTATATAGCCTATCTGCTGCACTCTATCGGAAAAACTACTGCACCTCTCTCACCATAGATGTTAATGGTGTATACTCTACAACATTATCGCTTATTAAAATACAATAAGCAGCAGTTGCAGCCGGCACATCTTTTCCAAATTCAAACTCAAGTCTGACGTCTACTGAACTCTTTAAAGTTGTTGTCTGGTGTGAGCAGTCAATCACCATAATCGGTGTATCTTTAGTGAATGTACTAAAATCAATTTCATTCCCATGTTCAGAATTTACCGGCGAATTAGAATAGCTTCCTGCAAAATCTAAAAACATTCTATACATTAACTGTTTGTTACCGAGAAGGTTATCATAGGGAAAGTAAACAGAATTTAAATACAATTTTACATTATACAACTCGCACAGGTCAAATTTAGCCATTGTAGAATTATATTTCAATTTTCTATCTGTTTGAAAGGCTAAAATTACAAATCTCGGCGCATCTGAATACGAAGCGGTTTTAATTGTCCAACTGTGTACTTTTGTTGCCGGTAAAACAGGATATTCGTGAATTTCCCATTTTCTAAAAGCAAGTTTTAACGGACGATCGCTATCAAGTAGGCGTAAAAACCTAAGGCGTACATGATCTTCAAGTTGTAAGTATGGCACTTTCCACTGTAATTTTGTAATGTCTATCTGAACACTTGAACCAGTTGCCGATTCGATGCAATTAATATCCGACGGCGATCTTAACAGTACGAGTTCTTGTTTCAGATTTAATATAATTTGTTGAAAATCTTCAAAAAAAGCTAAAAGTAATTTTAATGGAATACAAAAACTGAACTTGTTTTCGGTTAGAGTATACCCCTCCCTGTCGAAACCGGCCAAATGGTAAGTATTTTTATCAAACACGCTTTTTAACAGTAAACCTTTAATAGTACTTGTGAGACCTACAAGACGCGACTTTGCTACAGGGTGACCGGCCAACTCATATCTTATTTCATCAAACATAAACCCGATTGCATTACTTACTAGTTTATACTGTGCATCTATAATGTTACTCACACCGTCTACACCTATTGCAGTCTTTTTACACTTAACTTCACCTTCGATAATTAGGAACGATCTGCATGGTAGGCTATAGTTATCTTGCGAATTAATTGGGATTCTTATCTCATCAGAATTTGATAATCTTTGGTTTGCATAGGGACCGTGGGAATGGTACTCTAGACTTTTTATCTCGTTAAAAAAATGTATTTGCCTTTCAACATCTAAGATCTCACTTATTGCCGCTGTTGACGACATTATTCCAATTCACTTGGAATCCTAATTTCTCTAAAATCTTTGCGTTTTTAGATGTTAACACGGCGGAATGTGAAACTCTACTAACACTCTTTTGAACCTTTCTCTTCCCTTTCCTTTTCATCCTTGTTCTCTTTCCATTAAGATCACTATTTTCATATTCGCTATAGCTACAGCGAGCCGAATACGGGTTGAATACAATGAAACCCATTTTACTTCTTCTTCTTCTCTCGAATATGTAATCTAACCGTTAATCTGTCTCCTCTGAAATCGACTAATGAACCGTTCTGGTCCGTCACTTTCACATTAATGCTCTGAAACTTGTGCGTATTTAAACGTACATAAACAATTGGATTTGGTGATTCATTAATTAAATATCCTGGAGGAACTCTTGGAAGAAACTCGTAAATGGTGTGTTTTTCTTTTCCATCACTATAACTCCCACACGCCAAATTACATGAAACTTCGATTGCTGTAATGTTGGATATTGAAACAAGTCTTCTGGAATAATGCCAAATAAGCGGTGCTAAGACTTCTTGATTAAAACCCATTATTTTGCCAATTGAATCATTATGAGTTAAATCAATCGGTTTATCAGAATAGATTTCGATTTTCATAGTATTATTATTCCCGCGTATAATGAGACCGTCACCAGCTACATTCAATTTTTCCTTGATCAATTTTACAATATTATCAATTTCATAAGAACCTGTTTCGAGTTTGACTAATTGATCGCCGTATTTAAAACTAGAATTTTTATCTTTAATCACATTTGGAATAGAATTAAAAGTCCACAAATTAACTAATCCAATTTCATATTCACAATTTCTATCTAATTCTATAACCTGCGGTAAATGTTCGTATAGATCGCTGCTTGTACCGGTCAGCGATATTACAGCCATAGCAGTACTTACCTCTGCTACTAAAAAGTTACAACTGAGCAGACAAGAATAACAAACACAGATGTCCGCAAATATTTGTATTAGGTTTTTGTATTTCATCAGCATTATAGAAAACGTTTACCCTTTTCTGTTTCTTCCAATAATTTACCAATTGTAATGGAGGTTGTAGGTTACCGATTGGATCAAAATAGAATACATTTATACCTTGTTTGTCATAGCACACCCAGTGTGTACCTTTTCCTGAATAATTATCCAAATTCACAATTGCCATCTCATTGAGACGAATTCTTTCTGGTAGTGTATCCTGCATATACACACCGCGCAATGGAATTTTCAATAAGTATGCCCACTTTTGTAGATCATGATCAGACAAAGCTTTATTGAGTTTTAAGTTCTCAATATTAACCGCATTCATGTTTTCCTATTCTTTTTCCGCCTACTTCTAGCTTCGCGTTTAACCGGTTTTGAATGAGTCTTCTTCCTTCTTCTCTTGCTTTTCAGCGACGACAATAGACCGTGTGCGTTATGCGGAACCGTCGAAGTCGAGGAGTTTAATATTCTCCCACCAAAATATTCTGGGTATGGTCGGAGATAATATCCCCTTCCCTTTACATGATTTGTCAATCGCTTAATAGCTTCCCGTCGCATAGAATCACTATTCCTTTTTTTACCCACTCCTTCTCTTTTCTTTCTAGATGTTTTTCTCACTCCTTTCCTTCTTCTACCACTACTACTAGAAACATGTGGAATTTTCATTCCAGATCCAATTACCGACTTGGCTTTCATTGCCAAAGTAACTAAATACGCTAATACCTTCTGCTTGTAGTCTGTCTGAGGATTCTTGAATATCGACCAAGCGCTGTCAGCTAAAATTTTATCTGCTCGCGAACGTGTCAAATTATCAGACGAGCGCGAATAACTTATGTCATGAATTTTGCAAGCTTTATCGAGTGAATTAACTCCCGGATCACCTCTCTTAAGCCTTTTTTCTAGCTTTGTACCAGGCCCGCAGTACTGGTAAGAATCAAATTTACCCCAATTAAAATTATGTGGTAAATGCAATTCTCCAGGTAATGAATCTATTGTTTTATTAAGTAGGGTGGACGCCGCGCTACCCGCTCTATTCACAACACCTTTCGCAATGTTACCTAAGACAGATAATAAGCCGCTTCCTATTATTCCTTTCCTCGTTGTTGCTGTTTTTCTTCTTCCTCTATGCTTGCCAGATCTTGTTTGACTGTTTTGACAAACCATCTTTTCGTCTAGACAATCTCTAGAACACTAAGCTCATGTTGATCGCGCCGCCCACCTACCTAGATAATTCTGCAAACATGTTTTGTTCTATCTATAAGCTTCTTCACATCTTCTTCTGTTTGACTTGCACAATTGTTAAGAATTTGATAAGAATTGTAAAAATTACATACGTGCGAGTAAGGTGAGAGTAAAGTCGAATACCAACTTTCAAGTTGATAATCAAACGATTTTGGTATATTATTATTTAAACCTGATCGAACACAGGCATTAATAAAGAAAAGTGTTTTATTTTTAGTTCTCTCCAAATCTAATAAGTGTTTAGAAAACCAATCTGATTCGGTATTATCTTTGTCGAGTAGTTGATAACTTGTATCTTCCTTTTTGGAAGATGGTGTATCATGATTGAAGCTAGAATTCATAGTTTCCTTTTCAAATAGTACAGCACTTTGATTGAAATTTAAGACGTTTTGCAAATTTGGTGTAAAACATTTTTGATTAACTAATTCGGAATAATTCAGATAAAGAAGAATTAGAATTGAAAGCCAATATGCTATGCACGTAAAGATGCAAACTATCTTAATCACATTTGCTGTTGATCTTACACAAACCAATTGCGGTCTATATTGATTCTCATTATCCTCCTCTGTGAGACTCATTGCTGCACACGTCTGCTTTGTTCAAATGTATACAACAGACTATGATCATAACCGGTTTCAGTACTCGCAAACATGTTCAAACATGCACATGAAAATCAAATGTTTTATTTTTTTGTAACCCGGTTTGGAAATTTTCTCTATAAATAGCCGGGTAAGCACACGATTTTCACCAATTACTTCAGTCAGTGTTTGCAAATACCACCACGCTACCGCCATCATCATCATCATAGTCGTCCGTTCTAGGTAAGTGTTAGTATAACATAGTATAAACACAAAATAATACACAAATTTCAATCAAACCTTTTTTTTATTAAAAAAATATTAAAATTTTGTCAATTTAATATTGGTTGTGATGTATTGCTTTGCTTTGCTGCCCTTTTTCTTTCTATTCCCCACCACTTCTTCCACCTTAAATATATGTCTTACCTCCAGATGATATTGATTCCTATTGAAGGAATCAATATTTTTAGAGGTAATAACATATATATAACGATGTGGGAGGAAAACCGTAATATTGCTGCCTTCCTCCCCCCTCATTGACAGGAGCACCCTATCACCGTAGATTGTTTTCACAAGCTTGGCGTGCTCCACCCGATATTTACACCGCTCAGAGAGCTCTCTGAGCGGTGTTGCTCGCCGTCGTTGATGGTGACGCGGTCGGTTGAATTCATTGATATCGAATTCTTGAGCTTCGCCAGCTGCGTCGCCATCATCAGAGTCGAGTTTTTGCTGCTCCTCTTCATCGGATGAAGTTAGCGATAGATCTATTGGCTGCGTTTCCGCAGCCAACATTGCCTCTTGATAAGTGGTGGAGGTGGAGGGTGTGGGATTGGACGCAGCCAACATTGTCTCTTGATAAGTGGTGGAGGTGGAGGGTGTGGGATTGGAGCAGACTGTCGCCAAACCGCGTTGTTGCCACTCACGTTCCAGAAGCCATCGCTGAAACAGTGATGGCGGCACCGACCATGCTGGGAGGTGTGGAGCCGGTGTGTGAGCGGTCAACGAAGTGTTAGCCTCCGCCTCCATCACCTTAAATCAGAAACACACATTCAGTTAGACATGGTTTTTAGGAATAATTTTCCAAATTTTTGAAAAAATTCTTCCAAATTCAAAATTTGCAAAATTATTAGAAGTCCAAATTTTTTAGCGGTGATGACGGTAACGTTGTTGAGCCGTCTTAAAGTCAACAAGGGTTGAGAGCTACATTGATTGTGACGTTCACATACTACTAGTACTACTATGAGCTGTGCTAAAGTTACACTTTTCATACAATTATTAATGCTGTATCTGTTTATTTTTAAAATTGTAAGACAAACGAATAATTTTCTATCTATCTAACGTATAAAACTTTTCCAGTGTAGCACATACATAGTGATAAAAAAAACATCGTTTTTATCTAATGATAATTTCGATGTTAGTATAACATTCAAAGAAGGAAAAAATTAACTCGAAAGAAGAAGAAGATATCATTACTAATGATGTATGTTTTAAAGTTTAGTGTTGAGATTTTTTAAATAATATTTCACAAGAAAAAATATTGCAAAACATACCTGTGGTTGAATGTTGGCGGCAGTGTTGCTGGGTGTAGTTGAAGAAACCGTGTTCATGTTGCGTGCGTGCAATTTGCAGGATAACTGATAATTTGGCATTCGAACTGTAGCGCTTTATATACCCAAAATTCGTCCTTCTTCAAAGCCGGTACTAAACACCGGCCATCATTATGTGTGTGTGTGACTTTCACAAAGGACAATTGCGGCGGCGGGCCAACACCCGAATCGGGAAACGGGAAGAAATTCTAGTTGTCCTTAAAATCACGTCGGGCTAACGCCTACACCAGAAAGATATTTTCATTGTCTCATCACACTCTGACGTACATCATAAAGAGAATACATCCTTCTGCGGTGTGACGTAAATTAGAAGGGAAATAACTTTGCAAACATACAAAGAAACCGTTTATACTCGCACCGCTGTTATAAATAGCTTAGTTCTTCTATTGACAGTTTCATTGTTGAATTTTGTGCTGTGAAAGACGTCTAAGCTGACGTTATTGTTTCAGAATCAACTTCTACCACAACGTGAGATATCCTTCTCTACATTTGTATTAGCATTTTGAGAGGCTGACTGTCCATCCCACCGTGCTGACAACGTATTTTCTCTACAATCACACACGCAGATATCCTTCTCTACAAACAGCCTGAGAGGACACGGGTCATCCTTCACACCTTCTTCATCCATCGTTCGACAGAATTGAGGAGAATTCAACATCGTCTTGAACGACATTCAGATTAGACGGCTCAAAACACAATTTCGGTGAGATTACATCTGATAATTTGTTTCGGAACTTTTGTTATACAATTATTCAAATGGAATACAAACTTGAATGTTCATCAGCTGCGATTAGGAACGTATAGATTTAGATTCATTAATAACGAAATAGATTTAGAGTTACTATTATCAACGTTAAAAGATAAAATATTTGAAATTTTAATTAATCAATCGAGACATTTTGACGGAAACCTTCGTTGGTTCATCGCTGCTACCGTTAATCTTGTAAAGTTATCTGCGTTAGCTGACGTTAGCGGTGATGGACAAGAATTGAAGGTTGAAACTAACGCAACATTTCACAGTACGTCTCATAATATCGTTAATATAAGTTTAAATAAGGATGAATTACTCAGTCAGTATGAAGCGGGGTCTAATAAGTTACAAAATGCTCTTGACAGATTTTTGTGTTTTGGCTCGGGATGGGTTGTTAATCGTATACAACATTTAGACCTTAATTTTGCGAGATACAATTCCATTTATGCAGGGTATAACAATTCATAATTTACTAGCACACCTAAGGCAATAATAACCAAAAAAAGTTGTAATTAATATCAAGAACCTACATGATAAGAAGTGCTTTCTATGAAGTGTTCTTGCATATCTGCATTACAGACGTAATAATTTGAATGTAGAATATTTAAAACAATACGAAAAAGAGTTAAATATTAATAAACTTTCCGTCAAAAATCATAAAAAATTCGTCGGATTACGACCAAAATTATATTCGTTTGAGTTTCTCAATGAAAATAATGAAATTCAAAATAAAAATGTAGCTAAAGGCGTAACAAGATACATTATTGATTCAAAACTGAGATTTTCAATGTATGAAAAATGCTTATTTGAACGATGTGTTCATTACGAATCATCAAATTTGATACGTTCCTATTTACACCATATATTTCAGGTTCGAGTGGGTAGAATTTGTATTAGTCCGCTGGATGATAAGCGTTTTTTACTTCCATGTCGAATTAAAACTTTAGCGTGGTTTCATAAAGACATACCTAATTTCAATGGAGAGGAGGAGGAGGGAAGCGCGGGTGAAGGTAGAACTTGAGGTCGATATCGTCATCAGGAAGTATTGGATAGGTCAGGTTTTGTTAGACGAGTGAAAGCACAGTTGAGTTACAGTCGTGTTGTGGAAGGTCAGTTTTTGCATTTCGCGTTAGCCGGCTTGTTGCAGCAAAGGTGAAGGACTCGAACGTGTTTTGCGTTATAGCGTGCATAAAAATCCTGCTGCATATATTATTTATTACAGCATAACGGTGGATGCGAGTCAACATTGAACTAAATTTTACACTCTTCCTTATTCCGAGTGCATGGTTATTACAAAATGAATACTGTTCGTCAACGTTTAGCTAAGGAATTACACTCGAGTGCACGTAAAAACTTTAAAAGACGGAGTTATGTTTTAAAGGGAATTTTGGACATGTTGCAGGCAGATTTAATTGAAATGACTCAGTTTACTAAAATAAACTCTAACTACAGATTTATTCTATCGGTTATTAACGCGTTTTCGAAATACGCGTACGCCGTTCCTCTCAAATCGAAATCTGGTCGCGAGGTGAGCATAGCCTTAAAACCAATTTTTGAGAAAAATCGCGGTGTACGTTTGCTGTGCACAGACCAAGGGTCGGAATTCTTCAATTCGCATGTGAAGGCGTTATTAAAGAAATATAACATACACCATTACCATGTCTACTCAGACAAAAAGGCTGCTATTATTGAACGATTTAATCGAACATTAAAGTCAAAAATCTACAGACATTTCACCGAAACCGGGAATTATAGGTGGATAGATATGTTAGACAAGATTGTAAGCCAGTATAATAACACCGTTCATTCGACGATTAAGTTAAAACCTGCTGAAGTTACACTAAAACATGAACAAAAAATTATTGCCGAGTTAAATAGACAGAAATTACGTAACCTGAAAAAGAACAAAATTAGACCTAAATTTCGTCTAGGCGAAGTAGTGCGCATTTCGAAGCATAGAAATATTTTCGATAAATCTTATCACATCAACTGGAGCGTAGAATTGTTTAAAATTGTTTCCGTATACCCGTCAGATCCGCCAACATATCAATTGAAGGATTTTAACAATGAACTTATATTGGGGAGGTTTTATGAACAAGAATTAAAGAGAACTGAGTTGGACGAGAATGATATGAATGTTTATTTAGTTGAGAAGGTACTGAAACGTAGAGGACGAAAGGTGTTAGTACAATGGGTCGGATTCAAACATCCTAGTTGGATTAATAAGACGGATCTTCTTGTTGATTAATAATACGTACGGTATGTATTTTTCAGAGTATGGCGTCAGCAATGTTGGAGTCGCGCCGCAGTTTAACAACTATTTTGAGTGACCTTATAGTAGAATTGAGAAAATATACAAGTGCAAACAACTACACTTTGAATGAATTTATATGGTTTTTGGATGATGTAAAAGGTGTAGAAAAATTTGAACATTGGAGTTTTTGTTACACGTCAAAAGCGTCCAGCACATGTGATTGTTCACTATTAGCAATGAAAATAGAAGCGGTTCGCGAGTACCTTAGCGATGATTATTTTCGTGAACGTCTTGATAGTTGGTCTACTTTCGTTCGGGACTTGCTTATTATGTGTGGTGTAGAGGCTGGACTGTTTTACGACGAATGCTAACTCTTAATATTAGTATAACCGCTTAGGTTAGGAGAGTTAATATAAAACATTTATGAATATTGTATATTTTTTCAGATTATGTCATCATCATCGCTGTCGTTCAAATTTGAACCTCACAATTGTAAATTGACAAGGCTTTTAGAAAAACTTGTAGATGAGTTAAAATGTTGTTGTACCGATTCAAATTTTACTTTGAATGATTATTTATTATTTTTAAGTGGGAAATGTGAGACAATACAACAATTTGGACATTTAAGCTTTTGTTATCTATCAAAAATAGATTTTGATAGGTTGAAACGTGAGGGAAAAAGATTACCAGACGTTGTTGATACATGTCCTTGTACTAGATTGGGTATGATGGAGAGTGAAATACGTAGGTATGTTAGTGAACATGAAACTTTAAACTCTTTTGGAAAGGATATTATTGACGCTATGTTAGAGAGGTGTGGATTAGAAGCCGAGTTAAAACGTGATTAAGTTTAAGTTGCTAGATAAGAACATTTTCTTTCAATTGTTGAATTATTGTTTAAGAAAATAAATAAGTGTAATAATTTTTAAGTTAGTATATATAGCTTTTGGACATGTTGTATTATTGTTGTTTGAGAGAATATAGTGCGACATCTTGTTGGTTGTTTTATTGTGTGAAAAAACCCATGTTTTATCTTTTAGTTGTAGTTATGACATGTGTAGGAACGCACACACACACACACACACACTGTTAACAATGATTGAAAATAAGGTATCAAAGAAAGATGATGTTAAACCTGAAATACCTATTTTAAATTTCGACGAATTGATTATCAGCAGTACAAAGAAGACATCAGGTGAAAACAATAAGCATGGCGATCTTTTTCCGCATAATGTACGCGGCTTGATTATTGGGTCTTCAAATTGTGGAAAAACGAATATTTTGTTGAATCTAATTTTTAATAAAAAAACATTACGCTTTCGCAGCTTACATGTATTTAGTAAATCGTTATATCAACCAAAGTATGTATTCTTGGAAAAGATTTTCTCCACGCTAAAGTTTATAAAGTTTTTTATGTCAGATGATATTTCTAGCATCCCGAACCCGAATGATTTAGAAAGACATTCTTTAGTAATCTTTGACGATTTACAACTGCAAAGAGTTCCACAGATCAAAGATTATTACAGTATGGGACGACATAAAGAAATTGATGTGCTGTTTCTGAACCAATCGTATGCAAGTATTCAGAAGCACATAATTAGAGAGAACAGTAATATAATTTTGGTCTTTAGAGTAGATATATTATCTTTGAAACTCATATATAGGGATTTCGCTGAGAGCGATATGATATTTAATACTTTTAAAAATATGTGTTCCGAGGTTTGGACTAAAGGTGAAGGTCATAACTTTGTAACAATCTGCACGGAATGTAAATTAACCGATGGTAGGTACAGATTGAATTTAGACGTATTTTTAGACCCGAACCAGTTCAAATAGACTAGTATATAACAAACGCGATTTGGCGGTTAGTTGTTGAACAGCATTCTTATTGAGTGTTTGCAATTATGAAAGGTGGTAAGAAAACGGTAGGACAGAGGAGAGGGAAGGAAAAGGTGAGAATAAAACGGCGTGGAAGGGAAATAAAATCGAGAACAAGTGTGAACGCTAGTAGAGATCTTTTAACGAATAAAATTCACGATTTGAGGAAATCCATTGTTGAAAAATTTAATACTTTACGCGGAGTACAGTCTGAAACAGAGACAAATTTGAAAAATAGGTTGGCACCAATTATAAACCCGCTCCAGGAATTGAAGGAATCTTCACTTAAAATTGAAAAACAAATCAAAGCTGAGAAAGATGATTCTAATGAAAAGGATTTCTATATAAAAAAAGGGGAATCGACAGCTGAAGAGGAGGAGGAGGAGGAGGAGGAGGAGGAGGAGGAGGAGGAGGAGGAGGAGGAGGAGGAGGAGGAATTGACAGATAATGAGTCTGTTTATTTCGACGAAGGTGAAGAAAAAGTTGACAAAAAGTCGGATTCATCTACTGTTTTAAGTAAATCATTTTCGCTTAAGAAAAACCCGGTACAAGTTTTGCTTGATTCTTATTTAGACAGTTTTCACACATTAAAGAAAAAAGGTGTATCATATGGAATTCAATATAATTTGGAAAATGGTACATACTTTATGGGAAATAAGGTACCGATTGAGTTTGTAGATAAATACATTATTGTTAGAGGTAAAAAATTTAAAATAACAACTGGTTTGTTAGAATTACTTTTTGAATCACAACCGAATGACGACGAATGTAGCACACTCGACTTTCGAAATTATAGAAAAATTTTAATTGAAACAGGGGCGCATTTGAATAAAGATGGATATGTAAAGAGAACTAGTGGAATTAAATCACGGTTAATTCAAAGAATGTTTCCATCAAGAACTACTTTGGCTGCAAGACAGCGTGTAGGTAAAGGTTTGCATTTTTTGAGAAATACAAGTCAACACAGATCTTATATTTTCTATGATAATCCAAATGAGTTAGTTAGCCGGTTAGTATTACTTTTATCTTCCAGAAAAGCTGGTAACCAATCACATTCGATCGAAATAAATTCAATTTTGGAAGAACTGAGGGAATCCAACATTATAACCTAGACTAGGCGTAGGCGTGAAGCAGGTGCGCCGATAGCACAGTAGGTTGAAGGAGTAGGAACGGGCGACCTACGAATAACGTGGAAAGGAGACACCCGATTACATGATGTGGGTTGCGAGCGAGCCTTGAGAGCTGCGACAGTGAAGCGTTCTGTCGGGTGAGCAGAATGCGAATTAGCGCACAAAGGAGACAGGCCGACAACATGCTGTGGGTTGCGGCGTGGGGGGTTACGGACAAGTGGAAGGAAACTGGCCGATAGGCGCCCAATATAGTGCTAGCATTTGACGTTGGGTGGGGTAGCCTATTCAGGAGACCGAATAACATTCTGACCGGCAAGTCAGTTCTACGGCAGCTGCCGCTTGACACGGAGCAGGTTCTGTGTTCTTTTTTCTTCTCAACATAAATCGCGTTGATACGCCGGTCGGACTCTTTGTTCTGCAAACAAAATATGACTCAAGGCTTCGCTCTTACTATCTTTGTTTTGTTTTTTTAAACTTGATTCTTGTCTCCTGCTGGAGATGGAAACAATTCAAAATGGCTGTTTTAAACAAGGTTATTCATTTTTTTCTCTCCTAACCTTATCCCCCCACCTAAAAAAAAAAAGAAAAATTCATGCAGTACAGGTTTGGGCAAAGCCTAAAAAAGAGAAAAAGTGGAAACAATTCAAAATGGCTGTTTTCATGTAGTACAGGTTTGGGAGATGCCTACAAAAAGAAAATGGCTGTTTTAAACAAGGTTATTTATTTTTTTATCTCATAAACTTATCCCCCCACCTAAAAAAAAAAGTGGAAACAATTCAAAATGGCTGTTTTAAACAAGGTTATTCATTTTTTTCTCTCCTAACCTTATCCCCCCACCTAAAAAAAAAAAGAAAAATTCATGCAGTACAGGTTTGGGCAAAGCCTAAAAAAGAGAAAAAGTGGAAACAATTCAAAATGGCTGTTTTCATGTAGTACAGGTTTGGGAGATGCCTACAAAAAGAAAATGGCTGTTTTAAACAAGGTTATTTATTTTTTTATCTCATAAACTTATCCCCCCACCTAAAAAAAAAGTGGAAACAATTCAAAATGGCTGTTTTCATGTAGTACAGGTTTGGGAGATGCCTACAAAAAGAAAATGGCTGTTTTAAACAAGGTTATTTATTTTTTCTCTCCTAAACTTATCCCCCCACCCAAAAAAAAAGTGGAAACAATTCAAAATGGCTGTTTTCATGTAGTACAGGTTTGGGCAAAACCTACAAAAAAGGAAAAAGACCGTGGGCGCGCGCGCCATTTTCCTTTGGACAGGGGCAGGGGGGCTTGAAGGGGGATAGGTCCAGGGGGCTTGAGGGGGGGTAAACGGGTCCCCCACTCCAACATGTGCAGCCAATGGCGTGCCTCAAAAATTTACAAAATGGCCGACTCCCCCCTAAAGGGGCGCGGTCTTCTCCCATTGGCCAGGGGGGGCGTGGCCTAAGGGGGGTGACCTTGAAATGCAGGCCTGTGATTGGTTAGGCCGTTCCTGCAATACCACACTACTGATGAAGTGTTTCGAATCGTTGTTCAGTGACACCCCCTTCCAACCCCACACTTACCTTGAAAACTCACAGTTCTACGAGCTAGGAAGCTCGAAATTCGGATTTAGTGCCGCAAAATTAATAGAAATACCAATTAACAGAACACTTTTTTCATTATTATTGACAGCCTGATAACCTGACAAATATAATGGAAGAAGAATCAACCCTACCCAATGATCCGTTACTGAGTTATCGAATTTCCAGTAATCACCTACATTTTGGAACTTTGTGGGGTGTTGGGATGAAAAGGCACCGAGGGGATTCTTGGAGACTTTTGGGAAAATGTACCAATACAAATCTATTGCAGCAATGGTCAGATTATTGCCAACTGACCACTTTCTCACCACACTCGCATTAAAATATTCCAAAAAAATGTCATCAAAATCTCAGACTGACCTTGGGGGAAGCAACCTCCCTCCCCACATCCAAAAGTCTGGGTGCGCCCCTGATTGCATTATTAAATAGCCTACACCTGCTCAATAAAAAGAAAATGAATGAATATTATTTTCCTCCATTTCAGTACTTGAATAATCAGAAATATACGAACTAGGCTACTGAAAAAATAAGCATGATTGTAACCATAATTTGATATCTAAATGGAGTAATTTGATTACAGCAAATCACTTTTTAATCTTACAATTTTGGGTTAATTGCGTAGTGAAATTGATGGGAGTCAGAGACTGTATTAGGTCTACATTCATTGGAATTAATAACGAATCAGACTTTATTATCAGTATCATGAATAGTAGGGCTACAAAAATAAAAGGCCTAAAACTGAAATGACCGTCACTCATCATACTGAGCTGGCTCTAGTTCGTATCTCTCTTTTCTACCAAAAATTCGATTTTTGTGGCCCAATCTGCATATCTGCGTTCTGGTTATTCGCCTATGCCAATGTGTTATGTTATTTATTTCAAAATTAAATTATAATTATTGTTTCAAAATTAGAAAGATAATTATAGCTTCAGAAGAGTCACGAGAATACACTTGATCAACATAAGTATTCCACCTTTTGGCTTAACTCGAAAAGCTGAAACTACAAATATTTTCTTTTCAATCTAGCATTAATATAAAAAGTAAAGATAAAAATAGTGAACAGTTTGACAAAATAATCCCAATTTCAAACCTCCCGCCTACTCCTCACCCCACCCTTTTGCTCTACCAACATCCATAACCCTCAAACTCATGCCTGTGTGCTGTGGGTCGTCTGACGATGCTCTCAACAACAGAGTGAAACGGCCGTCACGCCATAATGTGAGTCACTATTTCCACTTAGAAAGTGTTTTTTAAGTTATTTTATAGGCCTTTACTAGTGGGAACAAGATGGATCTTCAACATCATAGTAAACAGATTCGAATATAATGTTGGCTTTGTATCATATTTTATAAATCAAATTATAATTATTTTAAGAGTGCAATCTCCAGTCCTCATTAGAAATGTTTGTTTCAAATGCTCATGATTATCAGTTACTATAATTTAGCAAAATCGGTTATCTTGAAGTTAAATCAGGCTACTGGATGGAACGATGGAACTCGTATACAACAATGCGGGAAATAAAAGACGATATTCTTTACTTTCAATATGTTCCTCTATAACACAATAATAATCTTCTATCAAAAAATAAAAATAAGAAATTAGAGCTGTCATACTTTCGCAAGCGATATTTCAAGTTTCATTAGACAAAAAGTAATTAATTGGAATTGTCTTAAGCTCTCAAGGTCTGTTTAAGCGGTTGAAACATTTGCATCTGTCAATGCAATGTCTCATATTCAATTTCTATTGACTCAAGTCTGTCTCATCAAACGCCAAAGAACGATTTATATAGGCAGGTTGAGTGAGGCTTATTTTTTTGTAGTAAATTATACAACTTTAGATATAGTTCAAGGTCTTTGAACGAAGGGTGTTTCAATAGCATGTCACCGTTATTCTGTTGGATGAGCAATCAATCAGCAATTTTGTGTACTATTTGGAAATAATGGTAATAAAGATCTATGAATCGGAATATTACAAATTCAGTGTTCACAAAGTAAATTATAATGAATACTACAATGAACTTATAATGCAATGCATAAATTATATAGAGATTAGAGGGTAAAGTAAAGCAACTGAAGGAAATTAGTAGGAATTGGATGAAAAACTAAAGTAAGTGAAGAAAAAGAGAGTAGACAAAGAAAGCGAGAAGAATGATTTATTTGGATTCGAATCAAGGATTTTCATATCGACGTAAATACGTGAAACTTATTAGTATTAAATTTAAAAAAGTTGTACGGTATAAAATCTGCGGGAAAATAGAAAGAGCTTCACAACAATTTGTTTGGAATTTTTTTAATGCGGCGTTTCAAACATATTCAGGCTACTTTTGTATTCTGCTGAACCACATCCTACATCCTGCAATAAGTGAGAAACTAGCGTTTAGCTTTTAAAAACTCACTGAGCATTGCAATGCCTTTTTTTATCATCCCAATAGTAAAGCAACTCTTTCACTAGACCTAATCTCGGCGATCTATCATGGAGATAATAAACTCAAGTGGATTTTGAGTCGCATGTGGCATCTTTCTGTGATACTAATTCTTCCAGAAGTAGTGATAAACTCAAAATTCGTTGAATTCTATAAACAATCCAGCTTGTTATCTGCTATTGCGGCCATAATTAAAAATTACAAACCTTTATTTGTTATTTCTAGAAAAACATTTGAGCTAATATTAATCTTATTATTCTTTCCGGAGGTCTAAGACCTGTGCGTGGAAAATAAGTTTGATAATAGTGGTTGATAAGTTGTAACTACAGTTTTAGGTGGGTTTCGAACCACTGAAAAGTGATTATACAGCAGAGAACAGAGTCTTTTTTGCTGACCAATACAATCGATCACCCTTACAAAGAGGTCCCAGGAGTTTGTAGCATATCTGTTTGTAGCTTATCCGTATGCTACGGATCACGGCTATCACTTCCCTATTATTAGTTTATCATTAAGGACTGTTAAAATTGATTGTTTTTGATACTCTTGGAGTTACAAATGTTAGTGGACTGATTAGATAAAATAGGAAAATAAGACAAAATTGTTTACAACAATTGACCAATTTTTTCAAGAGTGAACCTGTTGGAAAGAAACAATGCTGTTGCAATGAAGAGGAATCAAGTATTTTATGAAAAACTGAGAAGATTAGCTAGAAAATTTAAGTTTGATGAAGACAAACATGAGGAAGAAATAAGAGAAGGAGTTCGAGAGAAGGAAGAAAGAGTTGGGGAAATCTAGCTGTGGTTTGTTATTATAGCTTGTTTGAAATTAAAATAAAATGCGGAAAACTTGTAATTATTCTGTTTTATCAAAATCAGCTCATCATGTTTAATTTTTGAAATGTGTGATAAATACTAATTATAATTATTATAACTTAATTTTTAAATAAATTTGAGCAGCGATGACAAAAACATGGAAGCCGGCATTTAGGCTACTTATTTTAGTGATAATCATCATGGATTCTTTGACATGAGCTAGTGTTTTCTCACGGAAATATTTTACGGAGAATAACAGAAAAATAGAAGTGCAGTACTTGTATGATTTCGCTTTACAGTATTTTATATCATGCTTGCAGAATTCCATTTCATAAATCCTGTCCTGAAAACATGACCATGGAATTTAACAACACTGATTAGAAGATGGCCTCTTATCATTTTCCTTCTAAATAGGTAATAGGTAATTTTCCTTTTCCTTCTAAATAGGTAATCTTCCTTTTCCTTTTACACAGGTAATAGGGTATGATTATGAGATGGTAACTGAGAGAAGAGATGTGATTACTGATAACACAGCAAAATCATATATATATATTTATATATGTGTGCGTTCATATATATTGGCTGTACCAAGCACTGCAGTTTTCTGCATAATTCTTAAGTGCCAGTTTTCTAGAGCAATCCTTTCTTATGCATATGCCCATTCTTTTGTTACAAGCCCATTGGCAGATACAACAATAAGGATCATGATTTTTTGAGCATGTACGGCTGATATTTTATTTTATTATCAGCAATTATTATTGTAGCCACAAGATTTTCATCTAGGGGCACGCCTTATTATTATAATGACCATTCTACCTTTTCACTTATGCAAAGGCCACAATTAAATAGGATGACTGCAGCATCTGGGTAAACGAGTTTCAAGTGCAGGCCAGCCATAAAGCACAGCTTACCTATACTAGGTACCACACTCATTTTTGAAAGTAGATTAAATAATTTTTAATACTTTTTTAATTGAAAATAGCCTACTTCTATATTCATACATTGAATTACTACTAGAAATATCTCAAGAATATTCTAGTGATGAAAAATAAATAGTTTAGTGATGGAAAACATATTATAGCAAGAATGAAAAACAAACGCTACATAATTATAACGCTGAATTACCTCCAGCGTTTCTTATTAATTGACTTTTACGTAATATTTTTTGGTATAATTATTTGTATTTTATTTCTTATCTAACTTACCGGTATCATTTCAACACATAAGAAATGTTCGAAAAAACTGTGTTAGTTGTTTGTTTTTCATGACTTCTGTAGGTTTATCATCACTAAGTTATTTGGATAATGAATGAGAATTTAGCTGAACATGTAGGCTTCCTACTTACCTATATGTGACATCAACGATTCCAGATCCTCTTCGTCGCTCATTTTTTTTCAAGTGTTTTATCAAAAAGAAAACTTATTACTCCAACATTTATACTAATTTTCCCCACTGAGTGAGTGCCCTATGGTATAGTAAGTAACCAATTACACGCCGAAATTAAAAAGTTAGTAAATAGCAGCTAAAACTCCTGAAGTTCCACTGTCACACGGAAGACGTCAAGCAAGCGACTGACTTGTGGCTTCAGCCAGTGCAAATTGAATTGTGCTTTTCTCCTTGCTTCTTGCTGACCGTTTGGCGAAAATGACTCAGACCGCACGCGCGTGCTTCTCTCCCCTCTCCGCCCCCCCCCCCCCCCCCAATCATACAGCAACAAGAAACAGACAGAACTTGGCTTTGCTTAAATTCAGCTAGTACTTGGTAAAACTGTACTTAATAAGTACAAAGAGAATAATAAAATTTAATTATTGAGCAGTGAGGTACATCCATAAAATCCTAGATTCACTTATCCTCAGAATTTTTTTAAACTAGTAAAATAATATAATAACATCGAGTTAGCTCAGTGCAAATTGGCTGGCTCAGGAAAGAGAAGCAGTTTTAAAATGTTCGAGCAGAAAAGAATAACAATATTGTCGAACAGTATCAAATTACTTAAAAACTACTTGAAATTTTAGTATTGTTTCTTCTTCCACGAACTTAACGTATTAATTAAACTTATTAGAATAATGACTGCATTGTCACAATTTTTTATTGGGGATGAGGCCCTCATGAGTCTGGAGACTTGTGCGTGAGTAATGGGTTGAATGATGGGAAACATTAAGAGATTTGAACCCAAGGCTGCAGGAAACAAAGCCAGCCAGAGTTTTACCTAATCACAGACAAGCAATCTTAAGTAAACTTTATCAGGTTGAGATTAGCCTGCCATAGTGACGTATTTCTGCATGGTAGACCACCTCCAACAATTCAGATATTTTATCCAAAAATCCCTGGGTGTTGTAATAACTAGGCTACGTGTTGTTGGTTCACAAATTAGAAGGTCAAGGAGAGATATGATTATACAAGAAAGGAATGATAGACAGCCCTTCAACCAATTGTGCTACCAGAGCCGCCTAAAAAGTTCAATTGACATTTTCAATTTGTAATCAGAAAGTGAAATTCTCAAAATTTGTAATCTGGACTTATTGCAATTATTTTTAAAACATTTTTTTTGGTAGGTAACAGCTATTAGAATGTTTTTTATAACATTGGAATAATGCCGAAATGTGCCGATAGTAATGCATAAACAAGGCGGCACCGATTCTTTTAGTATGCAGGAAATAAAAATTATACTGAAAAGAATATTGAAGTTGATTTGGGTAAATCATTGAATTCATGTCATTTAAAACTGGGCGAGAAATGTGCATTGCTTGTTAAATAAAATGAGGTCATTTAAAAACTGCACGATGCAATTTCCGCCTTGCAAACTGAAAATAAAGTTTTAAAGTGTAAAGTTAGTGAGCTTCAGATTGATTGATCAGATTGAGAGGACAGTGAACAATATTCGCGTGCTAATACACTCGTGATATTTGGTGTACTTGAATCCTCAAATGAGAACACTTTAGATAGCGTCATTACACGGTTATTAAAAACAAGGTTGTTCCGTTTTTTGAGAACTGCAGAAATGGTAGGGGTATATCGTATTTCAGTTCAATAGCATAAGTAGCCCATATTATTGACAGCTGATCAAGATATAGATTCAAATCTGTGATAATCAAAAAACTTTATTTTTGTGAAGATGATGATGATGATGTTGAAGATCCATCTTGTTTTAAGTTAATTTTTTAACTGGAAAAGTGTACAAATAGAGCTGAAATTTCCAAGTTAAGGGTAGTTCTGAACAAAGTGACAACATGACTTTTCTATTTTGCTGATTTGAGCGAGTTATGGAACAACCTTGTTTTATTTGGCAAAGCGTCGGATATTGAGGTGCGTGCTGATATGATAGATGTGTCATCGAATAAAGAAGCAGAATAATCGTTCAACTTTAGGAATATAGTGCGGTTTGTACGAAGAACTGATAAGGAGAATATGTCAAAGAAAAGACGTGTAAAACGTACTCTGTCAACACGTCATCTGGGTCTTCCTTCTCATCAGCTAATTTATTTGAATCAATCTTTGCCTAGAGAGCTAGAGGGATTCTTTTTGCAAAGGCGCGTCAAGTGAAAATGGACAAGTAATACTAGCTAGCTAGTTGAGCACGCTAATATTAGTATGTCTATTTCATTAATGTATTTCCTTTCAGAAAGTTTATTGTTTTTTTTTCAAAAGAATTTTTTCTCTTTTTTATTTGTATCTATACAGTGTAATAGAATAGGTTAGGGTCATACTCTATTTAATTCTGTAAGTTGAATGGCTAAACTTCCAATACAAAAAAATGTTATCTAGAATCGAACGTTTGTGACTCCCACCATCGATCAAAGACTTTTCAAAGCTGTTCAATGCTGTTGTCAATATCCGCCATTGCGGAAGTCTTCAGTATAAAGTAATATCAATTAAAAGAATTCGAAATTAATAAATTCTGTTTATGTATATTTGTCAGTTTATTCAATTGTCAGTCATTTCAAACTAACTTGCGAGATACGAGCCGATATGGCCAAGTTGAAAATGAATGCTGCTGTGCAGAAAGGTCTCCATGGTCTAGTGGTTAAGGGCGCTCAACCGGCAATTGAGAGGTCCGTGGTTCGATTCCCGGTGGTGACTGATATTTTTGTACAGTAGCATTCATCGATTCCCATCAGCTGTTCAATGCTGTTGTCAATATCCGCCATTGCGGAAGTCTTCAGTATAAAGTAATAGCAATTAAAGGAATTCGAAATTAATAAATTCTGTTCAAAGACTTTTCTTTTGCTGGTGGCGCCTGAACCAAAATTTTTGTTTTTTATTTCTGGTTAGTTAGATTTCTATCATTTCCTCTATGTTAATTTGTAACCTTTAATTTATTGTATTGTAAAGTTGTGGCAATAAAGCTCCTTTGGGTCGATAGAGCAGGAAATATAAAGATTAGACGCGAGGAAGGCAGCAGGGCATTTCTTATCTCTACTGATGATGACTTGCACAAACTCCAGATTAGCGCATCGTTCAATCTACTACCAGAATGTTGGTGGAGTAAGGACTATACTCCACGAGTTACCTCTTTCACTCCTTAACTCTGTTTGTGATATTGTTATCTTATCTGAAACTACTCGTCATCTGGGTAGCATGCCCTGGGGGCCCCTAGCTGGACAATTTGGGGTCCTTTTTTTATAACTTGCTTAATTTGTAAAATGATGTGGCACCTTAAAGTTGGTTTATAAATTTTAATGCATAACTGAAGACATTAAAGACGGTGAGTTCTGTGATGGGAATTATCGTATTATTTATCGTAGTGATCGCAACCGTGAATTACATAGTAAATAATTCTAATAAGATGAAGAGCTTCATGATGAATGTACGACATTTCACAATTATCGATTTAATCAAGTTACTTTATCTGGCTTTGGTGTGGATTAGAATTATTGTGCAGTGATTTGGTGTCCATGATATCAGGGTTTATATATTAATAGTATCGAATTTATAAAATAAATTCTCCAGATTTTTATTTCATAAAGTTTGGATATTCATGCCAGTACGACTATTCTATGAGAAGTTTAAGATTTAGATTTCAAATCATGTCATTGAAAAATAGACGAGATTACATTTCACTGATTGTTTTGTATAAGCTCTTGAATAATCATTTAGATATTCCAAACATAATTCAATATCTCAGTTTTTTGTTTCATCAAATAGGCCAAGATTGAATATGATTTTGCTTTGGCTAGAATAAACACTGTTTACCATGTGCATTGCTTCATTCAGAATAATAATAATATCGTGTGACCTGGCTGGCTCAGGTCTGGTGTCAGAGTTATCAGGTCGCACCTGAATAAGTTCAGGGCCTCTGACGTGACTTAACGACTGTTTTTAGGCAGCTTCATTCAGAGAACTGCGCGACTCTAAAATCGTATTCCAAGAGATTCTAGACTCATGAGTTTTTTGAATTTTCTATGTTGCGAGCTTGATTTGAGGCTTAAAACAGTAATTTTTTACGAGTATTTATTAAAAAGAAGTTTATAAATTGGGTAAAGTGAAAGCTTAAATTCAATAAATCATTGCTTTTATGAATCGTTTGCCTGAGAACTTGAACCCATTTTTCGTATATTGTTAGTTCATTTAATGTTAGTTAACAAATTTTAATGTATAAAATATAAAAAATACAACTTTTATAATGCCAATTTAACAAGTTATAGTGGTTACAATTATTATTACAATCAGGGCCACCACGAGAAATTTTAGTGGTCGTGGCAGAGTTGTAGCTGGAGGCTCCCTTTCACCTTCACCTTAAACATAAATTTTCAACTAATGACTCGATTTCTCAACTGACAATGATTAACTCTTCCAGCTATGCCTAGTTACCTATTGTACGCAAAAGAATCTGTGCAACTAATTTGAATTGTTTTATCAATTCAAAAATAGAATTCGAGCGTAGGCCAACTGAAAAACATTGCATGAAAAAGCTTTTCTTTTTTTTTTGTAGATTACGTCTTGGAGACTCCAGTTAAGGAGTATAAGACAAGCCAGATGAGGAAGTCAGGGAAAAGGCCACTGAGTGGCACCAGAAAGAGCAATAAACTTCTCTTCAATTTGTGTGTAATCGCTTGAATTCGCATGGAACTATTCAATAATACTGGAATATGTAAAATGTGTAAAAGTACAAAAATTAGTATGACTTTGAATGGAACTTGATTCAACTTGCAAAGAGAGAATAGATTAATAACACATTCAATTTCAAACTTCAACTTATAGTAATTTTGTAATTGCATATAGTTGGTGACAGAATCCCAAAACATATTTCGGAGTCAGAGGGGAAAAATTGTTTTCCAGGTCTTGAAAATGCAACTCTAAGCTTTCTTGTTGTTACCAATCTCTTCCCTCATATTATTTGTTGATTGATTCATGGCGTGTCAAATTTCACGATCATAAAACTCTATGAGGTATCAGTAATAGAAATGAGCATTTGATGCCCGTCTGAAAAAAATATTAAGAGACCTTTTCCCCTTTCAAGCCTACTGTATCAACTTCATTTAAATGGTCTGGGGGACCTTTAAACCCATTTTTGGGGGCTCCGAAAATACTGGGACTCACCAGCATCGTGTGGCCTTTTAAGGCCCAAAGCCGAGGCAATTAGGGGACCCTGGTGTATGAACGTTGAAATATTCTAGATGCAGCCTACTTGAATATCTACCCATGACTATACTGGCAATAAAAACGGGCACGAAAGCCCCGCGGCGCCAGTGGCTTCTAGACGTTTACACCGGAGAAAAAAGGGGCCCTGGAGGCCCCTAGCTGGACAATTTGGGGTCCCTTTTTTTATAGCTTGCTTACATTAATTTTGTAAAATGATGTGGCCCCTTAATGTTGGAGCCCAAGGAAACTGGTCTTGTTCACCCCATCCCCTCTGTAACTTCAAATAAAGTATTTTTTTAGTTAAAGTACAGTATTTTTTTAGTTAGTACATTATTTAAAATAATAAAATTATTGTATTTTTCTAGCAGTAACATTATTTATGCTACTCTTCACGTATGAAAACTTTTTACCTCCAGTAACCGTTTTTATCTATAGAATTTTTATTGATGCCTCCCTACTCGTTTTTGGGGCCCTTTTACATGCTCAAGGGAGGGTTGTAACCCGGAACTCCCCCCTCCGGCGCTACGCAAATGAGCCTGAATAAGAACCTTAATATCAATGCATCACTGAAATATAACAATAATATCATCGACATGAGTTGTGTATAATCTGGAGCTTTTTATGCAAGATTGCCCCTCTCATCCATCTTTCCTACCCCTTCACCAATAAAGTTTTGGCCCTCCTTCCATGGGACTGCCTTTGTAAGTAACGTCCATTCTACATACAGGCTCGAAATAAGTTTGCAGGGGGCCCAGATAAATAAATTACGCTACTGTACACCCTATTAGAGTTAGATGTATGAGATATGATGAGATCAGATATTTGATTACTTCAGTGATCAAACGAATAAAAATATAGTTAAGAATTCAAATAAATCAATAACTCAACTGTTTGATGCAGCATTTATCAGGCCCACCAGCCATCAATGTCTGGAAACTAGGAGCCTATACATTGAGAAAAACAATGTCATATTGTTGCAATTATTGCCATGAAGGTTTCAACTCTCATAATCGCTTTATCAATTAAAATGAACGCAATTTAACACAGTCAAGAAAAAATAGACAAATTCATGATAAAAAATACTGTATTCATTATTTCTAACGTAGTTAAAATATTTCATCACATTCATAACACTATATAACATTATCACATTGATAATTATTATTGATAGAAATCCATTAAATTAGACTAATTCACAGCAAAAAATGCAACAACTGTTGGCTAATTTTACGTAGTAATAAGCTACATTTCGATTACATTGTATATAAAAATATTTGTCTAGTTCAAGCGAAGAGTGAAAAATTTTGAGTAGACCGAAAGCACCATCTAACAACTAGCCATCTAAAGAATAGATAGGCAATATTCCGTTTAATTATTATGATAACATTGTCATTGATTTTCTTTTAATTGACCGAGCATTTTGGCCAAAATTAAAATAAAAAAAACAGAAGAGATTAGCAAATTGAATAAATGCATAATGTTATTTGAAAATTAGTACAATATTCAATTTATAGAAAGATATTGTACAGTTTCTTCTAACACATCTTTAAGCTATTTGAAAGGAAAATTTAATTTATTTCAGTTTATTCTTATTATTTTCAAGTGACATATTCATCATTTTTGTTTAAACCTTAATGGCAAATTTAATATACTGAACGTTTCAAAGATTTATGAACCAACATTAGGCTATCATTAAAAAATCGCGAATTTACTTTGACATTTCAAAAAATAGTATTTGCTTTGTAAACATGTTATGCCTTAAAAACCAATAAATGTTTTTAGAGAATTTTCTCCGTGTTTAGATACTCAACAATAAAACTGTAATTTTCATAAGTTTTCAAATGTAATTAGTAATTATAGATAAGAGTATTTATTACTGTATCAGCAAGATGTGTAGAGATTAAATAAAACAACAAGACAACTTGAGGAGAAAGTGGCTTGAATTTTAGTCTAAACAAATTTTTCAATAGTCAATTGCAAATTTCGGTAGACATTTAAAAAATATTTAGATAAATTTCCTTTCGATTTTTAATTTATCAAAGGATTGAAAATCAACAAGAAAATTTTCATTGAAAAAAAAGAGATACCGTATGTAACAAGATACAGATAGATAAAAATTGACGGTATACATAGTGATCAAGTTTTAGTAATTTTCAAGTTTAAATTTTCCATTCACATATTTTATTACATAATAAATTATTGTTAACTCCACTTTAACAGATGAATAGCTTTGAAGTATGTAAGTCTAATCGGGTTCAACAATCTAGCATTTGGAGCTATTATAGAAAACATTTCATTAGCAGAATTTTGTAACCCAGCTATTACAATATCCATACTAATACAAGACACACTGCTTTTTGTAGTGCTATATGAAAATATCGATGGCATAAAAGTATAAAAAACCTGATTTTCATCAGCTTTAGCTTTATTCAATTAAAATAGAACGGTTATCAGTTAGGATTGATAAGACATACGATTATATATGTAGATGCACAGTTATTGAGTCGGTAAAAGACCTTGTCAGAAGAGATACACATATTTAAATCTCTTTTGGAAAGTACAATTCTGGAACTAGATTATTATAAGATTTTTATAAAAGTATACAGTATGTAAGATTTTTACTAAATAGCCTATACAAAACTAGGTAGGTTTTTAGTATTCAAGATTATAATAAAATCATAACTAGTTTTTTCATTGTACATTATTTACTTGTATAGAAAACTATGTAGGTTTTTACTATCCACGATTTTAATTAAATTGTTACTATTTATTTTAAGATATAATTTTTTCATTGTTTTGTGCGTATTGTCTTTAGATTAGGCTGTTAGATACCAGCTTAATAAATTATAAATTAATATTATTAATTTTTAGAAAAAGGATCGCGTAAAAAAGTCTAGTCGGCCAGCTATTTCTATTGATTCCAATAACAAACTATCAACACATTACTAAAAAACTATAAGCAAGTCAGCTTAAAACTGTAGAATTTGTAATTTCATTATCAATATACACAATACACGTGATTCGATCAATATATTATATTTTACATGAAAGAGAATCTAAGATGAATAAACAAAGTTATTTTTCAACTCTTCAAACAATGGACTTTTATGGGTATTTCAGTAGTACATGAGAGTGAGACTTGAGGGCTTATGGAGCAAAATACGAAAAAACAATGTAAACGTAGCCATAAGCTTCATGCAGAATTCAATATATTATTTTATCTATTATATGTTGCTTAAAAGAATGTCATCAGATGAACAAAGTTATTTTTCAACTCTTTAAACAATTGTATTTCAGTAGCACATTAGTGTCAGACTTGAGATTTTATGGAGCAAAATAGGCGAAATATTCAAGCATAAAGGTTGAGATAATTAGAAAAAATATAGGCAAAAATTTTAAGATTGAATAAAGAATTCGGCTATTAAAATATAATTTTATTCACTCCAAAGGTTAGTCAAATGTTTAAATTCAAATTTGTGAGTTGATTTTTTTGAGATATAAATCTGATATTAATCGATTGATTTATAACCTTATTTGTCCTTCAAGAGAATATGCATGTTTTTTGTACAATCAATTATTGTATTTAATATTTTTGTCTATTGAATCGAAGATACTATTCCAGTTGGACGCTTAAATAGGATCCTGAACATGCTTAAACTAGGATCCTACACAATAACTAGACTTCTGTACTTCAAATACAAAATACTTTTCTCCGTTATTCAAAATATATGTTTATTTTTTATTAAAACGCCAAAGCAGAACTACCTAGATATTTTCAATTTGTTAAAAGATTTTTACCAATTTGGAGCTTGCCACAAAAATGAAGTGCGTTCCAAATTCAACAGCTTTATAATTAATTTCAAGGTACGGGGATCTGTAATACTTCAAAAGCTTCAAAGGTTCTAACATGAAAAGGTTAGAGAAAGAGAATACGATTGTTGTACGGTAGTGAGAAGCTACGAAAATCATGACAAAGTCCGATTATATTGACCCTAATTTTTGTATAATTGATTTTATAACAAGAAGATTCCATAAGAAGAAGATAATTTTACAGATATGTGAGTACAATACATATGTGAGTAGGCTACAATATTAATTCAATAACAATTATCTATGCAGGACAATATGGACATTATTTTAAGTAAATTGGTTTAATAACTTCATTCAGTTCATAAGAATGTAACTGCTAGAGAAAGTTGACATATTATATTCAAATGCCCAAAGGCAAGAAAGAAATACGCTGAACGAAATACAAGAAATAATTGATTAACTTTAAAACAAGTAGATGTACATAGAGATATTACATAGAGTACATAGTACATAGAGTACATAGAGATGATATAGAGATAGAGATATAAGAAAAATATAGTTTTAGCAGCAATCTATGATGAATAGATTCAATATTAATGCCTAAAATAGTCCAGTTCATAGTATATCTAATAAACAACATAGTCACAACAAATTTGGACATATGGAAAAATGAAAATAAAAACGTTTTATTGAAAATACTCCATTTAATAAAAAAATAGATTATATTTATGACTAGCTTTTAGTACATAAATTTTTTAAAATCATTACAACAAATAAAATGTTTAACAATATCAATATTTTTAAACATTAGGCAAAGAGAATAGCCTATATTAATTTTTGATAAAAATAGATGTAATACCTTTATTGTTATAACATATTAGGATGAGATACTACTCTTCATCGAGAGTTGAAACTTTCAACTTCTTCAACACTATCCAGGGGAATATTCAATTTGGAAGACATGTAACAAAACTGTTTTAATTGTTCTAAAATAACCAACAATAAAAAAGAGAACGCACAATTCGAATTTAATCAACAGTATTAGTAGTCTTATGATAGAATAATTAAAAATTGTTAGCATTATGAATAAAATTCTACCATCTGAAATTATTTTCAGAAGATTTTCACAAGCATAAAATTCAGATTCACAATTGTTTATAATGAGGTAGGCCTAAACAGTAGAGATTATTCTAATTACCTTGCTATGGATCACACCAAGAAGAGATAACAGATTACTTAACAGCTCAAGGAGATGTTGAAGAATCAACCGTACATGGTTTTTGTAGCATAAATTAAGAGAGATTGTAATTATAAGAGATACAGATTTTAACAATTTAAAAATCTTTTTTACAGATTTAACAATTAAATATTATGGTATTTTGAGAATTATTGGCATTAAGAGTAGCATCAGTAATATTTATTTTCATATATAGCTGATTTATTGAAAGACTTATGACTTAAAAGTGGTTTAGATGTCGATGATCACAAAAAAATGTTTTCATTGATAACAAAAATAATGCACTGAATTCTGAAAGGAATGAAGAAGTAGATAAATCTTTGAAATATTCATCACAAACAAAGTATTATATGGCACATTAATACATGATGCTCTTATTCTATTCAGGCCAACAATTAAGCATACAAATATGTACAAATAAAAACAAACATAGAATACGTACAATACATAAACAAGTGGAATATGATTTATTCTATTTTTGATACAGTTGTGGTGTTACAACCTTAGGCTATGAATAATATTGTACTCAACATTATTCTAACTTTGATAAATTGAAAGCATACATGGTTCACCTCATAAAAGCTCAAAAATATTATTTTCATAAAAACACCGACTTTTAGCATTAAAAGGAGTTTTAAAAATTAATTAGTTGAATATATTTCGCAATTTGATAATTGTAAATTCAAAATATTATTCAAAGGAGAATGATAATAAATCATTTTCATTGATCAATTGCTTCAAATTGGGATATAAACGATAAATAATATTGGCCAGTTGATGAAAGAAAATTAATTTTGACCACCGTAAGATGACGACATTTGATGGAGCCAGTGCAACGACTTCCCTATCGAGCTCTGTAAGATGACGTCATCCTACGGTGGTTGAATTTAATTTTCATTCGTGCAACCGGCCAATACTATTATCGGTTATATCCCAATTTAATAAGCCTCCTTCACATTTTTAATGCAAATTTTTTTTTTTTTTTTTTTTTTTTAATGCAAATTTATGGAGTGGGCGTAGCCGAGTGGGTTAAGTGCTGGTTTGCTAGCCCAAAGGTCTCGGGTTCGATCCCAGTTCTGACCGAAAGTTTTTACCTCGGGCCACTCCCGTGTTTCGGAGGACACGTTAAGCTGTCGGTCCCGGCTGCCTAAAAACAGTCGTTAAGTCACGTCAGAGGCCCTGAACTTATTCAGGTGCGACCTGATAACTCTGACATCAGACCTGAGCCAGCCAGGTCACACGATATTATTATTATATAATGCAAATTTGATAAAAGTACAATCATTTCTTTATTGAATAAATCAAATGAATTTGAGAATAAATTTAAGAGTGAGGGAATAACAGAGAGACCTAGAACTCTATAAAGTTTTGATTAAATTTTTAATTAATTTACTCCATTATTTTGGAATCTTACCGCATCTTCTGCTGTTTCAACAAATACTTTTGATTAAAAGTTCCAAAAAAATGGGATTTGACATTCAATATGATTAGAATTGATTATTATGATAGAACATTGTTGAATATAATTCTTGAATCTTTTTCCCGTATTAAAAAATACTTTTGATTATTAAAGCCAATACGCTGATATTTGACATTCAAAATGGTTGATTATGATGGAACATAAGCATAGATAGATAGATAAAATGTTTTTATTTGGGCGAAGTTAGGACTCGCAGATCCTCTCTTACACTTAACTCTTAACCCATATTAAAAATTATTAATAAGTTGATTGATTTTACCCACTCAATAATTAAAAATGTATGAATACTTGACATGAATGAATTAAAATCAAACTGACAAGAGAAACTCAGTTGTCTGATATGAAAGGGAAACTCAAGAGACAACCTGAATATTTATATTCAACAACATATTAGAATAGGTTTAGGAAATATCGTATTAGGAATGGGAAAACACAATTACGTAACATAATTCTTGATCAATGATTTCTATCGATTTCCCTAATGAAAATAAATAATCAATTTCTACAGCACTGTGATGGTATTATCATTTAAAAATCGAATTGTCTTTCATAAGATACTACAATACATACTAATCACATTCACTTGGCTAAAACAACACTATTTGTAGATAAAATTATGCTACTTTAAAAAAATGTTCAATGATTATGGTACATTCACATAACAATTGCTAAACAACGTGTGATATACAAATATGATACAATTCAAGGCATAAAATAATAATTATTTACAATAATATTCGTGTCAAATATATAAATGACAATATTAAAATATACTTTAATATAAATCAAGCTAATTTTCAAGAGATCATTTGAAAATGAGCCCCGGTAATTGATTTCGTTTACAACCCTGTTGAATGTGTGCACTAAGTAAATTCAAACTGCTCTTAGAAAAAATATAATATGAGAATTAAATTGACTCATGAATGATTAAAACATAAATTATATTATAATGTTCCCCTATTGAATTCAACATTGATTCAAAAGTTGAAGAAACATATTTTATTTGAATACAGTTGTATTACATCGTAGTAATATTCTAATGTTTTACTCGTAATTTTTTTATAAAATAAAACTTCAGTAGATTCTATACTGATTATTATTTGAAATGAAACTAGCTTTAATATTTATGTTGTGGAATAATTTTGACTGTAGGTTATAAATGAATTATAAATTGAATTGAAATATTTATTTTTCGTTCATTGTTTCTAAATCCAAGTTTATATTATATTTTTGATCATTTCACATATTGAAACTACAATATTTATCACAACAAACACGGAAACGTTCATTTGCTGTGTCTATAGTACACACATACAACAAGAATATACATCTCAATGGACCAATCTAAAGCAGGGTCGCCGATAATTTTGTCAACTAGGCATAGAGACTAAGAAAATTAAAAATATATTTGTTCGTCTATAACTCTGAAACAATTGGATAGACAAACAATTGTATTTTAATTTGAATTTTAGATTCTTAATTCCCCCGCACAACTCTGCTGGATAGTAGTTGTTCAAAATGTATTCAATTTTATAAAAATTGAAGACTTATTACACGGCTGAAGACAATAAATTATTGATAGGCGACGTTGCCAGTTCTCTGACAGTCTTTTTTCTAATAATGTACTTTGTAAGTTGGCACATGACACTTGACAGCAGGATTGCGGCTCAGACTTCGGTTGAGGATTTGGGGCGCGACTTGCGTCGTCTTCGGGCCAATTCGCTCATCACAACGGGGCCCAAATTCGGCGCCCGGGGCGATTGGCTCACTGCTCGGTAGGTTGCTGATATCGCACCCTGTATCACAAAAATAATGTTGAGAAAATTATGGAAATAGAATTAGTTCTTAGTTATCAACAATTTTCTTGTGATCAAAATTGTTATTTATTGTAGTGAAAATGCGACAGTGCTCAGAAACACAATTCTGTACGCATCCCTGGTATCACAAGCGTTCCAAGCGGCTATACTGAGAACTAGTCATTCAGCGATAAGCAGCAGTAGTAGTAGACAGCCAACATGTGTAAGGTAGATTCATAAAACTGCCAAAAAAGATTTTTTTCAGAGGATGAAGCCAACATAGGTTTGAGACTTCTATGTGAGCAATGAGTTGGATGATGATGATTGATGAGATCTACTGCTCTAGGTGGATTCCAACCACCGGGTTGACAAACTACATCTGAACGTAATGAGATCTTTATTGAAAATTCAATTTAAGAAGGAGAAATACGAGAACTGTTTTAAATACAATTTTTTACTCAAACCTTGAACATGATTACCAATGTTTGAAAAGTTTTTAATAAATCAATTAATAATTCATTTAAATTATTATTCTTTTACGAAGGAAGAAAAAAGAAGTAAACTTTGAGACATGTGAAGTTCAAGCATAATGTTTTTAAAAATTAACGTTTTGTTGTAAATTTAACGACTTGCAGTCAGTTTTATATTGTGAATATATAATAAACGTACTTACATCTGGCCGAACGTTTTCGAGTTATTAGATCTCATCTTCAAGGCCTTGAAGATGAGATTAAATACCTCGAAAACGTTCGGCCGGATCAGTGTGAGTACATTTATTATATATTAACAATATAAAACTGACTGCAAGTCGTTAAATTTACAACAAAAAGTCAATACAAACAAAGTCGTTACAACAAAGTCAACGCAGATCGTTATGGAACAAGAAGTGCAAGTTTTTAAAAATGTTGGAAGACTATTTAAATTTCGTTAAAAATCAATTCAACACCGAGAAATTGAAGGATTTATTATTTTGTTACCAAACTAAGACCTGAAAAGAAAGTGTTGTACTTACTTTGATTACACTAGCTTCTTGAAGATGTAATCTATGAGTTGATAACGTATGCCTATGAACGAGCCAAGGGTGTTGCAGTACTTGGGCTGCGGTCGGTCTCCTATGCGGATCTATGTGAAGCATTTTCCTCACCAGCTCCTGATGAAACAATAACCGTAACATTGCTTAATCCTGTCCATGCTTAATTGTTGCATTTGAAATTCAAGATAAAAATAACAGGGTCCGGGAGAAAACTGCTGGTTTGCAGAGCTTCATTTCAAATCAAATTTAAGCCTCACCTAAACTAATTAATGAAGTAATTATGGTAACTAGTGTAAAAGATAGTGTTGATCTGACTTGTCTTATACTCCATAACTGGAGTCTCTAAGACGTAATCTAAAAAATAATAATAATGAAATGACTGTTACTCGGGTTCTAGTGGCCACACAGATCTCGAATAGATGATTAATCGACTTATTAAAATATGCACGTTAGAAGCATTAAACATCTAAATCAAGGTTTTATTCAATCTACACCATTGTGAAAGTTTTGTTAGAGCGCAGAATGTTTTACAATCTTGAAGATAATTCTTTTTTCAATCAATAATGAATGAATTATCGAGAGACAAATAGTCAAATAATTACTGTCCAACGCCAACACATTCTGCTCCATCTTTCAAGCAAGGGTGAAAGAATTGTGAGTGGTATTTTATTTTGTTTGATTTCAGACTGTTTTTATGACATATACTTCAGAATCGATTTTTTCATTTTCAATATTATTACTATCAATGCTGTTAACTTGAACATATTTATTTAATATCTTATAAATAAAAAACAACTCCAATATATAGTCTAACACTGAGGTAATAACAATTGCTTCTATCATTCTTGCTCGCTCCTTGCATTGTTCTTATTTTGTTTCGTATACATTTTTTCTTCATCAATTCGATACATTACATACCTTACCATATTTTTTGAAAGTGACAAATATTGTATTTATGAGTAAGTTATCAGTTTTTCTTACCCTCTTCATGTGTACTTTATCTTGTTAAATAAGCTAATAAATACTAGTTAATTTAGTATAACTCTACAATCTACGAGAACTCGCTCCTTTATCACAGGCATGTGCCCATGTGAGCCTCCTACACATTATATTGTGTTATATTTTGCATTTTTGTATTTTTTATGGAGAATAAAAAATATTTAAATTTAAATTTTTATCTTTTTCAAAGACGGGTTTTTACAGTAACGATTTGATATTGACAATCTTGTAAATATTTTTATTGTATGAAATATTTTATTTTTATTGTTTGATTTATAAAACGAGCAGATGCGCTCTAAGCTTTAAATCTAGACATTTAAAATATCGCTAGCTCTCGCCGTGTGGATGAATCTCGATAATCGCAACTTACCTTAGCTTCTAACGACACAGACACCCAGTTGCCAGACTCCAGGTCGAGATTGCTTTCTCCTATCCGCCTAAGGATCTCCCTGGGCGATTCGGTGGGGCCGTTGGCGAACGGCGTGCGGCCCGCCAGCAGCGTGTAAAGCAGCACGCCCAGCGACCAGATGTCGCATGCGGCATCGTAGCCTTGTCGCTTGAGCACTTCCGGGGCGACAAAGTTGGCCGTGTAGCAGGGCGTCATCAGCAGACCGTTCTCGGCGCGGAGTTGCTTGGCAAAGCCGAAGTCGCACAACCTCAATGCTTCCGGTGTTGCTTCTTCATTTGCATACAGCAGGTTCGAGGGCTTCAAATCTCTGTGCACAACCTAAACAAACGAGTATTTTTTATATATATTTTTTGAGGATGAAGCCCACATAGGTCTGAGACCTGTGCGTGGGTAATGAGTTGGATGTTGTTGATTGATGAGTTGAACAGTTTTAAGCGGGTTCTGAACCACCGGGAAGTGATTTTACAGAAGAGAGCAGTGTCTTTTTTGCTGGCCAATCTAATCGGTCACCCTTACATAGAGAGCCCAGGAGAATGCAGCTTATCTTCAAAAACTTCACATCATAACAATTTCAGAATAATTATCTATTATATTATCAATTATCTATATCGGATTGAATAGATACCAGCTACGACTCAACTCAAGGAATCGTATTAATATTCATCAATATTATATTCGAAAAAGAAAAACCTATTTCTGACCACATTACTCAAATTATAATTTATATTACAAGCTATCAACATTGTCATAAAAATAAATGCAACTAATGGAATGAAACACTAGAGTGTTAATAGAAGACAAAAAGTCTAATAAATGCAAACAGAACTATGCAATAGAAAATATCTCTCTTTTCTGTGTTTATGCTATATGCTTAATCAGTAGAAGTATAGACACGTCGTACGCAATGGAGAATTTTTAAATTTGAAAACTGAAAATCATTAATTCTCATTCCAATAAATAAATCTTTTTTGTGTTAGGATTTTCAATAAAGCATTGGTCATAGCCATCAATGCTTATAAATGTAGATATCAGTATCTATACCTACATACAATATGGTATTCTTACTATGGTCGCTTATCCGTGTATGCTTATTGCCAATACTTCATTTGCATTAATCTACATTGTCTATAAATACTTATTTAAACGTTTCTACCAAAGACTTCGAAGTTAATAAATACAATAATAATTACCGTGAAACATATATATGCCTCTCTTAAATAAGTTTAAAGCTAACATGAGCATGAAGCTTGTGTGCAAGCTGTGAGTCAAAAAATATTTCTATCAATTCTGTGTATTTATCATACAACTACCTAAAAGTTGTGTGAAGCTAATTGGTCAAATACCCCAGTTCGATTCTCGTCGCTGGCTAAGTTTTGTTTTGCATAAAATCATTAATCAAATTTTCTATTTTTCTCCAACTATTTGGTAGGTACTGCGCTGTCAGTGGCGGATTAATGAATTTTTATGGGGAGGGGCGATACTCGAAAAATACTGTCGGTCGGGTGGGGGGGGGGGGGGGTGTATGGAATAACAATTTTGGAAATTTATTAGCCTTTAACCGCATTTTACACCATTCTAGCACTTAAAATGGAGAAGAAATATATTTTTTTCTGTTTAAGAACAATCAAATTTCCCCTAACTAGAGTACGGTAGTTTATTTCTGTATATTCATCTGAAATGAATAGAAATTGTTGTATACGTCTTGAACAAAAATTGCTTTGCTAGCTTAACTTTTTATCATAATTTACAAAGAAATGAACAGAGTCTAAGCAAATTTATTCATGATCGTGATGATTTTTAGACCTATATATTATATTTAAATTACTCTCAACATTCTTTCATGCTTCATAATACCAGTACTACAATAAATACGTACTAGGTCAAATACAAACAGAGATGTATATGCCCCTACCCATTCTATAAGAGATTAATCTTATTCAAAAGTATTTCACTTGATATAAGATTTCCTTCATTCTCTGTCATTTGTTAATTCTTCATTGAATTATACTTATATAGATAACAACAGTTAAATATAAAGTACAGGTAATATAGAAAATAAGACAAGTGGGATGACATGTTATATTCCGTCTGTCATAGATGTGGCCAGACAATTAAAATTTTACCGTGTGCGTGTCGCATGTGTTACCCTTTTTATTTTTTTAAATGTGCAAGCCCTCGGAGGGGGCGGTCGCCCCCTTCGCCCCCCCCTTTAATCCGCCCTTGTGCGCTGTCAATATCCGTAATGACGTAAGCCTTCAGTTGAATTATTAGAATTGGATTGGAAAATTATTCACGTAAAATTGAGTTGTAATTATTGTTTTCGATTCATATTTTTGGACAAAGTTATCATCTGCCAAAAATAGTCAAATAGCAAAAAAAATTTGTTCTGTAGTTTGCATTTAAAATAAGTTTTATTTAAATTGAAATTACAATTCAATCGAAATTAAGAATTCCTATTTTGTAATTTTTAACTGGTCTAATAAAAGTAAAAATGATGAAGTTTCCTTTAGTGCCCGGGAATAATGTATGAGAGAAATCAGGTATATCAAAGAAAACACACGCTAACTTTCAACAAAGATAACAACACGATTTACTGTATTTTTGAGACACTTAAACACAATTGAAATTATATTTTGATTTATTTAAAGATAGATGTTTATTTAAATCGAAATTAAGAAATACTATTTTGTAATTGTGAACTGTTCCAATAAAAACAAAAACGATGAAGTTTCCTTAGTACCAGAGATTAATGTATGAGAGAAATCAGATATATAAAAGAAAACACAGGCTAACTTTCAACATAGATAATAACACGATTTAATGCATTTTCGAGACGCCTAGGCACAATTAAAATTATATTTGGACTCATTTAAATGTTATTATCAAGTACTTACCCCGTGCTGATGTAGGTAACAAACAGTAGATACTACAGTATGCATAATTGCACTTGCTTCCCTTTCAGAAAATAACTTATGACTAAGAATCCTATCCAACAATTCGCCACCTCGCATAAGTTCCATAACTAGGTAAACATGGCGGTCATCTTCATATACCTAGAAAAATTAAAGGAAAAACGTTATCTCTGTGAATATTTCTGAAGCGGATTTCAAAGTGCAATTCAGTATTTAAAGAACCAAGGGTAATTATTAGAATCAACTATTATCATTCGTTAGCCTGTTTTCCTTTTTCTGTATACGAGAGTTGGCAAAGGAATTATAGAGAAATAGAACATGGAGTTTTACATGCCGTCTAGTTATCTTCGCAGGCATACTCTATCTAACGTTCTTGATATGCTCTTGTATCGTCGTTATGTGCAGACCTCCAATGGAATTCATGATCAAGATATGGAGACAGTATGCGAAAACTCTCCATTATTTCAATCACCATTATATCAATGCCTATACAAACAGTAAAATAAGTAGTCAGTTACTGAGAAGGTTTCAGTGGATAGAAACGATGAATGAATACTAAAGAGTTACTGAAAAATATGAATGAAAATACAATGTGGATATGAACATTGGAACCATATTTTTACTAGAAAGAAGAAAGACTCTAGAAAATATAGAGAAAAAAGATGTAGCTTTTATTGTGCAGGCTATGAACGTTTAATGTGTTTCCCTTAGTTTCTGTACGGCTCACATCAAGAGTTAGCCAGATTATCCCACACGTTTGGAAGCATTTCTTGTGTTAGGCTAATTGTAGCAGTGATACGGTTCCGCACATTAACCATAACTATCACCGTTAAAGTATTAGTAAACAAAACTTTCAACCTCCTTTTTTCATTTACTTACACACATAATTTCCAAAATACAAAGAGGTTAGGTGACTCCATTAGCGATCGTGTTGAGGCATCAACACACTAAAGAAAGAAAAGTTAAGGGCCTACTTAAAAATCTCAAAAATTCTCAATCTGTTTTGAGTGTGAAGGCTTATAAGTTTTTCGATTCGTATAATGTAGACTTAAAACAAAGAGGTCTAATATGTAGTAAACGAAGAGCTGATAAGCAATGTGTATTTCCTGGAATATGAACAATTCAAATTAAATCCATTTTTTTAAAATAAACCTTCAATGTTTGAACGACAAATCAATACTAATAATTAAGCAATGAAGATACTCACGTCTCTAAGCGTAACTATATTACTGTGATGGCCATAACGTAGAAGTATATCGACTTCTTCCTGACAATCTCTTTTTGATTTATCTATCACCTGAAAACGAGAAGAAAAATTCAAATATTGAAGATTGGTTACTAGATCGTGTATTGACTATTATATTGGAAATAATGTTCCAATGATTTTTTATTGCTCACGATGCCCACATGAGTCTGAAGACTTGTGCCTGGGTAATGAGGTGAGTGGGTGAATGACGAGAAACATCCATGGCTGAATGAGATTCGAACCCAAGGCTGCAGGAAAGGAAGAACCTTATCTTATTTCAGACAAGCGCTCCAACCAACTGCGCTAACAGAGCCGCAGGTATATTGGATTTCCAAAAAAATAAAAATAAAAAAAAGTTCTTAAAATTGTTGATACGTACCATAACAACAGAAGAGTTATGTAAGGATGAAATATTTATTTTTGAGGATTAATAAAGTAGCAGGCTGATTCTTTATGGAATAAAAAAATGAATATTGTGGAAATGTTCCATCAAAGCAACTTAGTTGAAGAAGTTTGAATTGGAAAAAGAACTGACAGTAGAGGATAAAATAACTAACATAAAATTAAATCAACTTCAAAAACCATTAAGAAGGACGGTAAGAACAGAGATAGATATATTGTTTGGAATGAGAAAATTTTTGAAATTAATTAGAGTTCATACTTTCTGAATAATTTTTAATAATTTCTAAATTTATTGCCGGTTTCAATTATTGCCAAATTTTATTTCTATAGGTGGAAGCATACTTATTAGAGTCTGACAAATTTATATGACAGAACTGCTGAGTTTTGGCCGAAGCCCGACTTGACATTAGGACATTTGTATACCTTTTGTATGTTCACTAACATCGGACTTCATACTCATACGGTCTTCATCGGTCACTAACATCGCACCCCATAGGTAGAAGTATTTAATGTTTAATAATTAATTTGACTCAAATAAAATTTTTTTTTAATTTTTTTTAGAAAGTTGAGACATTTAATGTCCGAATGAACTTTAAATTAGATTTTTTGTAATTATTTTAGACAGTTGATCTTACCTTGACTGCATATTCCATTTTTGTAGATCTATGTAAACATAATCGACACACTGAATAACTACCACGTCCTATTTCTTCTCTTAGTTCGTATTCGTCGGTTACCGCGTTTCCTTTTACATAAGTCAACTGCAACAAAGAAGAATACCATACATTATGTTGATTATTTGAGGAAAACGCTGAGTACAGTAATAAAATAACGGTGAATACACTTTTTTCTAAGAATCAAACATTGTTGAAAATTACTGTAGTTCGAAAGACTTTTAGGTGTTCGACGACATTGGTGAGTTTTGAAAAAATCAACTACGAAAAAATCGCTCAGAAGTAGTTAATTATAGTTGGACTAATGGGGAAATTATCAAATTTTTCGAATGTAATAATTACGTGGTTGAATCAGCTTGAGTAATACGCTATTCAAATCTACAAATATTGTAAATAGATACTTTCAAATCTCCTAACAACATGAAATGAGCATGTCACGGAATAACATAAAATTAAAAAACAAATTTTTGTATCAAAATCCTGTTTATGAATTAATTCTTTTGAAAACTGACACTTGGTTTCTATTTTGTCGACCAACAAAATGAATCATTGCTTATCAAGAATCTTCGACTCCAAATTACAATGCCGTTTTTAACGTAGTATGAAATCATAATTAACATTAACATTTTTATTAAGATGTGAAATTTGTAAATTTCTTCAATCTATGAATTCATCGTGTGATTCCATTGATCCAAAATGTTGGTGGTCATAATAAATCCTGCAAAGTTTGAGGTCGCAAAAATTTATTATTATTATTCCATCACAGAATTCTTGCGCTCTTTTTTTTTACACAGGCTTATCGAATACTGAGATCTTATTTATATTTCGATAAGTCGACATTTTGGTGTTTGCTGTGTAAAAACATATACTCCATAACTTATTTACAGGATTATTGTTTTTCCATATTCACTACTTGCAGGTCTTTCTTTACCTAATTTTATCTCTTCTCCCATATCTTAAATCTTCATTTATTTTCTCATAATTAGATGACTTAGATGACGGGTGTGATTGAAGATGAGGTGGAAGGACAGGATGGATGCTGATTTGATGGAGAGGGGTTGGAGGAGGAGGAGGAGGAAGAGGAAGAGGAAGAGGAGGAGGAGGAAGAGGAGGAAGAGGAGGAGGAGGAGGAGGTGGAGGAGGACAGGGTGCAGTGGAGGAGACTACGAGACAAAAATGCCGATTCCATATAAAAATAGGAAAAGGCGAAGTCAAAAAAGAAGAAAACTTAATGCCTTGTTAAAGTACTGTCGTAATTTATATTATATTCCTCATGTACTCTCGCATAACATAGATAAACGGATTTCTTGTGCATTCATAATTAATATATCAATGAATATTCATAATTTCAATCAAATATAAATGAATATTGAATCATTATACAATATTCACATCATAGAGAAAATGCATCTCGTTTACATTTTAATGATTATATAGAGTATAATATTACACACCATATTATATTTTCTGTACTATTACAGATGAGAAATGTCATGGAAGTAATGTGGAGAGCACACACAGAAATTAAGTTATTAGATGATAAAATAATAATAATAATATCGTGTGACTTGGCTGGCTCAGGTCTGGTGTCAGAGTTATCAGGTCGCACCTGAATAAGTTCAGGACCTCTGACGTGACTTAACGACTGTTTTTTAGGCAGCCGGGACCGACAGCTTAACGTGTCCTCCGAAACATTAGATGATGATAACTTGTATTATTGATCTTTATTTTTAAAAAAATTGATGATCACAAAATAATATAAATGATGACAAATTGGAAAAGCGGTAAATAGATAAAAAACGAATTTTCCATGTTTGCTCAGCTTACTGTAAGATAGAAAAAGAAGAAAAACACATGACAGAGTAAAGAGTAGGAAGCTATCAGACGAATGTTGGTGCTAGCTTATGATTTTACCTTAGTGACCGGCTCGGTGCGCGAAGGCAGCTCCTGAATGTTTTCCTGATCGAGAAGGCAGGGAGCTATAAAGCTGAATCCCCTGAATAATTCATGGGCGTTCGCGCTAGGAGGAATACCAGGCGAATCTGGAAACAAGTTCACTCAGCTGAAATGTTGCCTCTTATGCATCACATACACTTCATTAGAAATTGATCACTGTTTAATGGACAAGTTACAAGTACTTAATGGACAAGTTACAAGTACTTAATGGACAAGTTACAAGTACTTAATGGACAAGTTACAAGTACTTAATGGACAAGTTACAAGTACTTAATGGACAAGTTACAAGTACGTCTAATGATTCAAACAACTCAAATCATCAGACGGTACAATTTAAATGCATTATTTATCACCAGGGAAAATGGAGGCTAAACGCTAAGCTGAGTTGCCTCGTCCAGGATTACGTTCTACTTTCTATGTAGATTTAATTGGATCATATAATTCCTCGATTGAGGAGTTTTACAATAAACATTTGAAAGACTTAAAGAAAGTCTTAAAGACTTAAAGAAGTCATAAAGAAAGACTTCTAAATTCAAATTTAATCATTCATTCTTCACCTTTTAAATTTATATTTGTAAAGAAACTTACAAACATTAGTGCACTCTCTGTGCACGGTTGAAGGGTTAAACAACAAACACATCCATGAAAAAGATCATATAATGAATGAAAACTGAATGTTTGAATTCATTATAATTTCATTTAAATGTGTCTGAATTTGAATTTAATCTACAACTGAATTTGAGCCCTGAATCTGAATCTTATGGCTCTGATAACCTGCTTAACTGATAATCTTGTTCAACTGTTCAAAGTAGACATAATTAGCATTGAGATGAAATAAGATGGAGAGAGCTCAGCCATGAGAATTGACTGAAACCTAAGTTCTATTTGAATAAATTTATCCAGAATTAACATTTTGTTTCCATTTATCACACGAAGTACAGAAAAAATATTACGGGAAGGCTTTTATCACAGGTCATGCATATTTTGTTCTCTGCTCTTCTATGCAAGTTCATGACTGATTCATCTAGATGCAAAATAATACATTTAGTTTATCGATTTATTTATTCATTACAAAAACACAATCAACCAAAGATACAACTGGCTATTTCCCGCAACTCCTTTCATCACAAATGAAGTTGAAAAAAATGTTGAACCACTATTCAAATATTATGTTTATATAACTATAATATAAATGATAGTATAATTACAATAGTTTATAAACTAATTTATTCTCTAGCACGGGTGATTTTTTCATAAATGGCCAAAATAAGCATAACCTAACCTAGTGAGTGGTATTTTAGTTATGACAATTACGACGGTTGTATAAAAAACACTATTTTATTATTATATTTTCAAGAAAATTTCCAAAGTGGAATTACATTATAGAAAAGTTATGCAACATCTTTGCTAATATTTATGTTTTTTTTTAAATAGCAAATCCTATTGAGGATAAAAAGAATGGAAGTAAGCAGTAATTTACCTTTGGGCGATTTAGATGTGAATTCGCTATCGAAGTAGAATGCATCTTCAGCACGACTTACAGCAGGCTTGAATGGTGGTTGAATTTCTTTTTTCAATAATTTTTCCCAATCTATTGTGGCAAAAAATGGATGAGTTTTTATTTCGTTGACTCCTTCTTTACCTGAAAACCATGGAAACATACAGATTAGCAAATTCAAGCCTTCTACAATAACTAATTAATTTCTCATACTAGTTATGACAATGGTGAGGTGACAATGGTGGATAACTAATTTCTCATACTAGTAAAAGTTAATGAATGACAATAAGATCTGAGAATCACGAATGTTTTATTAAAACTTGAACCAAAACAATTAGAAACAGTGATAGTTAAAAAAGGAAGAAGCTATGATTGCTTTCATCTGTTTCTAAGCCAACCACCAATAATTAAAATTTTCTTCGTAGTGGCGAAGGTGATATTGTGGAAGATATCCATAATGAATAATAAGACGAAGTTGTCACAGCCACATTTATTGACAACAGTGATATACTAGTTTCGGTTGTTACACCATTATCAATCTCAAACAAATTTATGAGTTTGTTAATAATTCAAATTTAAAATAAATAAAAAGGAAACAAATAAAGAAAAAACAAAAAACTTTTTAATGGGGTGTCATTATTTAAGGTTTATTCATTTGTCAATTCACACCGGAGTTAAGTTAAACAAACTATTAACCATCAAAGTTAAAAATGTTAAGTAAAGTTTTATAGATCGTAAAATTGCGTATGAAAATAAAAAATATCACTCTGGCTGAACAAATTTATGAGTTTGTTTGCGATTGATAATGGTATAACAACCGAAATTAGTATCTCACGGTTTTCGATAAATGTGGTTGTGACATCTTCAAGTCTTGTTATTCATTAATTATTAAAATCATTGGAAAATAAAGTTTAGAAATGGAACTACGATAAAAGATTTTAAGTTGTATTAGATTTTATATCAAGTTGAATCTTGATACATTATTGAAGGATTGTTGTTTCAAGATTTAACTAACTATACTCTCAATCATAGTCATCATCCCAAATATTTTTTTCACAGATTACCTATTTGAGTTTACCTAAATTATTTCCTAAATTACCTCAATTATTTTTATGTTTATAAAATCATAATATTGTAGTAAGTTGGAAGATAAATATAGTGCAACAACTCTTCAAAACGTAGGTTAAATCAAACTAAGAATGTATCAGAAAATAAATAGATTATAAGATAAGAGTATATAAACAAAATAAATGATTTCTTACCCGCACCAAGCCTATTAGCCGGATTTCGTTTGAAGAGTACTCTTAAAAGACTCTGCGCTTCTTGAGACAGAAACTGAGGCATACCTAACTTCGCTTTCATAATTTGGGTCATTGTTTCTTTCCTATTGGCTCCTTGAAACGGTAAGGATCCAGTTAACATTTCATACTGCAATCAAACAATCAAATTAAACATCAACTAATTCATTTTACATCAGTAAAAAGTACTACACCAATGGAATAAAACCAAGGTCTATCCTTGATCTATTACATTAAATCTCGAGCTTCTTTCAATATATATAGTCGAGCTAAGTACAGTAAACTGTATTATGTGGTTGCAGACAATGGATACAAATCTTTCCTTAATCTTAGGCCGTAATTATGAACCTGATTTGATGCTTCCTCTACTGAAGGAAGACTTAAAAATCATTCAAATCATATGATTGTTTTCAAGTGTTCCCTCGAGTTAAGGTAGCCTTACAATAGGTTCATAAATTTGGACCCAAACATTTTAGAATTAGAGGAGTAGGTTTGGAGAAAGACTGGAAGTGGAATAATTTTGCCAGATAAAACGATTTTTTAGGTTCCGGTTCTAAATTTAACAGAAAACTACAAATTTTTATTAAATATTTAAAAAAATGAAAACTGTATTCTCATTTCATTCAAACATTACAAATAGAATGTAAAAGTGACGAGTGCATGTATTTCACAGTAGCCCAGGCAATGAATGTTTTGTGTCGAAACAAATTAGGGGAAAGCTGAATTTTTGCCGGATGTTAGTATACATAGTACTTACTCAAAAAAACCAAAGTCCCGACCCCCACCCCGCTTGCTTCCCCCACCAACCCCCTATCAACATTGCAAGAGCAGTACTTCAGTTACAGGCTTATAACTCGGAAACTAATTAAGGTATTGTTGTGATTCTCATCTCATTTAATACTCAAAACTATTCTCTAAAAAATATGTCATATACATTTTCTATGTAGATAGCTTAGTTTTTCAGTAAAAATATAGTTTATAGAAAAAAATGTCACCACGAACCACAAAAATCAACTTCAACTGATCATATCTTTTTTAATATCGCGTTATTGGTTGTACCGTTCCTTACAAAACTTATAGATAATTTAATAAGCTTTAAAATGATGTGTCTATTGATTACTATAGTTCAAGGTATGGCGTCATAGTGAGTGATGAAATAGTAGCGGACACCGCGTCGCCGAACCCTACAGCACTGTGTATTGCATGGCGGTTGGCTATCCAGCCCAATCCAATAAATAATTATTGTCAGACAAGCAAGACTATAAATGCCAATCAATAGTACACGTTTAAAAGTACATTTTCCGAAAAGTCCCCAAAAATCCCCCCTCAACTTTTCCCCAAGCCCCCTCAATGTTGAAAATGTTTCTAATTATTGGAAATTCGATATCTCTGTAACTAACTATCGAACAGAGTTGATTCTTCTTCCATAATATCAGTCATATAATGTTCTGCAATAAATGTGCTGTTCACTTTGCCGGTAAACCTGATAGTTTCTTTTATAAGAATTGAAATATCTTCAAAAGAGAATTCTATCAACTAGATTTTTCATTATTTAGGGGGACATTTTTGTAGGTCAATTTACAGAAAATAGCGTTAAATAGAAGTTATAGAACCGAACTTATTTTTATGAATCCAAAGATGTGTATAACAGCATACTGACGATTAGAGATGATGATTTGTTTGATGAGAGATGTAGCAAGGAGGGGGGGTACCCCTTCGCTATCATCTGTCGCACTCCACCTTTATGTTCTCAGCTCTTCGAGGCTATTTCAATTCATATGTAAAATGTCACATTTGACCGATAATTTGGAATTCTACTTGAAAGGGCAGTATAGGCTTCCCTTATACTACATTATTTTGTAAAATGATGATTTATCATTATAAATAGTTATAACTTGTAAACTACTGAAGAATAAATCGCAAAATTTGTCTCAAACTGTAGGTATCATCTTTTTCTTTCATACCCTCAGTAAGAGAACTGCTGAAAACACGTTTTAAATCAAGCTGAACAATTTTATATGTAGCAAAAATTTTGGTAATTTTCTAGGTTTTCCGATATTACAGCCACACCATGTGTCGAACATGAAATAAACAGGATACCTTTCTTGTGGACAACACAATTACCCAAAACTGGGTACCAACGGCAGGCTTGTAGCATGAATAGAAAGTTATAATCATTCATAAAGTTGAAATTTCAATTTTTTCATAATCTTTCAACATTTTGAATTACAATAACTCAAAATTCATGCATGATACAAAGATACCACTGGTATGTTTCAGGGAATTGTATTGTCTAAAATAACTGTGTCCTATACATTTTTTGTCCAACACATTGTATGACTGTGCTATTGGGAAAACCTACATATAGAATTGTTTAGTTTGATTTAAAATGTGTTTTCAGTGGTTCTCTTACTGAGGATATGACAGAAAAATGTGTTACCTACAATTTGAGACGAATTTTGCAATCGTTCTTCAGTAGTTTACGAGTTATGAACTATTTATAATGAAAATCGTCATTTTCCAAGTACACTTTAGGGCGGTAATGGGCAAACTACGGCTCGTGAGTTAGCCCGGAACATGATTTCGAGTGAAGACTAAAATCACACATGCAAATTAAGTTATATGAAATATAATGTAAAAAATATATTTTTCTTTGCTAATTTAGGATACCGGTTATTTATTCATTTATCTTTTCGGTTTCATTCATTTATCTTTTCGGTTTCGCAGTACAATATTATCGCATCTCAGTTTGCTCTCAGTGTTTAGATATGAGTTAACTTACTAAAGAGTTGAGCTACCGCTTAAAACGTAAAATCGACAGGGAAGGAAGAAAGACTCAAATTGCAATTACTGTATTATGACAATATAGGCCTAATTCTTGTTCATTGTTTCAAGAGGTTTCCTGCCTCTGTTGTCAGTGGATGAAGTTTTCATATGTTGAAACAAATAGATGCTTGAAATTGGTCATCAGTTACAAAATAAAGAAACTACTGTAGTTTCATTATTGATTATCATTGCCAAAAGGTCCACACATTAAAAAAGGTCCAACTGGAATGTTTAGTCTCAATGAAATTGTGACATCACTTTTATCCAGAACAAAAAAGAAGTTGAGCTTTTAGAGTAAATAGTGAAAAATACCAGACATAAGTATAACTACCGAAACATTAAAAAAAACTTTACTTGTTTTCAAACTGAATATAAAAGTGAAATGAAATGTAAAAAGCCATCCATAACATAAATAGCATGATTGTTAGTGAGACATTCAAATGATATGAGCACTAAATGAACTTCATACTCTAATGTGCGTCAAAATGAGAGAAATGATGTCTAGAGCTGCTTAAATTACTGCTTTTAAACGCTAATTTACCAAAACCATTGTGGAGAAGTACATCCTTACACCTGCTTAGATAAGATGGGTTAAAAATCAGATTGCTTCTAAAGCTAATCTCAGTTGGATTACTGCATCCCTTCGTGAGTTTAACAAGAGTCTTTCTACTACATCTTTAATTATTTAGGATAATATTCATTGAGACTTGAATTTTTAATTGATGATTGGAATGTAAAAAATGAGTACTAATCAATTTTTCGACCCGCCCACATAATTTCTCATTTCATCTAGCCCCCTCCTTCAAAAGTGTGCCCATGTCTGATAAAGGGGGGAGCCTATACTGCCCTTTCAAGTAGAATTCCAAATTATCTGTCAAATGTGGCCTCAAAGAGCTGAGAAAATAAAGGTACGGAGTGTGACAAACCGTTACTAAGAGAAGGGCCGAACAATGTTAGCAAAGGGCCACCCCCCCTCCCACTACACCACTCATCCTATCAAATCGTCATCTCTAATCGGTCAAATGTGACATTTTACATATGAATTGAAATAGCCTCGAAGAGCTGAGAACATAAAGGTGGAGTGCGACAGATGTTAGCGACGGGGTACCCCCCCTCCTTGCTACATCTCTCATCAAACAAATCATCATCTCTAATCGTCAGTATGCTGTTATACACATCTTTGGATTCATAAAAATAAGTTCGGTTCTATAACTTCTATTTAACGCTATTTTCTGTAAATTGACCTACAAAAATGTCCCCCTAAATAATGAAAAATCTAGTTGATAGAATTCTCTTTTGAAGATATTTCAATTCTTATAAAAGAAACTATCAGGTTTACCGGCAAAGTGAACAGAACATTTATTGCAGAACATTATATGACTGATATTATGGAAGAAGAATCAACTCTGTTCGATAGTTAGTTACAGAGATATCGAATTTCCAATTATTAAAAACATTTTCAACTTTGAGGGGGCTTGGGGAAAAGTTGAGGGGGGATTTTTGGGGACTTTTCGGAAAATGTACTTTTAAACGTGTACTATTGATTGGCATTTATAGTCTTGCTTGTCTGACAATAATTATTTATTGGATTGGGCTGGATAGCCAACCGCCATGCAATACACAGTGCTGTAGGGTTCGGCGACGCGGTGTCCGCTACTATTTCATCACTCACTATGACGCCATAACTTGAACTATAGTAATCAATAGACACATCATTTTAAAGCTTATTAAATTATCTATAAGTTTTGTAAGGAACGGCACAACCAATAACGCGATATTAAAAAAGATATGATCAGTTGAAGTTGATTTTTGTGGTTCGTGGTGACATTTTTTTCTATAAACTATATTTTTACTGAAAAACTAAGCTATCTACATAGAAAATGTATATGACATATTTTTTAGAGAATAGTTTTGAGTATTAAATGAGATGAGAATCACTACAATACCTTAATTAGTTTCCGAGTTATAAGCCTTTAACTGAAGTACTGCTCTTGCAATGTTGATAGGGGGTTGATTGGGGAAGCAAGCGGGGTGGGGGCGGGACTTTGGTTTTTTTGAGTAAGTACTATGTATACTAACATCCGGCAAAAATTCAGCTTTCCCCTAATTTGTTACGACAATGGCCATTTTTTTGCATTCATTGCCTGGGCTACAGATTGAGAGGATGCATTATGTTCACAAATTTAGATCATATAAGAAAAAAAAACATAAAGTCCGTATTCATGAACCAACCAAGCTCTCCTCAAGTCAAGGTCGATTTTAAAACCTTTTAGAGGAAGACTTCCTTGATATAAAAGAAGCTTAAGGTCAGTGCATAAATAAGGGACTAATTCATACTGCAGTTCTAATGTAGAAATTGAAATAGCATCTACTCACTATAGCTGAGAATAGAATTTGTACAATTCACCCCTTAGCGCTACTCACAGTGAGAATACAGTACAACAAAGTGGTTAAAATGTTAAATAATTATCTTGAATGTTAGAAATAAATCTTGAATCTTAATTTTTTTCTAACAAGTCTTATGTTCAAGTTTCTAACATCAGTCTTCAAGTTTAGAAAATAATAATTAAACCACATACAATTTCAAGAAACCTTGCAAAAATTCAAAGCAGTTATTCAAAATACTAATTACTAGCTATAAAAATTTGAATTGATTGCATCCTTACTAAACTCAGAAAGATACAGTATAAAAAGTTTCATGAATTATGTAGTTAGTCCAATGAATGGAATATCAATAAATGGATTAATATTGAAAATCAACAATATTTTTTTTGTGCGACATCTTTGGAAACCAACTTTTGTGGTTGCATATTGCAACTTCTTTGCTTGCCGGATCATTGCAGTTTTGGACTTGAGTCTGTTGCGCCTTCACATTCGTTGTAAATTTGTCACAATAAATAAATAAATAATAAATAAGCGCAAATGGGATTCGTTAGTTGTGATTTGCGCAAACTCTTTAATAATAACATTGAACATAACGATAAGTTCAAGTGGTAATAGTTGAAGTTCTGAGATATTATAATTTTAATCACAAATTATTTCGAAAATCCTTAAAAAATTATTTGAAATACTAATTACAAACTTTAAAAATTTGAAAATACTTACCATAAGTACTCCAAATGACCACCAATCAGCCGCAAACGAATGCCCTTTCCTATTGACTACTTCGGGGGCCATGTACTCTACAGTGCCACAAAACGAGTAGGCTTTTTTATCATCCAGAGGCAATTTGCTAAGGCCAAAGTCGGTGAGTGAAATGTGACCATCCGCATCAAGCAGAATACTGTAGAAGAAAATATGAAAATATATATTAGATTAAAGGTTTTTAGAAATAGCTGGATGTATATTATTCTAAAAATAAGAATTTCAATAATATTTTGGGCACATGTGTCTCTAGGACATTTTTTTACTCCAGGACAATGAATTCGAAAATGACACTCACCCCCCCCCCCCCCCCCCCCCAGGATTAGATTAGATTGCTTTATTCGTGTAAATTTACTAATTTTGCATGTGAGTGATAAAAACAAAATGATAAACATTACATAAAATGATAGAATGAAGACTTGAACGATGCTATTTTTTAACAACAGTGTTGGAAATAATATGATAGATACATTTATTGTCATTAAGCACATAAAGTATGAATATTGGTCTTATGGCTGAAGCAAATGGTATTAAGTAATGAGAATCTTCTAATTTTGCCAGAGAAAACAAATTTTTAGGTTCTAAACTTAACAGAAAACTACAAATTTTATTGAAATAAAGCATTAAATATTGAAAATTAACTATATTTTTGTGCGACATCTTTGGAAGCCAACTTCTGTGGTTGTGGTTGCATATTGCAACCTCTTTCATTGCCGGATCATTGCAAGGACAATTTTTCTGACAAGAAATAAAACCGCAAGTAGTTAGTTCAATGCATAACTCGTGATAGGCCTCAAGACATAAATGCTGAAGTAACTTGCATTGAGAATAATTTATACACTTTCAATAAATTATAATTTTATATAGAAACAAAATTTGGTACGTCTGAGGGGAAGAGTTGGAGATAGTAAGAGTGATCAACTTACTTTTCAGGTTTAAGATCTCTGTAGATTATTCCTAAGGAATGTATATGGTCTAAGGCTAAGGCTAATTCCGCTAGATAAAACTTTACATCTTCTTCAGTGAACATGACCTGAAAAATATTCAGAAGAGAAATACATTTATTTATAGTTGAAATTACAATAATATTGTAATAAAAAATAATACATTAATAAAGTTTACACAAATAAGTAACATTAATAAATTACATTAATAAGTTACATTAATAAAGTAACATTAATAAGTTAATAAAGTTTTATACATTTCAAGCATCAAGTCTTAAAATCAAAACTGTTCCAAAAATTGAATTTTGAAGAATGTAGTTGCAGCTTTTTATTGCAACTAAATTGAACTATTATGTAAATAGTTCAATGAAATACTCATAGTTTTTTAGGTTTTACTCTGATTAATATTCAAATGAAAATAGTTTGTATATTTCAATTAAATATTGCATGAAGTATGGTAGGTGAAATAATCAAAGGTACATAAAGAATTGATTCACCATTTTCAAGATTTTCTTCTTTTCAAACAGTAAACTTGTTTTTCGGATAAGTATGGATGTACATCATACTAAGCTGAACTCCAATAAATAAATTATATACTTTTATCAGTTTTAGTTTTTAAAAATCTCAGAAAATGACTACAAACGAATTAAGTTCATTATTCATGTATATTATAGTATAAAACAGATTTTACTACACAAAGAATTGAAATTAAGCTATATGACAAGCAACACTAACCTCATTTGATAGCCTAGTGAACAAGTCTCCACCGCGAAGAAAATCTAGTATTAAATACAGTTTTCCTTCTGTTTGGAATGCATAATGTAATCGAACAATGAAGGGATGCCTCACATCAACTAGAATGTTTCTTTCCATTTTCGTTCTCATCCTATCTCTAACTGCAAAAAGAAAACCCAGTAAATTAATATTTAGTGAAAAACTGCAGTTTAATAAAACCCTAAATAGTGGAAAAGGAAATGTAAATACTGGGCTGCATTAGAAATTAAAGTGATTCAAGTTCTCATCCCATATGAATGAAAAGATTAAAAAAAGACATCAGCAATTTCAAAAAGAAAGCCCAGTAAATTAATATTTAGTGACAAACTGCAGTTTGATAAAATCCTACATAGTGGAAAAGGAAATGTAAATACTGGACTGCATTAGAAACTAAAATGATTCACGTTCTCATCCCATATGAATGAAAATATAAAAAAAATACATTGAACATTTTAAACTGCGAAATAAAATCAATTCCCTTCAAAATCAATTTCCTGTTTGTAGAAAGATTCAAATGGTTCAATTCCAAGATGAATTTGAATTTAAAATTTGTTGACACTATTTTCTAGTGCCTCTAGATTCAGAAGGAACGGGTGAAGACATGGAGAGTAAACAATATAGAAAAGGTTGCATGGTGAATCTGCAGGTTTCTCAAGAGCTATTGTACTTTTTCCATCAAAGCTCTTTGAGAGGGAATACATTGGATCAATATTTAGGTAGCTTTATTATTCTCCACGCTGGGCTTCCCTACTCTCCCTAGTTCACGTTGCCTTCATACTTTAGAATCTTCCTTTCTCAAGCAGATTTGATGTCTGAACCTCTTTCGCTCGTCATGGTTCATTAATATTCGAATACTCGTTTCGCTACTGTCCATTCCTGTTGCATGTCATAGTTGATGCCATATTTCCCCCATTGTAATGTTTTTTCTTTTATTATTTGAGTCTTCTTAACCTGATTTATTCCTAAAAACAGTTTTTTTAAAAGATTAGCGGCCAGTTGCACGAAAGAAAATTAAATTTATCCGCCGTAAAATGTTATAAGAAAATTAAATTTAACCGCCGTAAGATGACGTCATCCTACGTAGCTCAATAGGGAATTCGTTGCACTGGCTCTATCAAATGATGTCATCTTACGGTTGTCAAATTTAATTTTGTTCCGTGCAACTGGCCGTACATCTTGAATTCTCCGGTTATGGAATATAAGACAAGTAACGTCAGATCAAGAATTATATAATATTACCATTCCCATTCACTAGTTACTACAATTAAATTGGTTGAGGTGAGGCTCAATTTTAATCTGAAAGGAACACTTTTACAATATAAAAAGCTTAATCAACTAAATATTTTCTGAAATGTTTTTCAAATAGTTAGATTTTTCTAAGACTCTAGAAATTGTAGTAGCTTATTATAGAATTTCCTACCAATTTAACTAGGGTTTTCTTCAAATAAACTATTATAACTCACCAAGCAATAATCTCCTCGGCTTTGTGTATTCTACTCATTTATAGATTTTATTTATTTACAATGGAGACAACAGGTTTCCCCAAATCTGTCTCCTTTACAGACATAATATTACAAAAAATCAAATTCAGAGTGGTGAAAAGATTATGAAATATGTAAAAAATAGTAACTGTAATAGTAGTTTATGCAACGATTTTATTTTGACCCTTATTAAGGAACGAGTTAGATGTAAGTTATAACACGAGCGAATGCAAGTGTTATAAATATCTCACGAGTGCTTTAATGGGCAAATAAAATCGTTGCATACACTATTTTATCTACGACCATTAGTATACATTTAATTAAAACAATTTCATTTTACCTGTGACTGTCAGAGATACCTAACCTCTCATCTCAAATACGAGAAGTTATAGTAGATTGTTAGGTTAAAGCAGCTGGTGTAGCAGTTTGATCAAATCAGCTGATAGTTTCACAATATTGAATTACGATATTGATTCCATCAAAAATGCTTCTGATTGGTCCAGAACCCGTGTTATAATGTAGAACCTGTACTATAATGAGCTCATTATGCAACGGGTTTCAAAAAGCATTTCGAAAAGACAGCTGTTTTGGCATCAATTGTGAAACTGTAATGTATACATTATGACATGGTCGTAGATAGAAATATTTAAAATAGTATATTTTGGATTATATCACTCTTTTTCACACATGATATAACTTTATACACATACAAGCAAGGCACAGTTAGGAGACCAAGTCTGTTGCATTTGAATAGCGGCCTGCATGATTAGCTCTTTCCAATACCTGACAGCTTTCTTGAAAGATACAGTCAAACTTCAATATTCTAACTGTGCCTTGCTTGTATGTGTATAAAGTTAGCCTATATCATGTGTAAAAAAGAGTGGTATAAACAAAAATCTATAAATGTATCATCTATAAATCTATATTATAACAAGGCTCCAAACAACGAATTCCGTTACGAGAAACATTTTTATGATGTCCCTTGACATTGAAATTTTGACATGACGTCTTCTCATAAAGGGATACCTCTCAAGAACGAATTGTTTGCTTAGATAATCGATTTCGTGAAAAAAATTTCCACTCTACTTGAATGGCATTTGAAAAATCTGGTTCACTATCAAAAAATGCATCGTAAAACAGGATTTTGGATTTTATTTTAGTAGAGATAATCATTTTTCATCACCAAAGTATTATCTATTCAGAAGCTAGGTAGTTCGAGATTCTTCAATTAAAAACACGTTCCTTTTTAAATAAAACTTATTCATCAACGTATTTCTATCAATATTTTTTCTTTGAACGAAGCTGAATTTCAAGGGGATTGATATTACAAGAATAATCCTGACAGATTAACCCAGAATAATATGACAAGACTATCAAATTAAACAGATAGAAACACGATGAAAGTAAGAATACACGAGAGGGATTTGAAATACATACCTTTTAAAGTGGCCTTCTTCAAAACTTTCATTGCGTATAATGTTCCACTATCTAGTCCAACAACTTTTCTCACTAAAAATACCTGAAAACCAGTGATATGAATTATTCATCATCTTCCAGTACTATCGTGTTGGAAAACTTTTACTGGAAATAATGGGGGAAAAATACTATGTTTACTGATTTAATTAAAGTAGTAATTTAAACTTTTATTGAAAATAAATGACAAAAAATACAGTAACTAATTAAAGATGGGGAAGTGACAGCCGTGAGCAGTAGCAGGTGTCTGTTCAATCAGAGATAAGCTACGAACTCCTGTGCCCTCTTTGAAAGGGTGACCGATTGGATGGCCAGCAAGAAATACTTTGCTGTAAAATCACTTCCCGGTGGCCCAACTCATCAATCACCATCATACAAATTCAAAAATTCATTACCCACTCACAGGTTTCAGATGTATGTGGGCTGCTTCATCCTCAAAAAAATAGTATTTGTAAGACTCTTTTATATATTATTAGTCATTATTTTCTCATTCTTTTTGTTTTCAACTGCATTTACTAGTCTGTGTTATTTATTTAATCTTACCTCGCCAAATAAGTCATGCTGTATACATTGAACTACAGTGTTTTAGGTGGAAATTACTGATATGATGGTTTATATTGAAAATTCTTTTCAATTCTCAATGTTACTCACCGACAGGATTGAAAGTTTTTAAAACTAAGAAAATGTCACTCGAACATTCTCTGATTTTTATAGGACTTATTGGACATTCAGCATCACCAATGTATTCCATCTTAAGGATTCCATCTTGAATTCCATTTTACAGAATGAGCAAATTGTGAATTTCCAAGGTGGCATTAATTTAATTCATCCAGCTCATAAACAAACGTTTGTTATTTTCACAATGTCAAATACATCCAACAGTTAAGAATATAATTTTGAAATTAATCTCCAGAGTAAGAGTTTGAGCAGAAATAAGCTCATTTATTCTAATGTGAACACTCTATGCCACCGCTTGGCGCTTGCTCTAAATGCAAGATGCTATAAAGCAAGCACAGACATAGAATAGTCCGATTATTGAACGAGAGTAGCGACTTCTTAGTTTTGGCTCGACTCGAGGCTGGCTCGCGACTGTCTGTGGGTATATATGTTCTACAATTCTTTTTCCTATTTAATTTATACTAGTGGACTCTTCTCATAGCTTTATTGTATTAAGGACTTATGCTACGTAAGTTAATTGTTCTTTTTCGACATTCTTCTTGAATTATTGGACGTTTTTTTTTTGTACAGTTATTATTTAATATTAGATCGGCCTCTTTACATTTAGTGCTTAATTTTTGTACAGTAATATTGAAAACTCTTTATCAGTTGAACAATATAGATTTATCTGTTTTTGATTGCTTATTTTGCTTTAAGCGGGTTATAGACGGGGAAAGTAGAGACAGAAAGTTACTGGCGGCCAGTACTTGCCTCTTCAACTTATCACTTACTTTCCCTGTCTAAAGGGGTACTTTCCACTCCAGCGGAAAGTAATCACTGGCGGCCAGTAAAAACAAACCTGTTTGTTTTTACTTGCCTCTGCACGGAAAGTAACGGGTCACGTGGGTGGTCACGTGACCACTGGCGGCCAGTACTTTCCTGTCAAAACATGCACTTTCCCCCACTTTCCGCCAGTAGAGCAGAGGAAACGCATCGCATTATCGCATTGTGGTTGTGGTGAATCAAGTTGTCGTGTAGTTGTTGTGTTGTAAATATAAAATAATTAATATAGAGTAAATATAAAGTAGAGTAAATATTACAACGGTATTTATTTTAATGAAACAGTAAGAAATCAATATGTTTTCAAGAAAATCATTATTGTCTTCTTTTTCAACTATTCAATTCCAATCGATTGCTTTTGCCAGGGGACAGAACCAGGACCTATGAAGTAGGTAGCAAGCTTGTTTCTTTTGTCAGATGCACTCTATCTAGTGGTTACGGTGGCCTACTGGCGGCCAGTACAACCGATAAACTTGCAGCCAGTACTTTCCCTGTGTAGATGGAAATTGGTGGAAAGTGACGCAATGGCAAGTACTGGCCGCCAGTAACTTTCTGTCTCTACTTTCCCCGTCTATAACCCGCTTAAGACATTACTGATCAGTGCGTGTTGTGGATTATTTGTGTAAAGTGCGAGTGATAAATTTAAGTGTTGCCAGCGTTATTTTAGAGATAGAACCCGTAACAATATATATGGGACTAATGGTGTTGGGAACAGTTACAATGAGTTTGAAAGCGACTTAAAATGATGAATGTGAGGGTGTGAGGGTTGCAGTGACTGACCTTGCCGAACGAGCCTTGACCGAGCACTTTGAGCAGTTCGAACTGGCTGGGATCGGCTCGCTCGTGGCCCTCCTTCACCACTTCCCGCAGCTCGATCTCGTGTTCTCCACTGTCGCCCCCTCCACCATCTTTGCCTTGCTGCTGCTGGCATACTGGAGTCGCCCCCGCCCCCTCTTCACACACCACCGTTCGCAAGTCGTCGTGATGGTTGTTCTGAAATCAATGAAAAACAAAAACAATTAGTCTAACGAATCCAATGACTAGGGGTTGCACAGCAAGGGATGATCTACAACAATGAGTAAAACAGAATATATAAATTCCTGGATTTCTTGTTCCATGACGAACTGCGTTGTTAATATTAACTTTTCAAGTGATTCAAAAATGTTCGGCCTAGAAAGTAAGTAAAATATTACTTGTTCTTAATAAAAATTTGACTTCAAGTCATTGAATCACTTAAAAAGTTATGAATATATAAATTGGACTTCTAATATAAAGTCTCTATAAAAAGTCTCTTCTATAAAAAGTCTCATCTAATTTGAGCATATTGGTTATGGCCAACCATTGAAATCATTTGTAAGGGACACAATATATAAAACCATAGATTAAAAAATACCTATCCTACATGCCACGAAATTAGGTGTCTCAGAAATTGCGATGTAACAGATAACCAACTGACTGCGGTGGCAAACAATATGACTGCTAGCGCCAGACTTGTAGACTAGGCAACAAGGTATGAGTAGTGTTGTCAATTCGTGCATTGAAGTTGGTAATTCTAAACTGCTTGCACTCTCCCACATCTGGCAAACCCGCTATTTTGCAGAGCTATATGTTGACATAAGCTACAGTGATTTTAACCTATGATAAACCATTCAATCGTATTCAATACATACAATTTTGATCATGGTTCATATGGGTGACAGTATATAGCCTAATTTATCCAAGATAATGATGAGGAATGTTGTTCATTATCTAAAAAACTTGTAAACTACCAATTTTGGAATATATAAAATGCACAAGGTAAGACTCATCTCATAAAACTATAATTCCAACAACACGTCAGTTCAAGCTCTCCGGCTTGATTTACTACTTGTAGAAGGGACACCAGACTTTGTACGTTCTAACAGTGCTAGAAAGTGGTTTCCAAAGACTGAAACATACGTCAACTTACACAAAACACTAAGGAAAAGCAATTCGCATTAAGAAACTATTGAGATAATAAGTTATTTGAAAAATAAAAGTGTAAATTATCTCAGTTTTATTCTTATGACGAAAGACTCCCTTAATTAATTAATCACCTAAATTGTCTGTTACTTCATTAATTTATGGCGCAAAGATACCAAACTCGCAAGTAGAACAACATTGTTGTACCACCCAGCATTCACGTAGACGATTCAAATTTTCAGCCTCAAGCACATGATCTAAAAGTCAAAAAGTAGGGAAATTGGCCGACAGCAGTGGAACAATTCTTTTCCCACGTGTCAGCTTTCTCTTGGAAACCACTCTCACAAAAAAACACGGGTTCATCTTCACGTCAAACTTATCCGTTCATCAATTCCCCTTTTCATGATAGTGGAAATCATAGCATACCATCATACCATGTCAAGATTGAGATCTGATGGTGTTTATAAAACTTCTCCCACGTGCTGGCAGAATTTAAAAGAAAACTCACCTCTAATACTTGTTCTGTATTTTACCACCAGTTGAAACTAGTAAACTGAAAGGGAACTTGTAACGTGAAAAATAAATAGGCCTAGTTGATTTTTTAATTTAATTTTATTGCTGATGATGCCCACATGAGTCCGAGACTTGTGCGTGGGAAATGAGGTGAATGATTACACATAAATGCCTGACGGTGGAGCGGGATTCGAACCCAAGACCACTTGAACGACAGCAAGCTGAAGTTGCGACGCCCCAACCAACTGCGCTAAGCGGCCCGCCTAAGTTATAACAAGATGGCACAAGTTCGCGAATAATGGAACTATCTTTATACATTTTATACTAGATATCTGATGCACCATTCAAGATATATAGATCATACGAATGCTAGAAGTATATAAACAGGTATAATCATTTGCTTTCACATAGTCCCAAGTTTGAATTTTTAGCGAAATTTCCGCTTATTTGACTGGACTTTAGGCCCATAATATTATGAACCTACCTTGAGGCTTCCTTAATTCAAGAGACTTGAAAAGCCTTTTGAGTGAATGTTTTTCAAGATTTCCTTGAGTTAAGGGAACCTAAATGTGGAAGAGACTAGAGCAAGACTCGTGTAGCAGGAGTCTAGATTGCACAATATCTATTGCACAATATAGTTCAATATCTTCTAAAAACCGTGGGTACATTCGCCGTTCTTACACTTTTCATTCTATTTTACAAACAATAAAGAATAAATTAATAATGTTGACAACTACAGATGCAGATGTGAACGAAATATGACTTATTTTTAGTTTATTTATTAAACGGTGCTCTCTAGAACTGCTTTAGTCATCAATGGATGAACTGAAGTTAATTCAATAATTTAAATTTAAGAAGTGAATGGGAAATTGATGGTTAGTCTTCAATACTAGTTTTAATGACATTCACCACAAAAATATTTTATTTGGTAGTTTTATTTTTTTCAAAAATACCCAAGCCTATCGTTTACGCCTATAATTTCTGTAACAAATAAACAATCTTACAGGCGTTCTGTTTTGGAAACCATCAACGTTCGTCTTTTAGTTTCAACAAGAGGGCAAAGTAACAAACAACCTCTAATCACTCAAAGTAGACAAGAAGATTTGATAGCTCCATTGAACGCGGCCTCTTTTGGCAGTGAAACATGTTTAGAGCTCAGGCCATGATTTAGGTCATAGACAGGATTCCTTGAGTGAAAGAGGAAATTGAAAATAATCCTTGTGAGCGCTTTCATTGAGAGAGGGGGATTAGTGAGAAGAACCCTTGATAAGAACCACGTACATGATGAAAACGAACAGTTACGGATGGGAATGCCGAACATTGGGCAGAGTATTAATAATTATTTATACTCAGGTGGAAAGAGGGTTTCAAAAAGAAGGAGGAGTTCAAAAGGGAGAGGAGAAACTTGATTCTTTAGTAAAGTAATAGAAGCATGAGCTCCCTGACCATAAATTCTAAAGTTTCAACTTTGAAAACCCAAAGCTCTTGTAGCAACACTGTAATAAGAGTAATTTGGCAACGTTTGTGGTGTTCACTTACGAATAATGTAATACTAAGAGGGAAGAATGTTACGAAGCCCTTGATTTATTGATAAATGTTTAGTGCAGGAGCCCAAGTAAGATTGAATTATGTTGAGTTTTAAGTAACTAGTTATCCATCTGATACTGCCATTGAAATTGTAACTCATTTCAAAATGCAACATTATTTTTCGAATTCTAATTCAGGGTATATCAAATATTGAAAGTAAAATACAGTATATCGCTTTAAAACTCAATATTATGTGGTCGAAGTAAAAAAGTCTAGTTATTGAGCTTCAACGATAGATAGGGCCTACACTGAAAAATTCTATTAAAATTCATCAACTTGGAGCTTGTTCTAGTATCATTGATTGATGATATTATTTGCTAAATATTTAAATGTGTTTTGTAGAGATTAAAAGAGATCATGTGAGAAATCTAACATTGTTTTGACCATTTCTCTGATGGGGAGAGTTCATTATTACATCTGTAATGATGAAAGTTTTGTATTGAAGTTCAAATGTCTAATGATTGCTCCTTGTTAAATTGATGCATTTGTAAGTGTATCAATTGTTCAAAAGCTCTCTATAGATCATTTATTAAATTCATTTCATTAACAAAATTAATTGAATGCAATAGAAAGCATATGCATGCTTAGAATGCTATAAATGCAATAGAATGCAATAGAAAGCATTAACAAATATTTAAATTTGGTGAAACTAATAAAGGAAAAATGGTAAACACCAGTAATCAGAAAGACGTAGGAGCATAGTTGCTAGATAAAAATCAAATGATGGGCGTTGACCCAGTAACCTTGACCATGCAAACCAGCCTCCACCGGTACCGCAGCCCTTTGACAAGGCCAATGTTGGAGTGATGTGACGTCACAAGCTTGTGATATTGCTGTGTCGTGACCAATGCGGGTGGACTGCTGTCTGCTATAATACACGGTAAATGAACGGAGGTCGAATGGTGGATGAAATTAATCGTTTCAAAAACCTCTTTAACTGATTATTCCGTTTTCTTCTCACCAATAAAAAAGATGCAATTGATTTGCATGAAATTATACTTCATTTTGATTAATCGATTCAATGAAGTCAACTTTATAATTTAATTTTTTTTAACATTATTAGATTGTTATTAAATATGTTTAAAAATTTAATATGGTTCGTTCTTTCCCTGCTAAAAATTTAAGTTTCAAAACATCAGAAGTTAACAAATAAGTTGACAAATTTATTTTATCTTTGTTAATGACGCTAATTTATTGGTAAGAGATACACACAAGTTATTTCAAAAAATTATCCAGGTAATACTGTATTACTTCTGTCCCCAGTAAATTTTATTTTATGAAAAAGGACTTATATGTTTGTATGCTTAACTAAACATGTACATTATTATTGTGAAGCTTTTTAGTTTTAAATGTTTTTACAAATTTCTTGTGAAAATACTTTAGGATAATGCGTTATCTGCTTTATTATCACTTCTCTAATGGTTCGGAGCCTAACTAAAACTGTTGGCCCACCATCCATAACATCATTATCAATGCACAAGTCTCAGACTCATGTGAGCACGAAAAAAAATAATTTCAATTTTAGAATAACAAAGAAAAAATCATAATCTGAAAAAGATGATTAATCATGAAGTTATTTCACATTTACTTGATAATCAACTTTATGAAATTCTAATAATTGCAGCATTTTACATGTTAATAATGGGAATTGTAAACTGTAACATTATTAGTTCAGCACTCAGTTTCCAGATTACTAATTTGAAGGAAGATTATTCCGAGCACGACAAGAACTTACAACCAACCATTCATTGTGAGTTGTCTACGGGAATTCAAAATTCTCAACATTCTCTTGTATTACGTACAATTATAAATGTAGAAACTCGAGTGTGTTGCATTCTTGCATTGCTTGGGCCACCTCCTGATATGGACCTAAAATCATTTCAGAACACTTCTGACAATCATTCATAACGTTTTACAACACACAGAGGCCTTTGTTCTGTCTGGTGTGTTAAGATCAGATTTCACCAATATAATATAGATTTGTAAGTAATTTTCAGTTAATTCATTAAAAGTGCTCATATCATACAGAACATGGATGAAACAATACCAGAAATTTCGACTGAGTTTATTGTTGCGAAGGATACACAAATTATTAATGGAATTATCTATAACACCATTCAAAGCATTGCAAATCTCACAAGTAATAGGATTTACTTTGAAGCAATCCTTGAAATACCTCCAAGGAAAATAACGAGTTCCTTCAGAACGTTTCAGATTGAAAGCCAACATTTTCCTTGCTATAACGAACCTCAAAAGATAACGAGTGGACTCAGGTGGAGAATGTGAACTCAATTTACTATATCTTGTCAGAGAGAAGTCTCTTATCTTTTATAATGCGTACTTGATACAATCCATCTACAATAGCGTACCTACTTACGTGCCCATTGTGCATTCAATACCAAACACAATACATTGTGATATATGAGTAGCTTATTAGTAGAATCATTCCACATATCACTGATGTGAATAAAGCAGCTCTGATTGGCAAGATGTATTAGTTTTATATGTATCAATAAAAGAAGAATGAATGTCAATACCTACAATCTGCGAGCCTAAGCCTGCGAACGGCTGAACAGAATGATTCAATTTAACGGTTTTTGAGTATTTGTTGATAATCGGGAAATTCGGAGTTCTCACGGAGGAAAAATTAAGAATGATTCTTATAATACAATTGAAATGCAATTTCAATTGGATTGTACTACAACGAAGTACATTATAAATACTCAATATCATATAATCACTAAAATGACATTCAAAATACCCGGTGAACGGGTGGTTTCCAAGAAAACCAAAACAATCAAGTCATAAATTCAATTTATAGATCAACTGAATATTAACTTTGTGGTATCAAAACAAAAACGCATTTCCAATTTTCAGGTCCTATAACAACAACAGTGGCGTACCGATAATGGAGCGAGTGGAGCAGTCGCTCCAGGGCGCAAGGCTCTAAGGGGCGCACCGTTCTTGAGAGAAAATTACCTTTTACTTACAAAAAAATGTATTACTATAATGAAGGCCAAAAGGGTGAAATGCAGCACAATTTTAAAAACCGTATGTAAACATCGCTGCGCATGACTAAAAGGAAAATTCATGTCAAATTTAAAATAAATCGGTTCATGCGTTCAGCCGTAAATGCGTTACAACCAGACAGAATGCAAAACGGTCGAGTCAAAAGTAGCAAATTGTCGAAAGTAGCAAAGCCAAGACAATTTAAATTGGGTGGCAAAAGGTATAACAAATTCAAGTAATTGAATGAATACTTTGAATTTATTCTGAAAAAATAAATCCACAAGAAGTTCAATGGTTTTTATACTAAGAACAGGACTGAAATACTTCACTTTTGAATCCTATTTCCAAAATATAAAAAAAAATTCATAAGGATGACTTGCAAAATGCGAAAAAATAACTGCAAATAAATTTATAGAAAAGTGAAAAAATCCAAAACAAGCTGTTTGGAAATTGATAAAAGCAGAATCTGGCCTGGCGAAAAATCATTCCTTGGAGATTCGCATCTCCAACAAATACGGCATAGTTAGAGGCGGAAAAAAAGCCGCTGGTTCATTAAATGACCACTATATTAATATCAGCCCAATCGGGTGGTTGAGTGTAAGACTGATTTTGGGTGGGGGGAGGGGGGGGGCATCGTTAGATACTTCCGCTCCAGGGCGCTTAAAACCTCGGTACGCCACTGAACAACAACGACGACAACATTATATTTGACCTCATAAGGTATTATAGATATAATGAATAATACGACGAAGTTGGCACAACCACATTTATTAAAAGTAGTGAGATACTAGTTTCGGTTATTACACCATCATCAATCTCAAATAAACTACTAAGGTGCAGAGTAGCTGAATATAATTATACTAAACACGGAATGATAGGCCAACTATTGGCTAAAGGATAGGCTGACCTTCAATGACAGTTTGTGATTGGCTGAAGACCATAACAAGTCACGTCCACTGGTGGGAGGAGCAACAAGCAAAAATAAGTATCAAATCAAGAACTAAAATCTGTGAACATCTAGAAAGTAACGAAGAAGAACAATACACAAGTATGCTAGATTGAATCATTTATAAATTAAAAAATTGAAGCTCACTGAAATGCAGTCAAGGTCAACCGAGAAAGACACGAGTGCCGTAATTAAAATGTAGGCTAGAATTCTGATGAAATCAAGTTAGTTGTATTGAATTGGTTAAAATAAATTTGATCATTTAAACTAGTATTAGAATCGTTTTTTACCGAACTAATCATCTCCAAAGCTTCTAAAATGTTCAATTGTCTACCTTTGCCAATCAAATGCAGAAATTCAAAATTTTCTTCAGCCTTGAACTTGTGTCCATTATTAATGAGATGCTCTGCAAAATTTGAGTCTCCTCTTTGGGTTTTCCAATCCCTAATATGTTAATTTATTCTACATTTGAAACTTCTACCGGATTATTATAAATATGTCCGTTGATGCCACGTCATTATTATTATTATTATATCAAACAACATAAAATGTTGTTTAATTACGAAATCTATTCAACATATCATTCTGATCATGATTCATAGTGAATTGAATTAAACTGAATTGATTTTCAAAAATATAATAATTCAATTCAACATTAATCAAACTCCGTAGCGAAGCGTGGGTAGCCTCTGATTTATTCTAGAAATATATTTCAATTATGTTTAATTTTCAAGAGATTTTATACAAGCGCAATAATTAATAGCCTGAATTAATGAACATGTAACCTCTTGAATACAGAATAATGAATCAATTGGACTCCAGGTGAGTTTAGGAAGAGTTAACCCCCATTTTAAAATTCCAATTCTAATATAATTGGAGACAACAAGCGATTTCGGATGAGAGCAATTCGTAAAATTGAGATCGTTTCACCAAGCAACGGGACAACCGATCGTTCTGCCAATTAATTAAAAGGGTCGTAGCGTCGTAGCAATGATTGGTTTTGGTAATAGTAGCAGCTTTCAATTCTCCACTGCGATTGGTTACAATCCCATCTAACCAGAACACACCCGATTGTGTGAGCAGGGGTCAGATATTTGAGGCTCGCCTCAGCACCAAGTTTGTTAATCCCAAACCATTCAATTCGACATCGAATCTTTGATTGTTTAGATTTCATCCATTACAAATCACTCCATCTTCGAAATCGGAGATGCTTCAGATCTAAGGAATATTGTTGGATTAAAATTATTCAGCATTCCATGTGCTTCGACTACTTTCCATTTAGATGGAAGAATTGACCAATCGGTTCAACCTAAATTTTATTTCAAACGGCCATATTCAATTTAACAAAACTTTACAATTATTGGTAGAAAGAATTAAATATTCACACAGATACAGTTTAAATTGAATCCTGGATTAACGTATTTTTACGACATTTAAAAAGCCCTGCTTTCAAATCGCTAGATATATGATTTTACGAAAATCTTGCATACCCTATATAAATTTTTAATATCAGCTTGAGTGCTCCAGCTTCGCACAGGCCACCAGCTGCCCATGTATGAATGTTTCTTAATAATTCATTTGAAAAAGAGCTTTTTTGTTAATTAATTATAAGCATATTAACTTCCTGTACTCGTTGCACGACGAAGCTTATATGATGTACGAGTTTATATAATGACTAGCAGCTACCCGTCCTTCGTACGGATTATGTTTAGAAATATGACTAAATATGTTTCGGCTTTTTTGATAGCAACGATCATGAAGTTGTTAGCAGCTTAGTAAACAACTTTGAACGTAAACAATTCAGTGACAGTTATCAGAGAGAATATTTGAGAAGAGCTGATTGATATATCATGATAAATTACTTGATTTGTTCTTATGTGGTAATAATAGAGCTACCTGGCGAATTCCCAAGAGCCTAGCACAAACCGCACCTTCCTAAAATGTTAATTTTTGTTGCGATAAATTTAAATTAGAAAAATTTGTTTTTTTTTCAACAAAGAAATAATTGATGAAACATAAGATGAGCTTTGATTCACCAGTCATATGTTTCCTAAAAGACTGCAATGCTCCGATTACACAAGTCTGCAGACAGCGTAAATAACGCTGCGAAGGGCCCACCATTCAGATTATATTTGAGAACAGCTGATTGATAAATTACGTGATTTGTTCTTATGTGGTAATAAAACTTAGAAGAAATGTATCCAAAATCACACAATACTTGGTTTTTAAACGTTTATTATTCTGTTAAAAAAAAAGTTAATTTAGTTTTTTATAGCTAAAGACATTGTCAAAAAGGTTTTCAATAATGATAAATAACTTTAATCCCGATCGATGTTCTCGTTTTTCAGGAGAAGGCCGCGTAAAATGTATCCAAAATCGCAAAATACTCGATTTTAAACGTTTATTACTCTGTTAAAAAAAAGTTAATTTAGTTTTTTAAAGCTAAAGACATTGTCAATAAAGTGTTCAATACTGTTCAATAACTAAAATCCCGATCGATGCTCTCGTTTTTGAGGAGAAGACCGCGTAAAATGCCTTTGGGGCCGTGACAGACAGAAAGTGAGATAAGACGATTTTCGGCTTATTTGATGTACAAAACGTAAAAATAACCAAAAAATATATAATTCTGATAAATGTACAGACAAAACTCTAATTTTATTTATATGGATGTCTATGCTTATATGATGCATAATTTTATACGATGTTTCGTAAATTGTGTATTTTTAGTAATAATAAATTCGATTTGTTATTGATTGAACAATTTGCAAACATCTGAACTGCATAAAATCTAAATTGTTTTTTCAAGAGTTGAAGATTCTCAGCAACTTCTGTTATGTTTTATTACCTAATTTTTGTACTCGATAATTAAAGTATTAAAATTGAATTTTAATGTGTGATATAATTATGATTTTAAATTGTGAGTGATACTTTAGGATTGACTCGTTTCTCACTTACAGTCTATAGCTATAGCCTACTGGTGCCCTCAATGGAGGTTCCAAATACAATAAAGACTTATTACTGGTTTGTGTTTTAGTTTTATGCACTTTTGTGTAATAGATTTATGCTGTATTGGAGCAAGAAATTTCAATATTCAATTTGGCCCTACAGGTTATGTGAATTGTCTTTACTTTATCAAATCTATATATTAGTTTAAATATGATTATGTGATAAATTTTAATGAAATCAACATTTTCCAGTTTCAACAGCACCGATATTGCACTCTTGCAGAATTTTAATTCATGTAATTTGATTTGACGTTTTATATCTTCTATTCAAATTCGTCAAGTCTTTTCTATCTCGTTCATTTCATGTTCATCAACTTTTTCCTTCCTTCTCTTCGTATTTCTTTTTCTCGCACATCATTTCCCGTTTTTGCTTCCCTCACCTTCGTTCTTCATTATACTCTTAACATTGTATCCTCCTTTCCTTTTAAAATAAAGTAAAACCCTACTTCAAAAAGTAAAACCCTATATACCCTTTATAGTACTAAACCCTTGGGAAGTGTTATCCGAGTGCCGTAGCAGGTATCTATCTATTCAATCAGAGACAAGCTACGAAATTCCTGGGCCATCTTTGTAAGGGTGACTCTATTCTCTATTCTCTGCTGTAAAATCACTTCCCGGTGGTTCGGAACACACCTGAACCGGTAGGTCCAACTCATCAATCACCATCATCCAAATTCATTACCCACGCACAGGTCTCAGATGCATGTGGGCTTCATCCTCAAAAAAAAAAAAAAAATAAATAAATAATAGTATTTGTAAGACTGTTCTCTGCTGTAAAATCATTTTCCGATGGTTCAGAACCCACCTATGTGGGCTTCATCCTCCGAAAAAAAGAAGATATTTCAAAATAATTCACAGGAAAAGAAAAGCCAATTGCGTAAGGAAGTAGCTCCTGAGAGCGATCATAATCATCTAAACGAGCTCTATAATGTACAGTACATGTAGCAAATAGCGAGTATTTTCGGAGCATTGCACTTCTATTGTTGATAATCAGCGACAGGAACATGCATTGTTCTTATTGTTCTTCTGCTCGACTCAACGTCTGCAGTTGTTCTCATTGTTCTGGCCGTTGCTAAACTGCTGCCAAACAATGCATGGTTATTTTCGTTTCGTTTTTCAAGTGAGTTACGCAAAAGTTTTACTGTTACAGGCAGACACACGAGGGCGGATCGCTGAGTGGGAGGAAAATTCCTGAAAAACATCCAATGAGAAGGGTGGAAAAAGTTTTGATACGCTTGCTATTTGAAACGTGTTTGAAAATTAGGAAACTACTTCAAATTATTATATAGACAATACTGCAACAGCACTCGAGTACAATGAGAACATTTATTATACTATATCTGTGATGTTTTCCAAGATGAAATACTTAATGAACAATCAAAAATTAAAAATTGACACTATATTTCACTTTTATTACTCACATATATTGGAGATGTTTGAGAAATGCATTTCACTTCTGAAAAGAAGCTTCGTCAGCCTCGCCAGGAGAAACGCATTTCTCAAACATCACCAATATATGTGAGTAATATATTATATAAAAGTGAAATACAGTGTCAATTTTAATATTAGATTATATTATACACGTCATACAGGTCAGAGGTAACCCTCTACGACATAAAGAGCCCAACTAACTTCACAGTTTAACAATGTCAGAATTTTATATGAAACAGTTACTGTGTTTTATATTATGAATGTAATTGACTCCAATAATATTTTTGCTGATGATGACCACATGAGTCTGAAACTTGTTCTTGAATAATGAGGTGAATGATGAGACGATTATTTCGGGAATTGAACTGGAGACTATCGGAATGACAGTCTGGTTATTTTTTGAAACTCAAGACAGCTTTGCCTGTTTATAGGATTGGTTTCCACTATTGGAAAATCCAAAAGATACAACAATGACTTCTAGAAAGTCAGTTGAGTTGGAACTATTTTGACACTTAACAAAAATACTCAAGTCTATTCAAATATTTGCAGCCTTGTTCCTCCATACACGGAGCCACGCAGCCAGCGCATACTCAACCACACGCAGAGCACACATTAGCAGAATTAATAAAATAAAAATTGAAACGTTCATCGATAAAGTAGATTATTTTTTTGGTCCTCAGAAATCTGAAATTTTAGGTTACACAAAATATGCCAGGCTGAAACGGAAATCAAACCCATGAAGGCAGGCGTAGCAGTCAGTCAAGAAGATAAGTCCCCTGATCACACCACTGCTGCAGCTGCCAGGATTCTGATATTTGTTGTCAATTTTAAAACCAATCAACCACCCAAAGTGTATTAAATCAGCGGAAAAGATTACAATGTAAAAGCGCCTCCAGAAGCTGTTCAATTAATTGTCCACTCTGATTGGCTCGAAAACAACACAACAATTGATTTGAGCTCAAGAAGAGAGCCCGGAGTTCACTCAAACACAACACAGCTTCAATGGAGTGCCTCATTTCCAAACGTTAGCTCCTTATTCGAACAGCGGGAAGTATTGGAAGAAAAAAGAAAGAACAGAAGAGGAAGGGAGTGAGAATGTATGAGGGAGAATCGGAAGAAAGGAAAACTAATGAAGAAGGACGGAAGGAGAAAGATAGAAGAAAAGCCAGCTGATGTCAGAGGATTGTATTGTCTGAAAACGCACAATTAAGAGCTTAATCAAACTGTATCAACTTCGAAGGGAAAGAGAATTTTCCAGCTTCAATGAGCTGAAGATGTAGTTGTAGTAGAGCACTTACCACTCTAGATGAAAATTAAAGACCAAGAATAACTGTAAATACTTCTTTGGAATTCTTGACTTGAAAGAAGAGTTGAGTCGTAGTAATCTAAACACGTGAAGATGTCTGAGCTGTTCAGATTATTGATTTATTGGGATTAATATCCCTGTTCACAATCAAAGATCTCATTTTATGAGGAGTTATCTGTCAGAATAAACTACAGGTAGAAAGACTCAAGTTTAAGTCAGTATTGGAAGAAAGTATTGGAAGAAAAAAGAAAGAACAGAAGAGGAAGGGAGTGAGAATGTATGAGGGAGAATCGGAAGAAAGGAAAGATAATGAAGAAGGACGGAAGAGAAAGATAGAAGAAAAGCCAGCTGATGTCAGAGGATTATTTTGTCTGAAAACGCATAATTAAGAGCTTAATCAAACCGTATCAACTTCGAAGGGAAAGAGAATTTTCTAGCTTCAATGAGCTGAAGATGTAGTTGTAGTAGAGCACTTAGCACTCCAGAAGAAGATTAAAGACCAAGAATAACTGTAAATACTTCTTTGGAATTCTTGACTTGATGAAAGAAGAGTTGAGTCATAGTAATCCAAACACATAAAGATGTCTGAGCTGTTCAGATTATCGATTTATTGGGATTAATATCCCTGTTCACAATCAAAGATCTCATTTTATGAGGAGTTATCTGTCAGAATAAACTACAGGTAGAAATACTCAAGTCTTAGTCAACTAAGAGAAGGCAGTAACATAATGTCACTGCCCAATTACACCTCGATAATTTACATGTGATTGAGTAGTTAATAGACATAGAAATATAAGTGGATACCTTATTTCTATGTTTCTAGTCATGGTATATAGTGAATCAGTTAATATGTTTTTGAGATCTTGGCTCATCAATGAATGAAGAACTTCAGTGGTTTTTTCCAAAAACATTTTTATTTTTTCTGGAGAGGATACTACTGTAAACCTCATTTGAAAAAATTATACTATATATTATATTATATATTTTTAAACTGTATTTTCGTAGCACCTGATCACGAATAGTAATGAAGGAGTGATTGGGAGATCTCTAAGTGACAGAGCAGCGATCATGATGATCAGTCACGGGCGCTCCATACTGATCTTTGAAAGTTGACTGGCAAATAATAACATGACGTTATTTGCTTTATTATTACTGATAGTTCGGAGCCCATCTAAAACTAAAGGTCCACCCATAACATCATTATCATTTGCTCATCACCCAAACACAAATCTCGGATGCATGCGGTTATCATCTGCACGAGAAAACATATTATTTTTGAGAAACCAGTAAAATACTCATAGCGAATATTCGGAGCGCATGTTAGTACTATAATTGATAATAACGCAGACTACAGGTGAAGGTCGAAAGCCCAGGGCCATTTTTTACGTAGTTTGCACAGCAATTTTCATCATTCTCATACAGCATGCTGGAGAGCCACAATTCTTTTTTCATCCTTCATTTCAATTGCCTCTCATCCTTTATAACACACACACACTAGACGTCAATTACTTCACACACAGGATTTTTCCTCCCGAGTTTCGGGAGCCTGTCGGCCCTGACTGTCTGAAAACAGTTGTAAAGTCAAATAGGATTCTTCTTTCCAGGCTAAGTAACATCATGAATATACGAATAATACTAAGAATTTCACAGTTTTCTTGAATATGTTCTCATTTGCCGCAATTATATTTCAACATTTGGCCATGACATCAATGTGAGCAAGTGAGCAAGTGATGTATGTCTTCATTAATGACTATACTCTAACCTCTGTGCCCTTTTGTCTTTCTTAGTCAGGTTTATAATCAAATAACTAGCCTAGCCTAGTGGGTTAGCGCTGGCTTGCTCCCCGTCTGACCGAAATATTTTTACTGAGGCCACTCCCGTGTTTCGGAGGATACGTTAAGTCTGTCGGTCACGGAAGCCTAAAAAACAGTCGTTAAGTCAAGTCAGAGGACCTGAACTTGTTCAGGTGCGACCTGAGAACTCTGATAACAGACCTGAACCAGCCAGGTCACAAGATAATATTATTTTTTATTAATCAAATAACTCGCTTTGTAAATGGCTCCTTCAACTTATATTTCAAGTTATGCAAAATTATACTATATATTATGTATTACTTACAGCACGGGAACGGGAGGTATAGGATGAGCTGTGAGTTACGCGAAAGCAGTAGCAACTGCCTATGGAGAGACAAAGAGAAACAGAGAGACTGTTTGCGCTTTTGTCACTGCGCATCTCAAGGTCATAGCTCATCCTATTCCTCGAGTACTGTATATTGATAATATTATCTGAACCACTTATTTCGGGTTTCTCTCCCATTTTATGCAATAAATATTTCGTTTCTTAAATCCTCACCTTGTTATCACTAACTTACTTTCACCTACTGATAGTTTGCCAATCAACTGATAATTTTTAAGCTAACATTTGAAGAGTCTATAACCTTCTCTCCTAGCCTTTTTCGTGAGGTCTATGTCTCTAATCCTAAGTTAACCTCTCTATTTTCTGGGTTGATGGTAGCAAAGACAATAATGTGAATTAATAATTATATTGTTTTGTAATTAATTATATTATTGTAATTATTAATGTATTGTAATTGTAATGTAAATGACATTATATTGCCTTTGGTGGTAGCCTGCTCAAGGTAACTTGTTAATCTTTGTCGTAGCTATAGTAAGACTTCCAGTAACATTCAAAATCAATGATTTGGAAAATATAGACTACATCCTTATCATTACATCACTTTACTGTATTTATTCGCACTGCTAGAGGTTTTATTCCTCATTCCATTGAAATCAATAATTGGAATACTGCAGGAAAATATAAATTTATTTTACCTTGAAGTCAATTTCGTTCGAGTACATGCTAAATATTACTGTCACTCTATATTTTGTTGTTTGGCAATAAATTTCAACATCATGTAATCAGTAATGTTAAGAGGTTTACCGACAGCGCGACGTTTTAACAAGTACTAGATAATTGTTGAAACGTAACAAGAGACAGATGCCCACAATATGGTGGGTAATGACACATTGGACGAGCAATCAATTTAACGTCAAATAACGCAACTAATCACAAAGTGTCAGAAACAGATTACACCAGAACAGGATGTAAACTGTCATTGAAGAAATCCAATCGTGGACGACAATAACGAATTAATTACAAATTTCACTGTGACAAGGATCATTTGCGGTTGTTTGTACTGCGTAGCGTGAAAAAACATATATACTTCAAAATGATTTACATTGAATGAAATTAGAAAATCATTGGTTGGAGAAGTCAATTAGTATATTACTAATTGAATGACAGACGATAAGCAATTATTTTATAGAAACCAGGTATTTTAAGTCATAACTCCAACGATAATAAAACAGTCGAAAAATGTAATCAATATGTTTTCTCCTCAATACAATTTTGTGATTATTTTCCATTTTTTATGACCTACATTTCATCAATCTGAATGAGGGAAATTTGTGTACTACTAATCTTGTAAACTTCATGCTGTCCTCTGTCGATAAAACTCTAGCGCTGGAGGGGTTGAAGGAGGAGATAAGGAAGGAGAATGAGAAGAAGAAAGAGAAGAAAGGGAAGAGGAAAGAAGAAGAAAGAAGAAGAAAAAGAAAGAAGCGATTATCTCTATGTGCTCAATCAGATAGAGATAAGCTGCGTTCTCGTAGGTCCTGTTTGTAACGGTGACCGATTAGATTGGCCAGCAAAAAAGACACTGTTCTCTGCTGTAAAATCACTTCCCGGTGGTTCGGAACCCACCTAAAACTGTAGGTCCAATTCATCAATCACCATCGTCCAACTCATTACCCACGCACAGGTCTCAGACCTATGTGGGCTTCATCCTCAGAAAAAAAGATTCAGATAGCTTTATTTGAGTAAAAGTATAATTTATATGATTAATGATAATGACTGTAACCTTACAATGAATGACATCACCTAGATTGATCGAGAAGATAGATAAAAATAGTTACAAGACGATAAGTGTACACCTGCTATTACACTTTTTTGTAGGCTTGAATACTGACATCAATAATATTGTTTGCATATTAAATGAAATGGAAAATCCAGATGATGCATTTACACAAAAAGGCGGAGTTAGAGGAGAATAGCCCTTACACTCAAACCACCATTGAACTCTACTAGAATTAGTTTATGCAGGAATAAAGAATACATTTTAGTAAAATATTTCACAGAATAGTGATCAGCAAAGTTGTAACATTGTCTATGGAAGCATTAATGTAATATAATAAAAATGAATAAGTTAATAGTTGGAATCAATAATTATTGATTTGCAATGGAGAGACTATTTATATGATTAAGAGAAAAAAATCTAAGCACGGTAATTGGACGAAAATTGAAAAAAGTAAAATTCAATGCTAAAACTGAACAAGCAAATAAACGAGAAGAAATAAGAAAGAATAGATTTAACTAAAGCTTATAATCAATTGAAACTAAATAAAGAATTAAAATTTAACACAATATTATGGGTGTTCTGAATTACCTAAGGAGGTATAACTGTATTGAGGAAGTACTTCTAAGAAGAAAATAATAGAAATATGAAAAATTTGAGGAGAAAAGAAAGAAGAAAAATTAATAGTAGTAGACGTAAAAAAGGAGTAGGAAAAGAAAGGAGGAGAAAAAAAAGGATAAGGAGATGAAAAATAGGATAAGAAGTGAATAAAGATGAAAAAAGGAGCTAAAGGAGGAGGAGGAGGAGGAGGAGGAGAAGAAGGAGATGGAGAAGGAGTTGGCGAGGATATTCAGATTTGAATAAATCGCTTGATGATTAGCAAATAGTTTGAATGGTATGAGCTTCAACAATAATAGCAGCGTCTATCCTTTTAAAATCGATAGTGAACTCCGACTGACTGGAAAGTTGATTCAATAAATGAATTACCAATTATTGAGACCAGCTTTGATAAAAACGTTTCAAAACAAATATTATTCTTCGATATTTTCAAAGTCCATTACTCAAGTCCTCTTCAGGTAAATTACTTTTTATACTTCGTTCAACATTTCCAAAAATAATGAGAGAGGATTCGCAGTCAAACATCTTCAAGCGCCTTACTTTCTTTATTTAGGTGGAGACGAGAAGAAACCACAAGCTTAATAAGCTCTACTTTATAAGGTTACTACGTCAAAAGCTTTTCGAAGCAGTTGCTCAGTTACTAGTGAAAAGATCAGTAACTTCTCATTTCCTATTTACTTTCAATTTAACGGGAGATTAATCTTACCTTTGATAGCGCAGGCTATGCTGTTCTGAAAAGGATTTGACCATGCATTAAGGGAAAAGATAAGTAAACAGCGGTTTTCCTTAAAAAGAGCAAATGATAGTTTCATCATGAAAGGCACAGTAGTTCAACAGCAGAAGATGTTACTTTATGCTGATTAAAATAAAAAAATTAGGAATACAAACTTTATCAGATTATAATTTGATAAATGAAAACGATCCTTCTATTTTGTCGCTGAACAAAATGCTAAACATGAGGGTGGAAGATTAATTGAATTAAATATATTTAAAAAATCGAAATAGATTCCTACAAGCGAGAAACAATACGAAAATTATTCTACAAATACCTTGCGGCAAATGAACATTTTGTATGAGGCTTATAAAAATCGTGGAAATAATTTTTTTTGTCACACCATAGATTAGGGATAAATCAAGGAATAAATCTTGATGTTTCGTCTATGGTCATACTGACTGACTGCCCCATTTAATTAGTTATTTTTACTAGAGGATACCTCCTAAAGCACAATCTCTGCTTTTCTGGCGAGGGCCAAGTAGTAATAGTGTAATGTTAACAAACTTTGAATATTAATGCTTTTCTCTGATACAGTTCAAAAGATAAAAGAAATAAAAAAGTATCGGAGTTACAATAAATTTATTTCTAATTTCTTAAAATATTACCAAAAGTATATTTTTATCTGGTGTATTATCTTCGTAATGTATTGCCTTTCAACATTGCTAGACTTAATCAATTTCATAGACAGGCGGCGGCTGAAAATTATTGGCAAAATCTCATTACAACCATTTATGGTTTCTCGTCACCATCGGTAACACTCAACTACCCTCCCCTATACTACAAAATTAATTTACGGTGAGATCCTTCATTCAATATGTAATGGGTTTATTGACAATCTCACACGAATCTTTGGATAACTGAGTTCATTAGCAATTTGAACGATAGTGACGTCACACCATCAAAGCCCTTCTCAAACAGGGGCTGCTAATTTCAACTGCAGTTGATTACATAGAAGACGGTGATACCTCTTTACATGTTGAATGATTTGGATCAACTGTAAACAACCTGAATTAACTCAATAACCTGAATGGAGACTGAATACTATGATCCTAATTCTTGTTTACAGCACCACCATTGACAGCCTAGACCAAACATACATACATACAATGACTTCATTGATTAAAGAAAATTTCGCATAGCAATTTCTAATAATTGACCGAATCAAGAGAATTCCCCGTTTCAGTCGAACATTTGGCATTTTTCTTTTTTCGTATTTTCGGCTAAACGCGTGGACCAAATTCTATGAAATAATCTTCCATTAATTTTTCTTAAGGAGAGAATTTTTCTTTAAGGAATGTCCAGCGATGTCTGTGTAAGGATTTTCGAAATTTACTTGCATTTAAACAATATTTAAAAGGAAATGCCTTCTTCTATAGGGGAACATATGATTTTTTTAATTAAATTGGAATAAGATTTCAAGATAGCCCTTGGGTTGTCTTTTCATCTGGTTGAGCCTTCATATGAATAACATATTTGTTTGAAAGAAACAAATCATTTCTAATATTCCAATTGAGTATAATAACAAGTGATTACTAAGTTAATGATAATAATTATAAATGTGAACAACACAAGTACAGGCTGGATTAAAACAGAAGCGCAGCATTGGTGACGTGATAAAAAGTGACCTTTAGTGGAAACAGACTCGCAAATTGAATAAAGGCTTGGGTCTGATGATTGTGTTTAATTCTGGTGATTATTATTGAGTATATCGAGTACCTCTGTGCAAGCACCCTTCATCTTGGGCGTTTAAAAAACTACTAGGCGTTTTACGTCTACTGTTTAAAAAACTACTAGTAAAAATATATTTAAGAAAATGATCATGAGAAATATAATAACTGTATTATATACTATTATGATACAGTTCAGTGTAAGATAAGTTTCCGAGCAATACAGTTCTGTGATAAATGAATAAATAAATATATTATTATGATACCGAATAATTATACTAATAGTTTAATAAAAAGACGAATAGGTTTTTGCTTATACAGTATTATAATAATAATAAATCATTTTATTTGTACACGGAAAACCATACAAATGAGATTGAGTTGATGAGACACATACACAGTTTACATAAGCTTCACATACAATGACTGAATAAATCTATAGAATTTCAACAAATTTACAATAAATAGTAAATTACAGTATACAGTAATATAAGAATATCCAACTAGTAGTTATAAGAACAGTAGAACTCACGTCCAAGAATAAGTGAAAAAATAGAGGAACATACTCGATGTAATTAATGATTATCACCATCGCAAAATTAAACACAATTATCAGACCAATTTCGATTCAATTTGCGTAGTCTTTTTCATGTCTGTTTTCCACAAAAAGCAATTTTATCAAGTCACCAAGGCAGTGTTTCTATATTCATTCAGTCTGTAATTGTTCCAGACAGCTGATTGCTCAAATCAGATCAGATTTCGCGTATCTGATGAATGAATTTATATAACAATATTAATTAAATTTGTATAACTATCGTTTACTTAGTAATCACTTTTTATTATACTTATTTGAAATATATTAAAAATGAATTGGTACCCTCAAACAAATATGTTCTTCTTATGAGTGATAAATTAATTCATAAAGGCTCAACCACATGAATAAGAGGTCTTAAGGGCTATCTTGAGATCTAATATTCTAATTAGATATGATGGAGAAACTCATTTTGAAATCATATGTTTCCTATAGTAGAAGGCCTGAGTGACTTTCCTGTTTTTTCCTTTTGAATATCATTTAAATGCAAGCAAATTTTAAAAATCCTCAGTCACACATCGCTGGACATTCCTCAAAGGAAAATCAATGCAAAATTTCATAGAATTTAGTCCAAAAATAGGTTACAGACAAATGCAAAACGGTCCACTTGAAACGAATGCCTGTATTTGTTGGGTAAAAAATTACATTACTTCTAAGCATTCTGTAATTTAAACCTAAACAGAGAACAAAAAAATGAATTTATTCAGGGATTAACACATTTTAACGAGTTTATTTGTGAAAATGTTGACAAATAATTTAATAGAAAATAATTAAGTTTCTTTCTATTTCATGGAGATACCTACTTAAATCAGACTTGAACGAGGTTGATATTCTTGTAATTTTAAATATTGTTTCAAATCAATTGTCTTTGATAGTTCTATGGTGACATTGACAACAATGTTTCAGGGGCGAACTGAAGGTATCTTCATAAAGTTCAACACACAATAATTTTTGACAGCTTCAGACAATCGATGAATGAAAAATTATTACTCAAAAACCATTTTAATGGCCTTCAACAGAATTTACCAATTCAATGTTATTGCAGTTGTTTACATCCACAAATTAAGCTCAAGATTTGATAACAAATTTTAATTCACATTATTAGACTTAAATTTTAATCAGATATAAATTTCAATCATTTTAAGTAACTTTGGTGCAATTCAAGACACGTGCAGTGAAGGTGTATCACACAAGGCATTCAAGTTTTAAAATAACATGAAAACAAGCACTTGATGAAGAGTGCAAGAAGCATGGACTGGAAGATAAAGGCATAGTAGAGATTATAAGCCAGTTGTTACCCAAGAAAATATTTGAATATTCCATATCGGTCAACCAGACAATCAAAGGAATTAATCGATCTTTCACAAGTATCGATATGAATGTTAGGTTAGGGGTTAACAGACTGATAGTTGTAAAATATCAATTCGATTGTTTTGATGAATTAATATGGAACAGAAACCTATTTGAAATGACAAATTTATTTTAGTATTTTTTATTATGCTTTGAAAATAAGAGGTTAGTTTATTAATCAGTCTGCACGTCATCTACTTCCTTCTGAACTTTATACTATTGGTATTGCTGCTATATTTTTATTACAGTACTCAAGGAATAGGATGAGCTATGACCTGGAGATGCGCAGTGACAAAGGCACTTGTGACAGTGGAGGGGGAAGTTCCGGGTCGCCATTAGTCTTTGAGATCGCTTCGAGTTGTACGATAGGCGATTGGCTATTAGACCGTATTCTCTCCTCTCGCGCTGAAGGCCCGTCAGACAAGCTCCCAGTTGCTTCTCCTCTTGCCCAACTCACAGCTCATTTTATTCCTCAAGTACTGTATATTTATATATATCCTTACTTGCAAGTTGAAAAGTTCTACCTATACATCCTGGACAACACAGCATGATGTTAGAATGTATTTAGAAAAGCATGTGCACAATCAGGCAATAGTGAATACCGTTTGCAAAAGTAGAAGACATCAGTTTATCAGAATGTTAATACATAGCATTAGACTTGAAGAAAGGTGAATAATAGGATTGGAAACCTGAAGTTAGATTGAGAGCAAACAAGTTAGAAGACAAGACAAGTGTAGAAATTGATTTAAATCGGAAAGACTTGAAGAATTATGAAAAAGGAGGAGAAAACACAAATAATAATAACAGTGATTAGACATGTAGGAAAACAATGAATGAGAATGAGGACTTGAAGTTACCAACAAGACAGAAGAAGTTAGAAAACAAGATATAAGAATTCAACTAAGATTGAATAAATAAGAGGGACTTGAAGAAATATAAGTAAAACAGAATAAAACAGTAATAATAGAGTGATTAGACGTACAACAGACAAAATTAGGATAAGTTAGTCAAGGACAGCCATTACACAATTTTTAAACGACTTACAGTACATGGAATATAAATTCACCTGTACAGGCTGGTCGACTACCATCTCCTCAGCTGCCTCTGAGTTCTGTACACAAACAAATTATTGTTTATGAACCAAATGCGTAAAAAACACTTATCCACATTAAATTATAATTAGCATGACCAAATTCAATCAAATTAATTGAAACGTGGAGCGATGTAATGAAAAGACGGAAGATGAGTATTTTAAAACTACTGTATCACAGTTGTTTTATTCAATCTACTACCAATCGCACAACCTATTAGTTTAATCACAATCATAATTAAAAGTTATCAGTGTTGGACTCTGCATAGCTCGAGTAATTTAGGATAGATTACAATGTTGTATTAAATTGAATTCATTTTAATGCAATAAATTATGCCGAAGATCTCTGCTATTGCGGACATTGAGAACTGCATAGCTAGTGGTGCGTCAAGTTTGGATAGTAATCGAATTTGAAGCCGGTTATTTTATAATAATTAGAATATTCTTGTCTCCAGAAGTTGAGGAATTGTTTGAATTGAGATAATCAAATCAACAATTTGAGATGAGATAATCAATAATAGTGACAATAAAAATTGTTAGATTGTTTAGCCTGCGTTACAGAGAGGAAAAGTCTTTGAAGCAAATTTATCAAGTGTTATTAATAAAGTGAAAATTTACTTTTAGGTCTTTACTCGGAGATCTGAAATATTTTTATGAATAACACTTTCAAACTTGAAAAAGAAGAACAATTGAAGTCTTGATAATAATGTTGAAGTAAGAAAATAAAATGAATTCATATTACTAAAAATTAGTAGCAATAATACTGAAAATCTAAATAGCAAAATACATATTTTTCATAGAACAATGACGGGGTACTGTGGAAATGCAGACCTGTCATCTTGCGATCTTGTCTTGTGGGGAACATTAAAGACGGTAATACATTAGGCATACGAACATTAAACTTTAGACATACAAGACACCTATGTATGAGACATACATTAGACACCTAGACATACGGGAAACATTAATGGCCTACATCAGACCAAAGAACAGGATTAATGAAACAATAACAACCGCTAACGAAGATATATGTTAAAAAACGTTTGGACAACTTGAGTTTCGATTGGACATTTTGTCGAACGACTATGGAACACAGGTAGACATTCATTTGTTGCGTAAAGAAAATGTTCCAAAATACCATTTTAAATAACTGTACATAATAAGTACTTATTAATTCTTTTTTCGTTAATCATGTTCAAAACTTTTCTTGAAAGCCCCTTTCATAATATGAGATGCACTGTACGTATTTGTAGTCTATTTTTTTATGAAGACAGGGATTATAAGCTTATTGTTATTTCGACTTTTGACTGTTGTTAACTTGCTCTATTATTTTTTTGACTTTTCCCATAACACTGTATTTGTTTCATGGCAATAAAATTATATTTATTTATTTGAGAAATTAAACACATTTACTCTTTAAATTATTTTATTTTTGTTTCTTTTTATTAATGTCTTCCTCTAGAACAAACTTCTATTTCATTGCATATCAGGAATCATCTTTCTAAATTCAACATAAGTTCCGATTAAATAAGAAGCAGTTACAAAAAAACTGTAATCATGGCGTTCGTCTGATTGAGACAATCAACTGACACTCCAACTGTGACTGAATAGAAATCGTTGGCGCGTACGCCACTAACTTTTTGAAGGGCGTGTTAACTCTTGACACAATAATTCATACAATGTCAGTTTTCACAGTGTGTTTTCATGCACTGTGGTTTATCTCACTCTCTGGAACTGAAACTTTTCGCAGAAAAGTTTTGTGAACTTGTAGTCGCTTATCTCGGATTTGTTATACGTCAGAGGAAGCCCCGCAGCCAAAAGGAAGCGGTAACACATTCTCGAAGACTTTGTCATCGAGCGGTTAAGTGTGAACCAGGCCGGATTACGTCACATGGGTGGTGATGATTCGTTTATTAACATGATAAATGAATATCTACAGACGGGATCTACTGACAGTGACTCAGGATTTCTGTAAAACTATCAGACACTCCTTTCTTTTTCAATATCCTTTTAGGAAGCAAGGAAGCATCCAACCTGGTTCTGTTACTGAACTGAGTAACAAGTCTTAAAACTTTGTTTGAAACATGGATTTCATACTTGGTTTACTTTTATCGTGTCTAGAGAGCAAGCTGGTTGAAATACAGAGTTTTATAATTTTATAATATAACTATAAAATATAACTGAGAATGAGGTAAAAAACCTGTCAACTATCTTGAAAACAAGAAATTTATCGAATTCAGATTTATTTACGTATGATAGTTTATTACATAAATAAGTGAGGCTCGCTTATATGAGGCTCGCATATCTCAAGGTTAGTAGATAGATCTATCTACTAACCTTGCGCATATCTATCTATCATGTTTTCAGCCTTCACATAAATTGATAACTACTTTAAGATACTTTATTTGGGAGCTCATGGAGGAATGTTTGACTGAACAAGGAAAACATACAATATGGTTTAGTATAAATACAATATAAAATTATTAAATTAGTAAAATTATTAAATTCCACAATTAGAAGGTCTGGAATAAACAATGCAGGCTAGGGTGATTGAAGGAATTTTCGAATAATGAAATAGAATGAGCATCGTAGATCATGAGTTATGATCATCATTTAAGAATGAGTTGAAAAAAGAATTACAAGAATTTGGTTTTATTTTACTCTATTCCGGAGTATATTTATTAGTCACTATGCCAACACAAATCATACATGACGATTTTAGAATTTATAATGATTTTAATTTACATTTCATATAAATTTTTTATTTCATATGATAGCAGGACTTCTTTTAGTAGAACATAATATTTTTGTCAAATACAGATACCCCTTCTATAGGAGGTCAGTGATGGACGCTGCCATATCTATCTATCATGTTGTACATTTTGATTTCAATACACTGATTTTTCTAATTGTGGGACAGTTCTACAATTTTTAAAATTACAATATTTAGAAATAGCGAGGAATTTGTTCCACTACTGCTCCAAAACTTGGCTATTGAATACCTAAACTAATATTAGGTTTTTAGCATACCTTACTAACAACATCAACTAGAACGCCATTAAAATTTTAATCTGTTAGAAGGTTGTAATTGAAAACGTTTCTCCAATTTTCGACAACATATATCGTGTTGATCATCACAAATAGCATCAACCATATTTAAAGCCAACTCTTGCACAGTAATCAGAAGTGGGCGGTGCTGCAAATGACACTGAAAACCCGACTTCAATACAAAATACACAAGAGATAATCTCGACGCTTCTTAGACTAACAAAAATATGGAAACGATAATGAATGTAGCCGATATTCATTCTCAATTGATAAGTATGCACAGGGTACTATTGTACACACGATAAATCTGAAAATAGAATAATTTGAAGTTAGTTTCACACAAGGTAATTATGCGAAATCCTGATTCTTTAGAACATGTCATTTCAATCGCTTATTAATGTTATGCTTGATAGCTCGAAATAATCAACAATGAAATTACTCCAAAGTTATTTCAGACCAGTAGAAAGTTTGTTTATTAATTCAAATTTTAACCTGACAACTCTATGGCTCAGCTTGCTCAATAACATTTTGCGTACAGAGCAAGCGGAGGCATAGAGTGGTCGACTTAGAAGTAACGAAATCGTTAATGCAGTTTCGCTCACTCTCTATTGAAATATTAAAAAACATCTAGGCTACTTGATCATTTAATTTAATATGTATCACGTAAGGGAAGTGATAGCCGCGAGCCGTACAGATCGTTTCACGGTGCTTGGCGTCTCGCTGTTGGCAGGGGAGGCAGTGTGAGAGAGACAGAAAGTCTTTCCCACCACGCTTCCCCTCCAGCCGGTCCGTCAAGTACAGTCACGTCCAATACAGTCAACTGCTGGACTGTAGCGGTAGCGAATGGTGCTGGCGGCCGGCGCTGAATAAAACTGTCATCTAACCATATTTATTATATAAACCTATATTTTTGGGGTTGTAGTATGTGGCAGAACAAAAACACGACTCATATTCTTTCACTCAAATTCTAATTACATACTTTTATCATACTTTTTACTATGTCCGACACAGAAACATCAAGTACTCCAAACAACCGTTTACGTAAAGTAATTGTAGCCAAGCTACATGGTATATAATATACGTAATTATTTTTGTAAAATTATCAAAAAAAGAATTTCGGGACAGTGTAAATTTTGAACAAGTTTTGAAACTAACTTCACAGAGGCTACAAATATTAGTGATAGGGTACTATTGTATGTAATATTTTTATGCTTTATATGTGTTTGTGGCTGTGCGATAGGTTTTTGGTGATGATTCTTTTTTGGAGTTTTTTATATTAGCGATTATTAATGCATTAAAATGTTATCTTTTTTAACTGTTCCATTCTGTGTCATTCAACAGTTGGGTTCTTCAAAATAAATTTTAAAAAGTACAGAAAAGTTTAGATTATTCTTTTTAAAACTAATTTTTCAATCATTATATAAAATAGGCGATGTATTTTTAGTCTCTGATGTGTCTTAGTTATAAGAAAATTATCAGAAGTTCAAAGTCAATCCTAGGGGATATAAACATCGTCAAAAAAACCCCGAAATTTCAATTTTGAGCGCCCATATTTCATTGAATATTTTTTACAATTTTTCATAGCCGCAATACATGACATTTTAATACCTTAATAATTGCCAATACAAAAGCTACGAAAAATAATTCCAAAGACCTATCGCACAGCCTTAAAAGATAATTGTAATCCTAGTAATATTTGTGAATGTCACACGCTTAAATAAAGCAATTCACACTAAAGGAGAATAGTTATAAATCAATAACTCGTGAAGTAATTGTCGTACAAACATGGGACTTGGACTGAATTCTTCTTTGTAATGTGGCGAATAGATTAATTACTGATGGATGGCGTATAATGTTTTAATTATTAAAATGCAACAAGTAGAAGAAATAATCAGAAATTTTTCGTGAACATAGTGGAGACGGCAGCGAGCGGTATTAGGGAATATTTGAACTTGACTGTACCTCGAGGCAGCAGGTACAGTAGTGGGTGAAGGCGCTCAGTGCGCATGCTCCATCGAGGCGCCATGCACCGTGAACGGATCTGTATCTGTTCAATCAGATAGAGATAAGCTGCGTTCTCGCAGGTCCTGTTTGTAACGGTGACCGATTAGATTTGCCAGCAAAAAAGACACTGTTCTCTGCTGTAAAATCACTTCCCGGTGGTTCGGAACCCACCTAAAACTGTAGGTCCAACTCATCAATCACCATCATCCAACTCATTACCCACGCACAGGTCTCAGGCCTATGTGGGCTTCATCCTCCAAAAGAAAGATAGGCTACTAAATAATTTGCGTACAAAGTAAGCGTTTCTCAATACAGTTTCAAGCTGCCTACGCAAAAAAGCTAGTCCCAACCTTTTTAGACCTGAAATTTAGAGCTTCTATTTATAAGACTTTGACAATTTCTTAATGGAAGAATAATCAGAAACTCTTCATTCGAATTCAATGTAATAATGGGCTCTTATTTTCAAAGAGCCAGAAAAAATTAAAAAAAAGTTGAGAAGGTATTAGCTGTGGGGAAATTCTTTTTGTGTTTGTGGGGCATACACATTATAAAAAATGGAATTGAATACGCGAGAGAGTTATGGATCAGCATCTTCTTTCCTTGTCCATAAATCCAACTTGTGCATCGTACCATTGTAGGGATTTAGGGTACATGCAAATGTGAATCCAGTATGATGTAGCTAAATGGTAGAACAAGCCAACTAAGCTGGCAAGGAACACGAAATTAGATTACATGGGATTTGATGGGCAGAGCACAGAAAACAGCAAGCCAGCCAGCGGCAGGCAGGGAATGATGTCCGCAGAGGGAAATGGCCCCTAATATGAACAGGAGTAGCCTACTGTAACTACTACGGACCGGCCGAATTATTGAAGACGCAGATTTGAGGGGTCACAAGGAGAAGAATGGGAAGGAACAAAGATACGAGGAAGAGGGGGAGGCCATTAAAAGGATTAATAGGAGAAGGTGTGTAGTGGAAGATGAGGAGAAGGAGGAGGAGAGAAGGAGGAAAAGAGAAGGAGGAGGAGAAGCAGATTTAGGAGGTGGAGAGGAGGAGGAGAAGCAGATTTAGGAGGTGGAGGAGGAGAAGAAGATGATGATAATGGTGATGATGAAAAAGAAGAAAAGAAGGCGATGGAAGAGTAAGGAGGAAAGAAGAAGTAATAAAAAGAAGGAGGTTCGAATAAGAAAGGGAATGAGGAGGACGAGATGAAAAAGAGGAGGTTTGAGAAGAATAAAAAAAAGGTTCAAGAAGTCAATGGAGGAAAAGGATAGAAAAAAGATTAGAATAGAACAGAATAGAATGACTCTTTTATTTGACGTGGCGAAGTTTGGACAATGTCCAATCTACCACTTACCCACGATTAGAAGAACAGAGAATGAGAAGATAAATAGTGATGGAGGAGAGGGGTAGGAAAGAGAAAGAAGAGGATGGGTGACGTGACAAGAGGATCAATAAAATAATGAGGAGTAGGAAGGAAAATGGAAGGCAGCGGCGAAAAAGAAGAATATACGAATGACTGAAAACCAACGGGAAAAGAAGAATGGGGAAAAAAGGGCGAAGTAAAAGTAAAATAATGAGTAGGAAGAAGAGGAGGAAGAAAGAGAAGAAAAATAAAAAATGCGAGGGATGAGGGAAAGTCAACAGGAAAAGAATGGAAAGTAAGAAGGGTGAAGTAAACGGAGAAGAATAATGATGAAGAAGAGGTAGAAAGAGAAGAAAAATAAGAAGGTGAGGGAGGAGTGAAAGTAAATGGGGAAAAGGGTGAAGTAAAAGGAGGAGGAGGAGGAGTAAGAGGAGGAGGAGCAGGAGGAGGAGGAGGAAGAGCAGGAGGAGGAGGAGGAAGAGGAGGAAGAGGAGGAGGAGGAGAAGGAGGAGGAGGAGGAGGAGGAGGAGGAGAAGAGGAGGAGGAGGAGGAGGCGGCGGAGGAGAAGAAAAAGGAGGAGGAGAAGAAAAATAAAAAGAAGAATAAGGAACTAGGAAGAGGATGCGAATGAGGATAAGGAGGAGGTGAAAATAAGCATGTAATGAAGAGAAAAATAGAAGGAGATAAGTAGGAGGATAAAATGGAAGAATGTGAAGCAGGTGGGATAGCAATGACATAAAGTAATGGATGACATAAAGTAATGAATTGGTAGTATGAGAGTGAGAGAGTAGATGAGACTGATAGTGACATAACTAGTTGACGGAATAAAGCGTGAGAGAGAATAAGGGAAGTCCCTCATGATCAGAATCATTACAACGTGTAGATCCACTGAACAGCTATGAAGGGGTTGGTGCTGATCACTGAATATTATATGACTGTCTATGATAGGTTGTGTGAGAAGTATAGGTCAAAAGACTGATTATATATTTATTAGCGTATACAAGACCACTGCCGTTACAAAAACGTGGCTTAGAATGGAGCAGCAATGCAACATTTGAGCAATAATTGTTATAAACACTTTTGTTATGAAACGTTGTTCACATTAGCACATCAACTCTAACAAAAAACAAATACAGGATCTTGTTACATGAAGATCTATGCGGCTTGAACTCGAAAGTGATGTTCACGGTAGAGTTGACTTTATTCTATGAGAAGAGAAAAGCATTTTGTTTCATGTACTGAGTAGAGTTCAATTTAAAATTTTTGTTCGTTTCTGTAATTAAAATTAAATTAGAATTTTTAATTTTATCAAATTTATTACTGGTGAGATTTTATTGGGATCTGATAGTAATGTTGGAAAAAAAATTTATTGATGGTGAGATTTTATTGGGATCTGATAGTAATATTGGAAAAAAAATTCCAGTGAAGAGGGTATTGGATATTATACGAGTACATAATATAAAACATCAAAACAGAAGTACCTACCAGGCTTTGAAATACAATAAATTTAAAATAGAAGCTGAATGAAGGAGTTGCTGAAACAACTCACTTGATAAAAGCTGTAGCTCCAAAAAATCAAATTCTACAAAAATTATGAATATTTGTATAATAGAGTGTGAAGTACTTCCACATTCTCTATCAACAAATTGTATGCAAATTAAATTGTTTCAAAAGTAAGGCCGACGTATTGTAGTTAATTGCTTGAATACTAACACATTCAAATAATGTGTATGCAATTAATTCAGAATGAAGGCTAATGCAATATATAATAATAATATACAAGTTTGGGTTGTTTAAATCATAAAAGATTTCGTTTTAAAAGAATTCTCAACTGGACAAGCCTAATCTTACATTTATAGTCAGTCATCTACCATATGCCAAAATAATACAATTATCGTAGATGACCATTAATTTAAAAAAAAATAAGTGAAATTAATAATTATGAGATCATTTTTAATTAAAAAAAAATCAAATACATCCTATACTAGGCGACAAATACTTTTGCCGCAACTTTCCAGCGTTTTCCTCAGCTGGAGGTATTTATTGAGTTCTATTTCCTACGAAAGGTGATAAATAAAAAATTCCTTTCTGTTGCACAATGCAGTAAGCACTAATAGAGAGATTTTTGTCTCTTTACTAAGTTATTGAACAAGAGCAGTTCAATAACTTAGTAAAGAACAAACAGTAAACATTTCAAGGCAAACTGCAACAAAACTTAAATGCAGAACAAAAATAAATAAAAAATTCCCTTCTGTTGCACAATGCAGTAAGCACTAATAGAGAGATTTTTGTCTCTTTACTAAGTTATTGAACAAGAGCAGTTCAATAACTTAGTAAAGAACAAACAGTAAACATTTCAAGGCAAACTGCAACAAAACTTAAATGCAGAACAAAAATAAATAAAAAATTCCCTTCTGTTGCACAATGCAGTAAGCACTAATAGAGAGATTTTTGTCTCTTTACTAAGTTATTGAACAAGAGCAGTTCAATAACTTAGTAAAGAACAAACAGTAAACATTTCAAGGCAAACTGCAACAAAACTTAAATGCAGAACAACAAAAAATAGAGAAGCACTATACCAGACGAACAAAGTAAATTAGGAAAGTCCGCAATGTCCGTCCGTACCTTAATGCCATCAACAGCAGACCATGCTTTTATCTGCAGAAGTTTTGATAAAAAAAAATGTAGAAGAATAACTGCAGTCAACAATGAGAGGAACAGAGACAGATAGAAACGGCAAGCAAGAGATGAGAGAAGAAAGTGTGCCTGACCTAGTTTTGTGCATTATTGATCAGTTGGTAATGGTGACAACGCAACGCAAGCTTCACGCGTTCATGTTCATAAGGGTCTGCAAATAGCAGTTACACGTCACCAACGATATACGATACGATATCCACATATCCTTTCACCAATACAACCCCTGCCACACTAGAGACAAGCTCGGCAGTATGCTGATTGCTGTACGGGCTGTTGAGCTTTTCTCTACCAAACAGATTGAACGCAAACACATAAATGCACACGCATACGGCAATCCACCCACACCTTTACATTCACTATCACTTCGCAAGCACAACAAACTGATTAGATTACCTACTCGAAATTCTGTCTTAAAACCTACATTCCTAACATAACTGTCTAGATTGCTCAACTGCTAGCTCTTAGTGAAATGGGATTTCGTTTACAAAATAGCTGTATAGACAAAATGAAAGCCGGTCAAGGGTCTCCCCATATCTATAAAAAGGCGCATAAACTACCCTTCTTTTTACTGTAAAAAATAATAAATTCAATTGATTTTTACGTTTAGGGATGAGAAAAAAATTAAACCTACTGAAAACTTCTTTAAAACTAATTTCCAAATAACAAAAACTTCTATGTGAAGAATTTTTATGGTGTCCCTTCGAAACGCAATGTCTGCAAGACGACTTTTCATTAACGAATACCTTTCGAGTTAATGAATAATTAGACGAAATTGTCACAACCACATTTATTCAAAAATATTGAGAAACTAGTTTCGGTTGTTATACAATTATCAATCTCAGTCAAACCAAAACCAAAGTACAGAGAAGCTTAATATATACTGAACATGGAATGATACTATTGGCTAAGTGAGAAAGAGGCTGACTTTCATCAACGGTTGTGATTGGCTGACAAGTCACGCCCCCTGGTGGGAGGTGTAACAAGCGAAAATACGAGTCAAATCAATAACTAAAAACTGTGAACATCTAGAAAGCAACAAATAAGAAAAATACGTAATAAAGCTAGAATTGAATCAAATTAAAATTAAAAAAATTAGAAGCTCACTGAAATGCAGTCAAGGTCAACCGAGAAATTACCAATTCAATACCACTAACTTGGTTTCATCATAATTCCAGCCTACATTTAAAAAACAGTTATTTCTCTGTTGACCTTGACTGCATTTCAGTGAGCTTCAAATTTTTTTTTGTTTTGATTTGATTCAATTCTAGCTTTATTATGTATTTTTCTTATTTGTTGCTTTCTAGATGTTCAGAGTTTTTAGTTATTGATTTGACTCGTACTTTCGCTTGTTACTCCTCCCACCAAGGGGCGTGACTTGTCAGCCAATCACAACCGTCGATGAAGGTCAGCCTCTTTCTCACTTAGCCAATAGTATCATTCCATGTATTAAGCTTCTCAGTACTTTAGTTTTAGTTTGATTGAGATTGATAATGGTATAACAACCGAAACTAGTTTCTCAATATTTTTTTTTAATTAAAATGTGGTTGTGACAATTTCGTCTTATTATTCATCAAAATGGAATTTTGTTAACAAAATAGCTGTAGACAAAATAATAGCCGGTCAAGGGTTTCCCCATATCAATAAAACTCATAGGCGCATGTGCTACCTTCTTTTTACTGTGAAGAAATAAAAAAATTAATTGATTTTCCGTTTAGGGATGAGAAAAAAATTAAACCTACTGAAAACTTCTTTAAAACTAATTTCCAAATAACAAAAACTTCTTCGTGAAGAATTTTTATGGTGTCCCTTGAAATTGCAATGTCTGAAAAGACGACTTTTTATAACCAATACCTCTCTAGTTATTAAAGTTCGCTTTAAAAGCATGTAGAAATAAAGTTTACCTCGATTTGTTTCTGAATAAGAGTAATCTGAGCTTCTTCTAAAATAAATTAAGGTAAGCAAAGTGAGTAGAATCTCCAGTAATTAAAATAACTTTTAGAAAGCATATCTGTGTGAAATTCAACAAGATTTAGTAGAGAAAGACCCAAAAGCTGCAATCAATATGTCTATGATTGATTTTATTGAGCAAACATAACACATCCTCCTCTATGCTCCCACAGCTAACTTCGATACAGTACTAAAATTTCTAGTTTTTTTAATCATTTTAAAAGAAAATTTTGGTTTCCTTATCATTAAACGGGAAAACCTATTCACTATGCATTGTTTACAGTAATAATAAAATGTGTTTAATCATTAAAATGTGACATATTCGCATAATTGAAATCAAATGCTTCGTTTATTCACATAAATATCGTTAAATTACTCTCCGTGTTGAATCTTAATTTTAGTTTGAAGGAATTTCTTGAGTATTTCAGACTTATTGGTTTACCTTTTGCTAAAACAAAATGTTTTATGGGGCAATTTGGGCGCACCCGAACTCCAGCTTCTTTTCTGAAAATCTACGCTGCGCCATTTTAATTAAATTAGGCTACATTGTAATTGAGTTTCCCGGAAAATGAATCTAGCTCCAACTCGCTGCTTGATGAGTTTTCCCCGAGTTTTTCTAGGTGCCACCGTCAACTTTCCACACGATCAACTAACGACAGAGCACACGAGAAGTTATTATGGAGTTGTAATTGGTAGGAATGCTCGTATGCAATTTGAAAATAAATGGAAAAATTCTGAAAAACTCACCTCTGAGCTTGTTGAGATTTTTGCATGAGAATGTACTCATATAGAAGTGGCATAGAATAAACTGGACATTTCGAACACGTGAGCAGCATTATAAAACATAATTATCATCAAATTAGGTGGAGGCAATTTGATCTTGCGTGTGCAATCAGCAGAATTTTTATTGAAAACGTTTTTTTTTGAGGATGAAGCCCACATAGGTCTCAGACCTGTGCGTGGGTAATGAATTGGATGATGGTGATTGATGAGATGGACCTATAGTTTTAGGTGGGTTCCGAACCACCGGGAAGTGATTTTACAGCAGAGAACAGTCTTTTTTGCTGGCCAATTCAATCGGTCACCCTTACAAAGAGCGCCCAGGAGCTCCCATTGCACACGATTGAAAACTGAGAGACTTAGTGACATTAATTATTATTATTCGATTTTATGCTTTATACTTTCCATAAATATGCCAAATACTTATTTACAGTATGACCTTTCATTGAAATAGAGGTATTTATTGAGTATCCGAACTTTTCGATTTTTCCAACAATTTTTTCCCCACACACTCAAAACACACTAGTAAGTAATAATACACTGATATTTTGCGGGGGCAACGCTTATTTGGCATTTAAATTAGAGTTTTCTGATGGAACTATTTTTCTTCCGCGTATGAATACTTCCATCACACTGTAACACTGCCAGACTAGGCTAGGTTAGGTTAGGTTTTGTTGGTCGGTCATCTAGAGCTTAGCAAGGTCGGTCAAGTAACCATTCAATCCAAAAATATAATAGTTTGAAAACATATGTTTTCTTTGAAATGCTATGATTTTGTGTTTGGTCAGATCGACAATTATTGTTAGATCACATGGAAAATATTCATTCATATTTATTCATTACGTGAAATGTGTGATACAGCTAAACATTTTAGAATCTATACGCCTTAGCGAAAAGGACGTGATTGAATTTTTGTTCAGGCATGGTATTTTTAAAGAGATTTCGGTGTGTTTAAAGTGTGGTGCGGAGTTAGTTGTGAATAAATCAAATCTTAAATTTCGCTGTCAAAAAAAATTCGACGTGGGAAGAAGGCGGCTGCGGTTTGTGGCTTTACTGGCTCGGCAAGGGTGGGCTCGTTCTTGGACAATTGTAGACTCCCAATAGAAAAATATTTCTATTTGGTGTCAATACTTTTGCACCTAAAGCCACCCCGACAAACATTTATTTGTGAAGAGCTGGGAATTTCGATTATTTTTTTAAAGCGGCTGCGGAGTTGTATCCCCCAAGTATTGAAAGGTTAGTAAGCTTAGTTTTCTTCAGATATGTGATTATTAATTTGATTTATATGGTTTTATGGTTGGGAGTTCATAATATGTTTGCAAATTATGAATTTTTTAAATGAAAAATAAAATTTTCGTCAAAAAATTTTTTTTCGAAAATTTAAATTTTTGGGTAAAAGAGACGCGACCCCCAAAAAATTTCAACGGATTATTGCTTCATGGGGTGTGTAGATGTCACAAAAAAAAAATTGTTGGAAAAATCGAAAAGTTCGGATACTCAATAATTACCGAAATAGATCTATAGATAAAATGAGTGACAGATTTAATTCGATCTGTTGCTGAAACTGAGAAATAAATTTTTAGCTGATCGAAAAACGGTTATCACAATACACACAAATTTTTCTGTTATACAGTGCGTTTCAAACTGGTATTCGGGGTTGCAAAATAGTAGTTTATGCAACGATTTTATTTTGACCCTTATTAAAGCACGAGTTAGATGTAAGTTATAACACGAGCGAATGCGAGTGTTATAAATATCTCACGAGTGCTTTAATGGCCAAATAAAATCGTTGCATACACTATTTTATCTACGACCACTAGTATACATTTAATTAAAACAATTTCATTTTACCTGTGACTGTCAGAGATACCTATAACCTCTCATCTCAAATACGAAAAGTTATAGTAGATTGTTAGGTTAGCAGCTTAGTTAGCAATTTGATCAAATCAGCTGATAGTTTCACAATATTGAATTACGATATTGATTCCATCAAAAATGCTTCTGATTTGTCCAGAACCCGTGTTATAATGTAGAACCTGTACTATAATGAGCTCTTTATACAACGAGTTACAAAAAGCATTTCGAAAAGACAGCTGTTATGGCATCAATTGTGAAACTGTAATGTATACATTATGACATGGTCGTAGATAAAAAGTATTTTACTCTTACAAGAATCGAAGACTGTACGAAGAAGCACTTCAAATGGTTTTTCTCGGCACGTTTTGTGCGATCTGTTTTAATGCAGTCATCTACGGAAAGGACAGTGACCGGAAAGATGTTCAATGTTACAGTAACGGCTTATTACCTTACCTACTGAACGACTTCATTTACCAGCAAAATGATTTTCCTGCCCATTTCCATAACGAGGTTCGGCGATAACTCCACAACATTGCATTCAATGAGGTTTGTTTTGGCATTAGCTGTAAGCCTCTATTACTATATTTGTAATTTTCATGTATGTATTTGAAATAAATAAATAAACATTGCCTCCGTGCTGAATACGACGCGTGTCTGAAGGAGATCGCACAATAAATTCAACATTTTCTCTACTGTCAACACCCAGCGGGTAAGCGGTTCATTAAAACTATCCAATATATTTGAGAAAAAACTATTGGAATTGTTCTTTCATACAGTAATTGTTTCATTCTTCAAGTTCAATACTATTTTTTGCATTGCATTTTTATAATATAAGCATAAGGCATAAATATAACTTGGTGTAACCATAAATAATATGTTCACTTCTCAGAGAATTTAAGATGATTACTTCAGGAAAGAAGTGCATTCTTGTGTGATAGCTTTAGCAATAATAAAGTCAATATATTCAAAACTTGATAAAACCATGGTTGTGAAGTTAACTACTAACTCCTTTTTAAATAGTAAAACTCACATCAGTAGAACTAATCCAGAAAGTACTAATTCGAAAAATAGTAGACCGATTGATGACAAATACAATGTCTATCTAGGAATCTAATTATTCCACTCTAATAATTATTCATTATTCTGCTCTAGGTTAAATTCTAATTTTCAAAGTCTCGAAAAAGTGTAATTTTCAACTTTTGGAGCTGGTAATTCAACCCAAAGTGACCTGAACCAATGAATACAGATACTATAGTATTCAATACAGATACTATAGTATTCATTACTGATACTATAGATTCATTGCCTGAACTGACCTAATATGATTTAATTGAGTCATCAAGTTACTTCAAAAACGAATTCATTGCAGAGAAATAACAATTCTTGATAAAAACAAATACTGAATATGCCAATAAGAAATTTTGCTTCTGTCAGAATGCCTGGCGGATCCTTTAATGAAAGAGAACAAAACTAAGAGCTAACAAAAAACAGAATGGGAAAGAATGGCAATCCAGAATAAGATTAGACCTCTTGAAGGAGCTTAGTTGGAGAATATTATTTACAAAAAGTAGAAATGGAAGCACGGCAAGTAGGAATAATTTCTAACTAGCAACTGATAGTAAGTATTGCGCTGCAATCAGTAAGCTGATTTGTGAGAATTAATGAAAGCACTTCACATTACAGCAACTTTACAGAAACTCAAACACAGAGCGAAACTTTTCAATTCGGGAGATACAAACAACACTGGAGTGGCGTTGAAATTTCTGTCTGTTTCTTGAATTGATACAGTCTCCAGCTAAGTTTGCGAGAAAAAACAAGAGCTGGATGAAGAGAGAAACGATAGATGAGTACGATACAGAAAAACAAGACGAGAAACCTCCGTTGAATAGGAATCGGAAAACCGGAAAGTTAAATTTTGTTTTCAAGGTTCATGACGTTTGGCAAGTTCATTAAGTGAGCTCGGTTGAAGCATTCAAGCTTCGCGATACATCAGCTATACCAGAGCTCAACTCCAAAAAAGTTCACTTGAAAAAAACCCGCTTTGCCGCATCGCTTGGTCTTTCTGAATAAATTCAAATTGTGATATTCCTTCCCCATTGTCATTCAATGCCGTTAGAGCAACATTGAGAAAGTTTCAACATCATAAAAGTTTTCCAAGCTAGTTCATCAAGCTTTTCTATACACAAACTTTTATAGAATAAGAGGATAGATTATACCGTTGTCAATTTGAATTAAAAAGGCGTTAGACCTTGCTTTTGTTAGAGGCTTAGTTGTTTTCAACTTTATAAGTAATGAATCTCATTGACTCCAGTTAAAGCAGAATGTTAAGAAATGTTATAATATCTGAGCTTCTTATAACTTCTCATCATTCACATACCTGTACATTCAAAATTGAATAAATTATAATATCGATGAGTAATAAGGACTGAACATGATCAAAATTACAAGAGCACACACTCCATATCTTCTAACTTAGGTCTGGTTATATTATCAAGCTATTCCTCCCTTCAACTCAAATCAAGTACACATTTATAATTTAATCAACATAGATTCACTATTAAAGTTGATTAATGCTCTAAAATGGACTACTAAGACTGCAATAAATGGACTATTGTTATTCCAAAAACTCTAATAACGGCTGACTGGACTGTTCCCCCCCCCCTCTTTTTTTGGTCGGATGATGCCCACATGAACCTTAAGACTTGTACGTGGGTGATGAGGTGAATTATTGCACAAAATATCCAAGGTTGAACGAAAATCGTACTTGTGACGGAAATAAGAGTAGGCTAGCACTCCAACTGATTACGCCTCGACGGCTGCACATTATTAGAACGTATATGAAGTTTCTATAATGCATTTGACAAAGCTTGCAGAATTTATTAAAGGCTCCAACTTTTGAAACTAACGCCTACAAGAGATGATCATTTACAATCATTTGTCCAAACGTTGCTCATCGATTTCAATCTAGAAACAATCCAATTTCGAAAACGGCTCAACAATGTACAAGTTGCCTAGAACTACTAATAAGATTTCCTTACGCGCAAAGATATTACGGTGGGTGGGTTGGAAAAATCCCACTCAAGTTCATCCTATTCGGAGTGCGATTCGAATTCGATTTCAATTTCGATAAGTTGCCAACTAATGCCGACGTACTGCGTGGGTGGTGGGCATAACGGCAAAAAGCGTGGGCGGAAGCGGAACAGAAAAGGAACGGAACAGAAACGAAATGGGAATGGAACAACTAACTGCAAAACGCTCATGTGGGTTGCAGCTATCACGGCGTGCAATTTCGCATCGGATGTAAATGTGCAAGCAATCTGCAATGCACTATCACAAGTTCCACTGTTTTAAAGCACGAACCTCGCTCATCAGACCAGTTTACGATAACGAAAACAGAGCACGCGCCTGCCTATGCACTACATACTAAACGCTCAGTTTGCTCTTGTTCTTGCTAGACTGATTGGAGAAATTTGATTAGGTAGTACTAAATTTTTAGCCGCACGTTTGAACAGTATTTGCATATTAGGTTGTAAGTGATCGTGATATTTGACACCTGATCGGAATTTATGAAGTTTTAATACAATTCAACAAGTGGAAATAATTGGGTATGAAGGAAGTTGCAATTTACCAAACTGCCAAATATATGGAAGTGATAGCCGAGTGCCGTAGCAGGTATCTGTTCAATTGGAGATAAGCTACGAAAGTCCTGGACCATCTTTGTAAGGGTGACCGATTGGATTGGCCAGCAAAATAGATTCTGTTCTCTGCTGTAAATCACTTCCTGGTGGTTCGGAACCCACCTAAAACTGTAGGTCCAACTCATCAATCACCATCATCCAATTACCCACGCACAGGTCTCAGACCTATGTGGGCTCCATCATCCAAAAATATATATACAACATAGTTTATTAATTTTGAATTTTCTTTCATGGCTACCAATTACAAAGAAGACTTCCGCAATAGCGGCCATTGGCAACATTAGAATTTTCTTCAAATCATCTATTGTGAATATAAAAAATTGTTTATAATACAATGAAGGAATAGTGATCAACAATATTTCTATTCTACAATGGATAAACTTCGATGTTGTCAAACCTACATTAATTATCAAAACTAGTGAGTTTTATTTTCAATCTCAATAAAACTAGAACTTTATTTAACAGCTACATTTATAGCCCAGAAGAAATATACAGTACCAATGGGTAAAATAAAGGATTCTTCTCATCTTAACTATTCTAGAATGCAGGATTAGACTTCTGTGATTGGCTGAATATTGAGACCTATCATCTACACTTGTAAGAATGGGAGGATCTAACCAATAAGTCGAAGTTTAACAAAAAATAGTGAAGAAGTTGAAAACAGTTGGTTAAAAATCATATTTGATTTGAATATAGGAGTTAGGATGTTGTATAGCGTAATTGGATTTCTAAAATGATTGGTCTCGAAGAATAAAGAGACTTCAAATCTAAAATTGAGGATTCTTCGGAACGACGAAAAAAGAGCTGAGTATAGTTTGGACGAGTATCACCCTACCAAATCCCATAGATTTGAAAAGCTTGGCCGGATAGGATAGGAAAGAGAATTTTCTCCAGAAAGTCTTAGTGAAGCCGTAGGGGTTTACTGTATTTTGTAATGGGGAGATCGTTAACTTGGCTCGGCTACTTGATGGTTTCAATAAGAACATGACACGAAGCCAAGGTCCATTGGGAATGGATGAGACACGCCATCTTGAAATCTGATGTTGCAAGTTGAAACGAAGATTATGAGGAATGAGGATACAAAATAAATGAAAAGAAGACAGAGGAGGGGGAAAATAAATAATTACTTATCGGCCAGGCCAATAAGGCCAGATTCAACGTTTAGCGCTATAACAGATAGATTTCGAAGCATGGGATTCGATATACATAAGGAATTAATAATAATATTATATCATGTTTGAAAAACTACGATTGGATGATGAATAATAAGACGAAATTGTCACAACCACATTTATTAAAAATATCGAGAAACTAGTTTCGGTTGTTACACCATTATCAATCTCAAACAAACTAAAACTAAAGAATAGAGTAGCTCAATATATACTAAACATAGGATGATAATATTGGCTAAGCGAGAAAGATGCTGACCTTCAATGAAGGATGTGATTGGCTTAAGGCCATAACAAGTCACGCCCCCTGGTGGGAGGAGTAACAAGCAAAAATAAGAGTCAAATCAAGAACCTAAAACCGTGAACATCTAGAAAGTAACGAGGAAGAAAAATACACAATAAGGCTAGAATTGAATCAAATTAAAATAAAAAAATTAGAAGCTCACTGAATCGCTTAGCCAATAGTATCATTCAATGTTTAGTATATATTAAGCTACTCTGTACTTTAGCTTTAGTTTGAGATTGATAATGGTATAACAACCGAAACTAGTTTCTCGATATTTTTAATAAATGTGGTTGTGACAATTTCGTCTTACTATTCATTATGGGTACTTTCCACAATATCACTTTCGGCACTACAAAGAAAGTTAACGATTGAATAGCATAACATAATCACAGGAAAATGGCATATCTATGAGAGAATCATCAAAATAATCCTTTTATTTTTCATGTCATTCCTGAAGTTTGGTAACAATCAATCATACTACATTGAGTCCTTCTATGCAAAGCTAATATTAATAAGACAAAATACTGCTTCCCTTGCTGAATATACTATGATTATTTAATATGCATTTTAAGCACTTCAAACGTTTCAACTGTGTCCTGTAAAATCATTTCTAACATTATCATGAAATTAAGTATGTACTTCTGCTTTCTGTGCTACACCTAATTTCAAAATAAGATTGTTCTATTTCTTCGGACAGTATAAGGAGAGACACTATAGTGCTGAAAGTCCTAGGTTGAAACTAGACATGCACGATAACCAGAAATAAATATTCCCTACAAGTGAGTTTGGAACAAACGAACTAATTTATCAGTTGTAGGAGTATTCTAATTTAATTATTAGTTAAACTTGATGGGTTGATGATAAACAATCTTCTTAGAAGTAAAATAAGGATATTAGGGACTAATAGGCCAGCGATTAATCATTTGCTTTATAAATGATTGAATTTGTAGTTCTTCCAAAATCTTATAGGGCCTCTTACTTGTAGATTGAAATTGTGATTTGTAAAAATGATATTTTGAAATCCAATGCTAAGTTTTAAGTGCAACTAACTATTGAAGTACTAATTTAAACTACAGTATTCTATCATCTAACGAAAGGCGCAGATCTTTCAAAGGAAGATCTGGGTTACTGGAAAGTTATTAAGTTAGAAAAGGATAAAGTGCAAAAGAGGTGGGATGAAAAGAGACGAAATGGAAGTAGGGAAAAAAAACAAAACAGAGAAATACAATTCAACGAAACGGAAAAATGTCACCAAATTAAGGTCAAACATCTTCAGAAGGAGTTATACAAGGAGAACAATGTCGCCTGCAGGATCACAAATTCCCAGGAAGCAAGAACTATGTACAGTAATTAGAAAAGAACAAAGGAATCCGATTCCTTGAGAACGACAACAGGAAGAACACAGAGACGCCGACGCCTCCTTCGGGAAAAGTGGGGAAAAAGTGGAAATACTCAATCGTTAAAGAATACGATAAGGAGCAAATTAATGAAAGCTATTTTGTTCGTAGTCTTAGTCTCATATTGCTTTAGCAAGCCGATTAATTTGTAGATGCCCTGCTATTTGTTGAAGGCACGATAGGAGACTTACAACTAAGTGTTACCGACCATAGGCTTGTTTTATTTTGGTTGAAGAACTTTTTCGTTAAATATTAGTACAATATTAGATCAGAACAATTGATGTGATGGATTATGGAAAACATTTATTCTTTAGCTGAAAGGAGCAAGCGTACCTTTCGTCTTGGAGATTACACTACAACAACAATCACCATTTACCATTTTTCCAATTACTGTACAGATGTTTTCAATTTTCGCTTGCTTTGCAGGTTAGTTCCTACTAATGAAAAACTACTCGTTAAGTCATGCAATTTGATAATGCAACAATAGATTTGACCCATGATGATGTTGGACTATTTCGGACTATTCCAAAGTTGACATTTTTATTGCTGATGATTTTATTGCACCACATGAGTCCGAGACTTGTGCGTGGGTAATGAGTTGAATGATAACACATAGATGGCAGACGGTGGAGTGGGATTCGAACCCACGACCGCTTAAATGACAGCAAGCTGAAGTTGCGACGCCCCAACCAACTGCGCTAATTTGATAAAACAAATTTTTTTTGCCCATATGAGTTTTAAGGCTTGTTCGTGAGTTATGAGTAAGAAGGAGAAAACATCCAAGCCTGAACGAGATTCGAACTCGAGACCTCGAGGAACAGCAGCCAGCCTGAGTCTTATCTAATCAAAGACAAGCGCACCAACTGACTGAACCACTGAGGTCAGTTTAGGTTACGTAAATTTTTTACCAAATCACACAGGAGTGATCGACTATGTTTGCTCTTTGTTTCCATCAGCACTCTGGGAAAAAATAGCCTAGAGAAAAGGTTGATGAGAAGACGATTCATTTACCTGTCTTTAAACTGCGAAAATCCATTTTAATGGATTTATGAATCTATTTATAGATTTTTGGATTTCAATGGATTTTATTTATTTCAATTTTTATGGAGGTATGGAAATTTACTCTTCAGATAACCTTGTTTGAAGCAGTGCACATCACTGAGCATAATTTAAAATAGTTTAAGCTTCAAATTCTGGTTAGAATACACGGTATTGGAATATTCAAAGCTATACGTTGAACACAGTTATGTCAACAGTAGTTGATGAGTCACGTTAATCAATGCCTTTACATAAAGATGTGAACGAGGGCCCGTATTCATGGGGCCCGACTTTGAGGCTTGTGTTCAGGAAGGCTTCAAAGACCCTTTCTCCAAAGGCCCTTTTCAATATTCTCCCTTGACTTGAGGCAACATAATTAGGTTCATGAATAAGGCCCAGATCTCATTTGAAGGAAGATATACAAAATACTTTTTTCGATTTCATCAGTCAAGTGAAGCCTAATACAACTATAAATGTCATCATTATCAACTCTAAATCATGATGTTCAGCTGTAATAAATATTTTCTATAATCTAAAACTATAATATGATCTTCACATAATGAAGTTCAGCTATATTTAATTATTATTATTATGTTAATGGACAACATATTATTGTTATGCTATGTTGAAGACATCAAACGGGGGTGTAAGCAGAAAGAGGTGCATTTGGTCCCACTTGTTATCTCAAGCACGGGACTAATCCCAAAAAAGTGCATCACAGCTTAGCTCTATTGAAGCTGCCATCTGAAACCTACACCCAGCTGCAAAAGTCTATCATCCTAAACAATAGTTAGTCCGTGTTTCGGAGGACACGTTAAGCCGTCGGTCCCGGTTGCATATAAAAAAAAAAGCAGTCGTTAAAAAAGCGGCGAGGTGGAACTACCCGTAAGGGTCTCCCCACCACTAAAAGCCATACGAATTTACTTTATAGTTAGAGAGTTTTTAAATCTTCTTCCATTGTAGTTTTGTTAGTCTGATAAACCTAAATGTTCAACATCTTGCAAAATTATACAGATGTAAGAATATGAACCACTTTTCTTAAGTGTGAGATGAAATTAAAAAATAATAATAATAAATAATAAAATTAATTACAGAGAACGTCCAAAGTTGAAGAATATTCTAATATAGAGACAGATATGAGGAAAAGACGCCTTAAATTTATGGTCAAATCATGAGGCTTCCAGTCAACAGACCAACAAAAAGAATTGTAAACTATGTATTATCACTTGCCATTGGAGGAGAATGGATACGAAATGTTAAAAATTACCTAGTACTGGCCAAAATAGCCAACAAAGAAATTTACAATAGAAAAAACTTCAGAATAAAACTTTATAAATGGGAAGTTATACCAGAGACAAAACCTCCAGGAGTTGGAACAAAATGGAGTGAAGAGAGGAAAGCTGAATTTGCTCAAAAAATGAAAAGCTGGTGGGCAAACAAGAAGAAAAAGTCCATAAATGAACCACCTTTACTCAGCGTCTTCCTCTTTGTGAGTTTTACGTCTACTGATAATAATACTAATAATAATAAGCGTATGGCTTTTATTGGTGGGGTGACCCTAACGGGTAGTTCCACCTCGCCGTTTGAGCCATGTTGTGGGGAACATGGTGGACCTAGTATTTTATGTAATTAACATTTTTATAATCTCAAATTAGGTGCATAAAATTAATAATGAAGTTCATCCATAACAATAGTCTCATTGTTGCTGCACTATCTTCACCAGAAGCTCCAACTTCTATTGTGTGAGAAGCTATTGAAGTGCTGTGAACCAAGATAGGCCAAACCCGATTAGAAAGAGATAGAGAGTTTGACTGCAGCAGCCTATAAATTGGCGAGATAAATTCGCCGCGTTTGACGGATAGAGTAGGATAGAAGGATTCATAGAGTGAAAGTCAAATTTCATTAGATCACGGTCGGATTACTGGTGCAAGAACTCGGTGTGTGTGATAGGGGTTGGTTGCCATGACAACGCACTGATGTGATGCCCCATCCTGACATGGAGCACAGTCGGCAGAACGACGCCAATACTATGCAGACACTACTCAATGCATCATTCTGTTCTGCATCATTCACCTCAAATACACGTGCACAAAGGATGAGTGACAAAGCAAAGATGAAGAGAGAATGGGAAATGATAGGGAAGAAAGGTAATAGAAGAGATGGAGTGATGAAGGAAAAGAGATATGCGTTAGATATATATGACAGATAGATTAGATCAGATTAGTATACTTCAGTCATGTAAATTGACATGCTTTAGTATTCATATGTAGTCTATAGTGTTATATATACTATTCATTTGCAGTATATTTATATGTAGTATTCATATGTAGTCTATAGTGTTTTAGTGTTATATGTAATATTCATATAATTTGGCAGCATGTAGCAGATGGGACATGCTACATCTGAACCCAACATACTGCTGCCAAGTTTTATGAAAACTACAGTACGTATGTGTGATTGAAAATCAAAATTATAAACACCACATAGATAGAATAAGAATTTTTTGAAAAGCAAATTTTAAGATAACAAGTAATGGAAAGCAACGTGATGCATCCACATAAAATGGCGAAATGAGAACAAAATACGTGATGAAATCTTGAAACACTCAACTTTACTAGAGTGAGAGGGGAAACGAGAGTAACAAACAAAAATAGAGGAAATGGAAGAATAATTAGGGAATGAGGAAAAAAAGAAAGAGAAAAGAAGAAGTGATAGCAGAGTGCCGTAGCAGGTATCTGTTCAATCAGAGATAAGCTACGAAACTCCTGGGCGCTCTTTGTAAGGGTGACGGATTGGATAAGCCAGCAAAAAAGACTGTTCTCTGCTGTAAAACCCCTTCCCGGTTGTTCGGAACCCACCTAAAACTGTAGGTCCAACTAATCAATCACCATCATCCAATTCATTACCCACCAAAAGGTCTCAGACCTATGTGGGCTTCATCCTCCGGAAAAAAGATTGAGAAAGAGAGGAGATTAATTAGATGAGAAAATGAAAAGAGAAGAAGAATGACTAGGAGAAAAAGAGATTGCAGTGAAGAAAGGAAATAGAAACCAGTGGAAGTAATGGATGAAGGAGAATGAGGGAGAGTCGATAAATGAAAGAGAGAAAACCTATATGTGAGAGAAGTACGGATAGAACGAAGACAGATGGAAGATGAAAAAAGGAGAAGAAAGAGACACAGTGATGAAGAATGAGATGAAAAATTGAACAGACATAAGTAGAAGAAGAAAATTGTGAAAAATTAAGAAAAGGGGATTTTAAATAAATAAAAATAGATAAGAATGAGATAAAAAATAAATAAAAGGACACAGAAGAGTGCGATATGAAATAAGATTTAATGAAGAGAGAGAATTAAAAGATGAAAACGATAGAGAAGTGAGAGAGCAAAAAGCAGAGAGAGAAAGTCAAGTTTTAAGCAGAATGAAGGAATAGAGAGCGCTCATGAAAATAGAGAAAAGAGTGTAAGAGGGAAAACGAAAAAAGGGCAGAGAAAGGTGAGACATGAAAGAAAGAGAACTAAAAGATGTAAAGAGATAGAAGTGAAGGATTGAAAAAGTGAAAGATAAAGATTGAGGAAGGAAGATAAAAACGGAAGGAACAGAAAACTGTGACATAAAAGAGAAAGATAAAGACTGGTATAGAGAGCGCGCGGCACTGCTGCACTCGAAAAGAAAACAGCTCAATGGATCAGTGGTGTAGTGTACAACGGATTTTCCAATATGGCCAAAAGTAAAACGATGTAGCCTAAGCTATTACTAGCAAGTAAATGCTCTTGCACAGCACACCCAGAAATCAGCATACATTTTCACTTTCATCTGACGAAAAACAATTAAATTAATTATTTCATCCAGGAAAAGATTTCAAGTGAGATTCAGATTAATCTCTATAGCAGATTATGATTTCAATTTCGATGAATTTATACAGTTTAAAGAAAGAAAATATGGCGTTAATAGAGACGTTAGAAAACGTATTTAAAGAGACCATGAAAATCAAGTTATCATAACAATGTTGAAATAACGGTACAGTACTTTAAAAAATAGTATAACGGTGTTTAAAAAATGGTCAGTTAAGGTGTGATCGTCTATAGTCTGTACTCTATATGATAAGGAATGAGTAGGTGGGTGTGTATGTGTGTGTGTCATACGGATTCTTCTGATGCAATCTTACGGCTTTCACAAAAAACGGTAACAATTTGGAACACTACATTTGGCTCAAAGCTTCCTCTAAACTGGATACAGTGCACCTCGATTTTCGATTTTCCTTTCAGACTTTTCAAAATTGATGTACAGATAATTTCACTTATGGACACTATTACTCTAAAATGTGTTTAGATGAAGGATCTCATAGAACAGTTGATACGTGATACGTAACTATGAAGTAAATAAGCTTCAAGTCATAAGCCAAAGCAACACAATTGTTCCGTATCAATATTGCATCTCCTAATTCCTCGAGCCGCGAGCCGTAGCAGGTATCTGTTCAATCAGATAGATAAGCTGCGTTCTCGTAGGACCTGTTTGTAACGGTGACCGATTAGATTGGCCAGCAAAAACGACACTGTTCTCTGCTGTAAAATCACTTCCCGGTGGTTCGGAACCCACCTAATACTGTAGGTCCAACTCATCAATCACCATCATCCAACTCATTACCCACGCACAGGTCTAAGACCTATGTGGGCTTCATGCTCAAAAAAAAAAAAAAAAAAATGGAATGGAATTGTAATGTGGTAAATGGAAATCCATATACCAAATGTGGTATTTAAAAAATATATCTTAAATACCGTTGCAAAGTACAGGTAAATCACAAGTCTTAGCATAAAAGTACTACCGGTATATAAGATGTAAAATTTCAATTTTGCTTCTATAAACAATATAAGCGGCATTATAAATGAACTGATGAAATAATAACGTTTTCGCTTATATGCGAGAGAATCTGGGAGTTGACACATTATAAGTCTATAAAAACTAGAAAAATATGTAAGACCATTTTAAAACTAATGCTTAAAGTTGTAAAAAGAACACGTTATACATGGTGAAAAAATTTTGTATTTAGTTGGTACGGCTATAAAATTTCGAGTATCACAATAAGGGGGATGTTATTTAAATACTTAAAAAAGCATTAAAATAGCATCTCCTTTACTAGCTTAACACTCGAAAGTTTACAGTCGCACCCACTAAATATTAATGCTTGAAAATCGTCCAGGCTATTATATATATTCTCTTCAACTAACTTCAATTCGTTTTATGATGGCCTAATTTTAATTCTGAATGGATATATAGTTATATACACCAGTAAGTGATTGATTATAAATAAAGAAAGAAACAGCGTTTTCGATTCTCAGCGTTCATGAAAATAAGAGCATGGTAAAAATAAATGAATCAATTGATAAGATATTCTTCACCTTTTTCCTCTTGAAATTGTTCAGAAAAATCCATTATGCTCACCTAAAACAAACAAAAAATAAATCAACCATTAGTAACTCTTGAAAAAATAACAAAGAAGTACTTCATGAATGTATGTTATCATTACAATGCTATTTGAAATAACGGCAGAAGCGTGCACAATGCATAGCAGTTGTAAAATTTTCGTAGCACAGAAATGTTATCAGTCAGGGCAACCGGAGACACTCTAAGGATAGAGCACTCTAGTCAAGTATTCGCAATCCGTCTTTTGTTACATTAGGCTTGCACTAATTTACATTATTGTAGATCTGGATTACTCTAAATTAGTGATCTATTGCAATAAGTGTCATTGCAGTTGTAAAATTTCCAAAGCACAGAAATGTTATCAGTCAGAGCAACCGAATGGATAGAGCACTCTAGTCAAGTATTCGCATCTTTTGTTACATGAGGCTTTCAATTTACGTTATTGTAGATCTGGATTATTCTAAATTAGTGCTCTATTGCAATAAGTGTCATCTATTGAACAGACGTTTTTACACAAATTTTTTCACCTTTATTTAACGTAGATTAAGAACTAATAGCAATGTTATTAAATAATTAGACGGCTATTTCATGGGGATGGAAATACTGAAACGAAAACAGTAAACATGACTGTGATATTATACTATCTCTATTACTTGAATTTGTGCTAATTTGGACCAGTGCTAGGGTTTTAGTTTTAGTGCTACATAAAGTTCCAAAGCTGTAGCTGGGGCTGAGTAAAGTTTTGTTAGAAGTTCAATTCGCAAGAGGATGCAATCTGATGTGAGGGTTTTAGTTCAATATTCACCAAACATGCACGGCAAAGTTTCCACATAAGCTCTCTTGAATGTAGAAATGTCAGCTTCTGTCTGACCATTGCAGAGGCAGTGGATGACACTTTCTTTAGTGAATAATATTACTAACAAGATTGGGCTTAGTAGCTCCAATAACTTCTTATTCGTTATCAAGAAACAGGCTCAAATAAGTTTCAGTTATTTTAGTGAGGTCCATCTTCTTGTACTGAAATAGTAATTTCGATTTAAAAAGTTCTAGGTTTTATAATCCATTATGGCTGCGTGATGAGTGAATAGAGTTCATTTTGATATATTTTTATAGCCACGATTGTTTAGACAAACAACGCTAAATGGTACACTCAGTAGAATTATTTTTGAAAAACTGGCAGAAATTGGAAGACAGAAAATACAAGTAATAAATAGATACAGTTAATAAAAAATACAGGAAATAGAGGTAAAAATTCGAATAAGGTGAACTGCAGAGAAGAGGTAACAGTAACGCTGTTGCCCGTAAGGAATCTTATTTTTTAATTCAAAATTAAGGATAATTATATTCCACAAATTAATTTAAAATGCATAGCCTAAATGAATTAATTATGAAGTTTTATAAATGCATACATCAATTAAGTATAAAGTTTTATAAATGCATACATCACCCCAACTAAACTAAACTACCCTAAGTCAACTGAATAGCAGAGTAGTTAATATGAGAGACGATCTAGGCGAACTCTAAATATCATATTTCTTTAAAGCCCTCTCTCAAGCATTCCCACTAGTGAATTTCAAACCAAACCTATTTTAAAGAGTTTGTTTGGGTGTAGTAAAGACAAAATTGATATCTGGGTTAAAAGTGGGGTTTATAAATTTGAATTGCGGTGATTGTAATGCTTTTTATGTGAGCCAGACCGGTAGAAGTTTCAAATGCAGAATAAATGAACAAATTGGGGATTGGAAAACCCAAAAAGGAGATTAAAATTTTGCAGAGCATATCATTAATATTGGGCACAAGTATTCAATTGGGCACAAGGGCTGAATAAAATGTTGAATTTCTGAATTTGATTGGCAAAAGCACACAATTGAACATTTTAGAAACTTTGGAGACAACTAGGTTGGTAAAAAACGATTCCAAAACTAGTTTAAATGATCAAATTTATTTCAAACAATTCAATACAACTAACTTGGCTTCATTATAATTGTAGGCTACATTTTAAAAACGGTACTTTCGTGACTTTCGGTTGACCTTGACTGCATTTCAGTGAGCTTCTTTTTTAAATTGACTCAATTCTAGCCGAATTGTGTATTTTTCTTCCTTGTTGCTTTCTAGATGTTCACGGTTTTCGGTTCTTGATTTGACTTATTTTTGCTTGTTACTCCTCCCACCAGGGGGCGTAACTTGTTATGGCCTTCAGCCAATCACAACCTTCAATGAAGGTCAGCCTCTTTCTCGCTTAGCCAATCCTTCGCCATAGTATCCTTCTATGTTTATTACATATTAAGCTAAACTGTACCTTAATAAATAAATAAATAAATAATAAATAATAAATAATGAATAAATAAATAATAAATAAATATATTTTTTATTTTTTTAATTTAAATTTAAAATTGTTTATAAATTTATTTGTTTGAGATTAATTTCAATAAATGTGGTTGTGACAATTTCGTCTTATTCATTGTCTTTCATTATGCAAACATCTTCTTCCTTGAATTTCCATTATGTAAAATTTAGAAGCATAGGCAATCTGTATTGATTTATTTAGGCTGCAGACGACAAACATGTGAAAGATAAATCTGAATTGGCAACCTATTCTTTCTCACATGTTTTAGATGCGAGCCAAACCCTAACCGAGAAAAGTCAATCAATCACCATCACTCTTTTATTCGTTTCCCGTCTTTCTACAATTTCCTCACACTTCTTTCAATTTGATTCCTTTCTCCATTTTCATCTACACTTTCATCCTAAACCCTCCATATGCCTCTCTCCTTATATGACTAAATAAATTCCGCACATGAAATTTCATATTCCGTTCTGCATAGAAGAAATTAATATCTTACACAATATTTGAGTAACGTCAGTGTTCAGGATTGAGGTAATCAATCATTGTAACCTGATTGAACCCGAAATCTGAACATTAATACGTCTCTCTCTACAAGATTACAACCAGCGTCTGATACTACCCAAATTACATACCTTCCACTTTGTTATAACCTCTCCTTTATCAACATGTCTATATGCATCTTCTTTCCCTCTTTGCTCATCAATTCTGACATGATTCTTGTATGTATCCTATTCTTCTTTTCTTACATCTCTAGTAGAATATAGCCATTCAATCTTCGAAGAATTGCTCATCAAATAGGTTTTCTTCCTCTTCCCATCCTCTCCCTAACATCCTAGTGAAAATTTATTTTTCTCTATTTTTTTCTACCTCTACTTCTCTTTTTCTTCTATCCTCTCATCCTTTCTTCCATTCCCTCTCTTTTTCACACCAATTTTCTCTGTACCCCAACGTCATCATAGCACTTTCTTTCTTTACATTGTAATAGCATCAACCATTCTATTCTTTTCGCTATCTCTTTCTAGAAGATTACTCGTCTGCTACTAAAAGCTGTTACTTCCGGCTTTTTATTTTCTTTTGTGCTCGACTTTCGCCTCCCTTTTTCCCGAATCCTTCCGATATTATGTTTTTCCAAGCTCAATACCAGACAACGAAGTCACTTAACGTTTATTACATTTTGCGCTTCTCTTGCCTCACTTTCTTCTCTTCACACACCTTTCCTTCATTATTTTTTCTTCTGCTGCTTCTTCTTCTTCTTACGCTCCTCCTCCCCCCCCCCCCACCAGACTACTCGGTTTTTGCTACCACCTACTCATTCTTCTCCTCCTCCTTCTCCTCAACCACTCGTTTCTTCTCCTTATATGCTTTTCCTTCTACTTCTATCCTTTTCTTTTTCTTCCATATTTTTTCTACTTCACTTTCCCATTACCTACTCTGCCTTCTTTCTCATTTTGCAGTTAAGATTGATAAAATTCTTGACAATGATTAAACCTGTAGGTACTAACCACGTAATAAGAAAGCATACACTGTATACAGTAAACTCAGTTCCCCTGAGCTCACCCCGCCTACATCAAAAGCTTTTATTGTAACATACTTTTTTTCATATCAATAAATTTTATTCCAAGACAAATACAATTTATACAGTTCATAAAGTTTGTAATAAATTACAACATTTCAACATTTATTGGAAAAACAGCATAATATATTCTGTTTCTTCCTATATCATATTGAAAGAATTAATCATTTATATCATGTTTTAAGGGCACCTTTTAAAACAAGATAATACTGCATTTATTTCTAGTAGTAATGCTACTGCTATCTAGTGCTTTGACAAATGAACAGTTTAAATTTAACTTAATTTACTAAAGAATACTGTTATTAATGCAAGAAAAACAATAGTCGGCACTTGCTTTAAATTGACATTTTTTCACCCAATTTGTCTCTCACACTCCTGTTAGGCAAGTACGTTTCAAGCACATTCAAGAATGGTCCAGATTGTGCTAGGTTTCCAGAATTTTACGGAATACTTTCAAACACCATATAAGGAGTAGTCCATGTAAACAGGAGTCAGTTGTCATTTGCTCTTCACAACAATCATATCCAGTGACAGTTAATTCAGACGTTATGTTTACGTATATTAATTGTTTGTGAACAGTTATTGTGGTAAATTATTTGACAATACTCAGTGCTATTGTTGGGATTATCAAATACCGTAACAGACTGTGCTTTGTAAGTGTTCCATTTATTGAGTGTTTTACTGTTTTTAGACATTTAGTTTTCTTCATTGAACAGTTTATTGCATAGTTGAATATTAAATTATCGATTGGCCTATTCATAGTTAGTAATAATTAATTTTTGTACAGTGATACCGAAAATTTATGATAAGCTGAACGTTATTGATTTGTTTTTTTTTTCATTATTGGTTTTTCATTTGATTAGTGCGTGTTGTAAGTAATTTGTGTAAATAAAGTGGGAGTGTTAATTTCAAGTGTTGCCAGTATTATTTTAGTGATAGATTCTTAACAGTATTTTAAACTTAATATCCTCTAACCAGTTTCTCATTTCTACTTTTTGATTGAGCTGTGCTCTAAGAACACTTACAGATATTCACTTGACACATGACACTTTATACACTTCATTTTCACAATTAACATCACACCAGGTCTGCCGGCTTTTTCCTCTTTCTGTTCAACCAGAAATTTAAAGAGAAAGAACAAAATCGCGTTGAAGTTTCAACCCCATGTAACAGGGAATTTTAATTTTTCTAATATAAAGCACACCTCGTCACCTGAAAATGATGTTTAAATTGGTCGGAAAATTGCCTGAATAAAAACCGATGGAATGATCAACAAGAAGACCAAGAAAGCGCTAGAATAAATTAGATCTCACGTTGACGAGTAAAGCCCATGTCAAGATTGATTTTCGGCATTGTAGGAAAGAAGATGAAAAATAAAAAAGTGGGCGCCGAATATTCAACCGACCAGTAATTGAAATCCCCCTCTGAACCCCTTCTCCACAACTACTACCGAGATGAGCATTGTCGTCAGCCGGCTTGTGCATCCAGAACCACAAAGCCAATTCATCACTTATTTCTTGTGTTTGATTCAATACTTCCTTGAAGGTTTATTATTGTAATGTAATAATATTATAGTTAGATTGTTTTTAGGAAATTATTGATTAAATTAGTCTAACCTTCAATTCTTTCCATTATGAACGCAAATGAACAAGATCCAAATAGGAAAATGTTTATTAGAACAATTTTTTATTTCATTTTATTAATCATATGTTGAGCATTATATCCTGTACAATATAAACATGAGCCAATATTCTTAAAATATAAAGTCATCTCCATTAAAATACATAATACATACAATATAACTCAGTTTTAATATGAGTTATTATAGAAATAAATGTCACAACTTTTTTAATTTCTCTACTATGCTGTTACACAATGAAATTATAAAATGAAAATTCATCTTTAAAGTCATGTAACTAAATTGAATCGTATAAATCAATGACTACAAAACGTTGAACGTTTACTTACTTTGTCTAATGGGGAAATAGTCTATTGTGAAGACCCTACTTTCGCTATCCAGAATGATATAACTTCTATATGGGCGCCAACCAGATCAACTTTGGGTTGATAAAAAAAAGTATTCTCCAAGCACTCGTGAAGACACTGAGTATTGTGCTATGTGTTAGAGAAAGAGACTATTCTATTTATAGAAATTATGAGTGAGAATGTCAAACAACATTAAGATTATTAATTATTATTGTTGTGACTAGACAGGGATAACAAAAGACAATAATTGTGATAGTGTTTTTGTGATGTCTTTTATGATCGCTGTGACTAGATTTGCAAAGTAAATACATTATCCAGTTCAATTCAGCTTTTTGTTTTCTCTTTCTCCTACTGTTCTATTTCATGTTACGTAAAAGGATGTGGCAGTCAAATGACAGATATTAATGATATAATGACGGATATAATATAGGAAGGTATGTGAAAAAATGTCACTCCATTAGAAAATTAACTATTTTTCGAGTAAAGTTTGAGTAATCCTTGTTATCAAAATTCATCACAGAATGCCTCTACTCACAATTAAAATTTCAGAATTAGATCAACTGAGAAATGACATTTCTATAATTTATCCGTCTCAAGAATGAGCAATTCATATTATGAAGAAACAGGCTGGCGATGTAATGCGTGCCGTACTGGTAATAGCAAAAACCGGCTTATCAAGCGCTCGCCACTTGGGGAGTCATCCCTGCGCCGCCATATTTGTAGTGGACGAGCGCCTAACAAGTGGCTTCACCTCGGCGACAAGAAGCCCCTTCTATTGGTCTTATGTGTTCGCTGGTTGCGTCATATAGAGTTCATAGACCTTTACCCCCTCACAGGTAGACTCGGTCACCACAATCATGTGGTCTTGAAAATGCGAGCCTTGGAAATGGAGCTCTGAGACGTGTCTGTCCCTCTGTCCTTCTCTGTCTCTGTCTATCCCCATAAAACCGTCCGGATTTCAAAATTTGTTTACTTTTGTCCATTGAGATCGGCTGAAATCCGTACGGCCGATATCGATGTGTGTGACATAAAATTGCAGTAATTGAACAACAGTACCAACTTTCTTTTAATGAAAAGTAATGAGGAACTACATTAACTTATCAACCAATGTTTTCTTTAACATTCTATCACAGTGATCACCAGCTACTGATATAGGTTATATTGTGGAAAAATTCCAGATACAACGCTTGCATTTGGTTTACTTATATATAATATGGATCTAATACCATTTTAACTGATTTCTCAAAAAGATTATACAAACATTTTCTGGGGGAATAACTTCAGATCCCATATTTCTATAAGAGGAAAACTAATCGTCAGATAAAAACTTTAGAAAAACATCTCTTTTTACAGTGTGGAATTCACACAAAGTTTATCTATTAAAACTAGATGAAACATTAGTTAATTGGAAAATTTGTAACTAATTAAAGCTTTCATTCTAAAAAATTGAATAATATGACCGTAATACCGGAATAATACTATATTCCTTGACAAGCTGCTGAACACACCGAATTCAGCCATAATTCAATCAAAATTTTCCAATCTACTTTAAATTTAAATTAATTTTATCGCTGATATGGTTCAAAGTACTAGTAATGCTATTTTTTTTATTTCCCAATATTATGAATAGTTATAGTTCGGGTATGATTGGATTGATCATGAAAAATTCAATAGCTTTCACACAATACTAGCCTACTTCTATTCAGTGCACCCCCCCCCCCCCTTGTTAACCTCAGTAGCAACCAGCCACTCCCAAATTTTTTTCTGGATCCGCCACTGTTGAGACCTGAATATTAATACTACAGTTTAGGGTGTAAGGCTCGTTTCACACACATAGATTTCAGCCATTCGATAAAATTTCAGACAGTAACATTTTTCAACAAAAGTGAACGAATTTTGAATGATGAAATTCCGAACGGGAATATGGGGATAGATAGACAGAAACAGAGAAGACTGGACACGTTACAAGGCTACACTATTTGTTTCAATTATATAAAACCAGAAATTTATAAATTCTTAAGATATTTGGTGTACATTTCAAGAAATTACTTGAATCAAATTTAAAAACGATAGTTTTTTAGAGCCAATTTTCTACTTGAAAAAACTCTTCAAATTCAGTTTGAATGTTTTACAGTTACACTCTTTAAACTTTTGAGAACGTGTGTATTAATTTGCTTCAAAGTGAATTCTTTATTCTAAACGTTTTAGTAGAATCAATGATTAATATAGGTTCTAAATAAATTCTTGCAACTGAAAAAACTAACTATAAAATTAGTCAGACTTAAGAATTGGTAGGAAAATTGATGAACTAATTACATACAATGTTACAATTCTATACTGAATGTAGAATATTATAATTGAGAAAATTATAATAGCTAACTTTTATAAACTATTATAATAAAAGTGAAATGTCTTTTGTTTCATTTTATAATTCGGTCCCTTTCAGAGTATAGCTACACTGAAAAATTAATAACCTGAGAGAATTTTTTAAATAATTTCAAGTAGACTACCCTTTCACAGTTATAACACCACTGAAAAATTTATTGATTACTAGAAGAATTTTTTTAAATAATTTCAAGTTGACTTAACCCTTTCCCAGTTACAAATACACTGAAAAATTGATTACTTTAGAGAATGTTTTCAAATAAGACTAATTTAAAACAGGTCGAATTGAAAACCTCCTTTGAAAATTAGTTTTAAAAAACGAAAATTTCTTCAAATTTCATCAAACCTTTAATTTTTAAAAATTCTATTATATTTTACTACATTTCTTGAGTACCTACTCAAAACGTTTGTGTCAGTGACAGTTTGTGTCGGTGCACTCATATGTAGTGCTGTAATTGTGATTGATAGAAGCTGAGACAGACATATGTAGTGCTTCCTAAGTGTTTAATCTATTATTGAGTGTTTTAACTGTTTATTAAACATTGATTTCAAGTCATTGAACAGATTATTGGACTTTTATTATTATTATTAAATTATGATTAGCCTATTGATAGTTAGTAATTAGTTTTTGTACAGTGATATAGAAAATTAATTATTAGACGAATGTTATTGAACTGTTTGTTTCCTCATTGATTTTCTTGTGTAGTAATAACTGATTAGTGTGTGAGTCAATTGTGTGAATAAAGTTCAAGTGTTAATTTCAAGTGTTGCTGCATTATTTTTGTGAAAGAACCCATAACAGTATTAAACTGTGTTATATATCAATTTATCAGAAGGCGAGAGCACTCAAATTGTTATCACACAAACTACATAACTTCCAAGTCTCAAATCTCTGCAATTAACAAAACAGAGTCGTCTGGAAAACAACAGACAGTAGATTGTCAGAACGTAGGAATATTTCAATCTCAATTATCTTCATGTTATTCATGATTTATTTATGTGGATAGCTTCGTGGGGAAATGTTATCCAACTACACTATTCTTATTCCTATTGATGATGGGGATATTGTGATACACAGCAATAATGTTGTCTCAAACACATTTAGGCTATTATGAAAACACAAGATATTATAGTTTAAGCAGTGAATACATAAAACTAAAAAAAAAGCAGCTTCATACATAACCCCTACTATACTATTTTATACTACACTAGCTATTGTACCCGTCCTTCGTACGAATTATGTTTAGAAATAAGACTAAATATGGTTCGGCTTTTTTGATAGCAACGATCATGAAGTTGTTAGCAGCTTAGTAAACAACTTAGAACGTAAACAATTCAGTGACAGTTATCAGAGAGAATATTTGAGAACAGCTGATTGATATATTATGATAAATTACGTGATTTGTTCTTTTGTGGTAATAAAACTTAGAAGAAATGTATCCAAAATCGCATAATACAAACGTTTATTATTCTGTTAAAAAAATGTAATCTAGTTTTTTATAGCTAAAGACATTGTCAAAAAGGTTTTCAATACTGATAAATAAATTTAATCCCGATCGATGCTCTCGTTTTTCAGGAGAAGGGCGCGTAAAATGCATTCGGGGCCGTGACAGACAGACAGACAGAAATTGAGATAAGACTTGTTTCGGCTTCTTTAATGTATAAAACGTAAAAATATATAATTCTGATAAATGTACAGACAAAACTCTAATTTTATTTATATAGATAGAAGACTATCATACATGGACTAACACTATCAGTCAATAGAATGGAAACCTTAATAGGTCGAACTGCTCTTTGTTGGAGGCTTGTCATTGGTTGTTGGTTGGAGCTATAGACACACCCACTCGTAACAGGTGGAGCTAGCACAGTCCAGCCCTCATCCAATAACAGGCCTCCAAAGCAGAACATTGGTTTTAGGCCTATATCTCGGGTTTTTATATTGGCAGACAACATGTCTAATCACTATATTTTAGTTAGTATTGACTAACTGAGAACATTCAAAAATTGGATAATACAGAACACTTGGTAAATACCAAAAATTTCGATAGAGAGGATAGGGACTTGAATGTATTCTAATCAAAGTTTTCCACAAATAACAAAAGACCTAAACTGTAGGACTCTTTTTATTTATTGATTGATTCATTCATTACAAGCGTCAAAAATATATGGTTGAATGATATTCAACTTAATTCCACAGTTGGGTGTACAAAAAGCTATGTTTCAGTGATAGTCATGTGCCTGTATTCAGAATATTTTTATTTTCAGAAACCACCATATCTCAATAGATTACTTCAGACATCAGTAAGACTCATACCTCAGACATCATGATAATTAAAAAGTCATGGAGTGTATTTAAAATTTCAATATCATTATCTCAAAAGTTTTCAAGTATTCACCTATTTTCAATATTGTATTCAGGTAACTTTGAATTCACCTATTCCAAACTATTTTTAATAACATAACATTTCAAGTTTACAAGTATTCACCTGCATTGATATTTCAGTATATTTCACCTTTTCAAGTATTGCAATGCCTACGAACTACAGTATTTTAAGTTTGAATAACACCCTATCCCCTAGGACAAGATATAAGTTAGCATAACCTGATTCAAGGGTACACTAACTAGAGGAATAAAGATACAGAATTACTTTAATAACAATCAGTTTTTCTCGAAACAGAAGTAAACAAGAGCCCCAAATAATTACCTTGAAAAATTTGGAAATCCGACACCGGAGCAAGAGCGTTGTGAGGCTGCGACATTTGTTAATTTTCAGGCGCACTTTTTTCTTTGAGACACAAACTGATTTGAAAACGGCCAACATCACTAATTGAGATGGAACGTCACAGGGAAAACACATCCGCTCGCAATAAAGCCAATTACTAACTAAGTTGCTGTATAATTTACACCACGCTTATTCCACAAAGTTCAACTGCAGATAACAGAAAATACCAACTTCTCCCTTTTTCTGAAGGTGCACGTGTAATAGGAGTTCATGAAATTCGATGCTTTACTGTTACGAACAGTTAACAGTAAGTACAAAGCTTGCGCTATCTGGAAACGTCAGATGAAAATTAAACTTTTCATTAATGATTTACAAGCATGAACTTAGAATTTTAACCTTCGAAATTGAAGTAAAAGAGTCTAGAAAATAAGGATTTCATTTAAAAAGATTTCTGTAGTTGATAATGATATGTATAAATCGAATGGTTTTCTATCAGAAAACATACTTTACATAAAATTATCAATTCAATCAATTATTATCAATCATAAAAATGACTGATTAGGATGATGTTACTGAATAGCAGGTGTTATTTGTACATTTTGTTATGTCTTTATAGACAATTCAGTTGGTTATATACAATTATGATGACAATAAGGATGAGCAAGGTACTAGAAATATTTTTGTAATCTTCAATTCATTCAGTTATTTATCAGTAAGCTATATTATGGGCAAAATATTTTATTGTTTGATAGTTGATCAGAAACTACACAAAAACGCACATCCCCTTATTGGTCAGTCAGCTAAATGTGAATTGAATTGAATTGAATCGTCTTTATTCATTGAACATGTACAAGTACATTTGAATAGTGTCACATTTGATTAAAAATAGAGAACATATATCACATCTGTAAAATAGTAAAATGTAAACAATTAATAAAAATCTTAACTATATCAATTATTATTGGTAAATTCCAGCAATGAGTACAGGGACAATCCTACCAAATATTCCTTCAATTTAATACTAAGCTTTTTAATATCCTCCAATAATTGTAAATTTCTTGGTAAAATAGTAAAATATTTTTTCCGTATATAAATTGTTTTTTTCTTGAAAAAATCCAAATTGTGTCTTTCCAAAAATTTTCCATGCCGAGTATTGTAACTATGTGATTTATTTCTTAATTCAGCATCTGAGTGTTTTTTAAAATACATAATTACATCAAAAACATATTGCCCATAAATGGTCAAGATTCCAAGTTGTGAAAAAACAAGTTTTACGGAGTCAGTTCTTTTGAGATGCATTATTATTCTCAGAGCCCTTTTCTGCTGTATTAGTATTTCATCAAGGTTTCTCTTAGATGAACTTCCGTACATACAAAGCCCGTATGCCATATGGGAATGAATAAGTGCATGATATAGTGCTTTCATGGTTTGAATACCGCAAACATTGGACATTCGTTTGAATCGATAATGTTCATTTCGTGGAAGAGACATGGACTTACAATAAGTAAACTAATACTACAAGATAGGAAACTTGGCAAGGATAATATTTATTTTAATGTATAAGTGTTATAATAACTACTAATTTAAAGTATCAACACAAGCACTGGAATGGATCCAGGAAAATCCACAAAAATCTATTGAAAAAATTGAAAGGAAAAACCAAGGAACTCAAATTTGGCAATTTGGCGTAGTTATATTTGATAGATGCACTGATAAGCAAAAATCATCAATTAAGACCTCAACACTATTAGATAAGATAACCGAAAATCGAATCACAAGCTTTTAAGTGGAATGGTAGGTCAGTAAAAATATTAATTGTTCAACGATAAATGCCATTAATTTATACGGAATTGATAGAGACCTTTACATCATCCCTGACTCACAGTGGAGTTCGGGAAAGAAAGGTCAGAAACTGGGTCAGGCGGATAAAAAATACTGATTTGTCTGTTTACCACATTATCAATATAAATAGAATAGTTTGCTAAAAACATTTCAACAGGAAATTTATGCCAATAATTGACGTCATGATGATTTCTAGTAAAACTTAATTCAGTTTTCCTATTTTCACAAGAATACAATCATTCTACTACAGCTATAAACTTTTCGGTTATACCGTAAAATCAGATCAAGTTAATCTAAAAACGTTCAATGTATAAGACACAAAGAATATGATTTGCTCTGCAAATATTCAAGGGAGGTGCCTTGACTATCTGTAGTGAATCTGATAATGGCCTTGTAGAATGTTATTTACCCTCGAAAAATAAGGTTGAGGATAGAGGATTAAATAATATGATAAAGAGCAAGTGCTTTATGAATTAATTTGATCATCTTTTATTTTTTATAATTAGCTTCCTTAACAGCTACTGTTGCTACTATAGCCAGATTTAGAAAATGATGTAATCGATATTTTTAAACTTCAAGTATTCACAATACAGTAGCGAATCAAACAGCGGAGGGTATCACAGCTATAGGCTATAATAATAGCTAATAAATATTTGTACATAAGAACGATAGTTATTTCTATTTCATAGTGTTTGGTGATTTTCGATGAAATTTAACTATTTTAGTATTTCAGTTACATTGATTAGGGTAATGAACAATGAGAAAATTTAGATATTTAAAAGCGAGTTCCATTTTTTTCAAGCAATTCGTTACGCAATACCAAATTTGATTCTGTATTGTTTTCCCAGTTAATTTATAAGGAAAAATAGATTATAATAATTGGAAATACAGAGAACTAAAATCAAATCAATCATCAGTTGAATTGAAAGTTTCCCTGAAAAGGATGTTAATAAAGAATAAATAAATTGTAATGAGGGGATGAAATTTTAGGGTTTTTCTTTACATGGTTTGAAATCAAAGGTATTTTCTATACATGGTTTGAATAACAGAAAATGGGTATTTGCATCATTAACGGAATTATAATTTTCAACTACAGATAAAGGGAACATAGTAGTCGAATTATTATAGTAAAGGAATCCGTTAGAAAGAGCGACAATCCCTTGGCTTGCGGAGATAAAGAAAGACATAGCAGAACTAAATTTAACTCTGAATGATGTCAAAAATCGCACAATGATTTACAGGGAAACAGTTAAAGACAAAAAGAAAATTTTATCAATAAAAACAGTTAAACTGAGGGGACAGGTTTGTTCAGATGAATTAAGAAAGGCAAGATCTGACAGAATGAAAAGGTATTGGGAAAAAAAGAAAAGCAAAGTGAACAACCAAAGAAGGAGAACTACAAGAGAGACTTAAGTGATCCTATGTGGTCTTGAAATTTAAAAAAAATCCGTAAATCACGTAATTGTTTATGCCATAAACTTAAAATGTTGAAGCTGAACTAAAAATAGAAGAAAACAAGAGACGCTCTCGTAAAGTGAACTAAAAATGCGCCATACTCCACAAAATAGAACCACTCAATCACAAGCCACTTCACACAATCGCTTCAAGTTCGACACTATCGGTGCACTCTTAAAAATAGTCCAACTGAAACTAGGAAACAAAACTGAATCACAACTACTGGATAAAGCACGAATCACTCATACCACATTGAACGATAATCGACACAATTGAGCGTCAGACAGCCGTCTGCGTACGGAACTATTCGTTATTATCAATAGTTACATCAATGGCTTTCGTAACACTTAAATAAACAATTAAACTTAACAATGGAGGGAGACGAAGTGAGAGAGGTGACACAAATACTGCGTCAGAAGAAGATTAAACACGAAACGCCAATATCGGATACAGTCTGATTAAAACTGATTAAATCGACGATTCAAATCGGATTTTGAACGCGGAGAACTGATCGACTGACGAGATCAAAACGAACTGCGATCAAAACGCCTCCAATTCTGATTTCCCCTTCCTCACAACCTCCCTTCTCCCTAACCGTACACAAATGAGATGTTCCAGAAAAACAGACGATGAAAACAAGACAGATCTAGTAGCAGACCTACCATGTGGCATGGTGTGGGGAAGGTCACGATGCTTTTAGATGAATAAAACGAAAATTAACTACTATTCGGTTCATTTAATATGCGTTTGAAGTGACTTGCTGCGTTGCATTTCGAAAGGCTGACACAAACTGAAAACGGTTAGCTGTTTATCACTCAATTTATCACCCAAATTAGGAGCCTTGGTTATTAATAGCGTACTTCCTATTCATTTTTCTCTAATTTAGTTTCTAATCATTATCAGTAGTTTGTTCTTGTTTATTATTTTTTTAATTATAGTAATTACAGGCAATTACATTGGTGATACACTATTACATTATGTAACTCCTGGTTGATGTAGAGAGGATTTCAAGAAGATTTGTTTCATCATTACACATTTTCTAAAATAAACTGCGTGGGAGAGTATTTGTTATCTATTCTACATTTGTAAGGGAACTTCAAAAGTGATATTCTTAATTTATATTTGTTTGTTAAATTTTATCATGGAATACAATATAAAAGTATCATAGTTACACCGTTATTGAATTTATTGTTTTCCACGTGAAAATTAAGAGTCCAAAAGGTGAAATTGAAAAATCTGACAAAATAAATTCAACATTTGAGTGACAAGAGTTTAAGTTTTTAAAAGAAGACAAAGGTTGAAATTCTCCAATTAGGTTGAAACTTCAGAGAGATTTTGAACCGACAAACGAAATAATTACTGATCTGTTTTTTATCTATTATTGTTGTGAAAATGAAGAGAAAGAAGCATTTAAAGCGTTATCTGCTGTGCCAATATTAACTTCTAAGCAATAAATTACTCTTCTTTTGACACTTTCATGATATTTACTCAGAATTTGGTAGAATATTCAATTAGAACCTTATAGAAATGTATCGACTAAATCGAATATTGTGGAAAGTGCAAGACTCCTTATTTTTTTATTTTAGAATTCAGTAAAAGTTGACAGAAAAATGGAGATATCTCGATAATGGAAAAATGTATAAATAGGAGAGACTTATGTAAAAATGAGTTCATTTGTAATTCCATCTTGAATGCGATAAGTGGCAGTAGTGACAGTTCCTGTTTACGTTAATACAGACAGTGAAATCCCGTTGGCGCTATTACAAACCATGATAATGAACTTTTGTTGTCTGTAGTGTTAATTGCAGTATCTTGTGACAGATTATTATTCAGGCTTTCTTGACAGTTTATACAGCGACTTGTAGTGCTTATAGAATTTCAAATATTATGTATTAGACGCTTCTCATTCAATTATTGGACAGTTATTATTTAATATTAGATCGGCCTTTTGACATTTAGTGATTGATTTTTGTACAGTAACATTGAAAACTCTATATCGATTTATCTGCTTCCGATAATTGCGTTCATAAAAGGCGAGTGTTATATTTAAGTGTTGCCAGCGTTATTTTAGAGATAGAAACCGTAACATTATCATTATTCGATCCGTTTTGACTTGGGTTACTTGTACTGTGAAACTTTCAGTCAAATCTGATATTCGATAGAATTTGATCATTACTTATCTATCACTCGCTCTGCTCCAAGCTCCAATATGTATTACGCCATTCCGCAGCATTTGTTTGATTTCGCAGCTTCACTCTACTATCTACTGCAAGAGACATGAGACTGCTCATAGCTAAGAAAAAAGTAGAAATAATTTATTACGTTGGGGATGAGGAGTGACTAGTTAAAATATCGTAGGTATTCTGAGAGATAATATTCTAAATGCAAGAACACATCTTCTACTTTGGATTGGCTTTCATGAAAATAGTAGTAAGTAAAATACATTCTCATTACAACGCAACTAAAACCGGTTCCCTTGAGACGGCATGTCAAACATGCACTTCACTTGAAAGCACAAGAGCAGGAAAAACCCCGGGGGCTTCGATAACTTCCACCTGTCAACAACTACCAGGAAAAGTTTTCCATTTGTGGCTCGACTGAAACTTGCACTCAGGTGTGACCTATGGAAGGCACCACAGCAAACTTTTCCAGCCATGTCAGCGACAAGAAAACTTGATGTTCCTAATTTATATGGCAAGCGAAAATCAGTGGCTGTATAATGCTGATGGATGAAAATAAGCTAGAACTGTATTATTAGTTGTAGAATCGACTCAACTATACAATGATACATGAATGATAATGTTGTTGAAATGAAGAGAAAGATGGATTTACAGCGTTATCTAATGTGTCAATATTAACACCAAAGCAATTCATTACTTTTCTTTTGACACTTTTATGATATTTATTTACTTAGAACTTTGCAGAATATTCTAGGTGTTTAATTAGAATTTAATGGAATCTTATCAAATATTGTGGAAAATGCAAGAGTCCTTATCTTTTTATTTTAAAATTCTGTAGAAGTTGATAGAAAAATTGAGAGATATCTCGATTATGGAAAAATGTATAAATAGGAGAGACTTTTCTTAAGTGAGTTCAGTCTTCTTTTGAATTTGTCCAGATAACAAGTGTCAGTAGTGATGAATTAATTATCGTATATTGTGCCTTTAGTGATAATTATTTTTAATTTATACCAGTGGACTCTACTCACAGCTCACTCTACGGACGTAATTTAATACGCTACGTAAGTTAATTGTACTTTTTTCGACGTTCTTCTTGAATTATTGGACAGTTTATTGTACAGTTATTATTTAATATTAGATCGGCCTTTTGACATTTAGTGATTGGTTTTTGTACAGTAATATTGAAAACTCTTCATCAGTTGAACAATATCGATTCATCTGATTTTGATTGCTTATTTTGTGTAAGACTTTACTGATCAGTGCGTGTTGTGGATTATTTGAGTAAATAAAGTGCGAGTGATAAATTTAAGTGTTGCCAGCGTTAGAGCTGCAGAATTTATTTACTGTTGCAGAATTTAATAAATTTATAAATAATGACTAGAGTAGATGTAAGTTATGCTGATCACTACCCAATCATTGGAACCATCAAAAATTGTTTGTTATTTGTCAGATGAAAATGTGTAATAATCAAGTAGAACAAGATGAAATGAATGAACAAATGTGTTGAAAAAACGCATTCCCGATTCCATCAGAGCCGTCATTGAGTGCTCCTCTGCTGACGAATGATAGCGTTTGAAATTATATTTTCTCATTGTTACAGCATTTTATATTCTGCACTTTTCATTCAAGCATGATTTTACATTGCGTTTTTTAATGCAGCAATTCCAGAGGTTTTTTGCAATTTTCAGCGCTTCATTACAGCGTTGAACTCTGGAGGACTCTGATGTATCAAAGAGTGAAATTATGAGTAATAATCATGATTAGTCAGTCATAATTGAATGAACAAAACTTAATTTTCAACTCAATTAAAAGCGTTTGATGTAAAATCTACTTCACGATTCCTTTTTAAATCTGGATTATTAAAAAGGGAGTAACTATTGTGAACATGGAATGCCAAATCAAAAAATGGGGAAAATGTCGGACGTGATCAAGAATAAAGCCAGGTACCGACAAGTTGTCACCTTCAGTTTATGTGATGTGAAAGCATTATCAAAGCGTCAATAAGATTAAGTAGATTATTTTAAATTGTTTTTGTTAAAATAATGCGTTATTTCTTCTACCCTTTTCAACGCACAAGATCTTAAAATTACCGTATGCTATAAATAGGATAATAGCCTCTAATACATTTAGAAGAGGCTGTTTGACTTAATTAATCGGAAAAATATCTTCAATTTTTATTATTTATTTTTTATACGAATCTTTCCGACAATGCCTTGTGTTTATCCGTTGATAATATGGTGGATAAATAATGCTATACAAATAATATGGATTAATGATACACAAAATGCCATGCCCAGACCAGCAATCCAACACAGTGCCTTACGAATGAGTCAGGAACGCTACACCTAATAATACACCTATAGAGTGTGCTAACAAACCTAAATATTAAACGTACTCACGCAGGACAACTACATTGCTTCTCAATTTGCAACAAAAACCTCAATGCCCACCTATTGACTGAAGGCCAACTAGTGACCTTGATCTATCAATGCAAGGTGAACTTAGTGACCTTGATCTATCAATGCAAGGTCAACTTAGTGACCTTGATCTATCAATGCAAGGTCAACTTAGTGACCTTGACCTACTTTGTACCCCCTATAAAAGCAACAGCGTCACCTTCAACTAACTTCGCTTCAAGACATAAAAATTTCTATAGTCTATGCCACCAAATAAGGCGTTCAAAAAATTGTTCTATTTAAAGTAAAAGAACATAAATTTCTACGTTGATAGATGTAGAACCCTAATAATACACCTATAGAGTGTGCTAACAAACCTAAATATTAAACGTACTCATGCAGGACAACTACATTGCTTCTCAATTTACAACAAAAACCTCAATGCCCACCTATTGACTGAAGGCCAACTAGTGACCTTGATTTATCAATGCAAGGTCAACTTAGTGACCTTGATTTATCAATGCAAGGTCAACTTAGTGACCTTGATTTATCAATGCAAGGTCAACTTAGTGACCTTGATCTATCAATGCAAGGTCAACTTAGTGACCTTGATCTATCAATGCAAGGTCAACTTAGTGACCTTGACCTACTTCGTACCCCCTATAAAAGCAACAGCGTCACCTTCAACTAACTTCGCTTCAAGACATAAAAATTTCTATAGTTTATGCCACCAAATTAGGCGTTCAAAAAATTGTTCATTTTAAGTAAAAGAACATAAATTTCTACGTTGATAGATGTAGAACAATACCGAATCGGTTCAGCTTTTCATTCACAATGGATTGGATTCCACCTAAACCCGATTCCACATACTCCCATCATCATAGTTCAACCCTGGCACTGATTCTGGGAGCATCTTGAAACGTTTCACCAATCACCACCCTTAAATCCATGCACCACAATGAAGTCACTTAAATATAAATGCCCTTTACTAAAAATGTGGATGAGAAAATCGGTTCAGTGATGAATAATTCATCTAACCCTTACATATTCCTTGCCCTTTCGAATGGGAGCTACCTGGATGTTGCGTAATTTTTTCTCCATTTCCACTCAACAGCTAGCAAGTGTCTACTGCTCGGGAATAAAACCACTGACTTCTCTAGTATTCTCTCTCTCTCCTTTTCTTTCTCTCATTGTTTCTCTCTCACTTCTACTCAGCAGAGCGTGGCGCATGCAAATTCGACTCCTCGTGATAGTGACATCTCTGAATAACGAAAACGTGCTTAGAATAACCTCTTTCTTCTATTTGCTAACGCTTGTGCCCTTCTGCTCCTTTTCCCAAATGCTTGAAGCCGGGAATCTTGCTTGGGCTTATGCGTCAAGATGATCTCAAAATTGTAACAGGCTTATTGTAACACATCCTTCTCGTGAGTTATTGTACTAACTAAAAATTAATAATAATAATAATAATAACTCAAATAAGATGAACAACGCTAGATATTGTCACAACCAATAAACCAATATTCTTCTTCTATTGGTTCCTATCCGTTTCGTATGTTGCTGGCTATCATGCATGCTATCTTCACTCGACTCACTGCCGCTCGGAACAATTCTATGGAACTCATACCAAACCAGGCTCTCAAATTGTGCAACCATGACATTTTTCTCCTACCGACACTACGACTACCCTGCAGTTTACCCTGCAATATTGTATGCAGTAGACGGTAACTGTTGCCATTCCTCAAAATATCACCCAAGTATTGGAGTTTCAGAATCTTCACTGTATCAACCACTTCCCTCACCTTCCCCATCAATATTAACAAAACTAAATATTACTTTCGTCAGTTACACAATTCTCAAACTCAATCAAATTTTAAATTAAATTCACTGTTACATTTATCATGTTGAATTCATATATATTTCTCTTTCATCATATTACATTCATCATCCTATAAAAATTATACTATTAGATTAGAAAAATGGATGTCGGTCTTGAATGTGAATGTAAGGCTTGAAAGGAGAGACATAAAACATGAGAACACGCGCTTCACTTTCCACTATCTCAAATTATTCAAGTGGAAATGGATATGTGAGTTTGAGGCCGATTCACACTTATAGGGCAAGGCAAGGCAAGGACTCGGCAATGTCTCGACCAATCAAGACATTGATGACGTCATGAAGCCATGTTTTGACTGGTCTAGATCTAGACATTACCGAGCCCTTGCCTTGCCGTGCCCGATAAGTGTGAATCGGCCTTAAATAAGCATTGCCTGCTGAAGTCTTAAAATCGGACCATCACTTATCACATGTCAAGTTTACTGAAATTAATTAACCTATACGGTCGTTATTAATTGAAATATTGAAATTGGAATGTTAGAGAACAAATTTCAAGATCTTTCTGCACAATATGATTTTCATGTTTATTGAATGACAAAAAGCGTCCAAAACAGTGAAATAAATACGATTTTAAAGCTTCACATCGTCAGCGCGTCCCGCCCCCTAGAACTCTACGAGAGAAGTTTAGCCTAATATAATATAATGGCTTAATATAATGTATTAATGCCTTTGAATGCCTCTTTCAATGAAACCTTCGCCTGGAAAATTTTAGACATATCCCAGCAAGGAATTACATATTAGAATCATTTTGACCCTGACAACATGACAACAATCAAACATTAAAAACTCTGAAAAGAATCTAAAATAATGTCTTGTATTTTGGAAGTCTCCAAGAAAAAAACACTAAATAGCGATTCTCGGTCAAGATAACTCTGTTTTCTCACAAATAAATACAAATGAGTTAAGTGAGTGGTGATCCATCATATCAGTCTGGAAGCTCGATACAAATCGATAGCTACTTTTTCTGTTGGATGCTCAACGAAGGAAGATGTAGAACAAACAAGAGTTTTGAAGCGAATAACTGAGTAAAAAGGAAAGAAGATAAACAGAGGCAAAATGAGTTATCGAGAAATGCTGTGCGGTACATGAATGTTGCAATGTTGAGACAACAGAAAACGCCGATAACCTCTTCAGGAGTAAAAAAAAACAGGGAATGATAACACCGATATTTTCTGAGAGAGAAGGAATAAAGAGCAGAGAGAGAGGATAAAGAGCAGACGCCCACATCCTGTTTTTATCTTCTTTAAACGAAACATACAACGTGGGTTGGTAAAGTTGACAGATGGATGGCAAAAAGCACTTACAACTAGGGTAGGAAATGAAGATGTATACCACGGACAAGTGAGGGTTTGATATCGTAAAGGAAGTAAAGTATAACATACTCAGCTTCTTGATTCTATCAAGATACAGGAGTTATTTCTGAGGTTAATTCCCCAAATAAAAATTATAAGATCTTTTAGTTACGAACTAAGCTTTTTGGCTCGAGCAAGATAAAGAATACTATTTTTTATTAGTTCAATGAGGTTTTCTTCCTATAAAAGCTAAATGAAGATTCTCTGATATTATAAGAACTTTTCATTTGCAGCATATGCATTTTCAAAGAGGGAGGAGAGAGCCATTGTTGGCTATCGAAAAAAAATGTTGAGGTCAGTGAAAATTCATGAAAAGTAAAATTGTGCTGAAAAACGAGTGGCTCGGGGTAGTCGGCGTTGAGCACGGGAGCTGGTTACATCAACGGTAGATGACCCGCCCCACTCTTCCCTGCTGAGCGAGTGACCGTTTGTGAGTAAATTAAATTCATTATTCATAATTCTTGATAAGATCATTAGCGTTTATTATTTTATTAAAACTGTCAAATAAATTTAAAAAAATTTCTGAACTCAATCTGGTCATTTTAATAGTAGCACCTTTTCTCATGAGATTAGAGTAGTACAGTATAGTAAACCTCTCGTATGCCAAGTGTTACTCCATTACAAAATTAACATACACCTCATTACTCATTTTAAAATAATTTATTAAACATTCATTTAAATTTATATGACTGTTGCAGAAAGTAAGATAATTAATCTGTCAAAATTTCAATTATTTGTCTACTGTTAAGGATTAATTAAAATATTAGTTTTATTGTTATGATTGATTGACCTACCATTGATTAAATGATGATTGAAACTGAGAATAAACAACATTTAGTCAGTTACAACATGTTCTAATACTACAAGAGAATATTATTGGCATACGGTATAACTGGAATATTAAGTGAATATTAATTTAATGATGATGTTGAAGATCCATCTTGTTTCCACTAATATGTATTATAAACTTAAAAAACACTTTTAAATGGAAATTAATTTAATTTATTATCTAAATAGCCTTATCATTCAACAGTTATTACTTTAAAATTTGGAGTATAAATTTATCATATAAATATTAAATATGCATATCAGAATAACAGCTCGCATGTTCCAGAAGGGCATACGCCTGTCCTGTTTGACCTTGGAAATATTTTTGGGAAACTTGCGTGCTGACTAATAAGGGCGCAGAGGCATAGTCAATATTGCGAGGTAGTCATTTTATTTCGCTACTGCTTCAGAAAGCCTTTCACACAATTAAGTAAAGTTGGCGTGTTCACTTCGATAATTTATATTTAGCTTTGAATACATTTCACAGTAAATGAGATGGGCTAGCACATCCACCCGATGAAACTAGCCTATCAATTTTATATACAAATTAATCAACTAGAGATAATTTGGCAGATGTAATTAAAAGTTTTGCCAATATGGTTTCTATTGAAACCAATTATGGTAGCCTACATTCAAAGTTCAAGGAAATATCTCGAGCTGCTACATAATATGGATACAAAACATCATAATTGGGTGTACCCCTAATTATGTGTTTCAATGAAGTTCAAATTCGAAATATTCGTGTTGCCTAATACAAAATGCTTGTAATGTACAAAACATTACAAAGTTATTTGAAAGTTATTTCTTTTGAAAATTATATAACACCAGACTATTGAATAATTTGTTTATGGATATTACATTAAGCAATCTTGTTACTGTAGTGAAACATTCGATAAGGCTTCTTGAACTAAGAAGCCGGCTAAAAATAGAATGTGAAAATACAGATTTGTTTTAAATTATAAAATACAATTAGGTGACCGTATTACAGATACCGTCTTAAGTAATAACTGAAGGTTTATTTAAAACATTTTTTTGTAGATCATGTTATTTTTGACATCGACCCTTATATAAGACTATAAACTATGATAAAAAAATTAATGAATGCGAACTTGAAATTATATTGAATATATGATACGAATAAATGAAGTTTGTAACCGATATAAAAAAGACATAAGCCTATTTTTTTTTTTATTTTATTTGAGGATGAAGACCACATAGGTCTGAGACCTGTGCGTGGGTAATGAGTTGGATGATTGTGATTTATGAGTTGGACCTACAGTTTTAGGTGGGTTCCGAACCACCGGGAAGTAATTTTCAGAAGAGAACAGTGTCTTTTTTGCTGGCCAATCTAATCGGTCACCGTTACAAACAGGACCTACGAGAACGCAGCTTATCTATCTGATTGAACAGATATCTGCTACGGCTCGCGGCTATCACTTCCCTAAAATTTTGAAAGAGGTTTTAACATTGGTTCGAGGATACCAGGTGAAGCATAGAAGTTTCTCTTGACAAAGATACGGGAGTACGTAATAATTAATTGTTGATTTATAATATATGAAATTGATTTATAAAATATGAATAAACAGCTATGCAATAATAAAACTTACAGTATTACAATTCATCCAGAAGAAACAAAAAATTACCTTTGAAAACAGTTTTTTGAGCATGTGAAGTGCATCACTAATCCATAATCGTTTCGACCATTCTAGACAAGCACAAAAGTTTAAAGCACAAAACATCATCAGAACAAAACTTCACTTACTGATGGTAAAGAACGACTAAATAAACGAACACTTGCAAACTGTATGACTGAGACGTATCATAACAATAACCAACAACTTCCACCAATATACAAGAACTGGAAAAGAAAGACAGGAAATTCCTCTATAAAAGTCTGACTAGCACGCAAATTCATTGAGGAAAAAAGAATTATGCAACTCTTGTTCCTGAAATTCTTGAGGTATTCTGAAGAACAGTAACGGGTTGAACTCACGGCAGTATTCGATTATAGCGTTTATTTTACAATAAACTTTCAACAATAGAGAATAAGGAAAGAGAAAGAAGAAGAAGATGAGTATGATGATGATGATAATGATGAAGCAGAAGAAAATTCTGTTAGGCCTTCAAGAAAAATGAGTATTGTTTTCATCCGCAATAGAAATAATAATTTACAAAGCATTTGAAACGCAGACTTCATTGAATTACATTATCCCGATGAGAAAAATGTTGCAAATAATTTTCTATAGATATAATTCTTGTTGATTCCGACCCAAATAATAAAAATAGGTTCTTTATTCAATGCTGAAAACAGGAAATACTCTATATCCAGGCCGTAAGTTATATTTTGACGCATTTTACGTAACGAAATGCTTGCCTGACATTGTAATCATATATTTATGCAGCATATCCATGAATAACATCTAAATATTTATGTAGGGTTTCCAGCGCAGCCCTCGACACTAGAAGCGATTATTTGTCACGTAGTATGATGCATGCAGCAACGAATGCTTTATGGTAGTGCACAATATCAATGCATAGACCCTGCATGCTCAATGCTCAATACATTCATATATAGCACATGCAAATTCCAATACCAAATTCATACCAAAACTATGAAAATACTCTAACCAAGTATACTTACAAAATAATGAACTTCAAGGCACAAGACTTTTTAAGTAATTTCTTACTTCGAACTATTCTCATTATGAAAGTTTCAGAATTATTACCTCTGTTCTGGAGGAGCGAAATAAGTTACAAATTTCAATTTAGAATACTCAAGATATTTCATTATTCGCAATGAAGAAGATATTTTGATGAATGTGAGAATGATTAGGCCTATTACTGATACATAAAAAGTTACTGATTCTATTGTAATTAAGACAAGTTTCATTTTGGTTACAGAATAATTCGTTCAAACTCAATTTCTATAGATGGAAAGCTGATTTGCCATAGATTATAATTTTTAAATCTTTATTATACAGTACAACATAGTTATTAATTCGTGGACATGGTTAAGTGGGAGAGTAGACTTTTCAGTCTAAACTTTGCTACGTCAAGGAAAAATAAAAAACTATTCTATTCTATTCTATAACCGATCCATACAGAAATTGGTGATAGCTCCCTTTTTATATCTGCGGTCCGAAACGCTTCCAGTCAATTACCGAGCTTAGCCGCTCCTACCTAATAGTTTACAATCGTTTCGTATTAGCCTGAAGTTTTAATAAAATTTGAGAATTCAAACGGACAGTTTTCAAATTATTGGAGGCTGACCACTTAAGCAATAGTGTACCTAGGCCTACTGTTGTTCGATTATTTTGTTCAATTACTTGACCTATGTTTTCTAAATTTGCCTTTGGATAGCCTTTGCAATAGATTTGCCTTTGCCATTGCCTTTGCAATAGATTTGCCATTGCCTTTGCAATGGCCAAAAGGCAATGGCCTTTGCAATAGATTGACGGTTACATGCTAAACGCGCACAACTGAAATTCCATGGAATTCTGTGCTAAACGCGCACAAGTTTTATTAAAGGGTCAAGGAAGGGTCTCGGCTACCTGAACTGCCGCTCATGTAGAAAGGCAAATCGGAAGTAGATTCGGAAGTATTATTAATCACTTTTAGATCATTATAGTGATCAAAGTGATCAATCAAATCATAAGTAATAACAAACTGTATACTTTGAATGGAAATTGTAACATAATTTTTTTAAACAATATCAAATTATGATTTGATTGTGTGGGGTTTCATCCATATTAATATTATTATAATATTATATTCAATAATATTATCAATATTATTGAGAAGCTGGAAATGATCTTTGTAATAACTCCCAAAACATTACAGATTTTTATTGAATGAATCGTCACAAGATCAACAACAAGTGGAATTTTGAGCTACAGAGAAATTAAAAATCGCAAGATCATATACCACGGACTAGACTATATATTTTTCTAGAATATTCTGGATCTTTCTATCATCCGTTCAATTTTAATAGGTTCTATTGAATAGTTTTATTGAATTATCGAGTTGCTATCAGACCTCGATGAAGGACGGTCGTGTTGTTGAGCTGCTCTCTTTATCGCAATAAGATAAGTGCGGAGTGAAGTTACGTTACGGAATATTGGTTATGTTTAAAATGGTATTCTGCTAGTTGTTTTTCGTGTGTCGAAACCCGTTAATTATTTTCTGTAACTAAATTCTCTCAATCAAAACTTTATGTGATCCTGTCTTAAGATGTCCATGTGTTCGAAGTGTGAAGTGCAATTTACTACAACTAACGAAGGTATTAAATGTAGTAAGTGTAAACTCTGTTTCCATGCTCATTGTACTAGACTTGGTAACATTGAAAAATTCAAAAAAATGAACTCTCAGGTCAAAGCAGCCTGGAAATGTGATGATTGCGTCTGTAATGCTGAAAACGTGAATGCTGGACTTGAAGCTAAAATGAGTAAAGTACTAGAGGAAATAACTGCGCTTCGAGCTGTATTCGAGCCAAAAATTGATGCTTTGAGTGCAGATGTTGAACTTTTAAAGCAATCTAAATCTACGTTTGAAGAAACATCCATTAAAGATGAGGAAAATCTCACTAATTTGAATAAAATTTCCAGCGATTTGAGTGATAGGAATAGAAAACTGGAAGATGAAATAAACTTTCTTCATCAACGCTCTAGATTGGATAATATTGAAATTACCGGCATTCCTCTGACGGATGAGGAAGATATCTACGAAGTTTTGGAGGCTGTAGCTCGAGTGATAAAGGTTCCTTATCGACAAGAAGACATCTCGATTGCGCATAGAGTTCCTAACGTCAAGGGCACAAGCAACATTGTAGTCAAATTTGTGACGAGAAAATCCAAGATAGCGTGGCTGGATGCAGCAAAAAAGAAACAGGGTTTGAAGTCTACTGAAATAAAGAGCACCCTCCCGGATTCCCAAGTTTTTATTAACGAACATTTGGCTCCTCACAATAAAAAACTCTTAGGTCTGGCTAGAAATCTCAAAAAGCAAGGTAAACTGACCTTCGTGTGGGTAAAAGATTGTAAAATACTCGTTAGAAAGGACCTTTCATCACCGGTTGAGCGTATTACAGGAGTAAATGAACTGGATAAATATTCAGCTACTGATTAAACCTATTAATAATACTTTCTTTCCATAAGACATGTCCTACTTTTAATAATTTTGAATGAAGCATTTAAGTTTTTTATTTTGATATGAATTCAGTACCGGTATTCATATTTTATAATCATATTTCATTTTTCGATTTTTTCCCTTATTTCGAACCATGTTAAGGAGGATATGTCTGGTCATAGAGATTGTCAATGTTATTGCATTTCCCATCAATGAACAGTAAAATCTAGTGATAAGATAAAACTATTCAGAATATTTTATCAGTTATTCTTTCTCGATTGTAGTATTCCAACTATGATTCATTTTTGCTGATAAATCAACTTCAATGGATGAAGTTTTAATCGAGTATCGATATTTTGGTCTTACTATACTCGTACATGGATTTTATTTCAGTTTATTTTCAATTAAATGAATTGATTAGAGATGAGTAAATCGTCTCGATTTTTTACTCCAAAAGAATACGGAGTTTCGACATACTTTACTTTTTTTCTTTTTTTTACTTTTTCAGCTTTCTTGAAAAACAAGAAAACTACTCTTAGTTGGATAATTATTATTATTGTTCTTATAGTATTGATCAAAATCATACATTTTTATTGTTTTTTCTCATTTACACACGTTGGCATATTAGAACAATTCTTGTCAATAAATTGTTTTATTCATTAATAGTAACATAATTATAACAAAATTTATATTAATACTAGAAATTCTCATTTTTCAAATTTGTTAACTTTTCAATTTTTTTTTTTAATTATTATTTTATGGTTATCATTAATAATTTTGATGATGAACTTGGTAATGAATGCTATGAAACTCTAATAGATGATTTATTTACTTTTGATCCCTGCAATGGTGCGAACCGAACATGCATGAATGATATTAATATCTTCCAAATGAATATCCGCAGCATGAATAAGAACTTTGAGGAATTTGCATATATGATTCAGAACAGTAAAATTGATTTTCATATAATTATATTAACAGAGACATGGATCACTGAGGAACATTCTTTTGATTTCTCTCTGAATGGGTATTCATCTATTAATCAGCCAGGCAATTTAAATAAATGTAATGGAATCTGCATATTCCTAAAAGATTTCTTGAGGGTGAAAAGAATTGATTATGTACTCGATGAGTCGAATTCTATCATACTTGATATTCAATTGCCTAATCAGGCAGTTCAGTTGACTGTGTTTGCCATTTATAGGTCTCCATCAACGAATATTGACCTCTTCATTGATGGCTTAGATAAATGTTTACATAATTTTCGTGATCTTGGGAATAGTGTGCTTCTTGGTGATCTGAATATAGATTTAATTTCCAACAGTAGAACTACCAACGAATATTTCAACACTATGTCCACATATGGTTTTAAATCGTATATAAACAAGGCTACCAGAGTACAGCTCAATTCGGTATCCTGCTTGGATCATATATTCCTAAAAAATACTACATTCGATTCAAATGAAATTCGTGGTATTATTTTTGAAACTAATATAAGCGACCACTACTCTACATGTATTCAGCTACGCACGCCCAGTGCCGTGGTAAGAGAAGAAGTACTAAGTCACAGAGTGATAATTGATTTTGAATTACTTGCAGAGAGATTGAATTCCGAAAACTGGTCTGATGTCTACTGTGCTACTGCTGAAGAGTCCACAGTTGTTCTCATTAATAAAATAAATACATTTGTACAAAATGCCTCTACAAAAAAATCCATCTCACAAACTCAGACCATTAAAAAATTGGATCACTAAGGGACTTATTAACTCAATTCGCACTAGAGATAGAATGCACAAGATGCTCGCTAAACAACCATTTAATACCAGGCTCAGAAGAGAATATACTAAATACAGAAACCTATTAAATAATTTGATTAAACAATGTAAACTAAATTATTACAAGAATAAAATCGTAGAATCAAGGGGTAATAGTAAAAAAACGTGGATCTGCATTAATGAGATGATAGGCAGTAAACCGAACACATCTAAACCTGTGATTGACCCAGTAGTCTTGAATAATCATTTTGCTAATGTAGGTAGAATCTATGCAGAGAAATTGAAAGCATCCAACAGCAACAATCGCACATACTATGCACACAGAATAATAAATTCACCGCATTCATTTTTTCTATTTCCTACCAACGAGGAAGAGATTTTACAATTCATTGCCTCGCTTAAAAACAGTTCAGCTTCCGGTGTAGATGGAATTACAAACGTGACTCTCAAAAAAATATCTAATTTTGTAGCTAAACCGTTAGCAGCTATTATAAATAAGTGTTTTGTGGAGGGTGTTTTCCCTAATAACTTCAAAGTAGCCTCTATAGTCTCCCTGTTCAAGTCTGGGGATCCTAAAAATCCATCAAATTACCGACCGATTAGTCTCCTAAGTGTTTTTTCCAAAATTATGGAAAAAGTTATTAAAAGCCGTCTGCTTACCTATATGGAGAAACATAATATTATTCATGGAAATCAATTTGGATTTCAAGAAGGTAAATGTACAGAGGATGTTATTGTAAAACTTGTGGAAATCTTATATAATAATTTTAATAATAGAAAAAAGACATTAGGAGTCTTCCTGGACCTGAGCAAGGCATTTGACACTATCCCACATTCTATGCTTCTGGAAAAACTGCAATGCCTAGGAATAAGAGGGGTACCCCTGGAACTTTTCAGGAATTATTTACAAGGTCGATCCCAATTTCTGACCATAGATGGTGTTACAAGTAGAGCTAATTTGTCAGACTATGGGCTCCCACAAGGTACAGTATTATCACCAATATTGTTTCTCATCTATATTAATGACATGCTAAACCTAGAAATAGAAAATTGCAATATTTTATCTTATGCGGATGATACTACTTTACTATTCACCACCAACTCCTGGAATGACATGAAGAGGGTTAGTGAAAATGGGCTCAGTAAAATTAAAGCATTCTTGGATTACCACACATTGACATTGAATACCACAAAAAGTACCTATTTAACTTTCTCTCCAAATCAAACTGGTCAACCTAATCAATTGAACAATATTAAAATTCATTCACATACCTGTTACAGTGGCAATTCTGTGGATTGTGACTGCCCAATAATAGATAGTGCTACAAAAACTAAATTCCTTGGCATAATCCTGGACCGCCATCTTAAATGGGATGATCAAATCAATAGCCTTTGTCGAAGATTGAGGTATCTAATTTTCAAATTTCATAATATTGGTATGCTAAAGAATAAAGATATATCTCGCCTAGTTTACTTTGCATATGCCCAATCAGTGCTCCAATATGGTATAATAGCCTGGGGAGGAGCCAGGAACATCCATTTCAATAAATTATTTACCATCCAAAAGTTTTTAATAAAATCAATTACTTCCAAACCAAGACGTTACCCTAGCAGTGATCTTTTCAATGAGTTCGGAGTATTAACAGCCAGACAATTATACACAAAGAGTCTTCTCTTATACATAATAAAAAACAAAAATAATTTTCACCTTCGAGAGTCTATGTATGACTTGAGACCTTCTAGCATTACTTTTCAGAATGACCGTACAGTTTTGTAACTAGAAAACTTTTGAATCATGTACCTTTTGATTTTATTAATTTCAAATCAAACAGTAGAACTAGGCATGAACTGGATAAATGTATTGTAGCTCTCAAGCTAAATGAAAAACTATTTTGATGTAGGCCTATGCAAATTTCAATTACTTGATTCTATACTTTCTGTATTGATAACGGTTTTCTCCTGCCACTGTTATCCATCCATCCTCACTAGTTGAAATTTAACAAACATTTTCTGCATCTGTTGAAAAATGTAACTTATTATTTTGAGTTGAAAACTTCTCCTTTTTATTTTCAGTGTATTTTGAAATAATTCGTACATTGAACTGCACATTTTTCATTTCTTCTTATCAATAAAAATGTTAATAGGCTTATCATACCCACCTTATTACTGAAACTGAAGAGAATGAATTATCGTAGTGGATACTTGTTTCACAAATTATAGCCTATGTTATGTTCATAATTATTATCAAATTGTAACCTAAGGTTTTGCTACTACTGTATTTAATATCTCAAATTTCAACATCAACTTGTAATGTATATATTCTCTATTATTTGTCTGAAATATTGCGATATCTTCGCTTGTCTGTTTAATTATTCGACATTTTCCCATATTTATAGAGTGCTCATATCATCCGGTTTCGTTCTGTATTGTTCTGTATTGTTATTGAATTCATAGCGACTCATTCCTGCGCTCAGGTTTAACCTCTGCAGGGATTTTTTCTTCTTATAGTAGTTTCTGAAAATATGTAATTTAATGATTATGTTAAACAAATTTTTTACAGTGTTGTATAATTTATTGTCAATTTGTTTTGAAGAATAAATGATTTTTGATTTGATTTGATTTTGAACTTTCGAATGTAGATAAAATTGATTGATTTTTTTATTTATTCAGTGAATTATATTTCCATGTTTTAGCAGAACCCATTCTATTAATGACTTTGAAAGATAAAATTGCTAAAATTCGTCTATTTAGTTGGATTGTTGAGGATACCCTAAATTTTTAAATATGAAATGCATAGCTTTTAAGTAATTTCATGAGGTAATAAATTCAGTTACATATCATAATATAGGCTCCCATTGTTTTGTAATATGAATTTGTATAATGAATTTACTTCCGGTCGGTTCACTACCAGAGCGGCAGTTCCAGGTAGTGGAGACCCTTTACTGACCCTTTGATAAATCTTGTGCGCGTTTTTAGCACTGTGCGCGTTTAGCACGACACCAGATTGACGGCCGGTTGTACGAAACCAATTAAATGTAATCCCTGTAAAATGACGCCATTCTACGGAAAATAAACTTAATGGAGAGAATTTAGTTGCTCAAGGGGCAATTACGAAAACGCTGATTAGGTTCACCGGCGTAAAATATATTTTCCTACAGTGACCCGAAAAAGTGCCTATTTTTGCACTAACTGAAGCACGCAAAATAGTCTATTCCTGCACCAGTGCGGGAATAGTTATTTATGTATTAAGAGCGTGAAGCGCGACTTTATCGCTCGAGCCAAAACATTTACTGCGCGACGCATAGCGGAGCGCAGTAATTGTGCGAGAGCGATAAAGAAGCTTCACGCGCGAATTGCATACAATATTTTTCCTACAACTGCAGTTCTGGATTACAACACAATAAAAACTTGTAGTTTGTAACATCACAGACCGTGCGCGGATTTGGTTAGCGTGCGCCATTTTGAGGTTATGTGAATTCACGGATTCCGCGATCCACCAATGAGAAGACATCAAAATCAAAACAGAAGCGTAAAGAAAACAGCTGGCGAGCGTAAAGTACTTTACCGCTTGCTGAGCAGTAAAGAGGTATTTTACAATTAGTTTTCAGTACGTAAAGAACGACTTTACGAGCAGTTGTAGGAAAAGTAAATTGCAGTGCGGGAATGTACTTTTCCGCACTCCAAATTTGCAACCTAACAACACAAAATAGTGAGCATGTAATACGCAGGTTCCCTATTCTGCATTCAAAAACAGGTTGGCTACTCTGCTTCAGCTGTGAAATAGTTGTTGTAGTTGTTGTTGAAATCGATGTGATTCGAAAATAGGTTATGTGAGGAATTGTCAGGTTATGTATGCCCTGTTTTGTTCTCTTTAAATTACTTTATACATTACTGTAGGAAAAATTTAATGTGTAATACGAGTGCAAAGTATTGTTTCTGCACTCGAGAAACTTTTTCTCTCGATGCAGAAAAACGCTATTTTACACTCTAGTTACACAAATAGCTAGCTATTAACCACCCGACCACCGATGATTAAATCTCACTAATGCACGTCAAGTTACATTTTATAGGTTATGTTTATTGTACCAGAACACAGAACTGCAAAATTAGGTCGTAGGAGTTAAAAACTGTTCAAAATGAAAACAATCTATTAAGAATATATATTGAGATAGTTGAATATTGATTCAAATAATGCATAATGGAATGATTCTAATTCATCTTTTTTCTCAACTTCGAATCAGCTGTTGAACAAGTTACAGTGTAGCCAGATTGTGCCCATTCGGTTAACGAAAGTTAACTAATGGATCTTTGAGCAACAGAAATAAACCCGTTACACTTACGACAGTTAGTTAGCTGACATTAAACTCCTTATTTCTTTATAAGGGAAGTGATAGCCGTGAGCCGTAGCAGGTATCTGTTCAATCAGATAGAGATAAGCTGCATTCTCCTGGGCACTCTTTGTAAGGGTGACCGATTAGATTGACCAGCAAAAAATAAACTGTTCTCTGCTGTAAACTCACTTCCCGGTGGTTCGAAACCCACCTAAAACTGTAAGTCCAGCTCATCAATCACTCATTACCCACGCACAGGTCTCAGACCTATGTGGGCTTCACCCTAAAAAAAATCAATTCATTTTATGAATCTTTGGAATTTCAACCACTATCGAATTCGTTTTTCAATTTGGAATTCTCCGATTGCCATTATTGTATTTTGCAATTCCTATGTAAAGTAATAAAACTGAAAATCATTTATTCGACGTTACAGTGTAGGTCATGTTCTCTTTATCCGTACTGCATATTTTAGCACTTCTGAATATTCAGCACTTCCACAATATTTAGGCCACCTTTTAAATATCAATGGCAAATCGAAAAACTATTATATAATGTGACAAATAGTGGAATACTGCATTCTCCTGGGCACTCTTTGTAAGGGTGACCGATTAGATTGACCAGTAAAAAAGACACTGTTCTCTGCTGTAAAATCACTTTCCGATGGTTCGGAACCCACTTAAAACTCCATCTCATCAATCAACATCATCCAACTCATTACCCATGCACAGGTCTCAGACTTATCCTCAAAAAAAAAACAAACAATTGGCTTCTGTGCAACCGGCCGTGAGAGTTGATGAAATATATGATTTAGAAAAAGTATATGATTTGCGACCCGTAAAATACTGTAAACGGGACAGGGAGAGCTTAGCCAAGCCCTTCATAATCTCCTTTTCTCCACCTCATAACTTGTATCTGTTGGCAAATCATAAAAGAGCAAGCTTCATATTATTTTTCTACTCTTCTGACATTTGTGTGCGCAAACACCGCATATTCGAATCCAATCACTGAGAGCCCGTCAACAAAAAGAGTTCCATTAGTGTTGTCCATCCCTTGAGTATGCAGATTCAAAATTTTCTTCCGTGCTGAATAACACAAGGCAACCGTTTCTGGGTAAGATGCAAATTCCTCCTATTTACAAATCATTATTCCCTGCTTTCTAGATTGATGCCGGCCCGCTCGTTAACTACAGAAAGAGAGAGGTCGAGAATAATTAAAGTGAGAAGGATTGAGTAGGATAGGGATGAGAAAGTAAGGTACAGTTGATGAGAAGAGAAAGGATGTGCAGATCATGAATTTAGAATGTCTCTCCATTAATACAGATTTCTGGCGCATGGGGATTTTTAGAGTTAGCTCAACCTTTAGCACTTTAAAATTATTTTTATACAAAAATGAAAACCAACAATTTGTTCAACTTTGCTAGAATTTTTTGTAAGAATTATCAATTGCAATTAAACCCAACTATTTGACGAATTCTATGGCTGGATTTTATCATTGATAATAATTACATTTAGAATAAATTAAATATTTATCTCCTTTGAAATTATAGTCTATATATTTTTTTATTGCTGATGATGCCCACATGAGTCCGAGACTTGTGCGTGGGTAATGAGGTGGATGATAACAAACAGTTGCCAGACGGAGGAGCGGGATTCGAACCCACGACCGCTGAAACGACAGCAAACTTAAGTTACGACGCCTCAACCAATACTGTGCTAAGCGGCCCGCCAAATAATGAACTAATTTTTCACATGCAAGCAGTTGATAAATAAATAGTATTCGACAGTATTGAAATTTAACTAAATATAGTTTGAATTTTGCTTACCTAGATAGTTTTTTAAGAGATTATATAGAATTTTGTAATGAGCAGTCTATAACTAATTATATTGAACAATTACAATTAATTCCATGAATGTTTTTATTTGAAATATATAAAATATATACAAGATTGACAGAACTGTTCATAAAAATGTATTGACTTTTGTAAATAGAGTGAGTGGTGTTCACTAAAAGTAATCGATTAATACTAGGAGTTGAAGGATTTTGACAGATTTTTTATTATTAAATATTGCAAATATAATAAGATTACATTTTTACATGTACGTAGTTAATAGAATTCGATAGTATTAAATATTACTGAATACTCGCATTTAACTTCAAGTAATTTTAGTACTTTACTTGGATAGTAAGTTTCTCAGATTTTCTATTAAATGTTCTAAGGAACAGTCGATAACTATTTATATTGGACAAATCTATTTTTTTATTATTGAAAATACTGTTTACCATGCATAAAAGGCCAGTTTTATGAACAGTGTTTCCTGTCGCGCGACAATAAACGCGTTAGAAACGCGTGACAAATCGGTCACACGACAGAAAACGCGGGTCAGAGATGGTGTAAAGATGGTAAAATTCAGAGACCAACAAAAACCAGAGTTTTGCTCACAGAAGAAAATTTTAAAATTATATTATTTACTCTGAATATGATGAATACGATTACAATTTAAAATACTCAAAAATCCGAAATTTCCACGAGACTCGACTTGGTTGAGACGGTCTTGAGACAGCCTGCCTAGAGCATTTTTCTTTGATCTGGTGCCAGGCTAGACTCGAACGACACAAGAAACGCGTTTGCATAGACTGGACAAGCAACTTCCCATTTAGTTTCAATGCATTTGAACCAACGAACCCATTAGACCAATTGTGAAAATATATTTGTAAATTTAGAATAAATAGCAAAAACTGGCTTCTCAAGCGCTCGCCACTTGGGTGAGTTATCCCTGCGCCGCCATCTTTGTAATGGACGAGCGCGTAACAAGTGGCTTCACCTCGGCGACAAGAAGCCCCTTCTATTGGTCTTGTGTTCGCTGAATTGAACCTTTCCGCGGCAGTATTTAACTCACACGTTTTAATTACCTGCCGCTTGATCTATACAACTACAAAAGACGCGTCTAAAACCACCAGAAACAGTCTAAGCCAGACTGTTCATTTGAAAATTCAATATAATGTCTTAAAGCAAATATAAATTCAATATAAACGCGTGACATGAATAAAACGACACATTTGACTCAACCGTAATTAAATCGCCGCGTTTATTGTCGTGCAACAGGAAACGCGGTGTATAAAACTAGCCTAATAGTAATTATTCCCAAGTGTAGCCTATGCTTATGAATTCTATGACCGAAACAAAAACTAAATCTTTGATGAGAAATCTTTCAGTCATGACAATGACATCCGATTTCCTTTTCTTGAGTTGCAGAGCAATGAAACATTTATCAACCGCAAAAGAGAAAATTTCGAGATGAATATTTTTGCGCCAACTGAAAAATTCTCTTTTATTATTTATCTCTCTTTTCATACTTCTCTTGAGAATGCTAAAATTTCACGAGAAAGTCAAACTGTGAAGTCGTTTATTCAACAAGATTAGAACACTTGAAGATGTGCAAAAACCCTCATAAAACTGTGAAGTTTACAGGAGCTAATCATATTTTTTCCTTCATCTCTTGAGACATTCCAACATCAAATAGTTTTATCTATGATAAATTTCATGAGAAAGAGATGCTTTTTCATCTGAGAAAAATATTATTAATGACTCAAATAACAGGAAATTACCCATTTTTTTATTTTATTCGACGTTTTAATGGCAATTGAATTTGGAATATGCATTAAAATTTAATTCATATTCCAGGAATACCCAATGCAGTATTCCTGGAGCAAGTCCTCAACTTGGAATTATTTTTTCAACAGTTATTACAATTTCATCTTTATCAACAGTCTGCACTCATTTGGAAATAAGGATCATTTGAACTAATCACGACTAACAAATTACCACAAGTAACATATTATGCTGTATTTTGAAATACAGTAAAGCCCCGATTATCCGCAGAATTGGGTGACAAGAGCACCGCGGATAGCAGAAAACGCGGATAACTCGAAAAAGGAAAATAAAGAGGTGAAAAAAATATTTCAGTATAAAAACTATGTTTTACTGTACAAAGAACATATGTTAAACGTTTAAAACATGTACAGTACAGCAGAAACATTTGCTCTACATCTAAATCAATAAGATAAAGAACAGTAAACAAAAACAATATACTGCACTGTCAACAAAAATTGTTCAGTTACACCTTTCTAAAAAAAAAATCAATCACTCGTTTTTGCTTCATGCTTTGAAAAATTAAAATTTAATAAAACATTTTTTGTGGCACTCGCGGATAATCCGTACCGCGGATCATCCGCTCACGGATAATCGGGGCTTTACTGTAATAAATTTACTAATTGGTGTAGAATAAAGCACACGGGGTGCTTGCACACTGAAGCATCCAATAATTGTAGATAATCGCCATCGCAACATCACAGACTGTAGAATAACTTTGCAGCATGTTGAAGATAGGAGGAGAACGTGCTACATCTGGTACCATATGGCCCCGACTGCTACAAAGTTATATGAAAACTATAGGCCTACAGTACATGCTGTGGAATTAGGATGAATAGTGTATAAGCGATTTTATAAGGGATAACGTGCACTAGCACGACCAAGACCAAGACCAGAACCACGACCAGAATAACATGGAAGGATGTGGAGCAACGCGCACTACATATAGTCAGACCTAAGGCTCTATAAAGACTATATTTACAGAGCCCTAGTCAGACCAAGACGCGACAAACGCAAGACAGACGCACGACCACAGCTGTACGCTCTGGTCGCACAGACCCAGCGCCAGCCCAGCTTGTCATTGCAGCCTTACTAGATATCTATAAATACTGATTTACAGACATATTACATACACTGTCTTGGTCTTGGATTAGGTTCTGGTGTGCTGTGCCAGACCAGTACTGGTCTTGGTATTGGTCGTGGTCTTGGTCTTGGCCGTGCTAGTGCGCGTTTAATAAGTGAATACGTTTAAGCGTGAATACGGAAAATACAGTGATTTTTTCAGTATTCATTCAAATACAGAAAATATTTTGAGTGAATACAGTAGAAATGGTGACATTTTGCTGTATTCACGCTTCTTAAATCTGCCATACACCATTGTTTGATTTTGCACCCGGCGTGATTGATTTGCACACAACAGTGTTTGATTTTGATTTAGAACCTTTGTTTGATTTTGCGTAGCTGTTTACCTCGAGTATTGGATGCTCCAATGTGGTACAATCATCCTAAACTTATGCTCCAAAAAACGTTGATGCGACAGTCAATCAGTATTCTTTATGTAATATTCCATTTGATTCGTTCAAGCTATTATTATTTTTATATTTACAAGAATAATTTATTTTTATGGAAGTAAGAGAGTAAAATAGAATTGATAGAATTGTGGACATATTTCTATGCCTAGAAATTATGTCAGATGGAAAATGACAACACCGAAGCCAACATATCACTGTTTGTAGAAACATTATGTGATTATTGTGGTAGATGCAGAGAAGTGGTTACTGAAAGTGGTCTACAAATCTCCAGAAACATATGTGAATATTGTGTTAGAAGCAGAGAAGTGGTTACTGAAAGTGGTCTACAAATCTCCTATTTAATATTGTGTCAGCTCCATCTATTCATTCATTTAAATCCCGCCTATAACTTCATTTATTAAGGGAACAACCTTTGTGACAAATTTACCATGTACATGACTGTGTAAATGCTGTATCACCATCGTTAAGCTTTTCATTACCTCTTCTCATTCTTTTTTCTCTTTTTTTAACTTTTATTATATTTTAGTTTTCTTCTTACTAACGTTATTATGATTATTATGGTATTATTATCACTATTTTTTCAACGATAAAATATTTTGCAACTTCTATTCCTTTTGTTGAAATAAAGTTTTGTTTCAATAGGCTTAAACCTTGAACAATTGTCAACGCCAAATAAATGAAATAAAATAAATTAAAAATAAATTAGATAAAATAAATTAAAAAACATAAATTAAATAATATAAATGAAATAATGAAAAAATAAAATGGATAAAATAAATAACATATTTTATTTATGTCATAAATAAATAGTTAGTTTAGTTACCAAGTAAAGTTCTGTTCTCATCGGGCAGCCGATGCGATCGGACGCTTCCTTATCGAGCTTAGGCTAAGCAACGGGTTGAGGCCGGCCGGCCAGCGTGAAATTGCTCTAGGTTACAGTTATTACAAAGCTAGTAGTGTACATTTCTCTTTGAATTCATCATTTAATTAATTTTCGTGAAGTGAGGCAACGATTGTGTCAGTATGGAATGCTTTCGGTGTAAATTAAATATCAACAAGGACAGTGTGTCGTGCCCAGATTGCCAAACATCATTCCACTCGGAGTGCATTGCACTTATTAAACGAAATAAGAAATGGAAGTGCGAAAAGTGTACATCGGGAAACTCCACCACAGGTAACTGTAAAGTAGAAGACGCCGAAACTAGTAATGCCACGATATTGAAAGCAATCAACGAATTTAGAAAAGAGAATAATGAAAAGTGGAATCGGAACGATGAAAAGTGGGAACAAATTAAAACGCAGTTTACGGACGTTAAATTAAAATGCGATAGTACGTGTGAAATAGTTGGTGCTTTAAAGGAAGAAAACGCCCAACTGAAAGAAGAACTGAAAAGTGTTAGGGAAAAAATACAGGACATGCAGCAGCACTCACGCAAAAACAATATTATAATATCAGGTGTGCCAGTGACTAACAAAGAAAATATGCTAGGGATCCTAGAAGATATAGCTCGCGCCTTGGACTTAAATTTCTATCACTCGGATATTTCCGCGGCGCATAGGCTACCTAATAGAAAAGAAAACAGTCGGCCGCATATGGTGGTTTGTTTTACTTCACGTCTAACAAAGTATTACTGGATCGCAGCAAGGAGACAGAAAGGCATCCTCTCAGCCAAGGACCTCAGGCGATCATTTCCTGACACTCAAATTTACCTGAACGAGCACCTTACGCCAGAAACGCGGGAAATTTTCAACGCAGCCAGAAAACTGATGAAGGATAAGAAATTATCATCAGTATGGACGATGGAATGCAAAGTTATGGCCAAGGTTTCAGTGGAGCAGCGTCCCTTCCGTGTCCGCGACCTGATGCATGTCGAGAGGATAAGGGATGGCGACCGAGATGGGGATGGATCAACCCCAAACCCCCACGGTGAAGCAGACCCAACGCCAAAGGAGCTGACTGCTGATAACCTACGTCAACCCTCCACCACGAAGTAGTGACGGACGTGAATAGTGCAAGGAATAAGTATTTATGAATTAATAAAATCTCTTGTAGTTTGGTTTTCTGGGGGAAAGGTGAGTATTTATTTATTATTATTTTTTCTTTTTTACTGAACATTATTTGTTTTGTTCCAACAAAATTAAGAAGCAGAAACATTTAAAACGTATGATTAACACATGATAAACATTTTATAAGTAAGCATATATTTCCCTTTATTAATATTTATTATGATTGATACTCTTAATTACCTCTAACAAATATTTGACTACATATAAATCCATTCCGATCAATAATTGTATATATGTATGTGTATACATGTGTATTGTGTATATATGCATATATTGTATGTATACTCGTTCTAATTCCATTGGCTTATCAACCAAACTGCAATATAATTAAAGTATAATTACAATTTTTTTCGGATGATAACTGTAGTTAACGTTTCTAACCGTTTAGCTAATCAACTAAACGTAAACTATAATTTCATAAATAAAGTTGTATCAGTGAAATGAATATAATCTGAATTACAGTTTTCAACTGTAATCCAACTACGAAGTGATGGCGGACGACCCATTCAAATTCATTGATAACGTTAACTCTAAACTAGTGCGTTCAATTTCCTATCAATGTTATTATTTCTGTTCGATCACATCGTTCTGTATTCTTCAGAAACAATAGTCGCTTATCGAAGAGAACTCTTATCTATTGAGTTTATTTATTGAACCAAGCCTACCTGCGAGAATTTGGTAACCTATCATAAACAGGGTATCAGATAGTCATTTCCAATAAATTCTAATCTAATCAATAAATATGTTTTCCATCATCCAGAGAAATTATTATTATTATTATTATTATTATTAAATAGTATGATCGGACTAAACATCTATTATTTTTTTTTTTTTTTAAATAATCATTCTTGTGTTAATCACAAGTGATCGGTCTTCACTTAGGTAACAGATTCACTTACACAACGGGTAATCACATCTATTTATTGCTTTGCTTCTACATAAAATCACATTAGGATAGGAAAGAAGATAATTTTCCCTCTGAGTTAATTGTCTAGATAAACTTGTTTAGTCATTTACCTATATTTTTTATTTATTTTATCAACAGCGTATATCTGTCAAATACTCTATGCACGACTGGTTGGTCGGCTTGCTTTCTGTTTGTTTTTTTGCTTTTTTATTTTTTTTTCATTTCTGAAAAAATGAGAAATGCTATAGAATTATTTGATGTTCCTACAATAAAATGCTCAGAGTGTTCAGACAGCGGTAGTTTTCGTACAATTTTTTGTGAGAGCGTTGGACCCGGAACTGGTGGCGACGCGGGCTTCACAGTAATCCAACAGAATATACGAAGTTTCAAGAAAAATATAGACGAATTTATTATAATATTACAGAGCCTCAATTACCGATTCAAATGTATAATTTTGACAGAAGCCTGGTTGAATGATGATAGCGATCTTATGGAGATACCGGGATACAATTTGTACAGATCATATAGCGGCCTCAATCAGAACGATGGAGTGGTCGTCTACATGGACAAGGAAATATCTGTTTCTTGTCAGGAGCTTCAACTGGGAGGCATCACGACCTGTCTATCTCTCACATTTGACTGGGAAGGAATGCCTTTTGAGTTGTTAGCTGTTTACCGTAGCCCCAACTCAAGCCTCAGCTTGTTTATTGATGCTATTGATTTGTATTTTAAAGAACATAAAATGAATAATAACTGTATACAAATCTTTGCTGGTGACATAAACTGTAACACATTGAATATCCCCCCCAACTCGCAAGAAGAAAGATATTTGGACGTGTTGAATGAGGCGGGGCTTGTTGCATGTGTGGACAAGGTAACTAGACCAGCTGGTAACACGTGCATCGACCACTACTTCGCCAAATTACCTCCTACCATTGAAGTGTCAACTGTTGTGATCCATACCTCTGTTACCGACCATTACTCAATTTGTATGAACTTACTAACTCCTAAAACTTCAAAATTACCTGAAAAAGAAAAGTACTATTTGAAAATTGACTGGAATGGTGTTAAAAACTCATTGTTGTTGCAGAACTGGGACCTTGTTATTGGTGAAAACAATATTAATCTGGCATCTCATCTATTTAACACAACCATTCAGAATACAATCCTTGCAATGTCTTCACAAGTTAAAATATCTGCTAAAAATACAAAATTAAAACCCTGGATTACCAGAGGCCTGATAAACTCCATTCGGCACCGGGATAAGCTTAAAAAGAAACTTAATAATCAACCATACTGTATTGCCTTAAAAAATGAATTCATCCATTTCAGGAACTTACTACACTCTACCATCAAGAATGCCAAATATAACTATTATAAGAGTAAAATTGATGAAGTATCAAATAATCCACAAAAGTTTTGGTCTGTTGTGAAGGAAATAGCAGGAAAAGCTAGAGATCCTCACTCATTCCCTATTGGGGCATTTAGTGAGGATAAAGATTCTGCTTCTTCACAAAATATAAAGAAAATTTGTGATAAATTTAATAAATACTTCGTCTCTCTAGGTTCTTCCTTGGCCAAATCGTTACAACCGGTAGGGGAACCACCTTTGAAGGATTCTGATTATGGCATAGAGTCAGTATTTGAGTTTCAGCATGTCTCTGAAGAAGAAGTCATAAAAATAGTCAATAGTCTTAAAGGTAGGAGCGCCCCTGGTAACGATTCCATCCCCACTAAAATCATTAAGGAAAACATAAATTCACTGTTAAAACCTATTCACCACATAATAAACTTAAGTATTCTTTCAGGACAATTTCCGGACAATTTAAAAATAGCAAAAATCATTCCAATATACAAATCAGGCAAAAAAAATGAACTTGCTAATTATAGACCGATTTCACTGCTAGTCACAATGTCAAAAATTATTGAGAAATGTGCTAAAATACAGCTAATGAGATACCTGACAGATAACAACATACTCTCTAAAAATCAATATGGATTTCAAAAATCAAAAAACACTACTGATGCCCTATTTGAAGTTACTAAGTACATCACAGACACAGTTAAATCGAAGAATAAAGCAATTATCACTTTCCTGGACTTAGCCAAGGCGTTTGATTCACTAGACAGAGGCAAGCTGATGAATAAGCTGGAGGCTGTTGGTATAAAAAATACAGCACTCCATTGGTTCAAGAGCTACTTTCAGGAACGCCTACAATTTGTCCATATTCATGAAGGAAATAGTGATAGGGAAAAGATAGACTATGGAGTCATTCAAGGCAGTACTTTGGGTCCAGTTCTGTTCCTGATATACATTAATAATATTTCACGACTGGATATGAAAAGCAAAATTTTCTTGTTTGCCGATGACACAGTTGTCATTTCTGCAGGCAGGGTATGGGAGGAAGCTTATGAAAATGCCACAATAGACCTTGAAAAAATTAAAAATTGGTTTGATCACAATAGTCTCACTGTAAATCTGAGTAAATCAAAGTACATGCCCATTGTTACAAGAAACCAAATAGATCCTGGCTCTAGAGAAATAAAAATGCATTCCTGTAAAGATGCTAGGTCATTGGTCTGTAGTTGTGGCTCTATCACCAGGGTAAACCAATATAAATATCTGGGGGTCATTATAGATTATAATATGAGTTGGGGTCCTCATATTCAGTGTGTTAAGCAGAGGCTCAGGAGGTTGCTGTATGGTCTGTCACAGTTAAGCCAAGTGCTGGATGTTGGACTGTGTAGAAGAGTTTATTATGCTTATGCACAGTCTGTGATACAGTATGGCATTGTAGCCTGGGGAGGGGTCTCCTCCGCATCTCTGGAGCCGCTGGCAGTTACTCAGCGGGCAATAATTAAAACTATTCTTAAGAAAGCCTACAGATACTCCACGTCGCTGTTGTTCTCGGAATTCCCTGTTCTCAATATAAGGCAGCTCTACATCAAAACACTCCTCACATACATTAAGAAACATAAAATAAATCTATTCACAACTATTCAACATAATTATGAAACTCGCCATAGAAATAACCACGGATATACAACACCCAGACTATTGCACGGTTTAGAACTGAAATCACCATTCTACCAAGCTCAAATTATCTACAGGAATTTGCCAGATGAGATCAGGGGGTCCGAGAGTTGCAGTGATGTGGTGTACAAGCGCAAAGTGACCGGTTGGCTCTACAGCATTGGCTGGATGGAGGCGGAGAGGCTGCTACATTCAATATACACTTAAACTAGTTAGGGATCTGTGATCGCTTCGTCGCCGGGCTTGGGTTTCCTGCTCTAGCTGACCATTTAATTGTTTTCTTATGATCTCTCATGTTTTTTTTAAGTTGTTTTTCTATTATTAAGTTTTTTTTTCTATTTGATTTTGTAGCTTTGTTTATTGATTGATTTATTTTTCAAAAATGTTTTTCTATGAAGGAACTCTCCCCCAAACACAGACGAATAGTCTTCTTGGGGGAATTCCACACATGGTATTGTAATCTGATCATGTTTTTTGTTTTTTTTTAGTGGAATAAATTTAATTTGATTTGATTTGAAAGGGCCGACCTCATTTCGTTAATAAAACGCGTCTGTAGTCTTGCGCCTTGGCTATAGGAACTTGAAACCTCTCCTGAATACTGTTCATGGCTAAAATAAATGGGAACTTAGATGTACACCCACAACGAAAACTTAGTGGACCATCGGAATAGAAAGTCCTGGACCAACTCCATTTATCTATCAGGAGACTTGATGGAGCTATCGACAAATTGGTTAATTAGATGATACCACTTTTTCGTTTATTTGGACGTATAAGAAAGTTTAATGCAATAAGAAGTGATGATGCTTTACTTCATAAGGAAGTGAAACTTTCCTATTCATGAATAGTATTTACCAAGGACAAGGACATCGTTCATTTTATTAGTTTTTAATGAGAAATTTGAAAAGCTATTTGGAGTAATTCTGCTTTGGGGATAGAACTTACTTTTGAAAATAAAAAGAAATGTGACGCTACAAACTAAGTTAAAAGATCTCGAGAAATCGAATTTCAATATTATTATAAATACTGTTCAACAGAAATATCTATAAATATATCTGAATATCTATAAATATATACAAATATCTATAAATATATACAAATATCTATAAATATATCTAGATATACCGTTCAACAAAATTTTTCAACATAAATATCATTGATTTTACCTCTAGAATCATATTCAAATGAGAAAGAGAGTTAGCGGATGCATTACAGTCTCCCCTTATGATTTACAGGTTCATGCTCTGTAAAAGTGAAAGAACGGTAGTTGGGAGCCTAGTGGATCATTAATCAAACAATACAATAATTGATTTATCCGAATGCTCAATACATCTGTCTTTTATTTCTACAATACTTTAACATAGTCATTTGATTTTGCACCCAGCATGATTAATTATTTGTTTCATTTAATACTTAAACATACCTATTTTGCTTATATAATGCTTATTATAATACTTTAACATAGTATACAGATAAGAAAATTTTGGAAAATATGCATAACAGACTTCCTTATTACCTACAGATTCATGCTTTAGGAAAAACAAAAATTGTAAGGTTTTAATTCTGAATGATGCAGTCTCAAATACAGTAGATAAATTGGTGATTCTTTCCAATTTAAAAACAACAGTCAATTATTATTCTGTTATTTTTAACATAAACGTGTTGAAAAGAAAGTTAGCACAAGAAGAAAGAAAAAAGAAAATTTATTTATAGGAATAAAACAAAAAACAAACAACACAAAAGCTTACAATTTACAAGAGCAATAACAAAAAATAAAATATAAAACGACTAGACTTGCGAAGCTTCTCATAAAAAATAACAGACAACAGACACAAATACATACAAAATACAATAACAGACACAAAATACATATTATAGAGTTGCTTTTCTTAATGACTGTTCCATGCTATTGGAAAAACCAAAATTGAAAGGTCTGAGCCTCGAGGATGCGACCTAATTTATTCCAACGATCGATATACAATAGCCTAGTAGATTCAGTATTACTAGTTCTAAAACTGTACTGTTTTAGAATATAGTCGTAAAAAACTTCGAAAAGCTATAAGGAAAATGATCAATAAACTAACAGAAACAATATTGATTTTCCAACTGGAAACCGCAAGATAAGATTCCAAGGATGTTGATATTGTATTTCGAGTTTGGTCAAGTTTTTCTCGCCAGTAAAAAGCCATAAAGTCCAAACAAAAGGCACAATTTCAGCCGATAAAATTTATTTACCTCTTTCGAAGTAGAGCAAACGAAGCTGCAGAAAACATCGCATTTCCCGCAATATTGCTGGGAGATAAGGATTTTGAAAAGTAACCTTATTAGTTGGACAAGGAACCAAGTGGGAAAAGAAAATGTTAAATTTCCCCTACAACGGCATTTCCCATCCTAGCCAGAACCTTCTTTCAAAGTTTTTATCACCGTGATACAGTTTTCATGACCAACATTTCAAGGACCATTTAGAAATGAGTTTTCCAGTTCAAATATACTGGCACTTATACATCTCTCATATAGAAAGTGAAGTTTCCTTCGTAGCCATCAGGTTCAAGTTGAAGGACAACTTTTGACTTATTCGCCCAATATTTGTCAGATCACATTCTTCGCAAAACTTTCGACTCTATATCAACATCGTAGAAAAATTACTTCGTAAACGTTATATGCTAGCTGTTGTAGAACATCAGACTGACTGAAAATTTGACCTACTATTTCATCTCATATATTTTTAATCAAATGTATTAGAGCAGAGGTTCTCAAGCTGTGGTACGCGTACCCCTTGGGGGTACTCGAAAATTTTCAGGGGGTACGCGAGGCAGGTTAATGAAAAATTAAACCATTTTTTCCGTTTCGCAATCACGCAAGGTTATTATTTAATAATGAAACCTAATAAATTGAATACTTTGTGGTCGAGTTACTAGAAACCAACAAGTGCAATAGGTTTGTATAACTATTTCGTAGAAGTTCAGAGACATGGTTAATGTTGGGAACGATTTAAGGTGTTACCCTGAGCCTAGCATTGAGGAGCTATGTTAAGAAGCATGCTCATCCTTCTCATTAATTTTTTGTAATAGGTTTCAAATAATAATGTTTCCAAATGTATTGTGTTTTTGATGTAAAAAGGTTTTTTAATTTAACTGTCACCCCCCTCCCAGAACATCTCCTCGTGGTAACAAGGGGGTACGCTAAATTTTTATTTCTCATTAAGGGGTACAGTCCTTGAAAAAGATTGAGAACCCCTGTATTAGAGGGTAGATGATTATTGCTACAATAATTTGATGTGTTCATATTATCAGACAGTATTTGTATCCATAATCTACATAAAATATAAAATCGTTAGGTGCATATTTTTTGACAAGATACGCTGACATTGAAAGTTACTTTGAATCATCAACTAAATTAATTAAGTTTAATTTTCTAAGCTGATGTATTGAAGATTATTAAAAAAATGATACTACACCTGTAAAATTCGAAATTTGATTTGATCAAACAAGAAATTTGCGAAATTTTATCATTTTCCACTGATTATATTTATTTTATCAACAGAATTATTTCCTCCTGAATTGTTCTTTGTTAATTTGCACATGATATGATGTAACACATCAATTAAATTTACATTTTTTGCTGACCAGTAAAATCTATTCCATTCTAAAATATATTTTGATAATTAATCAATGAATAGAAAAAAGCACTTCGCTTCTTTTCTGAATGAAACAATTCAGCGCAAACAATTCCTCATGCATTGTCATGAATTTGATCCACATTCATAACGATCATTTTCATCACCATTCAAACGGGATTTCTGAAAATCAGGCTGATGCCTGAAGTCCTTATGAAAATTATAGAAGTATCCTTGCGCACTCGATTCTACAAAAAAATCTAGCTCTTGATGTCACGTGTATCTCGTAACGAAATTGAAGACCCTAAGGGCTCACACTAAGAGCCGACGTGACCTAATTAGCTTGTGACACATAGGGCACTCGCCGTTCGGCTCAACTTGACACACGCACCTACACACAGAGCATGGTGACGACACAAAAGGGCGAAAAGGGCTCGATTGATCACGACAAACTTGTTGCATACATCTATAACAGTGGGGCAGATACTGTACGTTGAATATACTGTACTAAGAATATGGTAGTGGATATGTTAACTCTCACTCACAAATTCTCATATAGGTTCCCATAAAGGACCGGTCCTTTGGTCCCAACTTCGACTTTTCAGATGAAACACCACTGCTCCGTTGAATTTTTCATCTCAATATAACCATAGAATAAGGAAATCAAGGTTGGAAATTGATGGTTGCTCTAACTAACATATTTCAGCAGATTCGTTTTCTATCAATGCTGATCAACAAAATTCCCAGAATCTCACATGAACTCCACAAAATAATGAGTAGAGAGTTTTAATGTAATCATTGGAAGACTCAAGTATTAGTAAATAAATTTCAGTTTTTAATGAGAGCATATAATATAATATAATATAATTAATGATTAGTGCAGGAGACTAGTTCTAATAAGACATAAAAAAATTGAATTCACAATTCTGATGTCAGTAATTTATTATTATTTATTCCTAAAAAAAAAGGATTTACTATTGTACTTGAATAAAATTAACTTGATCTCTTTCTATCTCTCCGTAAGAGAGGATATGTGAGCTCTAAATTAGTCCTAATAAATACTAACAATTATCCAATCTATAGAAATCCCTTTTAATTTTCAACTGGTAAAAGGAGCTTGTTAGAATAAAGTCAATTATCTATCTTCTCAAGACTTGCAAATTTACGTGGATAAAATAAAATGTGTAAATTTTCATGAGTAAATCTATCTTCTCATCCTCTTTCACATATTTCTTCTAAAAATCCACTTCTCAACTTTTCTCTTTTTTACTTATTAGCCCAATATTAAACAAAAAGGAGCCGATGTCTTCATTTCAATTTGTTCAAATAGGATAGTTTCACACATAACCGCCAGTCGAAAAATCGGTGTCGTTTACAAGGCCGGTCATTGTATCATACGGAGCGCTTCACACATACCCGATTTTCGAAATCATATGATGCAATGCAATTATGCCGGGTAAACAATATTGGTTACCTAACGCCAGTTTTGTGTGAAACAAGCCTGTAATATCCCAATTTGACCAATCATATGAACTTAATTTAAATATATAACATTTCTGTTCATAGAGTATTTTAAATAATTTAGTTGATTTCATGGAGTCGTAGGAATGAGGTTAAAGAATTTCAATCATGAGTTTGTTGGAGTGAATTTTTTTTAGATAGTTAATTTAATTGATCAACCTCCTACCTGAACATTTTATCATAAATAACTTCACGAAATCAAATATTAAAAAGATAATAGAATGGATTAGATCGACAAATGTTTTCCACCTAATACATAATTGATTTTGAACTTTAATATTGCCATCGTAATCATAAATCTTTTGTATTTATAATGTGAAAGGGCATTTATATTATATGTTCACCTCGACTCAAATTGCCTAGTACCTAGTTGCCTAGTTGCCATTGATGTAGTACCTATTTGATATGATGTAATATTTTAATTTTGAGATGTAATAACTATCGTTTTCTGTTTTGTTACTCGTCGCCAGCACACATACCAGTAGGGTAGACTAGCGGTTCTGGCTCAGTTTTTCTTTAACCTTAAATTTAAGGTTAACCTAAGTCAACCCACCCAAACCTAACCTAACCTAAAATAGGTAAGTTCAAGTAGAATCAACGCAATCTATCCGATCTCGAAAATTCTCATTTTCACGTGGGTTCCGAACCACGAAAAAATTTGAACTTTTTAACCCGTGAAGGGAATTTAAATTTGAAAACGTCATCTTGTTCAGCCTTCCAAGGCATCCCAAATTCATGTATCAAATACAATTTTCCGATCACGATTAATTGGGGAAAAAAATAATAGAAATTTTGGGTGTGGTCGCCTCGCTAAAAGCACTAGCGGTTCTGGCTCAGTTTTTCTTTAACCTTAAATTTAAGGTTAACCTAAGTCAACCCACCCAAACCTAACCTAACCTAAAATAGGTAAGTTCAAGTAGAATCAACGCAATCTATCCGATCTCGAAAATTCTCATTTTCACGGGAGCTAAAATTCACGAAAAAATTTGAACTTTTTAACCCCTGAAGGGAATTTCAATTTGAAGACGCCATCTTGTTCAGCCTTCCAAGGCATCCCAAATTCATGTATCAAACACCATTTTCCGATCACGATTAATTGGGGAAAAAAATAATAGAAATTTTGGGTGTGGTCGCCTCGCTAAAAGCAGTGCCGATTCTGGCTCAGTTTTTCTTTAACCTTAAATTTAAGGTTAACCTAAACCAACTATCCAAACCTAATTTAACCTGAAATAGGTAAGTTCAAGTAGAATGAACGCAATCTATTCGATCTCGAAAATTCCCATTTTCACGGGAGTTAAAAATCACGAAAAAATTTGAACTTTTCAACCGCTCAAGATAAATTGAATTGGACGGTGCCATCTTGTTCGACTTTTAAAGGCACTCCAAATTCATGTATCGAACACCATTTTCCGATGATAATTAATTGGAAAATAAAGATTTTCCCACGCTCACACATTTTTTCCCACGCTCTTTCCAACCCAACTAGACCTCCTAGCTTTACCAAACCTACCATTAATAATTTGGGAAAATAATAGAATTTTAATAGCAAAATTTATTGAAAAAGAAAAAATAATAGAATTTTTGGGTGTGGTCATCTATACTTAAAGCACTGAGGATTCTGGCTCAGTTTAACGATGGTTTTAGCAGTGATTATTTTGTAAATTTTAACGCTGGTTTCAACGGTAGTTTTAACAGTGGTTTTAATGGTGGTTATAACAGAGATCAGTCACCAACTGATTAGCAATCTCATACTAGCTTCATTATCACTTACCCAGTGGTTCGGAACCCACCTAAAATAAAGTTTATTAGATGGTTCCATCTTGTTCAAATTTCCAAGGCGATTCAATATAGATATAGCAACACCATGTGATATAATCCAAGTCAATTTAATCTAACATTTGAAATCCTGAAAATTCCAATTTCCATGAGAGTTATACTGCAAGGTAATTAAAAAAAATTCCACACTCCTTCCCCATCTATCATAATTCAACTTGCAAATCAAATTTAATCTGTCATGACATAGATAAGTTCTAGCTAGTTGATCTTTTTTTTCACAATGCATTGCTACATTACAACTTACTGCTTATAAGAAAAATCAAGAGTTGAAAAATCACAGAATATGAACGAAATCTACTTCCCTCAACCTAAATTATATTGAATGGTGTCCCAGCCACTTCAAAATCATTTGTCAAACTTCATCACTATATAAAGGCTTGTAACCACATTTCTTGTTCAGTCTTCTCAAGTAGCCTGGATTACCTTTCTTAATGAAACACAGGTTGGTGTGATAATAATGCTATTATTGGTAACTGATGAGATGGTAAATCTATTAATTTGAATGATAACCAATGAGAAGGGAAATGGGGTATCATATTATTGGTGGCTGATAAGATAGTTGATATTTCAATCAAATTGGCAAGATAGGAAATAGAGTATAATGTGAAAGCTTATGAATAAAGCTCCTAATCTACACCTCACCTAATGTCTGTGAGAATGTTAGGGTATTCATCAATATTATATTATTTGTGGTTGATAAGATGGCTAATATTTTAATTTCAATGATGATTTTACAAGATGAGAAATATATCAATATCATATAGACAAAAAGGCTAATTGAATTGCTGTCTGATGAGATGATTGATGCATTAATTACATTTGTGTTTGAGGAGATATACTAAAATTCAGGTATAGGTTCAATTAAGATGAAAATCTGCACAAATCCTATCTTGTTCAGTTCACAAAAATGGTTCAAATTCAAGCCAGCACTATATAAAGGCTTGCAAACCACATTTTTATCCAGTCTTCACTGGCAATCTGAACAGTAGACACCTCTCTTAATCAGATACAAGTGCATGGAAAAATAATGCTATTAAATCATTGGTAACTGATAAGATGGGTAATATAAGTTGGTGATTGAGGTTGATCTATTAATTTGAATGGTAACCAATGAGATGAGAATGATCTGCACAGCTGGATATAGTTTATGGAGGCACATTTTATGTTTCATGATTCAAATGTATCTTTGTATTATGTATTATATACAATTTTCTGAATGAATTTGATTTGATTGGATATATATCAATATTTGTAGCTGACAGGATAGGTAATATTTCAATTGAATTGGTAATTAGCAAGATATGAAATAGAGTATATATCCAATATAAATACTGTATAATGTAAAGGCTTTTGTAAATCAATCTCTTCATCCACTTCTCACTTCATGTCTGTGTGGATCTATCAGATCTGGGTGGGAGGTGTTGGGATATATAACAATATTATTGATGACTGACGAGATTGTAAATCTATTAATTTCAACCATGGGAACAAGATTTTATTTCAATGTAATTGTTGACTAACAAGAAGGTTAATTGAACCGATGTCTGATGAGAGAGTAAATCTATAACAAGAATGGTGAGTAATATGGTGACTAATCCATTCAATGAAGTGATGAGATGGCTAATCTCAAATAGATATTTATTTAGAAGTTCAACTTTCCAAAATACTTCTGTCTATTCCACCTGCTCCCCAATTTATTAATTGACTGATGAGATGACATTGGTTACCAAGAAGATATGGTAAACTAAACTGGATGTGAGGGTGTACATGTATTATTGGTGACTGATAAGATGGTTAATTACACTGCTAACAGGGGATATAGCAAATAGTGATATACCAAATGTTAAGGTAAATAATATATTTTATTATTGATCACCAATAAGATGGCTAAACCATTCATTGAATTGATAACTGATGGGATGATTAACTACACTGGTGGCTGAGGAGATGGTTGGGATATTTATTTGAACTTGGGTCAGTTCTACTTACCAAGGTAGTTCAAATTCATACATCATACACTAATTTCTACAGTTCAAATATCCAATACACCTACACTGTGAGGCTCTCCACACTCCACTCATTCTATTAATTTCATTGATAACTGATGAGATAGTAAACCTATCAATTGGATTGGTGAGTAAGGATATAGTAAATAGGGATATATAATGTTGGAGTATATAATATTATTGGTGAGTGACAATATAACTAATCTATCAATTACATTGGTGTGTATGCAGATGAGGAAGAGGTTATAATATATACATTTGATATTATATTTTTATTGGTGACTGATCTATGATTGAAATGGTGACTGATGAGATGACTAATCTATTTATTATTTCACTGTTTCATGAGAAGGGTGGTACTGTATTGATGGAATTGGTTGATCAAATTTGTAACTAATAAGATGGATTGATTTGAATGCTGATGAATATATAGTAAATGGGTATATTATATTAATGGTGAGTGAAAAGACAGCTAATATTTTAATTGAATTGGAAACTAATAAGATAAGCAAAGCAATCTATAATTGAGATGGGGACTGAAACACATAAAAAGATGTTTATTTTATTGGTTTCTGATGAGATGGGAAATCTTTCAGTTAAAATGGTGGCTAACTAGTGTATCATTGATGTCCAAAAAGATGAAAAATAGTGGATGATCTCACATGCTACCTAATGAAATTATGAATGAATTTATTAAATTGGTTGCACAAGAGGTGGTGGATGTACCGATTGAGTTGGTAACTCATTATATGGTTGATTTACTAATTAGGCTACAGTTGAAAATGACAAATCATTGAATTTAAAGATGGTGGGGTACTTATTTCAGTCCAACTTTTCAAAACATGCATCCCTGTAATTTCTACATGTTTCTTAATTTATTAATCACACTGATGACTAATGTGTAGAAGGTTAATCTATTAATTCAACTGACAATGTGGTTTGTTGAGGAGATGGGAAGTATAGGGTACTACATGTTAAGTGACTGACAAGTTGACAATGTAGAATTGGTTGCTGGAGGAATTAATAATCTGTTAAGTACATTAATGACTGAGGAGATGGCAAATAGGTTTATAGCAAATGTTACAGTGTCCATATTGTATTACTGATGACTAATGTATTAATTACATTGAAGACTGAGGGAATGATATACTAAATTTTAGGATATATATAATAATATTATTAGCAAGACCACAGGATGTTTACAGTTTAAATTCCCAATACACCTATAATGCAACCCTCTATCATTTCCACATGCTCCCCAATCTATTTATGGAATTAGTGGTTGATGATATATTAGTTACATTGATTACTGATGATATGGTTGAATATGTATAAATGCTGAATGCTAGGGTATATCATTTGTGACTAATAATTTCATTAAACTGGCAACTGATGACTAATCTATTAATTACTTTTTGTGACTGATGAGATGTCATCATCTATCCATGAAAGCAATGAAAAACCAAATTTAAGATTCCATTTCCCCCAATTTATCAACTTAATATCAATAAAAGATCGTACCATTTGAAGCTCAAATGAAGCCTCCAACATTAATTATATTTGATTTTTTTTCATATAATTTACATTAAAACGAATCGAGGTGTGAGTCTTTTGAACAGAGAATTTTCATCTACTGGACTCAACCTAAACCCCCTTGGGTCTGGGGGGTACCCCCAGACCCCTCCCCCCTACAACCTCCAATCAAGTATATGTCAGTGACACAATAGAGATCAAAATTGAGTATGAAGTTGAGGTTTACAGAGGAATACAACTCACCCAGTCTTGTCTGTTGAACACCTTTCAGGACCCCCCTTCATCCCAAAAATCAATCCAAAATCCAATCTATACTTCCATGCAAAAGGTACAATTGAGGGTATATCACAAATTCAATTTTAAAATACAACTTTCAATGATAACTATAACTTTCTGACTGTTTTGTCTTATATGTATTATACAATTAAGTGAACAATTATTATCATTACAACCTTTATTGATTTCAGATTCATCATTGGTTCATTTATTATGTAAATCTAGGTTAATGTATTTAGGTGTAGGTGGTTGAATCTAAGTTAATTCATGTGGGTTTAGGTACCTACATATACATTTAGATGGGCTCAGGCATGAGCCTCATGCCTGAACCCATCAAAATGTAGATGTAGGAACCTAAACCTAGTTTAATGTATGTAGGTGTAGAAACCTAAACCTGTGTGGATATGTACATGTAGGTACCTATGTAGGTGCATAAATGTAGGTAGGTAGATTGGTATAGATGTGTGAATGTGAATGTAGGTACCTATGTAGGTGTGTAGATGTAGGTGTAGGTACCTGCGTAGGTGTGTAAATGTAGGTACCTAGTACTGTGTAGGTGTAGAAACCTAAATGTATGTAGGTGTAGAAACCTAAACCTGTGTGGATATGTACATGTAGGTACCTATGTAGGTGCATAAATGTAGGTAGGTAGATTGGTATAGATGTGTGAATGTAGGTACCTATGTAGGTGTGTAGGTGTAGGTACCTATGTAGGTGTGTAAATGTAGGTACCTATGTAGGTGTGTAGGTGTAGGTACCTAAACCCATGCAAATGTAGATGTGGATGTATTAATCAAAATCATTGGTCTTTTCAAACAATATAAGTATTCAACTATTTCAACTTCACACCTAATATAAGATAAACATTGATATATACTTCAAGAAAGGATGAAGGGGGGTCCTGAAAGGTGTTCAACAGACAAGACTGGGTGAGTTGTATTCCTCTGTAAACCTCAACTTCATACTCAATTTTGATCTCTATTGTGTCACTGACATATACTTGATTGGAGGTTGTAGGGGGGAGGGGTCTGGGGGTACCCCCCAGACCCAAGGGGGTTTAGGTTGAGTCCAGTAGATGAAAATTCTCTGTTCAAAAGACTCACACCTCGATTCGTTTTAATGTAAATTATATGAAAAAAAAATCAAATATAATTAATGTTGGAGGCTTCATTTGAGCTTCAAACGGTACGATCTTTTATTGATATTAAGTTGATAAATTGGGGGAAATGGAATCTTAAATTTGGTTTTTCATTGCTTTCATGGATAGATGATGACATCTCATCAGTCACAAAAAGTAATTAATAGATTAGTCATCAGTTGCCAATTTAATGAAATTATTAGTCACAAATGATATACCCTAGCATTCAGCATTTATACATATTCAACCATATCATCAGTAATCAATGTAACTAATATATCATCAACCACTAATTCCATAAATAGATTGGGAAGCATGTGGAAATGATAGAGGGTTGCATTATAGGTGTATTGGGAATTTAAACTGTAAACATCCTGTGGTCTTGCTAATAATATTATTATATATATCCTAAAATTTAGTATATCATTCCCTCAGTCTTCAATGTAATTAATACATTAGTCATCAGTAATACAATATGGACACTGTAACATTTGCTATAAACCTATTTGCCATCTCCTCAGTCATTAATGTACTTAACAGATTATTAATTCCTCCAGCAACCAATTCTACATTGTCAACTTGTCAGTCACTTAACATGTAGTACCCTATACTTCCCATCTCCTCAACAAACCACATTGTCAGTTGAATTAATAGATTAACCTTCTACACATTAGTCATCAGTGTGATTAATAAATTAAGAAACATGTAGAAATTACAGGGATGCATGTTTTGAAAAGTTGGACTGAAATAAGTACCCCACCATCTTTAAATTCAATGATTTGTCATTTTCAACTGTAGCCTAATTAGTAAATCAACCATATAATGAGTTACCAACTCAATCGGTACATCCACCACCTCTTGTGCAACCAATTTAATAAATTCATTCATAATTTCATTAGGTAGCATGTGAGATCATCCACTATTTTTCATCTTTTTGGACATCAATGATACACTAGTTAGCCACCATTTTAACTGAAAGATTTCCCATCTCATCAGAAACCAATAAAATAAACATCTTTTTATGTGTTTCAGTCCCCATCTCAATTATAGATTGCTTTGCTTATCTTATTAGTTTCCAATTCAATTAAAATATTAGCTGTCTTTTCACTCACCATTAATATAATATACCCATTTACTATATATTCATCAGCATTCAAATCAATCCATCTTATTAGTTACAAATTTGATCAACCAATTCCATCAATACAGTACCACCCTTCTCATGAAACAGTGAAATAATAAATAGATTAGTCATCTCATCAGTCACCATTTCAATCATAGATCAGTCACCAATAAAAATATAATATCAAATGTATATATTATAACCTCTTCCTCATCTGCATACACACCAATGTAATTGATAGATTAGTTATATTGTCACTCACCAATAATATTATATACTCCAACATTATATATCCCTATTTACTATATCCTTACTCACCAATCCAATTGATAGGTTTACTATCTCATCAGTTATCAATGAAATTAATAGAATGAGTGGAGTGTGGAGAGCCTCACAGTGTAGGTGTATTGGATATTTGAACTGTAGAAATTAGTGTATGATGTATGAATTTGAACTACCTTGGTAAGTAGAACTGACCCAAGTTCAAATAAATATCCCAACCATCTCCTCAGCCACCAGTGTAGTTAATCATCCCATCAGTTATCAATTCAATGAATGGTTTAGCCATCTTATTGGTGATCAATAATAAAATATATTATTTACCTTAACATTTGGTATATCACTATTTGCTATATCCCCTGTTAGCAGTGTAATTAACCATCTTATCAGTCACCAATAATACATGTACACCCTCACATCCAGTTTAGTTTACCATATCTTCTTGGTAACCAATGTCATCTCATCAGTCAATTAATAAATTGGGGAGCAGGTGGAATAGACAGAAGTATTTTGGAAAGTTGAACTTCTAAATAAATATCTATTTGAGATTAGCCATCTCATCACTTCATTGAATGGATTAGTCACCATATTACTCACCATTCTTGTTATAGATTTACTCTCTCATCAGACATCGGTTCAATTAACCTTCTTGTTAGTCAACAATTACATTGAAATAAAATCTTGTTCCCATGGTTGAAATTAATAGATTTACAATCTCGTCAGTCATCAATAATATTGTTATATATCCCAACACCTCCCACCCAGATCTGATAGATCCACACAGACATGAAGTGAGAAGTGGATGAAGAGATTGATTTACAAAAGCCTTTACATTATACAGTATTTATATTGGATATATACTCTATTTCATATCTTGCTAATTACCAATTCAATTGAAATATTACCTATCCTGTCAGCTACAAATATTGATATATATCCAATCAAATCAAATTCATTCAGAAAATTGTATATAATACATAATACAAAGATACATTTGAATCATGAAACATAAAATGTGCCTCCATAAACTATATCCAGCTGTGCAGATCATTCTCATCTCATTGGTTACCATTCAAATTAATAGATCAACCTCAATCACCAACTTATATTACCCATCTTATCAGTTACCAATGATTTAATAGCATTATTTTTCCATGCACTTGTATCTGATTAAGAGAGGTGTCTACTGTTCAGATTGCCAGTGAAGACTGGATAAAAATGTGGTTTGCAAGCCTTTATATAGTGCTGGCTTGAATTTGAACCATTTTTGTGAACTGAACAAGATAGGATTTGTGCAGATTTTCATCTTAATTGAACCTATACCTGAATTTTAGTATATCTCCTCAAACACAAATGTAATTAATGCATCAATCATCTCATCAGACAGCAATTCAATTAGCCTTTTTGTCTATATGATATTGATATATTTCTCATCTTGTAAAATCATCATTGAAATTAAAATATTAGCCATCTTATCAACCACAAATAATATAATATTGATGAATACCCTAACATTCTCACAGACATTAGGTGAGGTGTAGATTAGGAGCTTTATTCATAAGCTTTCACATTATACTCTATTTCCTATCTTGCCAATTTGATTGAAATATCAACTATCTTATCAGCCACCAATAATATGATACCCCATTTCCCTTCTCATTGGTTATCATTCAAATTAATAGATTTACCATCTCATCAGTTACCAATAATAGCATTATTATCACACCAACCTGTGTTTCATTAAGAAAGGTAATCCAGGCTACTTGAGAAGACTGAACAAGAAATGTGGTTACAAGCCTTTATATAGTGATGAAGTTTGACAAATGATTTTGAAGTGGCTGGGACACCATTCAATATAATTTAGGTTGAGGGAAGTAGATTTCGTTCATATTCTGTGATTTTTCAACTCTTGATTTTTCTTATAAGCAGTAAGTTGTAATGTAGCAATGCATTGTGAAAAAAAAGATCAACTAGCTAGAACTTATCTATGTCATGACAGATTAAATTTGATTTGCAAGTTGAATTATGATAGATGGGGAAGGAGTGTGGAATTTTTTTTAATTACCTTGCAGTATAACTCTCATGGAAATTGGAATTTTCAGGATTTCAAATGTTAGATTAAATTGACTTGGATTATATCACATGGTGTTGCTATATCTATATTGAATCGCCTTGGAAATTTGAACAAGATGGAACCATCTAATAAACTTTATTTTAGGTGGGTTCCGAACCACTGGGTAAGTGATAATGAAGCTAGTATGAGATTGCTAATCAGTTGGTGACTGATCTCTGTTATAACCACCATTAAAACCACTGTTAAAACTACCGTTGAAACCAGCGTTAAAATTTACAAAATAATCACTGCTAAAACCATCGTTAAACTGAGCCAGAATCCTCAGTGCTTTAAGTATAGATGACCACACCCAAAAATTCTATTATTTTTTCTTTTTCAATAAATTTTGCTATTAAAATTCTATTATTTTCCCAAATTATTAATGGTAGGTTTGGTAAAGCTAGGAGGTCTAGTTGGGTTGGAAAGAGCGTGGGAAAAAATGTGTGAGCGTGGGAAAATCTTTATTTTCCAATTAATTATCATCGGAAAATGGTGTTCGATACATGAATTTGGAGTGCCTTTAAAAGTCGAACAAGATGGCACCGTCCAATTCAATTTATCTTGAGCGGTTGAAAAGTTCAAATTTTTTCGTGATTTTTAACTCCCGTGAAAATGGGAATTTTCGAGATCGAATAGATTGCGTTCATTCTACTTGAACTTACCTATTTCAGGTTAAATTAGGTTTGGATAGTTGGTTTAGGTTAACCTTAAATTTAAGGTTAAAGAAAAACTGAGCCAGAATCGGCACTGCTTTTAGCGAGGCGACCACACCCAAAATTTCTATTATTTTTTTCCCCAATTAATCGTGATCGGAAAATGGTGTTTGATACATGAATTTGGGATGCCTTGGAAGGCTGAACAAGATGGCGTCTTCAAATTGAAATTCCCTTCAGGGGTTAAAAAGTTCAAATTTTTTTGTGAATTTTAGCTCCCGTGAAAATGAGAATTTTCGAGATCGGATAGATTGCGTTGATTCTACTTGAACTTACCTATTTTAAGTTAGGTTAGGTTTGGGTGGGTTGACTTAGGTTAACCTTAAATTTAAGGTTAAAGAAAAACTGAGCCAGAACCGCTAGTGCTTTTAGCGAGGCGACCACACCCAAAATTTCTATTATTTTTTTCCCCAATTAATCGTGATCGGAAAATTGTATTTGATACATGAATTTGGGATGCCTTGGAAGGCTGAACAAGATGGCGTTTTCAAATTTAAATTCCCTTCACGGGTTAAAAAGTTCAAATTTTTTCGTGGTTCGGAACCCACGTGAAAATGAGAATTTTCGAGATCGGATAGATTGCGTTGATTCTACTTGAACTTACCTATTTTAGGTTAGGTTAGGTTTGGGTGGGTTGACTTAGGTTAACCTTAAATTTAAGGTTAAAGAAAAACTGAGCCAGAACCGCTAGTCTACCCTACTCATACCGCAAGGTTTTGCTGGTAACGCCTAATAATTAATATTAAAGGATTTAATTTTCTACTTTGTAATTTTATGTTCTAATTTTAAGTACAGTATGTACTGTTTTTTTGTATCTATATTGTTTTTCTGATGGCAATAAAGAAAGTGATGGAACAATATTCTTTAGCTATTAAGGGTCGGCTGTAGCGCGGCCATGTTGGATTTGTATCTCCATAAGAGCAATGCTAATTTCGAAACCATATAACTCACCTATTTATAATCAGAAAATTACTGTCAATGTCTTATTTTGAAGGTTTGATTATGCTCAAGCGACTTTGCTTTCTGAAAACTCATATTTCTTCCACTGTTTGTTCTAAATAAGCATTTATGAGTCATGAATTTATGATTTTTTTCTGACGTTTGTGATATAGATATCAAAAAATGACAAAACAAGTCCTCTCCGTTATAATGTTTTTCATGACAAGGAATTTTTTTCTCAAGTATTGCTTCATTTGTCAAGTTTTTAAATGGTTTTTTGTAGAGGTATGTTCAACAAAATAGCTGCTGTTCGGTCCACTCAAAATAGACTTGCCTATAAGCAGTACCGTTGACAGGGAGCGCCAGTACGCGCAAACACATACAATAGTAACTGAAACGGCAGTGAGTGGCCTTGATGCTAGTTCGCAAATAGCAGTCTCCCTTCCTTCCAGCACAGAGAATATTCGTTATCTTATCTTATTGATATCTTCTTCTTCTTCTTCTTTGTTCTCTCTTCTTCCATCAGTCCGTTGTTGATCGGTGTAGCGTCAAGGGACATGTATCCGGTCGTGCTGAATTGATTTTAGAAGTTTTAGGAGCAGAACTTTTCAAGTTATGGGGAATAAAAAACGTTCGAAGGCCCAAAAAGTTAAAAGTCGGGGTGGTGAAAGGTTAAGAGAGTGGAGAATTATGAATGAATGTATTGTAAATAACATTGAACTTCGAAAGACACTTACACCCAAAGAGCCTTCTTCTCCAACTTCACCACCTTATCCAATTTCCTGTATTTTGGGAGGAAATTATGTTGCCCAAACTAAGTAAATTTTACTACAAATAATGTCTATTGCCTGAATTAATAGATCCCAGGCATAGACGCAATATGCCAATCAGAGAACCACGCCATATTCTTGCAGCAATTTCAACAAAACAAATAAAACAATAGACATTTATAACTTGTTTAATTTATTAGGGCAAGTTTTTGCACATCGAATTGTAAAATATTTTCTGGTTAATCAATACTTTTATCAAATAATTGTTCATTCTTCGAAGTATTCAATTTTACAGAGTGTACAGTATTAAAATACTGTATACACTACTTTGTTTTTTGGAATTAATTATTTTTAAATATTCGATGCAGTCAAATTCAGATATTGCTGCAAAAGGTGTGCAGTTACCCTCGCAATCGTATGTGATTTTCATAAATAGTTTATTAGTCTAGTAAATAGTTTCAGTTAGTCTATGCTTTTGAATAGCTTTGCTCATATTCTTCATATAATTGCTTCATATTTTTGAAGCAATAATGAAGTAATAGCCATGAATAATTTTTTCTTTTTATTAGGGCAATTTTTTGCACGTAGATCGTAGAATAAATTGTACAATATGTTTTGGTTCTTCAATACTTTTATCTAATTATTGTTCATTCTTGGAATTATTCACTTTTACAGTAGTATACAGTAGTAAATACAGCCTACAGTACTTTGCATGTTTCGGAATTCATTCTTTTAAAATATTCGATGCAGTCAAATTCAGATAGTGCTACAAAAAGTGTGCAGTTACCCTTGCACTTGTATGTGATAATCATAAATAGTTTATTAGTCTAGTAAATAGTTTCATTTATATAATGAATGCACAAAAATGGCCATTGTCGTAACAAATTAGGGCAAATTTTTGCCCTAATTTAAGCTGAATTTTTGCAGGATGTTAGTATACATTGTACTTACTCGAAAAAAACAAAGTACCGACCCCCACACCGCTTGCTTCACCCACCAAACCCCCTCTCAACATTACAAGAGCAGTACTTCAGTTAAAGGCTTATAAATCGGAAAATAATTAAGGTATCATTGTGATTCTCATCTCATTTATTACTTAAAACTATTCTATTAAAAATTGTCATATACATTTTCTAGATAGCGTAATTTTTCAGCAAAAATATAGTTTATAGAAAAAAATGTCACCACGAACCACAAAAATCAACTTCAACTGATCATATCTTTTTTGCTATCGCGTTATTGGTTGTGCCATTCCTTACAAAACTTATAGATAATTTAATAAGCTTTAAAATGATGTGTCTATTGATAACTATCGTCCAAGTTATGGCGTCATAGTGAATGATGAAATAGTAGCGGACACCGCGTCGCCGAACCCTACAGCACTGTGTATTGCATAGCGCTTGGCTATCCAGCCCAACCCAATAAAGAATTATTGTCAGACAAGCAAGACTATAAATGCCAATTAATAGTACACGTTTAAAAGTAAATTTTCCGAAAAGTCCCCAAAAATCCCCCCTTGGCTTTTCCCCCAAGCCCCCTAAAAGTTGAAAATTTTTCTAGTCATTGGAAATTCGATATCTCTGTAACTAACCATCGAACAGAGTTCTATCAACTAGATTTTTCATTATTTAGGGGGACATTTTTGTAACGTATGTCATTTTGATGAATTGTTGGATGAGAGATTTAGCGAGGAGGGGGGTACCCCTTCGCTAACATCTGTCACACTCCATACCTTTATGTTCTCAGCTCTTTGTGGCTATTTCAATTCATATTTAAAATGTCATATTTGACCGATAATTTGGAATTCTACTTGAAAGAGCAGTATAGGCTTCCCCTATCATACATGATTTTGTAAAATGATGATTTATCATTATAAATAGTTATAACTTGTAAACTACTGAAGAACAAATAGCAAAATTTGTCTCAAACTGTAGGCATCATCTTTTTCTTTCATACCCTCAGTAAGAGAACTGCTGGAAACACATTACAAATCAGGCTAAACAATTTTATATGTAGCAAAAATTTTGGTAATTTTCCAGGTTTTCCGATATTACAGCCACGCCATGAGTTAAACAGGGAATAAACAGGATCCCTCTCTTGTGGACAATACAATTACCCAAAACTGGGTACCAAGGGCAGACATGTAGCATGAATAGATTCTAAGTTATAAACATACATAAAGTTGAAATTTCAATTTTTGTTCATAATCTTTCAACATTTTGAATTACAATAACTCAAAATTCATGCGTGATACAAAGATGCCACTGGTATGCTTCAGGGAATTGTATTGTCTAAAATAACTGTGTCCTATTCATTTTTTGTCCAACACATTGTACTATTAAGAAAACCTGGAAAATTACCAAAACCCGTAACATTTTGGCTACATATAGAATTGTTTAGTTTGATTTAAAATGCGTTCTCCGTGGTTCTCTTACTGAGGATATGACAGAAAAAGATGTTACCTACAATTTGAGACCAATTTTTCAATTTGTTCTTTAGTAGTTTACAAGTTATATACTATTTGTAATGAAAACTCGTCATTTTCCAAGTACACTTCAGGGCGGTAATGGACGAACTACGGCCCGTGAGCTAGCCCGGAACATGATTTCGAGTGAACACTAAAATCACAAATGCAAATTGAGTTATAAGAAATATATGAAATATAATGTAGAAAATATATTTTTTTCTTTGCTAAATTAGAATAACGTTTACTTATTCATTCATCTTTTCGATTTCGCAGTACAATATTATCGCATCTCAGTTTGCTCTCAGTTATAATCATGAATAGGTTCTAAGTCTAGTAAATAGTTTCATTTAGTCTATGCTTTGGAATAGCTTTGCCCATTTTCGCGGCTCAACGTAACTAATTATTCGATCGTAATTAACAATAATAATATATTTATGAAGTTTATTACTGTATTTTTAGATGAAAAATTTCATTTTCAAATATTAGTGTTAATCTATAACAATTATTGTTATTCATTGATATGTTTATTTTTTTGTATACTTTTTTTTCTGCTCACAGAATTAACTGTTAGATATTTTGATAGATATTTGAGTTCAGGTAAAGTTATTTGTTATTTTTAATGGATGATTGATCTGCATTTTTATTTTTGCCATCTTCTCGCTGTACATGTACATGATTTCATATTATTGACGTTTTACTATAAAGTATATCCTAGATGATTAGATGATTTTTATAGCTTAGATGATTTTTGGGCAATATTATAATTTTTCAATATGTTCTTGCAAATAAAAGTTTCTGTGGATTTTGGGTCTCAAACAATATCTATTCGTAAAGCAATAAAATGATGTATAGCGTATAGCTTTAGAGGAAGCCGGAATGTCAACAGTGGCAAGATGCAACAGATAAGAGTGCAGTAACCTTGTCTTCCTGGGGTGGTTGATGGCTCTTCGCTCTATTGTCTCTTCTCTCTTCTTGTGCGCTCTCACTTCTCACACGCACACAAAGACAAACCTTACTCACACAAATGCCAGTGATACTGTACTCTTTTTAGTTTGAAACTAGTTCGTTCATAACTTGACAGATTCGCTACTGTCGATTTTGAAAAACATTCTAGCTACAGCCGACCCTTAATTTATGAATGTACATAGTTACATTCTGAAAGGGACCGCATCATTAAAATGACGAATTAAAGGCCACTTTCAAGAAGGCTTTCACTGTTAGACCTATAATTTTCCTAAATAAAATATTCTACGTTAAAAAGAGAGTTGAAGAATTTTACTTAGCTTATTAACTTTTCTTATAGGTAGATTTTTAGTTACCTCGGTTCATATGTTATATTGATTTGCTAATTTGATGAATATTTATTTAATAATGTAGGCTATAAAAACTTATGTCTTCAAAATTTGAAAATTCAACTAAAAAGCTTAATGAAACAAATTTCAAAACATAAAAGTAACCGACTTCAATGAAATGATACTCAAAACTTGAATACTCGCGTACTAAAAAGTTTGAAATAAAGTATTTACTTTAAACTGAGAACATTTTAAATTTCATACAATAATGTTTTATGAAATTGATAAGAAATTCTGTAATATTTTGGAAGTCTATGGGAAATTTGGCGCAGTCTTCAAAAGATTACTTGTATGAAATTTAAAATTTTCTCATTTTAAAGTAAGTACTTTATTTTAAACTTTTTATAACGCGAGTATTTAATTTTTGAGTATCATTTCATTGAAGTCGCTTTCTTTTTTTGTGTGATAATTAATGTAGGAGAATTTTATGAATAGACCTACCCTGTTGACAATTCTACACCTGTAAGTTGTACAACTGATCCTATCTCTGAGCTCGGATTTCTACTTCAGACTATAGGGCAAGGACATGGGTCCCTCGCCTATAACCTACGAATCTTTGGTAAGTCCCTGTGAAACAAGCTTCATGCCATAAAACTTCTCCTCCGACCTTCCAGCAAACACTGTCGTTAGCAAGTTGATCAACAGATAGGAGAAAGCTGGGAGAAGAAAGAACTTATCTCGATGTCTCCACTGGATCTCTCATCCAATGAAATAAGCCCTGGTGAAAAGTAAGGCACTTTTCCAATTACAAGGAGAGAAAAGTTCCAAGACGAAAGCCAAAGAGCGTGGGAAGAATCAGAGGAATGCATCTGAAATGTGGGCTTCTTCTACAATGTGTCATTGATTTACTGCGACAATTTAAAAAAGATATTTCAAAAAATAAAATTGGAAGATGAGAAATCAGGTGTATGTGAGCGGAATATGAGCAGTGTATGTAAGCATTACTCGGAACCAAATTTTTAATGAAATAATACCTATACTCATTTTTTCACTTAATTTAGAATTTATTTTCGCATTCATTTTTTTTTTTTTTTTTATGAAGCCCACATAGGTCTGAGACCTGTGCGTGGTTAATGAGTTGGATGATGGTGATTTATGAGTTGGACCTACAGTTTTAGGTGGGTTCCGAACCACCGGGAAGTGATTTTCAGCAGAGAACAGTGTCTTTTTTGCTGGCCAATCTAATCGGTCACCGTTACAAACAGGACCTACGAGAACGCAGCTTATCTAGCTGATTGAACAGATACCTGCTACGGCTCGCGGCTATCACTTCCCTTATGGGATAAAATTCATTCGAATTTTACATTTTATAATTTTTCAATCATAAAGTATGAACGTATATCCATAAAATATATTTGTGAATACGGTATAAGATGGAATTTGAAATTCAAAAACGTTTTTATAATATACAATGCAACAACCTCTGCTTGTTAAGTGCACCAACAGGAGATGGTTCGAATGTGGAATCAGCAACATTTCAGAGACTGGAGAAATCAAGAAGGAATTCAAACACCTGATAATCAATAGTATAGCGAATATGGAATTGGAGAGAATAGAAAGAAAGAAGAAACAGTGGCTCTCGGTGTAATCTGCTATGTAAATGTTTACTTTTAGGCAATTGATTACTCTGCTTTTGACACTTTTATGGTGTTTACTTGGTAATTTGTAGAATGTTCTAGTTGTTTGATTAGAAATTAATGGAGTCTTATCGAATATTGTGGAAAGTTCTAGTTTCCTTGATTGTTTATTTTAGGAATCGGTAGAAGTTGGTAGAGAAATCTAGAGATATCTCAATTATGAAAAATTAAATAAATAGAGGTGAACTGTTGTAAATTAGTTCAGTCTTGTTTTTAATTCGTCGTGATAAACAAGTGTGACAGTTAAGTAGTTCAGTTGTTGTTCTACGTTGATAAGTGGCAGTAGTGACAGTTCCCATTAATACAGACAGTGAAATCCCGTTGGCGCTATTACAAACCATACAATGAACTTTCGTTGTCTGTAGTGATAATTCTCTTGACAGTTCTATTGTGATAATTCTTTTACCTATTACTGTATTACGGACTTGTGCTACGTAAGTTAATTGTTCTTCTTCAACGTTTCTTTCTAAATATTATTGGACAGTTTCTTGTGCAGTTATTATTTAATATTAGATCGGCCTTTTAACTTTTAGTGATTGATTTTTGTACAGTTTATTAAAATCTTTTTATTAGTTGAACAATATCGATTTATCTGTTTTCAATTGCTTATTCTTCTGTAAGACATTACTGATCAGTGAGTGTTGTGATTATTTGTGTAAATAAAGTGCGAGTGATAAATTTAAGTGTTGCCAGCGTTATTTTAGACATAGAACCCGTAACAATAGCCACGTTTTCAAGGTTGAAGAAAATAATTTCCGTATTTCATAAAAAAGGCAGACTATTAAAATGTTAGAAGCTTTGGAAATATCTACGGTGATTCGAACGATCCTGTCGATAATTAAATGATCATCTATTTCAACCAATTTTTATTTGAAAAATACTGTCAATATCAATCAATATTTTTTGTCACAGGATATTGGTGTACTATATTTGACAGGTTTTCTTTTCTTAGAAGGGTCCTACATATTTTACTTACTATTTTTATGGCTGCTTGACCTTGTGTGAATTAACTTATCAACTATTCAGTTGTTTTTTTGTTTATTATAAAGTTGATAAATGTGTTTGATCACCTGTTTCCTACTTGTCTTTCATTGCTATTTCGTATTAGTCAGTTATCTCTTGCTGTAACTGTTACTAATAGGTGTGTCTATCAGCCAATGACAGGCCGTAGAGTAGTTCGCTTTTGAGAGGCTCCCATGGCCGTAAGTTGATAGTATCCGTCCAAGATGGCCAAACACGATTAGTTTTAGTTCGATTGAAAATAGCATCACATCTGAAACTATAGCTTTTAGTTCAATTGAAAATAGCATCACATCTGAAACTATAGCTTTTAGTTCAATTGAAAATAGCATCACATCTGAAACTATAGCATCACTTTACACTGGAGAATAACTTCCATGTCATTGGTTGAGAGCTGTGCTTGCTCCACCAATAGGACTACACTACAGGACTAAAAAAAAAATTATTCATTTAGTACTATTCGCTAATAAAATGGGAGCCTTGATATGCCAAACCACAGACAAAATAACTATTTGTTTCTGTAATCTGTGGCCAAACTATTCTATGTTGGAGGCGCGTCATTGGTCAAGCACTGGAACAAGACACACCCACACTCAAGCCAATATTTGCAAGGGGGTGAATCTAGCTCCAGATGGCATGCCTCCAAAGCAGACCAGTTCAGCCTATTCGGATCCCATTCTATCTGCCAATAGTATGAGTTCATGTATGACTAGTATAGAGATGCTCTGTGTTTTAGTTTGAAAATAACCTGTACGTCGAACATATATCTTGTGCTTTTACAACAAAACATGTAGCAACATGAAGTCTTATTCATTAATATTGAATGCACAAACATTGAGACATTTAGTTACAGTAGGAACAATTAGTCTGGGCCCGTGGCTCTGGTTTCACTACTAGCCGTCCTGTTAAAAGTTGACTAGTTGACCTTGAAGACATCTGCAGCGTCGCACGGGCCACATGTTTTTAGAAATGAACGATAAACACTCCCCTCGCCATGGCTGACTAACGGCCGTGCGCCCAGACTAATTTTGTTCCTACTGTATTTAGGACCGTATTTACGTACGTTCATTCAGTTTCTCTTAACTCTAGGGTCTCTTGGAATGTGATAATTTATACAGGCATTTCACGAGTCCCTCAAATCAAGAGACACAAATCAAGGAACGTTCATAAATATGGGCATTAGTGTTTCGAAGTTAAGATTAGTCTATGTTTAAAGATGAATGTAAGTAAGGGTTTAAATGTGATTTTTTTGGGAAGATGTGAGAAATATTCATATCACTGCTTTTTATTCTTGAATAATTTACAATCATTCAACAATGACTGCAACAATATTGGAATAACTAAGATTTGCATAGCTAAATTAAACTAATCTGTGGCTATGCACTAACTGTCAAATAGGTTTCAAAGCTCAGTAACATTCAACTCAGAAGTGCGATAATCTGTTCTCGTGATAATCTGATCTCGTAAAGGAAATCGCCAAAATAAAAAGCCACATCAAACACTGGTTGTCATCACATCAACCACAGCCATTCTCGTCTCTTCATAAAATTCGACACCAAACAAAATAAAAGGCCTCGGGATCTTCAGATCGCAAATTTTTCAGCAAAACACTCGCTTAAAAAAGTGCCTTGCATAGAAGACAAACGAGCTCTAAGGTTATTTACGAGGCATACTCATTATTAACGAAGTTGGTATTAAATATTCCTCCGGCGCTTTACGAGCACCGAGGGATCTTCCATCATCATTGTTCTCCCTTAAACGTGATGAAAGTAGAGTAGAGAAGAGTAGGAGAAAGAGAATAAGAAAGAAAAGGGTAGGAAAAAGAAAGAAGAACTTTGATCAACTCTTTTATAGGGCAGCACAACCAATTTTCACTTCGCTCTCGTTGAAACATTAAAAATAAACTGATGACTAACATGAAGAACGCCGAACTTTTTCGTACCCTACTAGCAATTTCAACTTGAAATATGAATAAACGTGATATGGAATACAAAACGGAATAATATAACATGATTGTTTTGTTGTCACGTTTTCTCGAATAACAGTGTATCGCCTATTGTTACAGATTATTTGCAAACAACGAGGTAGGTTCAATCAATTGAAGTTTAATTAAGGATTATCCATTCGTCCAAGTTAAAACATAATTTTGCATGAAATGATGGAAATCAAGTTCATCGAAGCCCCACTGAATTGAGCTACTAATTTGATATTTGGTCCATTTACCAAACTGTCATCAAATTTCAATAATTACCACACCATTAAGCATGCGGTTTACGCATCAGATAGTCCAAAACTATGCCAACCTATGGAAAGGTTTTCACGACACTCAAACAACAGATATAAAAGTAAATGACATTCAATCATTAGATGAAATGAATTACTTCTTTAGTTTATACAGTTGTAGTAATTTTATTTTTTCTTTATTACGAGTTTTTTTATTACGAGTTTTGTTTTTTTCTCGTATTTTTTTCACATTAGATTGAAACATGTATTTTAGTAAGTTTGCTATAAGTATTCACTCTAATTTTCTTCTCATTGTATTAGTGTTGTGATTAGTTAGTTGCAACTCTTAGATCGTTTCTAACAAACATATTTAACGTGGGTGTTGTAATGTATGATTGTGTCATGAGGGCAAAAATGGGATATTTCCTAGTGCCCTCAAACATTTCTATTTTCAATAAATAAATAAATATCATCAAGATTAAAGTTCAAAAACAAGTAAAATAGTTGATTAAGAACAAGATTTGATTGAGATGATGATGATGATGATCATAATAAAGATGGTCAACTATTGACTACGGTATTTTCGACAGGGAATGAGAAGAATCTCTTTCATTGTAGTGGCGAAGGTGATATTGTAGTGGCGAAGGTGATATTGTGGAAGGTATCCATAATGAATAATAAGACGAAATTGTCACAACCACATTTATTAAAACTTGAAGAAACTAGTTTCGGTTGTTACACCATAATCAATCTCAATCAAATTGATTCAAACAGTTTGATTGAGATTGATAATGGTGTAACAATCGAAACTAGTTTCTCTAAGTTTTAATAAATGTGGTTGTGACAATTTCGTCTTATTATTCATTAAGAAGAATCTCTTCTTCTATAAGCAATATGAGGATGGATTTGTTATTAGTAAGGTGTCCTGGAGCGCGATCAGCGCTGACAGCGCTAGGAAACAGATAAAATCAAGATAGGACAAGGATAGGCAATGTAAGACACGAGATGCAATCTATGAAAGTTAGAGAAAATTGAAAATATGTTTGGGTACATCCATTAGTGGGTAAGCAGCAGATCACGAGACAAAATAATATGGAGTTCAATGAAAAAGGGGATAACAAAGAATCCTATCCGAGTCGCAGCATGAGTCATCTTTTCATCAATTCTGGAAACCAACCATTTCACGCTGCTGCAAACGTCTGCAACGTGAAATGGATTTGAAAAATAACTGGCAATCTCAAACAATTTTTGCTTGTCAGAGTGAGGCGAAACATTCGAAAGCCGAAACAGATGTAAAGAGAAGAGAAGAAAAGGGAAATCTGTGATGGAGAGATGAATAGGATTCAATTTTCGTTGAGCAAAAGACGAAAAGTCAAAAAGATTTGAGAATTTGAGAGAAGGAAATGAATACATTGTTAGTTTGGTACAGGGTAGGCGGGTTGAAAGATGAATTTGAAGAATAATAAAAATAATAATAATAATAATATGATGATGATTATTATGATGATGATGATGATGATGATGATGAAGAAGAAGAAAATGAAGATGTTGTTGATGTTGATGACGATGAAGACGGGAGATGATGAAGTAGAAAAGAAGAAGAATCGAAAAGGCACGATGCGAAGCTCTGATAGGACTTCACCATCTGGGATTACAGCTTTTATTTGGCAGAAATACTGTGGTTGGTGGGATGTTGCTAGGTTGATCTTATCTTTATTTGAACACAACTCGGAGACAGGATTGCACAAATTGAATTTTCGCGCCGACTACATTAGCCTGCACGTATGTCTTGGCCCAAATCACATTAGGGCTGTGAAGTTGAGTTTTTATCGATCGTCATCTAGCAATGTTGATTTGAAATTAATTAGTGTGACCATGGATAGACAGAAACTTCAAATTAGCTAGCTATAAATAAATAAATTCGTATGGCTTTTAGTGGTGGGGAGACCCTTACGGGTAGTTCCACCTCGCCGCTTTTTTAACGACTGCTTTTTTTTTATATGCAACCGGGACCGACGGCTTAACGTGTCCTCCGAAACACGGGAGTGGCTCGAGAAAAATATCTTGTACTCAACTGGGATCGAACCCAGGACCTTTGGCTTATCAGACCAGCGATAAGCCAACTCGGCTACGCCGACTCCAGCTAGCTAACTTTAGTATAGCTAGTCTGTGGTGAGAGAATTTCAATTTTTTTTTCAATTCAATTCAATTTATTTATATTTAATTATTTAATAATTCAAACAAAATTATAAGAAATATTTTGCTTAATTACAGCCAATTAACTATTGAATATTCAGGGGTGCCCACAGGGGGGGCTATGACGTAGACTGCGCCATTGAAATTCAAGGGTGAAGGGGGGGGGGAGTAAAGTTGACTGAAACCGTATTTAACTTGACGACATTCAAAAATATATCACGATGTCACCAGATACAATGTCAATTAATGATAATAGGTTTATAATTATTATTATTATACTATTGAATATGAATTAGCTAAAAAAATGTTTAGGATTTGTGCAGTAAGTTATTTATTATTCAAGCTTAGCGAGACGTGAGAGCTAAGAGGGAGGGGCACAGAATAGCGCCACTGATGTGATAGATAGAATACTAATTTTTTAAATTAGTAGGCTTATTTTTTCGCATTTTTGGGGGGTGCTTAATTTATGGTAGGGGTAGTGCTGAATTTAGGGGGGAGGTGCGTCTTGAGGCTTAGGGGGGTGGGCACCCCTGGAATATTGTTGAATTTTAGTCTATTTCCTTTCAGCAAGACAACATAAATCATTGTTTCGACTTTTGACAAGAAAAATATTCAGTTATAACAACTCTTGGAAAACATAATTGTTACAAGTATTTTAGTCTATTTCCTTTCAGCAAAACAACATAAATCATCGTTTCGACTTTTGACAAGAAAAATATTCAGTTATAACAACTCTTGGAAAACGTAATTGTTACAAGTATTTTAGTCTATTTCCTTTCAGCAAAACAACATAAACCATCGTTTCAACTTTCAACAAGAAAAATATTCAGTTATAACAACTCTTGGAAAACGTAATTGTTACAAGTATTTTAGTCTATTTCCTTTCAGCAAAACAACATAAATCATCGTTTCGACTTTCAACAAGAAAAATATTCAGTTATAACAACTCTTGGAAAACGTAATTGTTACAAGTATTTTAGTCTATTTCCTTTCAGCAAAACAACATCGTTTCGACTTTCAACAAGAAAAATATTCAGTTATAACAACTCTTGGAAAACGTAATTGTTACAAGTGGGTACCCTTGGACAATATTGTTGTGAACACGGAAAGAATGAACAGTGATGTTTGGTGTTATCTGCTTGTGTCAACAAGTCTTCCAGTCTAAGCAATTAATCTCTCTTCTTCTGTACTAGTTTATTTTTTGTGACTTTTATGATATTTAATTAGAACCTTATAGAAATTTATCGACTAAATCGAATATTATGGAAAATGCCACAATAATTTCTTATATGTTTATTTTAAAATTTGGTAGAAGATGATAGAAAGATGGAGAGATATCTAGTTCATGAAAAAATGTATAGGGAGAGACTTTCGTCAAAGTTAGTTCAGTTGTTGTTCTACATTGATAACAAGTAATGTGACAGTTCTCGTTTCCATTAATAAGGACAGTGCAATCCCGTTGGCGCTATTACAAACTATGATAATGAACTTTCGTTGTCTATAGTGTTAATCGCTGTATTTTGTGACAGATTATTATTAAGGCTTACTTGAAATTTTATACAGTGACTTGTAAGTGCTTGTAGAGTTTCAAATGTTATGTATTAAACGCTTCTCCTTGAATTATTGAACAGTTATTATTCAATATTAAAACTGACACTGTATTTCACTTTTAAATAATGTTTTACTCACATATATTAGAGCTGCTTGAGGAATGCATTTCACTTCTGAAAAGAAGCTTCGTCAGCCTTTTCAGAAGTGAAATGCATTCCTCAAGCAGTTCTAATATATGTGAGTAAAACATTATTTAAAAGTGAAATACAGTGTCAGTTTTAATATTAGATTGTTCATTAAGTTTCGTCATAGAAAACATCACAGGGTTATTATTTAATATTAGATCAGCCTTTTGACATTTAGTGATTGATTTTTGGACAGAAATATTTTGCAAACTCTTCATTAGTTGAACAATATAGATTTATCTTTTCTTGATTGCTTATTTTGTGTTAAGACATTACTGATCAGTGTGAGTTGTGGATAATTTGTGTTAATAAAGTGCGAGTGATGAATTTAAGTGTTGCCAGCGTTATTTTACAGATAGAACCCACAACAATATGTTATTTAACACAATAATTAGGTTAGTACTATCCTAACAGCCTGACTTGGTATTGATGGTAAGTAAGTGGAATGATATTCAATAATATAATTTGTAGCAACAGTTGGGAATTGGAAATTATATTGGATATCACTGGCCCGGATATAAACCCAAACATTCCATTCGATTTTTCAATTACAGCTTTTAATTCAATTAAATGTAAATAGCCTAAATTTAATTAAACGAGTATCATAATGTTACGGAGAAACAGCAGTAAGTTCAATCACGGTGTCTGTCAACAGTGCTGTTCAATTAGATGTTTGAACATATTTTAATAATAGAGAGTGATTTCCATTGAGAGAAGCAAGCAAAAATCCTCGTACATTTCATTATTTAATTGCTCAAATAAATCGAATGAGATGATATTTGAAACATCACTTGAATGAATTCACATGCATCAAATCTATCTGTACTCAATGAACTGAACGAAGAACGACCCATTCAAATATGCAATGGCGTCGACAGACGATGAAGATGATGTGGAATGATGCTACATTCAAATTGAAATACGTCCTCAAACGTGAATGCTGTTCGTTAGTGAACGGTGAACATTCAGAAATGCTGTTAACTTCGAAGATACAGCACTGTACTTGTTTCCAAGGTAAATACATTGAAATCATCTACATCTGATAAACTACAGAAGGAAGAGTCCAGAATTTATTATAATTCATGATTTTTTCGTGAGTTTAATCCACTAAAAATTTATGGAATCCATTAAATTTATACCTGAATAATAAATTATATTGATAGCATGATAAAAATGGAACTATTTGAAGAATAATTCCAATGATCAACAGAGATAGGCCGATTAATTAGATTCTCTTAAGATATTAAGAGATATTAAAATGAGGTCAGATATTAAAATACCTTATCCTATGTATATGATGATATGACATTTGATGTAACATGGGCCTAACAATTGCTAAGAATTGACAAAGATAAAATTAAACTATAACTATAGTATAATACAACAATACTTGACTAAATTAAAAGATATAGAGATTAAGAGGGATTAAATTCTAGCTAATTACTTTTTTATTTCATTATCACTGTGTAATAAAAATTATTAGGCCTACAATTATCTAGAAATATGAGCTAATTTTACTAAATATTTATATTTTTGCATGGGAGAATACAAAGAGGGTATTTGTGAGAGTTTACTCACTCAGTACCAGCATTCCATGATTTTTTTTCATTTATTTACAATGAAAGTAAATATCAGACTAATTTGCAAGTAAATTGAATGAACATCAGTGTTGAATATGTGGTGGAAGGAGACTTATTATTCACCGGACAAGCAGAAAAAAAACAGTTTTTTAATTAAGGATAATTTTCCAAATTACCTTTCTACATTATTTTTCCCCCCAACTCCTATCGCTCAGTAGGCTGCTTACCATGCGCATGACATTGCTTCGGTAAATGAAACGAATGACGAAATGACAAACATATACTGTTACTCTAGCTACCTAATTAGTTATTTTATTTTACTATTAGTTGAACAATAGTAAAATTATTAAAAAATAAAAATTTATTTTAGTGAATGTTGATTAAATTACACTTATGAGAGGATGAATGGTTCAGTTCATTTAACATCTACTCAATGCTGTAAGTGGCATTAGATCGACACAAATAAATGAAAGTGTGGGAGTAAATTGATGCTATAAAAGATAAAGCAATGTGTGATTGGCAGATAAGACCAAAATACAGAAAAGAAAAGGGAAGTGATAGCCGCGAGCCGTAGCAGGTATCTGTTCAATCAGAGAGATAAGCTGCGTTCTCGTAGGTCCTGTTCGTAACGGTGACCGATTAGATTGGCCAGCAAAAAAGACACTGTTCTCTGCTGTAAAATCACTTCCCGGTGGTTCGGAACCCACCTAAAACTGTAGGTCCAACTCATCAATCACCATCATCCAACTCATTACCCACGCACAGGTCTCAGACCTATGTGGGCTTCATCCTCCAACAAAAAAAAAAAAAAAAAAAAAAAGAAAAGAAAAGAAGACCAAGGAAAAGAAGAATAAGAAGAGCAGCAGGACATCAGAGATCAATGAGTGTGGAAGTGGGAACGCAATTTAAGATACGAAAAGAATGAATGATGATGACTCAAATAGATGACGGCGTCACAAATGTCTGCTGATTGAGAAAGGATGGGTAAAAATAAAAAGAGAAAGAAAAAAAGAAAAATTGATCACATTGACAGTGATTGTTGATAGAAGACTTGGAGATGAATGGTGTAGCTCAGTCACTCATATGGACCGGATCAATCAATACCACTGAACTGTATTGTTTGATACATAAGCTCTGCAGAAATTAAATTGGGAATAAATCATTAATATTTTTATCAAAGCAGATGAGCAAATCATCCATCAATCATTAAAAATTACAACAGGTTCATATATTAGTAGAAAAGAACACCACTTCAGATATTGGGAAAAATAATAATCCAGAGCCATCTTTGTGAGGGCGACCGATTGGATTGGCCAGATACTGTAAAATCACTTCCCGGTGGTTTGGAACCCACCTAAAACTGTAGGTCCAAATCATCAATCACCATCATCCAATTCATTACCCACGCACAGGTCTAAGACCTATGTGCGATTCATTCTCCGAAAAAAAAATGTTTAAAAAAAAAACAATTATGGCTACAGTATATGGAAGATACTACTAATAATGAAAGCTAAATTAAAAATTCCTTTCTTGAATTAAAATTGTAGCTTGAAGAGCTGGAAAGCAAGTCCTTGTTCAACTTTATAGAAAAATTGAACCAGGAATTACATGAAAGAAGATACAAAATTTATAACTTTTATTGATTACTAGCATTTTACCCGGTCTTGCCCGGGAATCCAGTATGGAGTTTCACTTTTCTGGTAGATAACTTATGGTAGCGGTCACAAAATTACGAAATTGAGAAGGGCGAGTGACATCGCAGTGTTGCTAGCAATACAGTTCAACTGTTTGAAAAGAGAAGTGCACAAATAAGCTGTGATTTTTGACACTGAGTGATTAGCACTAATATGTTGCTTTGGCTTGTGACCTATCGACATATCATCTTTATCAGCATCATAGTGACGTATCATGCTGCTCTATGAGTATCCCCATTTTACAAAAATTCTGAAATTCAATTTTGAAAAAGGTGAACGGAAAATTAGAAATCGGGCTTGTAGGTTTATTGAATTTAGTAAAGAGGAAGCTTTGTGCCAATTTTAGTGTTCCAAATCTTTGCCGGTTTTGTGAAATCCAACGAACCCATAAGACCAGGTCTTATGTGTTCGCTGGTGAAATCCATAAGACTGACACACCCCTGCTCACTCTTATTATATAGATAGTAGACGTCAATGGTAGTTGAAAAGATCAACGAATAATAGCTCTGCTTATGATATCGTTTTTACAGCTTTAAAGGAGGTAAATTCAAGTGATCGCAGTTTTAAACAGAGATTGCTAACGACTTTCAACAACATCCCAAATGCGCTGGCATGCATTCAAATATTATACTAACTTATGAAATACGCATAAGTTCAATACTGGGTCAATATTCAACTCAAGTCAAAAATAGACCAATATCAAAAATAATAGTTAACAAAATTATTATTTTAGAAGAAAATCACCAATACTTCCAAAAACGTGATCGATGAGATATTTCTTGAAACTCACCTTGACTGTAGGCAATAAATCGGAGTTTCCCTGAAACAAAAACATCAATTTCAAGGTTTTTTCAAGATGGAATAATTACAATATTATACAATAACAAATAAGATTCATTCTCATGCATGGATGAAAATAACTGAAGGAAATATTTGCCAACTGTTTGTTTTATTGGGAGGAACATGTATAATAACTATTTGGATTAATAAAGTGAAATCTTACATGTATAATAAGTACAATGTTCAATAACCTTGAATATAAAATAAGTAACATGCTCCTTTTGGTCAATTAGGCCTACTAATTCCTCAAGCATTAACAAATACTATGGTATCACAAACAATAGAATGATAACGTGCATTGTGCATGGATAGCTTGCTGCTATGTGATTTTTATTCTAAAATATGTGATTTTTATTCTAAAATATACAATAAAAAATACTAATTTCTACATTATCTGAATTTTAAAACAACGTTCCTACTTTTAGAACTGCAACTTACACAAGTGAACAATACAGCAATAAACAATGATACATAAAAGTTCTCGTTTTATTTGTCTTTTTTTGTAATAATTTGAAAGATTTTATGGGCAGAATTGATGATGAGGAAAATGTTGGTATATTGTATATTTTATGCCAGCCAATAACGACCGAGATTGTGGTCAACTACTTCTGTATGACAGCTACAAAGAACGCCTCTAAATTATTATGATATTTTTGTAACTACGAGTATTTGGTTGATTGATAGGTTTTCATTCCAATTCTTTTTTGTATTACTATCTGAAACCTACATTTATAATGACTTTACAGGATTGTGTTTTTGTAATAAATGAAGAAATAAATGATAGATGTACAATATTAGAAGTATTTGCTTCTATACTCACAAAATTTTATAAGTTGTATTATTATAACAAAGATTCTCAAGTATATGCAAGATTTTCATTGAAATTAAATTGTCATTTGTTCTCAACTTCATGGATAGGAGGCGAATATAATAAATAAAAAACTAATAGAAGTAAAAATAACATGAACGTACAAATTGACTAAGTACAAAAATAAAGGTGCTTGTTTTTCTCAACAATACTGATTTCATTCCTTGACAACGACAGCAACAAGACTATCATAGACTGCAATACAATATTGAAACAAATCAATTTCAATTATTAAGATACAGACACAGAACCAAATAATGGACTGCCACCCTTTTCCAATCAATATAAGACTTGAATACCAGAACGCTTTCTCTTTGTAACTAACCCTCTCTTGTTCTGCCACTGAATTAATATCAAGGCCCAAAGTTATCATCAAATATGAACCCAGTTAACTCTAGTAAGTTTTCCATAGAGAAATTTGACCAATAGACGATAAATCAAAGGAACGACCAAACTGTTTGGTGACATGTAGGAGAAAGTATCATGTATGTGTGAAACGACCCTTGAGTGCTGATAGAGTGTACAATAACTTCAACTTTAACTGGTACGTACAGAAAACCAATAAAAGCCGGACTGCTTTGTGAGTAGAGCTTTAAACATGTACTAGCTACTAAGTTCATTTACAGCTTTATGATCAGCTTTTAAAGCTTTAAGTTCATTTAAAGCTTTATGATCGACTAGCTACTACATGCATGATTTGTGCGGAGGTGGACAAGACCTTCAGGGATCAGGCACGTACAGCCATGCATACAATATGAAATAGAATTCCCGAAGTGATACCCATGATCCCTGGTTTATATAAATGCAATATGTAATTCAGAGCATGCACTATTGAAATACATCATTTTTTAATAATATCAATTAGAGGTGTACAGTGGCGGATTTAAGGGGGGGGGGGCCGGGGGCTTAAGCCCAGGGCGGCAAAATTTATCGGTTTTCAAGTTAGAACTTTTTAAACACATAAAACTAGTCATTTTGTAGGTACGGTACAGGAAAACATGGCATGTACCATCAGAAATGAAATTTCAAACCTTAGGCCAAATTTGATATGAATTACAGTATATGAATTTGGACCACCTCAATGAGCGAAGAAGTATAAGCTATTATTCAATGAGATTCTATCACTTGTTCACAAGTGCCTCAGAAGGTTTGAACAATGGAGGGCTCAGTTTTGGGCTCCCTGAAAAAATTGGTCACATTTGAAGGCCACAAAGTGGGGTTTCTAATAGACTAATCTTAGAAACAGTATTTCAAGGAAAATTAAGAAAATCATGATATAAATATTCAGAAATTTTTAGTTTAGAACCCCAACTGTTTCAGCATTCTTTTGTGTGCACGAAAACTTTTGTACAGCTCTGCTTCAAAAAATACTCAAGATAAAAAGGTAAAACTGAGTTTAAATTGTAGAGAACTAAATTCTCCCTAGAGGGGTTTTGAATTATGAATGTACGATTGATGATTTAAAAGGTATAGAGATTAATAATGCTGCTTCAACTTTCTTTTTAGTGCTGATTTTGATCGATTATGGCAGCTATACCACACGTTTGTAAAAAGAAATGTTGAAACATACATTAATCAGCTTGAAAAGAGCTACAATTTTTGCAAAGTAAAATTTTTCGAAAAACCCAGCCAAATAAAATAGTAAAATAGTATATATCTCTACTCAGCCTTTGCCGCTGTTTTTAATAAAATTAACTATGAAAAATGTTTCTTTCAATTTTTGAAACCAAGTTAGGCACATTTAAAGAACACCCTCCTGAATTCAAAATAGTGTAGATCATTCTGATCAAGTCTGCATTTTTATAGCTGATACTGAACATTAATTGAATTACAGAGAAAGCATGAATAGTGTGGGAAGCGCTACCCAAAGAATACATGCTTGTCAAATAAATTCGGTTTGATGCTGTGCTCAATCGTATTATTTACAATTGATAAAAATAAATATTGACATTCAAAGATAAATCTCAGTGTGTAACAGAGTGTTTTGTTTATATTTTCGGAGCTATAAGCTTCAGTGTATTCGACAGCAGTGGCTTCCTGTCAGTGGTTAAATTTTCCCCGGTATGATTTGGTTACGTTTCTATCCGTTTTTTATAGCTTTTATTGGTTGCACTCGAACGCGCACATACGCACACTCACCTGTAAGCAAACTTCTCTAAATTTTCCTCATGTGTGTATTCTGTTAGATTCAAGTTATTCCTTTTAAAAAACCTTGATGAAGCCTTGTATTGGCTTTATATTGTTACAGGTTCTATGTCTAAAATAACGCTAGCAACACTTAAATTTATCACTCGCACTTTATTTACACAAATAATCACAACACTCACTGATCAGTAATGACTTACAGAAAAATAAGCAATTGGAAACAGATAAATCGATATTGTTCAACTGAAAAAGAGATTTCAATAAACTGTACAAAAATCAATCACTAAAAGTTAAAAGGCCGATCTAATATTAAATAATAATTGTACAATAAACTGTCCAAAAATATTCAAAAAGAAACGTCGAGGAAAAACAATTAACCTACGTAGCACAAGTCCGTAATACAGAAAAAAGGTAAAAGAATTATCACTATAGAACTGTCAAGAGAATTATCACTACAGACAACAAAAGTTCATTACATGGTTTGTAACAGCGCCAAAGGAATGTCACTGTCTGTATTAACGGGAACTGTCACTACTGCCACTTACGTAGAACAACAACTGAACTACTTGTTTATTACGACGAATTTCAAACAAGACTGAACTCATTTTCAAAAGTCTCCCTCTATTTATATAATTTTCCATAATTGAGATATCTCTCGATTTTCCTATCAACTTCTACCGAATTCTAAAATAAACAATGAAAGAACTTCCACAATATTCGATAAGACTCCATTAATTTCTAACCAAACAGCTAGAACATTCTACAAAGGTCCAAGGAAACACCATAAAAGTGTCAAAAGCAAAGTAATTAATTGCTTAGTAGTAAACATTTACATAGCAGATAACACCGAGAATCACTTCTTTCTCTCAATTCTCACTACAATATGTTGTATACATGTTATTTTATATGTTATTATGTTGCTTATTGGCTTAGTATGTTCTACAAAATTGACAACTTTGATAACTTTTATTTGATTTTGATTCGACTTCAGAATATTTTACAATTTTTTATTCTGAATTCACATGAATGATCGATTTTCAAAACATTTTTTTTTCAAATACATCTAAGGAGTCAACCCAGTTAGTAACCTATTGTAATAGTAAATTCCGTAGAACTAATTTTGATATTCTGGAACCTATCCATTTGATTGAGAGGTCATCATTTCAATTATTTAATAGTACCTGTATTCAAAATTGATGAAATTCTATTGCAAGTTTCAAATCATAGAAAATAATTCTGATTATCAGCAAGTATGTTTTGTTTGAAGGTTTAGAATGTTTAGAACATAACACAGGGGATTGTGTTACAGATTGGAGATGATTTATTTAAATTTGGAAACGCTGTCTGTAGGCATTTCATTCATGAACAGCATGAATAATCATCACATTTTGACCAATTAAAAGTAGAATGATTCATGAATAGATTTAAATTTATGTATATAAAATTTATGAATATTTTGCAATGATTTATTATTGAACTTCATTGGATAATAACAGCCGTAATATTGGATAATACTCTTTCAATTCAACATATAAAATTGTTGCAATGTAAACAACAATAATTTCATCAATAATAAATAATCAATTAGTTTACTGGTATTCTTACTGGAATTCAAAAGGTTCAACCAAATTTTAAAAAATGAGAATAGAGGGACTTCCTTATCTAGAGGGACTTGAAAAGCCTTTTGAATGAATGCTTTTCTTCCTTCAGTTCTAGTTGCCACAACGTGGGTTCATGAGAATACGGGCATCTATCCTCAGCAGTGACTCCTATTTATAAGACTTAAGGCCGGTTGCACAAAAGCCAATTAAATAAGGAGTTTAATGAAAGTTTACTAACTGTCATAAGTATAACGGGTTTATTTCTGTTGCACAAAGATCCATTAGTTAACTTTCGTTAACCGAACGGGCACAATCTGGCTACACTATAATTTGATCAACAGCTGAATCTGAAGTTGAGAAAATATGAATTAAAATCATTTCATTGTGAATTATTTGAATTATTATCCAACTTTCTCAATATTATTATTATATTCTTAATAGATTTTATTCATTTTGAAAGGTTTTCAACACCTACGACCAGTGGCGGTCCCAGGATTTCATTTCGGGGGGGATGACCACCATGATCACCATGCTCAAGCTAATAGTATTTATGTTAGCTAATTAAATAGTCTGCCCCCCCCCCCCCTGGAAAAAAATGCGGAATTTAAAGCCTAAAAACGTATTTTTATACGTATTTGAGCTCTAAAATATGCTAATAGTATTTATGTTAGCTAATAAAATAGTTTTTCATTTAAAGTTTATTGTACCTGGGTGAAATAGGACCCAACCATAGTATGTGTTTTTCCTTTGATTTCCTTTAGCTACACAAAGAAAATTGATTAAAAGTCAATGCGATTATTTAATGAGCTAATGAGCATGATGACAAAGTTCAGTTAAATAAACGTATAATGAAATCAAAAATAAATCAAGTGTTCACTGTGAATTTTTTCTTTATGGTTAGGCCCTATTTTTAACATGTAAATTACGAAGGAATAGCCAAAAAATACTCAGATTGTTACACAACAATGTAATGGATGTAAGGATGTGCACATCCTTCTTGTTTATTCTTCTACCTAACAAGAGTAACAATGACTCAGATGACTCAATGAATCAGATTGAATTTATTTCTCGCAAAAACTATACATACATAATTATGAATAAATTTTTTTTCAGGGGGGGATCCATCTTGATATTTCGGGGGTGGGGATATATCCCTCCCATCCCCCTGGGACCGCCACTGCCTACGACCTAATTTGCAGTTCTGGTACTATAAACATAACCTATAAAAATAATGTAACTTAACGGGCATTAGTGACATTTAATAATCGGTGATCGGGCAGTCAAATATCTTTTACGCCGGTTAACCTAATCTGCGTTATCGCTTGTAATTGTCCTTTGTGCAACTAAATTCTCTCCATTAAGTTTAATTTCTGTAGAATGAAGTCATTCTACAGGGATTTAATTTAATTGGCTTTTGTGAAACCGGACGTTAATATTTCTTATGGTGCACCAACACTTTTTCAACGGTTTTCTCCTAACCATTTATCACTGTGTTATTAAAAATGTATTAGTTTCATTTATTTTGGAAACTGTAAGTGAACAATTAAAAAATATATTTCAAAAGTGGTTGTATGATGTATTTGATAACAATGTTACAAGAAGAATGGCTTTTCAAGACTAACAAACATGAGAAAGCTATCTCATATCAATAGTAGTCCTTATAATGTAGGTACTTAAAATAATGGTAGAATATGAAGAGGTTCCAAAACTAACGAACAATAACAGATCTGTGCAAGCGAAAGAAGTTGAGAATCCGTAGAAAAGGAAGAGAGAGGAAAAGATAAAAATACAAAAAAGAGTAGAAGATTAAAGAAACAGAAAAAGAGAGTGTGCTGGAGAAAACCAATGCTTAGACAAGCACAGATTTCACTTGAAATCGTGATGGCCGAACGGAACAAACACAAGAGCGCGCAAATATTTGCATTGGGGGCTTTAGGTGAGTAGCGACAGGGACCAGCCCATCACAGAACATGTCCCTAACAGCCCTTTTCCTTTGGATTTCTGCTGCCTGCTATCTCACAGACACACAGAGCCAAGGTGGAAGTAGGGCTTGAGCCCCAACTGAACGAGTAAGCAACTGAACACGCCATCCAATTACCGGATCTCTTAATAGGACTCAGATAACGACATTCTGTAGTACTCAGCGGTTAATTTGCCAGATATTAAACCGACTCTCTCTGGCTCACTCAAACATATACGATCTTAAACGAATATTTGAAAGGAAATTTTTAAATTAAACTATTTGTTGGCTTAATAGTTAAAAAAAAAACAATGATGAATAATAAGACGAAATTGTCACAGCCACATTTATTAAAACTTTGAGAAACTAGTTTCGGTTGTTACACCATTATCAATTTCAATCAGAGTTTAACCACATTTATTAAAACTTTGAGAAACTAGTTTCGGTTGCTACACCATTATCAATTTCAATCAAAGAGTTTAACCACATTTATTAAAACTTTGAGAAACTAGCTTCGGTTGTTACACCATTATCAATTTCAAGAGTTTGATTGAAATTGATAATGGTGTAACAACCGAAACTAGTTTCTTAAAGTTTTAATAAATGTGGTTGTGACAATTTCGTCTTATTATTCATTATGGATTATGGATACCTTCCACAATATCACCTTCGCCACTACAAGGAAAGTGAAAGGAAATGCATGTAATAGAGTAAGAATGTATTTAAAAGTGTGAGAAAGTAATTATTAATTTATTTGAAAGAGTAAGATTGTGCGTACAGGTGTAAAAAGAGTCTTTTATCAATAAATTTTGACCAGAGTAAAAAAATACTTATTGAATCACTGAAAATGTGGTTTTAGAGGGATTATTTTCAAAAAAATCCCCGGGAGTACCCCAGATCCCCCTTTTGAATGAATAAGCTACATAATGTCTTGAATTGCTGTTAGAAAACTCCTCCTTCTCCTTAAAAAGATATTTTCAAGTACGGTACTGTACCCCAATCAGATGAGATGGGAGATAAAAATAGCAAGTGAAAATAGTTCTAACCTACTTTAAAGTTTGGCTACTTGAACAATAAAGTTTTACGAGAGAGTTTGGATCTCTCACTGACAATGACACAAAACCTAGATGAAAATCTTTGACGCACAATTTGGGTTAGAATAATGTTAGAATGAATTTTCATCTACAATTGCTTAAAATGTGGTTCTAAAGGGATTATTTTTCAAAACATTTCCGGGGGAGTACCCCCGAACCACCATTTTCAATAAACTATTCATTATAGTCTTGAATTATTGTTGAAGAACCCCCTCCTTCTCTTGACCCGAGGCCGCACTGCAGGAAGGTTGGTAGGATGGTGGATGGTAGATACCTACCTGGTGACCATCCAGCTATTTATAACGTGAGTAACAGAACGACGGTAGCCGCATTGGCCCCCCACTACCATCTAACCCCCTGAAACCATCCTAGGGAACCGCCTGGCGACTATCCACCCATATCAGTCGTGTTTGATATTCCATCCTAGTAGCCTAGCGAAAATGGAGGAAAGCGTGATTAGTTCAGTTTTTAAAAGAAGGGCCTTTTGGGACCCAGCAGATCCATTAAGGAAAAATTCCAAAATTTGAAGTTCTTTGCAATTTGTTTTCAGTCAATTTCAAAAGTAAGGCAAATGCCTCAACTGACATCCTTAAATACAAATAGAATTTGTCTGGGATAGAAAGTTGTAATTTTTTGTATACTCTCACGAATTCTCTGTCCTGTTCCCGCCTCAAATTGTCAGTATGCACCCACGGTTTTTTATTACATTATTTGCCCCTACAATTCCCAAAGTCGATCTCAGCATAATTCCCAATGATGAACATAGCAAAATTTTTCTTGCAACTTTTGAGAGAGGCATGATTTCTACTCGGCAGTCAGTTGGATACTGGTTTCATTTCACTGCGTCCAGGATGCATTTACCCTCCACCATCCACCTTTACCATCCAACCTCCATGCGATCATCTAACATCCTGCAGTGTGGCCTTAGCCTTATGGTGTACTGTGTAGTGTCTGGAACCTAAGCACCATCCCCAAAACATCATTGGTCACCCCCCCCCCCCCCCCCCCCCCGTGCAGACTAACCATCTAGTTACACCACTGCCGTAGCCTCCAGCATAGCAGAAATAAACCATGCTATTGAATGCTTCCGTTCAGAAAGGTATGGTATAGATGGATTGTATGACACAGATATGTGATATGCTATTGAATGGACGCGTCCATACCATTCCTATCTGAGCACAATCATTTAATAACATCGCTTATTTCTGCTGTGCTCGGGGCGGTGTACAGTTATAGCCGGCTACTTGAAGTGTTTGAACCAAGGCGATTAGAATATAGTATTATCTATTATTATAGTATACTAGTATCTGTATTCTAAACGCTTTGTGTTTGAACGGCTAAACTCCGCATTTTATTTTGTGTAGCTACTCAGATCACAGTTTTCATTCTATATTATCTGGTTTAGTATCAATTTCCGCAGTCAATTTCGTTAAATTATTGCATTATTTTTTATCATCTTACTTACCATCTAAGTATAACAAATAAAGGCAGTCACTATTTACCCCAACTATTTATAACTCATAGTTTAATCTCATATTTCATTATACGATACAGCTATTCATGGATCTGAGAGTTGATGATCATGATAATGCTGTAATCACTCACTTATACCTACATTGAAAATTTATACAAATTAGGTACCTAATCTGGATCTCTCTGTTGACTCACTAAAGTTATTATGAATACAATAATAATTATTATACATTATTAATAACAATCAATATTATTCTTAACTTAACTTATTCTGCACATTATCATTATTCTTTTCGTCTTTTGTCTGGCTATTATCCCAATTTATTGGAGGGGTCAGCCCCCTAGTGCCACGCCGCACAGTGCTGTGGGTTGTCTCTTCCTCCAAGTTGAAGATTTTCAGGTAATTCTTTATTGGTTTCAACCAATACAATTTGGTTTTTAATCTACGTTGTCTGCGGCAAAGTCTTCTTTTCTGTTCTTCTTTATATTCATAACTTTCTTTGTTAGTCGTCATGCCTTCTCATCATCTGTCAGCACCAGCGCAGACGGGTTTCTCTAAATATTTTCCGATATAATCAAACTGGTTTTACTACAAGTGGGAATTCGACAATAGGGTGATATCTATAGTCTGTAATTCATATAATAAAGAGTTTGAACAATCTAAGTTGGCGCTATCACTAATGCTACCCCTGAACAAGGCTAGGTACATACAGCAAGCAACTGGTGATAGCAAAGTAACGCAAACTTGAGTTGCTCTTGGGAAAGTTTCTAGTCGCAGGTGACTGGTTTATAAGAGTGTTCATATAGGCTATGATTGAAGTTGCCAGTTTAGTGAGTTTAGTCGTCAGTAACTGCTGCTGCTGTAGTCCTACTAGCATTGGCGTAACGAAGGGGGGGGGGCATGGGTTATACAAACCCCCCCCCCCCCCTTGAGCTTGTTAGAGGCCATGAAAACGAGTAGGGAGGCATCAATGAAAATACGATAACTGGAGGTAAAAAAGTTTTCATACGAGAAGAGTAGCTTAAATAATGTTAAAACTAGGAAAATACATTATTTTAACATTTTAAATACTTTAATTAAAGATACAAAGAGGATGGGCCTGATTGTAATAATAATTTGAAACCACTATAACTTGTAAAATTGGCACTATAAAAGTAGTAGTTTTTATATTTTATACATTAAAATTTGTTCACATCTAATTAATGGACTAACAATATGAATAAACGAAAAGTGGGTTCAAGTTCTTAGGCAAATGGTTCATAAAAGCAATGATTTATCGAATTTTAGCTTTCACTTTACCCAATTTATAGACTTCATTTTAATGAATACTCGAGTAAAATCACTGTTTTTAAGCCTCAAATCAAGCTCTCAACATCAAAAATTCTAAAAATTTCCCTTAATGTTGACTAAAATGAATGGAGTTAAGCTTTTCTAGACATAAGTCTAGAATCTCTTGGAATACGATTTTAGAGGGACTATTTATCAACATTTTCCCAGGGGAGGACCCCGGATCCCCCTTGCCAAGACCCCCTGGGGGGGGGGGGGGGCAAATTCCCGATAACATCCCCCTCACCCATAAAAAGATTTTCGCTACGCTACTACCTACTAGTAGGCCTATAACCTAACAAAACAAAATAAAATATTGCTGGCAACTGAGAAACTGAGCAACTAGTTTACAGCATGAGGTGACTGGAGCAACTCTAGTTTCCGCGTCAGTCGCTAGTCCCGTTGCTATCACCTCACTATGAACAACACATTCAACTTTGTATGGTGTGAAAGAGCAACTCCAGTTTGCGTTGCGTTGCCATCACCGGGTTGATTTCTGTATGTACGCAGCCTAAGCATCTATCTGCTCTATTAAAGATATTATAGAGCCGCACTTTTCAATAAATCCATAATAATTTATAAAAAAAAAGATTTAAATTAATATAATTGTACTGATGGCATGATTCTACTTTAAAATTTCTGTGTTCAGGACTATAACCTGTGAATAAATTCCAGAAGATAAGAATCAGGAGGACCGTGGGAGCTAAACGAACTGGGGTAGTTTTCCGGTTTAGGTTGCTACAAATGTGGACCATAAACTTAGCACGAAAAGATCATTACAGCTGTGATAATGAAACGGTAAATGATAACAGAAAACGGTGAGCAGGACATTACTCTGCGTGGTTTAAAGCACGCGGCACTGAGTTTAATAGATAGTAACAGCGTGGCCTGACAGTTTAACCAACCTACCCACACTAAGATAATGTCTTCTATAAAATAGGTGATAAGCATTCTTAGAACAAATCTCCAGACTGAAATGAGAAGTGTTATTCTAACACTTCTTTCATTTTCTAGGGCATTCCTATCTGTCCAAAACACTTGAATTCGCCCACCTAGAGTAGTTAAAGGGAAATTGCTCTTTAGTAACATTTATCTTGTGGCTGAAGTTATAACGTTATAACTAATATCTTTAAAGCTGTGCACAAGGGTTTTGATCATAATTTTTTTCGAAGTTCATTATTTTGGATATTATTAAGGTATTGAAATGTTAACTATTGCCATGATAAATTATTTTTTTGTCAAATATTTTATGAAATATGGAAGTTCAAAGTTAACATTTTTCGGTTTTGAGGGGCAATTGATCTCCCCTACAAGTTATTTTAAACTTTTGATAATTTTTTTCTAATGAAAGACACATTGAGGAATAAAATGACATATTTTTCATTCCAATCAAACAATTAGTTTTCTCAAAATATTTTATTTAAAACATGCGAAAAATTTCAGTTTTTCAAAACATTATTTTGAAAAAACCAATTGTTGAATTGAAATAAAAAATGTGTCATTCTTTTCCCCAAGGTGTCTTTCAGTTATAAAAAAATTATCAAATGTTTAAAATAACTTGTAGGTGAGTTCAATTGCCCCCAAAAACCGAAAAATTTCAACTTTGAACTCCCATATTCCATAGAATATTTGATGAAAAAAATAATCTCTCATGGCAATAGTTAGCATTTCAATAACTTAATAATATCCAATTCAATGAACTTCGAAAAAAAATTATGACCAAAAACCCTGCGCACAGCCTTAAGATTTTGTTAGGCTATAACATTTTTAATTTAATAGCAGGTGTATGCTCTGTATTCAATTATATGCTTCTTCAAATTTAGTCACATAAAAACGAATTATTGATAGTTTAATTGCTGTTGAGTATGATTGATAAATTCCCCAGTGGGTGGGGGTAGTAGAATTGCACCCACAGTATCCCTGCTTGTCGTAAGAGGCGACTAAAAGGGCAACTGTCCGTTGACCTCATTATCCTGGAAACCTATCCTTTATCCTGCTCTTTGCCTGCAGGACACCAGGCGACCTCCTGCAGTATGTAGCCTTGCCCGGGCATGCGGGGCTCTGTCCGGGTTGACTCCACTTCCCTAGCTGCTCGTGGGAACCACATGAATTTCCAAATACGAACCAGAACCAAACCTCAAGGTAACTCCAGAAGTTGCCTTGCCCTCAAACCTATCAGGTTCCACCCCATCAGGGCAGGTTCCTCGATTTGAATCAACAGTCAAGGACAATGCCCAGGGTCCTTCAGATCAATTTACATCACAGTAAAGCAGCCTCGGCTGCTTTCTGCCAGTTCTTCCTCAGAGAGGGATTTGACCTAGCAAAAGGCTGCTAGCAGACACAAGCTCCTACTTCACCAACTGGCTGGTGAGGCTGGGTAGAGGTCAGGTCAAGCAGTTGATTGCTCTGATAACTGGACATGGCCACTTCAGGAAACATCTCCACACAATTGGACTCAGAAATGAAAGTCAGATGTGTAGGCTTTGCAATCAGTCTGAAGAGACTGCCAAGCACATCATACTGGATTGCGAGAGACTCGGGGCAAGGAGAAGGGCTCTGTTTGGCTGCAAACAACCAGGTGATGAATGGGACGTTAGCATAGGGAAAAACTTCTGGATCTTGTAAAGGGCACAGGTATTGGTTTGCCCAACTAACGTACTAGGGACACACAATAAGCTTCGGTTGACGTGTGAGGATCTTTGAATCTTTGGATCTTTGAATCCGTCCCTTCATAACATAACATAACATAACAACATGATTGATAAATAAATTACCATGAAAAAATTAATCAAATGTCACATTAAACTGATAAGTGAATCAACATTCCAAGCTAAAGCCAGCATAGCATATTCATATGATAAGCATAGCTGCATAGACAACAAATAGAGGACTTTTCCGGAAGAAGGGCAAATAGGAAGAATCTTAATTTTTGGGAAATTTTGTTAAAAAATCAGTTTACTTTCAAATAAGTTTGCATTTCTTAATGGAAAAAAAATATTTTTTGATAGGTAAATATTTTTTATGGAAAAATAATTTTTAAATTATTTATGAAAAAACAAATTTTTTTTTGAGTCTCAGGTAAATGCCTACAATAGAAACTATAAAAATAAATATTGCAGTTTTATCTAAATAAAATAAATATAAACAATCATGTTATGTGCCCTTCTTCAAACAACCAAATATTCAAGCTACAGATGTTCAATAAAAACATAGTTAAGTAATTATTCACTCATTTATTGAGTCAATTCATATTATTTTTCACATAATAATATTCTCTAGCCACTTTTGGTCATCAAGACTGTTTCATCAAGCTTCTTACATCATTGACCTTTACCTCTGATACTTAAGATTAGGAACAGAGTTTGGTTTAATCCTTTTCAATACTTCTTTGTGCATTGTGGATAGAAATTTGAATGGTGTGTAAGGATTGCAGTTTCTTGAGGATAGAATACCATCTGTTTTGTATTTTGAAATTAAAATCACAAATGTATTAGCTATATTAAACTACCAAATAGCTAGAAGAGATCCCACCTTTCAAAATCACTACCAACCTACACATACAAAAGGTTCTCTCCTGACTCACAGAAAAAATATATCAACATGAAATTTTGATGGCATGTGCTAAAAATCATGGCGGATCGTTTTAACCGATTGCCAGAAAAAGGGCACATAAGCCCATGTGCCCATCTTCCGGCTAAGTCCTCAATTTAGTAACCTACCGAAGTTTTAGTACTAATTGTAAGCCTACCAAGTACTGAATCTTGTATTTCTGTAGCCTATAGTCTGTTTAGCCGATTTCGGCTGTGAGTGACACCTCAGACCTTATTGGTGCATTTAGGTCTAAAGAGAAAAATAGGCAAAGTGCATGTTAGTGTTGGGCTGAATGGGTATCAATTTATTTATGGCTACAGTATTTTAATAAGAGAATCTTTATTAAGGACCTAACAAGGACTTATTGAAATCGTGCCGTTGTTCCTCTGTCCCTCTGTGCGTCAGAGCTTGGAAGGAAGATTCTACTCTTAAAACTTGGTATATGGCGTCCTTATAGTCAAGTGAGATCGCTAATGATTTTGGGGTTAGAATAAAAATATAATTATGATGTAAAACAGATTTCCACTACAGTATAGGCTGTAGGTTAGTTTTGGCTAGTAAAAATCAAAACATTGGACAATACGAAGGCTGATACTTAGCCCAATTATCAACTTTTTTACAGTGCAAGCGTTGACGTTTTCACTTTTGATTGTGTTGAAATCTTTTAAATTATTTTAAATCATCGAATTGAAAAAAAAAATTGATGCATATAAATAGGTAATTTCAAAATTGAACAACAAAAAATATAAGATAACCTCGTTCTTAGAGCCAATATTCAAAATTGAACAACACATTTCAGTGAATTTTACTACTCATGTTGTTGGATTTCTACTAGCTCAACTGGCGGAATGTCCCCATACACGAGAAGCCAAGAGTTGAACCTAGGGGGATATGACGACATATCCCCCGAATAATCTAAACAATAAAATTGACTATATTTGTGTATTTGTATTTGTGTAAATTATAGAAGGTGAGGGGCTTTCGTGAGGTAAAAATTACCGCATTTCTGTAACATAGAGAAAGGGTGCTTTCTTAAGTGTCATCTGTTTAATGCGTTGCTACCATCAATAAGTGGAATACCACCGGAAAAAATAAAAGTAGAGTTGATGTCGGAACTGGAGGCTCATTGTTTTTATATAGTTCAGGAATACTTCAGCTATTATTATCGTGATGTTTATTCCTGAGCTGTAAAATGTATAAACATAGAATTGCTCATTAGAATTTAGATTTTAAGATAACTTAAAAATAAGTTCAACAATTTGACAAGTCCTTATACCCCTTTGAGAGGAGGTTATTGGACGATATCTATGTCTATCTATCTGTCACTTTACCAATAAGAGCCAAAAGTTAATCATCTGACAATATAATAAAGCGATGACCAATGCATAACTGTTCATGCAAAACCTGCATCCTTTATTTAATGCTGAACAACTCTATTCTAAAGGGTGACAGGAGTGTGAGTCGCAGTGGAAAGCTGGAGGCAAATGGCCGGCCGGCCAACTTCAAAGTGCTGTGCCGGTAAAATGGGCTGAACAGCAGAAACAAGTTTGCCAATAACTATGTGCGCTGCCAGCTGAATCGTGGGCTGATTCAGAGGAAACCGGAATCAATCAGTTTTCCATTTACAAAAGCTTGCTGAATTGCAAAAAGGCAATATTACGATGCACCACTACTACTGTGATACAGACCGGGCTGTTTCGATCAAAAATGGAATTATTCAACAGCAACGAAACATACTTTTGTGTCTATAGTAGGCTATATATAAATATACTATACTTTTGTATAATGTAGTTATACTGGTCAAGAAGGCTGTCGCCTTATAGCTAATTATTTGTCATTGATCTAATGGGTAGTGATTGGTCATGCGATTGGTTCATGTGATCGGGATGTTCAGTCACGACTGCTCAATGCTGCGCTTGGATGGGTGACCGTGTTTCAATGACTTGATGTTATAAGCTTTATTATCACTTACTTGTGGTTCGGAACCCACATAAAAATTAGGTCAACCATGTTTCCCGTAACATGGCTCAAACGGCGAGGTGGAACTACCCGTAAGGGTCTCCCCACCTTGTGGTTTATCTGGAATGTTCTTATCTCAGCAATTAAGTCTCTATGAATGGAGAATGTTCTATCTGTTTACTTTAGAATTTGATAGAAAAATGTAGAACGCTCTTAGTTCTTTCTCGATTATAAAAAATGTATATAAAGCAAAAGCTCTTCAATTTCAATTCTTTATTCACACATATTGATTTGTACAAAGAGAAAACATTTGATACAAATATTGTGTGTCGTCATAAAATTATAAGAAATACACTACAAATACACAGATACAAAATTAAAGATTACAACAAAGTCATAAAGTCACAATACAAATTAACTACGGTATGGGGTAATGTTCTAGACTAGATCCCGACTCTGTTCAGATATTCTTGTGTTGAATAAAATGCATGTTTCTGAAGGTATATTTTTAATTTACTCTTGAACTGTCCAGGTGTGTTACTTTGTTTGATTTCGTCTGGAAGTCTATTATATAACCTTATTCCCATGTAATGTGCACCTTTTTCAAATTTAGCTGTTTTGTGGATGGGATAAAATAAAAGTCTCTCTGATCTTGTAGTTCTCTGGGATTCCCTATGTTTTGATAATTTGTCAAGGTTATTAAAAACTATTGCTAATACTGCATACATGTAAAGAGATGGTACTGTGAGGATTGCATTCTGTTGAAATGTTTCTCTACAGGGGTGAGCCCATCTAAGCCCAAATATTCTTCTTATTATATTTTTTTGAGCTTTGAAATTTTTTTCTACATATGATGAACCCCCCCAGAATGCAATTCCATATCGAATCAAGCTCTCAAAATAGCCTCGGTAAACATCCAGCAATACCTTTAAACTACAAGTATCCTTCAAAAGATTTATGGCATAGGATGCTGAGCTTAATTTTTTCAACAGATTCTTTCGTAAACATCAGTCAGTTGTGATTCAAATGTTGATGTGGCAGAGTGACAGTGATAGTTCCCGCTCATACAACACGGATTACCAGTCAGCGCTAGTACAAACTGTATTATATGAACATTTAATGTGCCAAGTGATAACGCAGTATATTGATTATTATTATTCAAGCTTCTTTAACAGTTTATATAGTAACTCGTAAGTGCTTGTAGTGGTGGTTCAACTGTTATGTTTTAGACACTTCTCCTTGAATTATTGGACAGTTTATTGAACAGTTATTACTTAATATTTGATCGGCGTTTCAACAGTTAGTGATTGATTTTTGTACAGTAATAGAGCTGATTCTTTATTAGTTGAAAATTGCCGATTTATCTGTTTCTGATTGATTTCTTTTGTGTGATATAAATGATTAGTGCGAGTTGTCGGTAATTTGTGTTAATAAAGTGTGAGTGTTAACTTGAAGTGTTGCCAGCAATATTTTAGACATAGAACCCTTAAGAATACTTTTGTATGTAAAGTTGAAATCCGGACTAGAAGGGGATGGTAGCTGGATTATTTTTATTGATCATGTTGCAGAATCCAAGTCCATTCTATTATTTGTCCCATTATATGATAATAGTTTTCCGATTTGCCATTGATATTTAGAAGGTGGCCTAAATATTGTAGAAGTGCTGAATATTCAAAAGTGCTAGAATATACAGTACGGATAAAGAGAACATGACCTACACTGTAATGTGGAATGAATGATTTTCTGTTTTATTACTTTACATAGGAGTTGCAAAATACAATAATGGCAATCGGAGAATTCCAAATTGAAAAACGAATTCGATAGTAGTTGAAATTCCAAAGATTCATAAAATGAATTGATTTTTTTAGGGTGAAGCCCACATAGGTCTGAGACCTGTGCGTGGGTAATGAGTGATTGATGAGCTGGGCCTACAATTTTAGGTGGGTTCCGAACACCCGAGAAGTGATTTTACAGCAGAGAACAGTGTATTTTTTGCTGGCCAATGTAATCGGTCACCCTTACAAAGAGTGCCTAGGAGAAAGCAGCTTATCTCTATCTGATTGAACAGATACCTGCTACGGCTCACAGCTATCACTTCCCTAAACATAATCAAACCCTAAATTACAGTTACAGTATATTACTTAAATGTGGGTAACTCTGCATGTTGGATGCTGTTGCTTACATATAAATTCATATAATAGTGATTAATTATCCTCGGTATATGGCTGTATGCACAAACGCTGTACCTTAGGGCACATTGGAGCATTTTCTCGATGTTAATCATCATAGCGAAATTAAGCACATGATGAGGGATGGTGTATAACATAATGAAGCGGAGTGAATACTACCATTCCACAGCAAAAGTTTGATTTTGCTAAGATGATTAACATCGAGTATCGGATGCTCCACTGTGCAAGCACCTTAGTTCTATTGTTGAAGCCGATGACATCTTTGTTGATTTTTTACCCAGATCAACAACTAATAAACGTTCTTTTTTGTCTAATTCCCATTGGACAGTTCCATTGCAAATCAGTGAACTGTCATCAAATTTTATACAGGCTTGAAACACCACTGTAATAAACATTGGCACCCTACAGCACTTTTTGCGCAAAAAAATTGAGGACTAGATTCATGAACCTGTCGATTTTATTAGCTATTTTTTCTATTGCAAGTTAAATTATAGTTATACCTTATTATATAGTTATTAAATATATAGTTATAGTTATTTATATTTTAGTTAAATTATAGCAACTTAAATTGTAGTGTTTATTACTTGAATTTTGATTACATCTCAGCTTGAGTTGACCTTTCATATCTATTACAGTTGGAACTGTAACTTTCTATAGATAGCCTTTAAAATGATCGGAAAATGATTATAACCATAAAATGATTATGAAACCATGCATTGAAATGAAAAACGAAATTCCGTTTTTTCAAGTTCAAAATTTCACTACAAAGTATTCCATTACAACACTATATTAAGGTTTCTTGGTAATATAGCAGTCATGTTCAAATGCTCACACTTTTTGTAGATCCATTTTGATTATTTTACTAAACATATGAACTAGAACTTCTAAATTGGGCGTGGAATTCACGTTACCTAATTGTTCATTTATTTTATGAATAACGTACAATGAAAGAAGTGTCACTTAATTCTTATTATTTAAATACAACCTGGAAAAAATCAGATTAATACACAATCAGATTAATGATAGACTCACACAAGTGTTTTAGACAACACAGCTACAGTACATAATGACAAGTGCTTTTTTCAATCTAGAAACAGTCACTGCTATTTCAATTGCCCATGCTCAGCTAAAAGGGAAAGGCTGGATAATAGATATTCTTAGCCAGGCAGTCAAAAAGCAGGGAAATTTGCTCAGTGCAACCGACCTGGAAAAATAACTGTAAGGAAAATCGAGAAAATTATCTCAAATTGGAAAAATGTATTTTTTGCAGGAAAATCACCAGCAGTGGTTTAGCTACAACCATCACCACATCTAATTCAATAACCATAATTTTATCATTCAGTGAAGGATTTTCTTATTTTGGAGTGATAAATAAGCTATTGATTCCTTTATAAAAGGTGCGAGTGCTAATTACGAAGGGTGTGTTGGAAAAAGGTAGGTACATTAAATAATGATTGGGGAGTCAGCCATTACGTGAGGATGCGGGCATTCTAGATTCTACACCTACGTGTTGACATAACTTTTATGTTACCCACAGAGCTGAGTCTCAGAGCAGTTATTGAGTTGGATACTCCAGACACTGTAAAAAAATTGTTACAACATAAATGCCAACATTCATTGTACATCTACACAAAAAATAAAACAACAAATATCTTACACTGGTGAAATTTTTAATTTGTAACAAAATACTGGTGACAATTCCAAGTGGAGACCTTGGAGTGAGACACAAAATACTATACTATAAAGCTCCTTACTCAATAAATTATCAAATAATTTGTGTAAAATTTATTAAAGATTGAAAAAAATCTTTAAAAATATATTTTAGATGTTGAATTTATTATGTTATTTAACTAATCAGACATTGATTAAGGGCATACCGGAATACAGTATCAGATAACTTGTAGCGGGTTTGATAAAAGTTGAAAATGTTCTAAAAAAATAATAGCTGATTGCATTCTAATAATATAAGACATTTTGACTCAATTATTGATATTACTCATTGAATTATATATATATATATATATATATATATATATATATATATATATATATATAATATTTATACTAATTCAAAAATGAGATATTCGTCGTGAAATTTTACAGTTCAAGAAGAAGAGCAATTATCAGGTATTGAGAATATTGTTGAATAATAATAATAATAATAATAATAATAGTAACAATATGCAAATTATAAATATATTGATAATTGAATGTGCAACAAAACTCAACATTTCAACACCTTGATTAGACGGAATTTGTAAGGACATGGCAAACGCCAACATAGCACAAACAGAGATTTAAAAAAAAAACACACATTTAGACACAAGGTAGACAATTGGAAAATTACAAAACAGCCGAAAGAAAAGCAATTCAGACCTAAGTGGTCGGAAGAACGCAAAAAAACCTTTTCAGAAACGATGAAAGCCTACTGGGGTAATAAGAAAAACAAAAGGATTACATGACTGAGTCTTTTGCTTATCGTCTTCCGTATTGGGAGAATTCGCCAATAATAATAATAATTTATTTATTTATTTATTCATTTAACTAGCATACAATAAATGTGAATACAGCAGGCTACTGCCCAAAACTGCTTTTCACAAAATTTTAAAGTATGATCAAAATCTTAGGTTATATTTATTATTTCAATACTCATTTTTGATGTAAATAATAATAATATTAATAATAACAAAAATAATACTAATATATATTATTATTATTATTATTATTCCGAAGTTAATTGCTGTTTAGAGGCGTGGGCGTACAATTTGATGGGAAAAATCAAAAAGATGTGTAGATATTGATGTGAAATGCTGATACCATAGCAGATTACCAATAATTTATATATTACCAATAATTTGATGTTGATATTTCCACACGATGTTGCGATGTCGCCTACAAGAGACATTAAGCGCGTAATTTACGTAAAAATCACAAATAACATTCCTTTTTTGGGGTCTGATCTCAACTGGAGGAAGACAACAGCTCCTAATAGTGATTGACATAAGAAAAATACCAACATCCTGACATCAGTAGCGAACTTTCTTTGGGCGTTAATTCGACGGGAACAGACAAGAGCGAAAATATTCAGCGTCAAGATAGATCAATAACTTAATAAAAGTCCTGTCAAAGCCGCTGGTATCTACGTCAATTGGCAATGGCATTTTACCTCGCGTGTTTCCCTGACGACGCTACAAAAAGTTGGGCAGGAATCGTGTAATGGTATGTACAGTAAGCGAACAGAATTTACCGCAAAAATCCCATAACATCTCGAGATCACTCATACCGTTTCAAATATTCTTTATTCTTTATTTCTCACCGAAGTCATTACAACTGACAATATACATATAAGAAAATACAATAAAATATAAAAATTCTAACACATTAACAAAATAACGGTAACATATGGAGTGAGAAATTACCTAACCAACTATGGTTACATGTACTAGGATAGGTCAAGTTAGGGAATTGGTAAGGATAAGGATGGGATCAAAAAGGTTGGATTGTATGGGAAAAACTATTCATCTTGGAAGAAAGCTCACAATCTGAAAAAGTATCTATGTCTAATCCAATTTTCAATTATCATTTTAGTAATTTTCGACTTATATCTACTATGATGCAAGAAATCTTCTGGAACTTCATTGATGATTTTTGTGCTTATATAAATTAATTGTCTCCTAATTGATTCTATGTTCGTATTGTAAACTTTGTACTTATTTGTTGAAGGCCTCAAACTGTAATGTCCTACCATGTTATTGTTTGTGAGTGGAAAACTTATTTTATATTTAACTATGTACTTGATAACATTTTTAACGTATAACTGCCTTAGAGTCAAAACTTGAAATTCCGAAAAAAGAAGGTTTTTAGGAAAAAGCCTACGTTTATTTAATATGCTTTTTATTATTAACTTTTGTGTAGTAAATAATTCATTTAGGTGATTATTGAAACATCCACCCCAGATTGTTATAGCATACTGTAAAAGAGATTGAACTATTGCATAATAAAACATTTTCAATTGATTAAAACTTGAATTTTTTTAACTTGATATAATTTGTAGGAGAGGAATTTCATTTTTTTGCACAAGAATTTAGTATGAGCATCCCATTTGAGGTATTCATCTATTATGATACCTAGGTATTTTGTACTTGCAACTTTCTTTAAACAAGGACAGCTACAAGAGTTGGGATCAGAATTGCAATCTTTGTGAAGTTTAAGTGATTTATTTCTGTCAGGTTTGCCAGTTTTTGTGAAAGAAAAAGTTATGTAATTTGTTTTATTTATATTCAGACATAAGCTATTGTTATCCAACCAGGTTTTTATTTTAGAAACATTACGTTCAGCTTTGCCAAAGACTTCATTCCATGAGTTACCAGAGAACTCATATTCTGAGAGCATATTTTGGAAATTTTCTTAGCGTTAGCTGATAGAGCTTAATTAAGATGATAATAGGAATGAGAAGTATTTATTTATTCTTCTCAACATATTATTTTTCCAAAAGCTTTAGAAAAACTCATGTGAAAATAGAAAAAACATATTTTCCTACAACTGCTCGTAAAGTAATTATTTACGTACTATAGAATATTTAGAATAGAATATTTGTATTAGCCCAAAAGAATATCACACATTGATACATAGGCAAGTCGATATAAAACTAGATACAAATAAGTCATCAAATAAAAATAATATATTATAGGTCACTTATTAAATCTTAAAATCCTCCACAGTCAATTTTCTGTTAGAACTCTTTAACTGAGTAAAAGGGGTTACTTAAGAGGAATGCTTGTATTCTAAGTTTGAACTTCCTGTCATCACGTTGCCTCACCTCAATAGGAAGCCTGTTCATAAGCTTAATTGATGCACTTGAGGGACTTTGGTCCGTTTTATGAAGTCTACTTCGGTTAACATTTAGAGATAGACTAAATCTTGTATTATAAGAAAGTGTAGCCCTTCTCATCACCATTTTATCTGTGTTGGTTTTTAAAAACAATAAACACTGCATTATGTATAATGAGAAGAATGTTAAAATACCAAGTTCACTAAAAACTGATTGTACAATACCTCTTTACTGCTCAGCGAGCGGTAAAGTCAGCTGGAAAGTACAAAAGTACTTTACTGCTCGCCAGCTGTTTTTGATGTCTTCTCATTGGTGGATCATGAAAACCGTGAAATTCTCAAAACCTCATTCTCATAAAACTAACCAAATCCGTGCACGCTAAAATCTGTGATGTTACAAACTACAAGCTTTTATTTTCCTACAACTGCTCGTAAAGTAATTATTTACGTACTATAGAATATTTAGAATAGAATATTTGTATTAGCCCAAAAGAATATCACACATTGATACATAGGCAAGTCGATATAAAACTAGATACAAATAAGTCATCAAATAAAAATAATATATTATAGGTCACTTATTAAATCTTAAAATCCTCCACAGTCAATTTTCTGTTAGAACTCTTTAACTGAGTAAAAGGGGTTACTTAAGAGGAATGCTTGTATTCTAAGTTTGAACTTCCTGTCATCACGTTGCCTCACCTCAATAGGAAGCCTGTTCATAAGCTTAATTGATGCACTTGAGGGACTTTGGTCCGTTTTATGAAGTCTACTTCGGTTAACATTTAGAGATAGACTAAATCTTGTATTATAAGAAAGTGTAGCCCTTCTCATCACCATTTTATCTGTGTTGGTTTTTAAAAACAATAAACACTGCATTATGTATAATGAGAAGAATGTTAAAATACCAAGTTCACTAAAAACTGATTGTACAATACCTCTTTACTGCTCAGCGAGCGGTAAAGTCAGCTGGAAAGTACAAAAGTACTTTACTGCTCGCCAGCTGTTTTTGATGTCTTCTCATTGGTGGATCATGAAAACCGTGAAATTCTCAAAACCTCATTCTCATAAAACTAACCAAATCCGTGCACGCTAAAATCTGTGATGTTACAAACTACAAGCTTTTATTGGAATCCAGAGTTTCAGTTGTAGGAAAAATGTTGTATGCAATTCGTGCGTAAAGCTTCTTTATTGCTCTCGGAAAATTACTGCTCTCCGCTACGCGTCACGCAGTAACTGTTTTGACTCTAGCAATAAAGTCGCGCTTTACGCTCTTAATACATAAATAACTATTTTTTGTCAAGTGGAATGAATTCGGATGGAAATTTGTTAAGAACTCATTACCAACCCATAATCATTAGCAACAGAAATTTCGGGCAAACTCAACATTAACGCTTATTCTAACCTGAACACTCTATGCATCTAGCTGCTCTATAATATCTTGCACTTAGAACAGGCAGATTCATAGAGTGTTCAGGTGAATGTTATCGTTAACTTATTTTTGCCCAAACTCTCTAAAATTTCACATATTTGGACGTTATTCTAGTTTGGACAGTTTTTTTTTGCTTACTGTTAATAAATTCTACTAGTCCCACTGTACCTATCAGTACATTAAGTTAATTAATAACCTGTTGTTTACTGAGTTGAAGTGTATGCAAAAGAAAAATAATAAATATAACAGTTATAATCTCTCTCACACTCACTCACTCGCTCTCTCTCGTTTGGCTCTACAGCCCGGGGGTAGGCTCTGGCCTTCTCTACCACTCTCCTACATTCATCTCTATTAGAAGTCTTGGGGTCGTATTTATGAACGTAACTTGAAGCGTTCTTATCAAAGTAAAACTTGGAAAGGCTCTATTACACTGAACTTGGTCACAAACTAACCTAAAATTGAATCATAATTTCAGATAATTCCAAGCATAAACTAACATAATTATGTGAAAAGATGAAGATAACGCGCATTGTATGTAAATTTACAGTTACTGTTACTAATATCCTTTATTTCAATATTTTCTGTTTTCGAATTAGAAGAAGTAATGGAATTTTGATGTAGTGTAGCGAGCGCTATCTGACAGCAGACCATAGAACTTTCATCTATCCCATTTCTTTATCATAGAAGAGAAAAATGTATAGGTTAGAAGTCGATTTATATAAATAAAGTAAAAATAGTTTCAATAGGTCAAATGAATAGTGAATCACATTGCAATGGTCCAAAAATTGAATATGACAATTCATTTTATTTTGATGAGCCGATGCTACTTGAAAATGAAGCCAAAATATGATAGATCATAATCTCAAAACGGCTTCAAGATAGCCCTCTACCTAGCTTGGCTAAGAACGGATTTAAGAAACCGATTTCAAGAAAGTCTTGAGTTTAAGTTGAGAAGATCTTTAAGTAAGTGTTCATAAATACGAACTTGTTGAAGTGTTGATTATACTGGGCGAGTTTACTAGCTGACATTACTGGTTACAAGCTGTCCCTACCATATTTATGTAGTGTAAATCCGTAAATTAGTGTTGTTTAATATAAATTATTAGTGTTAAATTATTATTATTTACCAGGAGTCAGGCCTTTTTGTAAGGGGAGCTGGATTGGCTTTTAGCGATGAAGCTACTCACTGGTTTGTCACTTCGTGAACCTGTAAGTTGTAAGTAAGACTTAACCAAGTCTTTCTTTGCTAAGAAACGTTCATAAATACGGTCCTTGGACTTCGATTCCTGCTAAGTCCTTCACAACATCATTTATCCAACGATTTTGTAGCCTCCCTTTTCTCCTCTGGTTGTCCAGCTTACTCCTCAGTATTCTTAGAGGTAGTTGGCCCTCTTCCATTCGGCGAACGTGTCCCAGCCCTCGGAGACTTCACAAACCTCACTATATCCTGACCCTGTATGAGTGCATACAATTCAGCAATATGCTCTATTCTCCAGACACCATTTTCACATGTTGGACCGTAGATTCTTCGGAGCACTCAATCATAGAACAGGCTTCACAGCCATAGAAAATGACTGGTCTCACTAGGTAAAACCTAGACTGGTCTGGTTAAGCCTGAGCTTGCATGATCTGGAAAGGACATTCTTTCAGGATATTAGAATTGGTAATGATTGTCCCCAGGCATTTGAGACACGCTACTACCTTGAAAACCTTTCCTTCAATTACCAGGTCCTCAGCTCTTCCCTGCTGTGCTATTTCTGAAGCTACGAAACTCCTGTGCCATCTTTCTAACGGTGACCGATTGGATTGGCCAGCAAAAAGACTCTGTTCTCTGCTGTAAACTCACTTTTCGGTGGTTCGGAACCCACCTAAAACTGTAGGTCCAACTCATCAATCACCATCATCCAATTCATTACCCACGCACAGGTCTCGGTGCTGTGGGCTTCATCCTCCAAAAAAAAAAATTCATGTACCTTATTTCGTTTTTTCTCTCCATTAATCTCGAGTCCCATTAAAGCTGACCCTTTTTCTAACTTCTTATACATGGATTTCAAGGTCACCAGATTTCGATTTATGATGACAATGTAATCTGTATATGCATAGATTTGACTGGATTTCCAGTATATTGTGCCTTCTTGACCGATTTGTTTAACCACATTATTATGGAGAGCCAAATTTAAAAGCATTTTCCCCTAAAATTTCCCTATTTCACTCCTGATACAAATCTGAACGACTCACTCTATTCCCAATCTTCATTATTGGTGGTATACAGCATTGATAGGTATAAAATCATTATCCAAATATCACTAAGTATCATAAACAGTTGCTTTATGAGTTACTAAGACGGAAGGAAATAGGAACCTGCAAATTACATTACTAAGTGAAACAAAAAATTTAGCATTTATTTTCTTAGATTTAGGCTAAAAAATAATCCACTTTTTGATTAATTTTCTTAATACTTTTTATCTGAATTTTATTGTCAATCTCTTGATAATTTTTCAATAACACTAAATGGGTTGCCTGAACTTACAATAAACTATTCGAATGTTACTTGATACTATTGGCCTAACGCAAAAACAATGCACAATAAGATACACTAGAGGAACAAAGACATGTTCTTAATTGATTTATCATAAAAAATACATATTTTATTCAATTATCATGACTAAAACACAATCAATCGAAGATATCACCCACAATTGTTTTCTTCACAAATTTTCAACTAAGAATTCAATTTTTATTTACAATTTTTACAAGAAATTTCTCTTTGACGTACAATTAAAGAATATTAATTTAGGATTAATTCAGTTTTATAATACAGGATGTTTATTCTAAAGATGAAAACTTCTTAAAAAAATGTATTAGTAGGAGAGAAGGATCAAGACTAAAACAATAACACCTCTTCTTTCCGCCAACATTTTTGGTTGCTATGCGGACAAATTGCGTCAAATTAATGCTGGCGTGACATGTGCCACCACACACAAGGCCAGAGTTAATGCGGCTTATGTCTGACATAACAGAAGTCTGGTTGACTTAGCAAGCGAGCTGGAGAACGGATATAGAGCATGCTCCTATTAGTTTAAATAATTACTCTCAGAGCAGGCAAGATCCCTTCAGTTCAGAGAAATGAAGGCGGCGAGAGTATCAAGGCTATATAGCGAAAGGTGGGCGGATCTATTCACATTACGGTATTTAGAAGCACTATAAACTAAACTATAACGGTTCGATGTGGAGAACGTATTTCGAGGAATGAACTATTCTCTGAATTGCACTTAAAAGGTGTACGGTGTCTGTCATGTACAAATTTTGACATACTGCATTCTTGTACAGCCGGATCGACAAACTTTTTCAAGAAATTCTCTTAGACTACTTTTCATATCCGGGAGAACAAAAGTCAGAGTTCAACAGGAAATTTAGCTATGGAAGCACTGAATGGACCATGCAAATCTGGTTCTAACTTCTGTGTGAGGAAAATTAGACGACTTGATAGTCGAGTGCCGTAGTAGGTATCTCTTCAATCAGAGATAAGCTACGAAACTCCTGGGCTCTTTTTGTAAGGGTGACCGATTGGATTGGCCAGAAAAACAGACGCTGTTCTCTACTGTAAAATCACTTCTTGGTAGTTCGGAACCCACCTAAAATTGTAGGTCCAACTCATTAATCACCATCAACCAATTCAATGTCCACTCACAGATCTCAGACCTATGTGGATTCTCCGAAAAAAAATTAGACGGATACATAAAAGCAAATGAACTTCCATCCAAATTAAAGCATCTCAATTTGAATTTGGAGCACTGCCATTGTTAAACAATAGAGTAGTTTTTTGTTAATGCTGAGCTATTCTGCTCATTTTTTTCTGCTCATTTAAGAAATAAATATTTTGAATGAACAGCAATCCATTAGAAGTGGCAGCTAGACCTAATAACAATAATTATTCAAGTGGAATAAAAAGTTTTTGCAAGACAACGTCAATCAAAAAGCTAATGCTAATCTGAACACCATGCTTCTGCCTGCTCTATTGCATCATGCTATTGGTTACCAGTTGCCCTACCCGGCAGTTGCCTGTCCCTACCAGTTGACCGACCAAAACAAACTTTACGATTTAACCTAACCCAACCTAGCTTGACGATGTTACAAAATGTACGCTTTACTTATTTCGTAAAATTTTATTTTCGTAAAGTTTGTTTTGGTCGGTCAACTGAAAGGGTCGGGCAACTGGTAACCCGCCATTAGAGAGATGCATACGGTGGATTGAAAAAACTATACCTACAACCAATGCCTAGACAGTGTCAGTCCAGACCAACGAACCCATAAGACCATCCAGACACTGGCTGAGAATCAACTGTTTTCGGCTTGCTAAAACGATCCCTAGCGGCTTCCTCCACTGACAGTGTCTAAATATTACGGTTGGCGTTTGGCTTTCAGTGGCTGTTCTCTGATTGGCATGTAGCTTTTCAACAGCAATTGGCGGCTCATAAAAAATATTCTGAGGCTGGATCTCAGATCCAAATACTTATAATAGCTGCTTTTACATAAAATAATTTGTGCCAACTAATAGGAACTTTGGATTTTGCATTGAAATTATAATGGAGCTTAGGACTATTCAGGTGATTCTTGCCGGTCAAATATTATATAAATCATGTAGAAAACATTGGTTTAATTGTTTATTGTTCAATTAATTAGAAATAGATACAATAGATTTTATAATTATTTGCTCAAAGATTTTATACATAATTCATAGCTTCAGTTTAGAATGTTTAGATGTTAGATATTAGTTAAATGTTAGATAGAGTTTAGATGTTATACATAATTCAAAGCTTCAGTTAAGAATTTAGGTTCTGGCTTGGATGGGCAATTTGGGCTTGGGTATGGCAATTGGTAATCATCAACAAAACTTTAGTTGGAGGTTAGTTCTGCAATCTGCAATGCAAGACAACTTTCAATAGTTTACCAATACAATACATTTTCTAATATAACTCCTGTTAATCCCCCAATTGTAAAAAGTAAAATAAATCCCATCAATCAAATTATTTGAGGTGAATAAATAATTTTAGATTCATAAATTGTTGCCATCCATTTAAAAAATTCAATTCCAGTAGGTGGAGATGGATAAGGAAAATAATTAACGAAAGTTTGCTGTAACTTGTAATGAAACCAATGTCCCAAAAAATGAACCTACCTGCAAAACCATATTGTGGACGGTAGCCCCACCATGCTAATAATATTCAAGTTAAATTAAGTTACCATGGATAGATTGATTATTGGAACATAAAAACTTGATACTCTATTTGAATAATATATATTGGCATATTTATGAAAGTTCATCTAATCTATGTAACATATACAACTATAATCGTACGTAATTAATAAATTAAAAATAATGTTGGCATGATATATCAAGGGGTGAGAAATTGATACTTTCAATAGGTACAGTATTTACCTATAAAAGAATAAACTCCTCTGAATATTGAACAAATGTTTGGAGAAAAATTGAATATTTGACAAATTAATAAAAATTGAATCCTCAAATAAATTTATAATATTTTGTAGTCCTCATTATTTTGTCCCTCATAAGTTTTCAAGTGTTGTTTTCCTAGTACGTAATCTCAATAATTTCATAACCTGTTTCAATTTGATAAGACTTGTCTTTTCAAAATTGTCTAACTATTCCTCGACATATACACTGTCAAACACTGAAGTGATATGAAACAATACCATAAGTGAGGTTACATAGGATAAAAAACTACCTCCTGTCTGAATATGGCAGCTTTTTTGGTGGAGATGAACATTGCCTAGACAATTATTGCTCTTAAATATCGTTCTTGCAAGCCAACTTTGTGTTTAGTCTGAACACAGTCGATATTTAGATAGAGTTTCTGCAATCCGTTCAGGTTAGCATTGGCGCTATCATAGCTTTGCTAATAGAAATTTATTATAGAATTGGAACGGTGATCGCAATGTTTTTCTATAAAATTTACTCTTATAAACACTTCTAATTTGCGTTTATATAATATAATTATTATTTTGGAGGATAGCTGAGATTGAAATTGATAAATGGGAATTAACAAACAATAACACACAGCCTCACACATATATATACAAAAATTGAGAAAAGAAGAAAATAAATTACACAAAACATTTTTTCAACCCTACAATGGATTACTGCCAATCCTAAGATACTAATAGACATTTATTGGGCCAAATATTGAATCTGATGGATGATCAACATTAAATACACTTGTACATAGAACTTACACTTGACAGCTTGTGTTTAACGACAAAAAAATATAACAAGATTTTTGAAAGTGCTATTGTTTCCCAGAAACTTCTGTACTTACTACAATATTTAATAACAGATACTCGATGCTGAAGAAAATTTATGAAATTGGAAAATGATGAACAAGAAATAAAATTCTAACAGATAAAACATGGAATCTCACTTTGATAAATTTATAAGATGTCAAAACAACTGCTACAAGCCTCAAATTGATCTGAATCTACCACAAAAATTCATAAGCTGAAGGCACTGCAGAAGGTTTATATTTCTAAACATGGACCTCATAAACAAGCCAACCACAAAAACAAATGGGCATCCTAATAAATTTACCTGTTAAGTGAGGTCTTTCTGTGCAGAAAAAAAACAAGACAGAGCAAATTCTAACAGATAAAAGCATGGAACCTCACAAATTGATAAGAAGCCAAAACAACTGCACAAGCCTCAAATTTATTTGAATCTATCACAAAAAATTCAATAGCTAAAGACTAACCTAATAATAAAAAATGAAAGTTTGCAACAGTGAGTTATTCTATTCACTGCAAAATTGTCTCTAAATGTGACAAGTAGATTAGGAGGAAACTGTTCATAAAACGCCCACAAGTGGCAAAGCTATAGACTGCATAAGAGGACAATGTCTACTAAACTTCCGGTCTCAACTATCATCAACTAGTATCTACTCAGCATTGAAGGCAAGTCAATTTTGTCAAATAAAATGCTAACTTGCACTCTACGTTTATAAATAGACATCAAACGAGTGCATTTTGTGAAAGTTGGGTGTAGTTTCTTTATAATGCTGAATATAGAATAGGAATACCAATTTCTTAATTTTTAACGATAAACAAAAATAAAATTTTAAAGGTATCATAATCTATTAATTCCGGTTTTTTATTTATTTTCCGGCTATATGACACATTTGAGTGTAAGAGTTACTTTGTTCTACCTTTTTTCTTATAAGGAAGTAGTTTCCTTCTTACACCTTAGCAAAATAGCTACTTCATTGATAAGAAAGTTCCTTCATCAAACATAAATTGTGGGGTGTTGCTTTATTACTGTCAGTAACATCATGGACTGTGAACTGTGTTTGGGATAATGAACTGTTCATTTAGACAAGTTCACATGGACTGTGAACTGTGTTTCAGCTTCCTGATAATGGAAATACACAGAATAGACAATGACAGCAGATAAATTGAACTTGATGATCAAATCTAGTATTCACACTTACAAGTATATCACTTAAATACTCTTACATCACTCAAAAATAATTATAAACACCCTTCTGTTAAATTAAGTCTAGTCAAAAGTTAATTATTATTATTAGCCTACCAATCTATCAAGATATACTTTATGAATTTACCTTTAGAAAATAACAGTATTTTATGCCTGAATGAATTTGCTTTTGCCGTTTATGCCTGTAATGAATTTTAGACAAAATAAAAACCATCAAGGAAAGTATTTCTTATCATCTTATCATAACTGAGGAATTGTAGAAGCACTTCCTTGTAGAGAAAAGACTACCTTTATTGAACTTTGGAATTTACAGAGCCGTCAAATATAATCAAGAAAAATTTAATTTCATACTTTTGTCAATGGCTCAATAGCCTCAAGTGGATGAGAAGCTCAAAGTTGATTGCTAGTCTCACTTACTCACTTCAATTTACTGAGCTGACATGATAATTGAATGAACATACAACGGTAGATGAACCTTGAGGTAGATACTTTTCCTCACTAAGTGCTAATATTTTAAATCAATTGATGGCAAAAAAACTAGTCAATAATAGCAGCTTCAATGTGCAAGTACAATTTACATTTCCTCAACACATAATATGAAGTGACTATCCTTATCAACAGTATAAAACTAGCAACCTAAGAGGCTAGTCACTACAGAGCTTACCAAGTCAGTTCAACAGATAGCAGTGAATGAATTCCAAACATAACATCTAAGCCCACCAATTACCCAATTCCAAGAAGTACAATATTGAATCAAAGGTGAAAGAATCAGGGAGATTAGTAAATTATTAACCTTGCCATATGGTTGGTAAGTTTAAGCCAGTACAAAAAATAGAAAGGCTTATGCCTCAAGTAGACACATTTTTCTCAAGACTGTTTGAAAAGCGTATAATAAATAAAAGAGGGGAATCAAAAACAAATTAAATGAAATGGTAATTCTAATGGAAAAACTTTATCATGAATGAATGAGGTAATATCAATATTTTCATTAGAGAATCTCCAAACCATGCATTGCTTAATCTGACGTTTGAAGGTTTGATAATAAATCAGCGGATTATAAACGATCTCAAAGCATAGAATTAGAGCCTAATTATATGCTCTGTGAAAATTAACAATTTGATTGAGAGTATCCTATTGTTATATTTAGATGTTGACTTTACTTATCTGTCAAAACAAAACGATTCAAAATCTGTCAAACTTTGGTCACAGAACATACATAACCTATAAATAGTTAACAACTAAAGAAACTAACCTATAAAATCGGATAAAGATAAGAAACGTAATCAAGTGAGATGTTATTTTTAGTGATTACGATAAACAATCATGATCACAAAGTTGCAGTACGACCAATGCATTTATATAAAACGTATGAAATTTAAAAACTGTTCAGTGACCTGAACAAGTTTCAATACAGTAGTATAATTATTATGCAGTAAATAAAAGTAAGGCATGTGGATGTGGGGTATCTCTGTTTCATCAATTAAGTGCATGAGTACACATTTGAACAAGGAAATATATGAGATATGAGTGAGATGTCGTGAGCCAAGTAACATATTTACAGTAGTAAGATTAGCGGAAGCGAAATCAAAGTTTTGCTACTTATAAGAAAGTAATGCTAGTCTCGTGATAATATGGTATTGAAATATTACACGATTTCTACGATAATTTGTAAGGAAATTTACACCGACCGTGAGATGGCCTAGGGTGTGTGGAAGATCATTGTTTACATACCTCGATCTCTTCCTTTACTTGGATGCGTTGCCATGGATCTCCTGGATCAGCCAATCCAGCTAGAGGCATCTCTCGATTTTTAATCCTGTTAGAAGTTTTCCACGAGACCGACGTTTCAATTACACGCTCCGTTTTGTACCGAATTATCAAAATTGTAACTAATCGAACGAGAATAGTAAAACGTGAACGTGAACGAGCACATGAATGATCACTGTCAGACAATCACTACAAAGTCTTCAATGAAACAGTATAGTCTTCTGACAGCCAAAAAGCAGGAGCCATCATCAGCGCTGTCTACGTCTACAGATGACTCGAAGAGAAAATTGCAGACTTATGCGCTATCTATGAGCAGTTGAAACAAGCATCTCCCTCTAACACGAGCAGCCATCTTCACTATTTTGGTGCGGTACTTTTGAAATATTCATCTCTGCGTTACGATGCGAATTATAAATTTTTCGTACTGATGATTGATTTCCAGATGGGCCCGAAACTTGTGCGTATGTAATGAGAGGATAAATGATATTCTTTTTTTCAAGAATAAAATAATAAACATTTTATTTTTCAATGAATCGTCATTGAGTTATTCATCAAACGTACAGTATAACTTTATGAGTTTTATCTAAGACAATATATTTATAATCTATAAAATCGAATCAATTTATTGAGCCATAAAAACAAAGACCAAGCACTGAAAAATATAATATTAATTAAGTCAAATTTAATATAGTCTACAACAGATCATACAAAGTAAAAGTATACCGCAATAGGTAAAAAACATTAAAAAAATACATAAAATCAATTCAGTCAAATGAACAACATTTAAGTTTAACATTATATGAGCACAGCAAGTCATGAAATTTCATAAAACATGAAATATCACATTGAAGATAAAATAACCACTGTCACATTAGGAATTATTTGTCCTATCATTTAGGAACTCTTCCACATTGTAGTAGGTCTTTCCTACAAGGAACGCATACACATCCTTCTTAAAAATGTCCAAGATGAAATGGATAAAGATCTAGGTAATTTATTAAAAAGCTTTATACCATAGGAGCTCGGATTTTTATCAGAAAACTTTAATATGTGATGTTCAATGAATATGGGTTGCCCCTACCTCTTTTATTATATGTATGTACTTGTGAATTTGTTGATAATATTAGCAATGAAAAGAATGACTTTTTAAATATAAGTACATGGGAATGTTGAAAGTTGAACATTCTTGAATGTGTTTCTACGAGGGTGATTGAAGTCCAGTTTTGCCAAATATCGTACTGCGCGTTTCTGTAAATAAATATTTTTTGGGTATTTCCAATAGATGTAGGCCTACTCCCCAAAGTTCTACACAGTAGACAAGATGAGTGTAGATATGAGTTGTACATTATACCGTAATTGTCTTTAGTTTTATGATTTCCTTCTGGAAATAAAATAGGAAATGCGGTGGGTAAACTTTTTTGAAACTACAGAACTTTGGAGTGTGAATACATTTGTTACTTTCTTCATAAATTTATATAAAAATGAATCCATTTGAATTAGGACAAGGATTTTGGATTAATATTTTTTCTTTTCATCAATTATTAGACCTATTAGTTGAAAACTTGATTATTGATTTCCAATAATAATAAAAAATATTGAGTATGCGTGAACAGTAATTTCTGTTAATGAGTACTGTAGTTGAATCTAAAACGCAGTCAAATCCACTTTTGTACAAGTTTTAACCGACTATAGGACCCTTTTTGTACATGAAATTATGTAGGCTACCTAATATTTACAAATAGTTATATAACCTCTGTCTCGAGTGAGCCTACTATCATGTTTTAATGCTGTTAAATAAACTGAGCAAGTTTCTTCTCAACCATCGTAATTAATTTATTGTTGGGATGAATACGCAGTTTTAAGTACAATGTCCTGATATTCCAATTTTAATAGATTTGGGTTGCATGTTCTGGGCTGGACATTTTTGTCTACCAAACCGATAATTAAAAAAAAAGAAATGTTGCAAGACATTTGTCAATTCACTGAATTTATTAAAACAACTTTCAAACTTTCAGGAACTGAGTAGCCTAGGTATGATGAATACAAAGTAGGTAATACAGATCTTTAACAACTACACATTATTTAAAACTGCTCATTTTCACAAATACAGTGGTTTTTCCCCAAGTATTACTGTGGTTATTAATTAATGTTAAATTAATACATACATTACGTAATATTCTTCAAACTAAATTATCATAAATATTCAGTACCTATTGAATAATGATATTTTTATCAAACTATTTCAAAATAGGCTTTTAAACTGGTTTGTCAGTCTCACTCAGAACATGCATTTCCTCCAAAAACGTCCTTCATTGTTTATTACGTTGTTTGCACGAAAACATATATGCACACATTTCCTCAATCAAGTACGATAGAAGCACATTTATGTAGATAGAAACACATAATTGTAATGATCAGACTTGATAGTTTTTGATTTTAATAGAATTGTCAAGAATTTAAGGCTTCCACATAAGTTAGTTCATGTAATTTCCCAAAAATATGTCCTTTTCTAGATTATCCATTCATGATATGAATAATGCATCAGCACACTATTCCAAATCCAATTACGATGAACAAAAATGCTGATAATAACTTTAATCTTCAAATCCTGAATTTCTGATGATTTGAGCCAACAATCGGTTGTAGCCTACCGTAACTGTTATGTTAGCTTCCTCATCTGATTTATTGATCTATGTTCCATTCCAGTAAGTTATTTCCTTTTAAATAACAGTGAATGCTTTTTATAGGGAAGTGATAGCCGCGAGCCGTAGCAGGTATCTGTTCAATCAGATAGATAAGCTGCGTTCTCGTAGGTCCTGTTTGTAACGGTGACCGATTAGATTGGCCAGCAAAAAAGACACTGTTCTCTGCTGAAAATCACTTCCCGGTGGTTCGGAACCTACCTAAAACTGTAGGTCCAACTCATCAATCGCCATCATCCAACTCATTACCCACGCACAGGTCTCAGACCTATGTGGGCTTCATCCTCAAAAAAAAAATCACACTATTATACAACGAATATGACAATAATTTATAACAGTGTTTAAGGTATTCTCTCCTTATAATCATATAAAATTTCAATAGATGCAAGGCGAATACTGAAATTACATTTCTTCGAATACATTTCTTCGTAAATACATTTCTTCGAATATCAATTCAATTTTATTCATTGGCGATATTAATGATTATAAACTTGCGACTGATATGCAGAACTTTCTACTCGCGGATCGTCATGGATCATCAAATATTGAGTTATAAGCTTGCATCTACAACAGTTTACTCGAGGATGAAAACCACAGAATAAAATTATTTATTGAACTGGAATTTATTCAAGCATATTCTCTTTTAACCGAAAGTGATGAATACACAGTGATGATGACTCTGTTTTGAAAATTTTGGTATATGTAGGTTGAACTTTATTCAGTCAGCCAAAAGGTTTTTATTCTAATTCTGCATGTTTACTAATAACAGTTCTGAAGTAAATTCTTGGATTTCTTGTTCCATAACGATCTGCGTTGTTAATATTAACCTTTTGTTGTAAATTTAACAACTTGCAGTCTGTTTTAAACTTTGAATATATAATAAATGTAATCACATTTGGCCGAACGCTTTCGAGCTATTGAATCTCATCTTCAAGCCATCCTAGATCGGGATGTTGTTTTATTGGTAAGAATTGTAATTTTTGTATGATGTGTTCAAAAAGTTTGTGTGATTTAAAATTTAATTGTTCATTGAGAATGTTTTGTTTATTGTGGGTGGTGTGTTTGTAAATTTCAAATTGATCCAAGGTGTTGAGTTCGTGTCTTTTAAATTTTATAAGTAGAATGTGTAGGTTGGTAATGATGTCAGTAAAAGTGTGTTCAGTTTGAATGGTATGGTCTACAAAAGTCGATTCGGTTTTACGTGTAAGGCTTGTAAATGTTCTTTGTAACGTTGTTTGAATGTGCGGCCTGTTTGTCCTATTTGTTACAGTCGGAGCAGTTCAGTTTGTAGATCCCTGGGAGATCGTATTTGTTTGTGATCAAGGTGGTTTTGGGTGCAAGATCATTTTTTATTTTGTTTTTTTTTTCTGAATGCGATGGTGTGGTCGGTTTTTTTAAAGATTTTTGGCTGGTCTGTTTGATTGTGGATTATTGTATGTCATTGTGACGTATTTTTTTCAGTGTTGTTGGTTTTTGTTTTTTGGGTGTCGAATAGAGGGCTTAATGATAATGCACATGAATATAGCACCTGATTCTGATCATAACAATAATTTTCTCTGTTACAATATAATTAGCTTTTTTCAATCAGCTTCTGAGTAGTCTCACATTTATTGATGCATAAATCTGATTTCAGGCACAAAAAGCAGTAGGCCTACTGAAGCCCAGCGTGAATCAGCATATTATCTGAATAAACTTGAAAGATAGGTAGGCCTACCCATTTTCGTTTTTGATCAGCATATTATCTGAATAAACTTGAAAGATAGGTAGGCCTACCCATTTTCAACTATGTGCGAGTATGCATCTCATTTGAAGTAAGTTAATGATATAAATCCCTAAAATGTGAATTTTTTAAAAGAAGTTGACATTGTTGAAATTGACAAATAAAATTTTAAAAGTGAGAGTTTAGACAAAACAACTAGAATTAAAACTGAAAATTTTCTGAATTAGATCAACCTTACTGCTATAGAGACTTTCTCAAAATCAAGAAATGAATGAGCATCAATATCATTATAAAATGAGGAAGTTACCCAGAATAGAAAATACAGTAATTGTATTTACTGTAAAATAAAAATTCACTGATAAACAATTCATTTCAGAAATTCTCAATGTAGAATGACTAGTTCCAGAAATTCTTAATGTAGAACCTAGTTTCTGAATAATAATCTATAATTTATTATTCCACTTACCGAAATTTACCAATGTATTTGATCCTGAATAAAGCTTGACCACCCCGCGAAATTTTACATTCGGACTGCACCCGCCTTCCAAGGTTGCGTGTGGGTATCCAATGGAGTTGTGCTGGTCTTGACGATACCAATCTTCAATTTGTATTAAAAGACGTTAATCGATCGAAAAATCAGGATAGCATTAGTGGAAGGAACTCTTGTAGCAATCTGATAGGCTCTCAAGATTCTAAGAGATTAAGTAAATCTACTTCAATATGCAAAAGCAACGATAAAGTAATAAGGGATGATAGGGAAGTACCGGTACTCACTGTGTTCCATCAGAATATTCAATACATTCGTAACAAAATAGATAGAATCGAAGTATTTTTTAAAGAAGAGGCTCCTGATATAGCTATTTTCACAGAGCATGGTTTAAAAGAAGATGAATTGTCACAACTTAATATTCCAAACTATTCATTGTAAACGTCGTATTGCAGGACATCTCATCGAAGTGGGGGAGTAGCTATCTTCACTAAAAATGCTAAGAATATGCAAACATTTAATTTAGAATATGTAGAGAAATTTGCTGTGGAAATGGATTTAGAAGTTACTGGTTTGAGAGTAAAAATCGACAATAATTTCGAAGTAGCGGTGTTAGGTATTTACAGGTCACTAAATGGGGAATGGAACAATTTTTGTGAACTATTCAATAGGCTTTTAGAGATTACTACTACTCGTTTTACAAACGTTATTGTAGCGGGAGATTTCAATACAGACTTTGCAACACAGATAAAAATGACAGAAGATTTAAAGGATATTATATGCATGAATAACTTGGAAATAAAAGTTCATGAATATACCAGAGTCACAAGAACATCACAAACAATAATTGATAACATCCTTACTAATATAGATTACTCTAAAACAAGATTAGGCGGCTCGGAACTATCTGATCATGACTATCAAATCTTAGAGGTGGGGTTGCAAGGTCATAAATCAATTAAAAAGAGTAGAGTAATGAAAGAAATTCAACAATGTGAACAGGGGAATATCGATTGTTTGAAGCAGAATCTGCTACAAGAAAACTGGAGTAGGGTTTACAGTAGCAATAGTTTAAATGACAAATATGATAGAGTTTCATTAATATTTTAAGGTTTCATATTACTATGAGTTGTCCAGTTAAAAAAGTCCCTGTAGAGAACAAATTAGACAAGATTGAAGAGTGGATAACTGATGATATCCTTGCAGAAAGAAATAGGGTTAAAGATGCATATGATGAATTCAAACTATCTAGACTACCGTAAGACCACTGAACATATGAATGCTGATTTTTGCTCAAGATTTCCTATGGAAATGGTTAATGACAATACTATTGATGAGGTTCAAATTGTACAAATGAATCAAATTAATATTTTACCGGTTACAAGGGAACAAATAGCTCATGAAACTAGAAAAGTACCAGATATGTGTAAATTACTTCGACAAATTTTAGGTACTGAAAATGGTGAAAGTACAAACAATATTGCTGAATATTCAGTTGAACAAGGTTGTATTATGAAAGGCTTACGAGTTATGATTCCAAAATCTTTACAATCTAAAGTACTTGAGGAACTACACCAAGGACACTTGGGAATTGTAAAAATGAAAGGCCTTGCACGAAGTTATGTCTATTGGCCAAATATTGATTCTGATATTGAGCTTGTTACAAAGAATTGTATACATTGTGTGCGTCATTCTAGACAACAGTCTAATGTGAATTTACATCCATGGCAATTTCCTTCAGGACCATGGCAAAGATTACATATAGATTTTGCTAATCCTTCTCCAGGATTATGGCTGTTAATAATTGTTGATAGTTACAGTAAGTGGGTTGAAACTTACACAATGAAAACTCTTTCAAGCAAAGAAACAGTTGAAAATTTGCGTGAATGTTTTGCTAGATTTGGTTTACCAGTTACACTAGTATCAGATAATGGTACTCAGTTTACCTCTAGTGATGATAATCTTTCTATTAGGAGACATGCTAATCAAATGAAGGATTGTAAAATTAATTTAAAGGATTTTTCAACTGATATACCTAATGTTCATTATGATACTGATGTAATTGTGCCTAAATCAACAGTACTTTCTGAACAATCGAAAGCTATTACAAGCAATGATGTTGATGATTCTACTTTCTTTTCTAATTCTTTCAAGAATGTTTTACATTCAACGCCAGTTTCTACAAAATTACCGATTGTGACAGATACTATTTACCATACGCCACAGGCTAGACCTGTTAGTTTCAGATAGGGTTGCCATATGGTAACCACCAAAAAAGAGGAGATTTTAGTACAATGTGTTGTAAATTAGATGGTGAAGAGGGGGGGGGGGGGGGGTTAACCGTTGGCGGATAGAGAAATCCCCCTACGTAAATTAAATGAATAAAAACCAATGTTTTCAAATGTAATTGGCCTCTTTAATAGATATTACTGGTTGGAAAATTACAAATAGGACTGGTAAACTTACAGAAAATTAACCATTTTTAATCAGAAGACAAGTCAAAATTTGAGTAGGCCTGTATAATAGGGGATAAAACACTTCAAAAAGAGGAGATTTCTTATTTTCCTGTGAAATCCCCCGGAACCTCATTTTTGGCCTCAAAATCCGGAGATCTCCGGGGAAATCCGGTGATATGGTAACCCTAGGTTCAGTTCAGAAAACCTCCTGAAAGGTATTCACCCTAGGTTTCATTACGGGGGGAGGTGTCATATATCCTTGTACAACATGAATTTTAGTTTTATTTTATGCAGTTGGCAAGACTGTGCCACACCAGAGAGACAACGCCTACTGTACTATGTCTCTATTGTCGATTGAATTTTCATGATGTAATGAGTTTACTTACGCTATTCGTTCTTTTAATAAAATGTATTTCATCAATTACAATGAGTTTGTGATTACTTCTACCACCTACGTTACAGAATTGAATACTATAAAATACATAGCACAACAGAATGGTTACAAACACACACTAATAGACAAACTACTGCACAGAATATCAACAAAACCATGCAATCACTCACACCAGCAACAAACAGAATGACAACCCCCATACATTCATCACACTTACCTACCTCAACAAAAAAAAACTCATAAAATAGCAGCTTCATTCAGGAAACTCATAAAATAGCTTACAGAACAAATAATTCACTCAAAAAACACCTGCATTTTCAGACAACATCTCAAAACAAGTACAACAGATCTGGAATTTACAAATTGAAATATGATGACTGCAACAAGTTCTATATAGGACAAACTGGCAGGACATTCACCACTAGATTCAAAGAACACACAAGAGCCATCTCACAGCCAAACACACATACCACTTTTGCTGAACACATCATTTCAACAGGCCACAGTTAAGTTATACATTGACACTAATTTAGACACACTACACTTCACTCACAAAAGCCATAAACTCAATGTTTTAGAACAATATGAGATTTACAAACATGCAAAGCAGGAACCTGACAACATTTTAAATGATCAACTTAACTTCTTCTCACACACTCTATTTGACAAAATAATCCCAATTTCAAACCTCCCGCCTACTCATCCCCCCACCCCAGCACCATTCCAACATACATAACCCTCAAACTCATACCTTAAGTCAGTGTACTGTGGGTTGTCTGACGATGCTCTAGACAACAGAGCGAAACGGCCGTCACGCCATAACGTGAGTTGATTTCCATTTGAAAGTGGTTTTTTTAAGTTTATATTACATATTAGTGGAAACAAGATGGATCTTCAACATCATAAATAAAATTACTTCCAATTCAATGACGAATATACTACAGCCATCCTGCCGACCTCCCTATGTGATCACCCATTTCTAGCATAATGGTCGAAATGTGTCTCCAACACTAAGAGAACATCCAAATATTGAAAAATAATTTAATTTCTGTGGAATAATTTAATATAAGAGTCCTTCACCAAAATTTTTGATTGCCGGCCGCCACTGCAGTGCTCAGTGAGTAAAATATTTTAATTTTCTACTCAAATATTTGACTTCATAGTCGTGCAATTATTCATAAAGTCAAATACTGTAATTATTATTAGTAATACGCGCAGTTCGTCATGTATACAGATAGTTTCACGGTGCATGGCGTCTCGATGGAGCATGCGCGCTGAGCGCTTTCTCCCACTAGCGCTAGCGGTACAGTTAAGTTCAAATATTCTCCAAGTCCGCAACCGCTAAAAAGTCCAGCAGTGAGTGTATTGGACGCGACTGTACTTGACGGCTGGAGGGGAAATGTGGTGGGAAAGACTTTCTGTCTCTCTCGCACTGCCTCCCCTGCCACCAGCGAGACGCCAAGCACCGTGAAACGGTCTGTACCAAATTTCAAGATTTCAAAACCAGTAAATGTTACCAGTGTCATTTTTTGGAGGATGAAGCCCACATAGGTCTGAGACCTGTGTGTGGGTAATGAGTTGAATGATGATGATGATGATTGATGAGCTGGACCTACAGTTTTAGAATAGAATGACTTTTTTATTTGTTGACGTGGCGAAGTTTGGACAGTTATGTCCAATCTACCACTTAACCAGTTTTCGGTGGGTTCAGAACCACCGGGAAGTGATTTTACAGCAGAGAACAGTGTATTTTTTGCTGGCCGATCTAATCGGTCACCCTTACAACGAGTGCCCAGTAGAACGCAGCTTATCCCTATCTGATTAAACAGATACCTGCTTCGGCTCACGGCTATCACTTCCCTGTCGTCAGGTCTATTAAAATTCAAAGATGTTGAAGAATTTGAATAGACCTATCAGACTCCACCAGTAACATTTACCAGTAAATGAGAAGGCTCCCATAAACTCAACCAATAATCTACTTTTCAACCTGATTTTACAAATTGTTTGGGGGGGGGGCTTGAAAACGCTTTTGGCACAAAATGGGCAATCAAGAAGTGGAAGGGCGACGACTGTATTACTAGCAACAATACTATTTGATCTAAAACTGTTATTTTTCTAAGAAAAATTTTGAAAAATATATAGTTTTAAAAAGTACAATAATTATTATAGTTATTGTCGATTAGGACAATATTGTCGATTTGAGAGCGTTAATAGGGTAACATCAGCTGATGAACCGGGTCCACTTTGATTCGGTCTCCTGTAAACAAAAACAGTCCCAGTAATACCAACTAGAACCACATGATAATCAAGTTGGCATTGCTACCAGTTACCGGCTTTCATAATCAGCTGACTGCCTCCATTTTCTCCAATGTCATCATCAAACCTCAAACCTTCATCAGTTGATGTCTAGCACTGATAGAGAGAAGAGCTGTTTTGTGCTCCAGTAGATTTTTCAACACACATCACTGGAATGTTACCTTAAATTTGCTATTTAAACAGTGCCTACTGATTAAATACTGAAGTGCTCAAATGATTTAGTGATGAATAAATGGAAAATCAATTCTGGATATCTTTCACAAGGTAAGCAGTTTCATATCAATTTTTGCAATTTAGTCTATTTTAAGACACCCTTAAATACCATAGTTTCTTAATTGCATAGCTTTGCTCCATTATTTTGAAGTGAGAAATAACTAAAATGAAATGGCTAAAATTTAACCTAAAAAGTTCATCATCACTAACTCTTTGAAATCTGTCTAGTCATTTTCAGTTACCAACTCTAATTCAATAACTATGTTTCAATACTCGGGTAGGGTAAACTCTACTAGTTTTCCCCTTTATTAACTTATTTCAAAGCCAAGCTACGAAACTATTAATTAACTACAGTTTTTAATATAGAAACCAAGAAAGAATTGTTATTCATTTTTAGGTAGACTTCTCGCTATTCATTATTATACATTGACCTTGACTACAGTACCAATTTATTTTATAGATCATTAGAATTTATAAATTTTATTGGGACATTCTCAGTGAACATGCATTTTCTCATTTTGTTAGTTTTAATCAACCAATGCTGCTTGATTTCAAATTTCTCATGAATTTATTTTTATTATTGCTTCTATTTTCCCTTGGACATTATTTTCCAGACAGTGTGCTTCAAAAGTCAATCTTAAAACTATCCATCAATGGAAACGTCCTTCAAAAATCAAAAGCAGAGAATTTAAATTGTTTTTGACTGAAAAAAGAAATAATTCATTGTTTGAAAAATAAGTTCAGAACTGGTCGTCGCCTACATTATAATTATTATAAATTGATAGTGATATTATATAATCAAATTAAAATTAGTTATCACACTAGTAGCCTCTTAGTGGAATTTTAATGAGCTTTTATATCATGATGATCATCCAAGTAACTAGTAACTATATTGATAAACCTCTTATTAGAACTTGTATGCATACTGGGCTAATTTAATTTTATGATTTCAAGAAATGTTTCTTACAAGCCAGCAGCTACCGTACTGATTTGAACCATGATCTACCAATAATTGATTCAAACTATTCCAATCCTTATAGATAATTAATCCATATTCTTTTCAATGAGAAAATGTTTTTCAGTCTCATTTAATTATTATCTTTAATCTCTGTCCTTTTGCTCAAACTCCACTTACTCACTACTCAAATATATACACATCCCACTTGCAATTTGACATGTTCAGTGACTATAGATAGGCCTACTGTACTAATCCAACATTTTCTCAAAATTATGTTGCTGCAACCCAAATTGACCAATTTCTTTGATTATTTCACAATTATTTTTAGGATATTATAAAATTGGGTTCCACTATTTGACGTCGTTTCAGGTATTGCTGAATATAGTTAGCAAGATTATTAACTTGAAGCTAGTTTGTAAAATATTTTTTCAAGTTTGGTTTCTCAGTCGTTTAGTAAATTATTCAGTAGCTATTGATTCATTAGCGGCCCTAAGGCTTGTTTCACACACACCCGGCAGTCGGGTAACTGGTGTTGTTTGCCCAGCTGTACGAACATTGCATTATATGGGACTATGTAATCATACCGGATAAACAATAATGGTTACCTAACTGCTGGGTATGTGTGAAACAAGCCTTAGGGCCTCTAATGAATCAATAGCTACTGAATAATTTACTCAATCAATAGCTTTTGAATGATTTTCTAAACGACTAAGAAACCAGGCATGAACCATATATTAAATTGATCATGATGTTATTTCCATGCCAGTGAATCGAAATGACTCATTCCAAATTCAATTCCATTGGATCACCAATTAATTCTAATATATACTAATGATAGTCTTATTGGGATTGAATAGGAAATTTTAATTCATTCCAAGTATCCTCCAACATTATTCTCAAGGGCAGAGATTGTTCATTGATATACTTGATGAATGAAGTGGCTGTTTTACCCTATCAAAATTTCAATATAATTATTGTTGGAGCCGTATTGATACTGGTTTATTTTGTATGGCTTTCCATTTTTAAGAACAAGTATTTCTGAGTTTTCAACTATATCCAGCAAAACATATGATGCAGTATCAGTATATTAGGACACATTGTTTAATGCTCAAGATACTTGATCTTAATCAACATCATCACTTCAAACACATTCTATAGTCAATTGAATATTGCCAGCACATATCAATTTCCAATCAACTTTACAAACTTTTATCAATGTAACACCACCACATATTTTGATATAATTGAAGCAATCAACACACCTCCAAATTTGTAATAGCTTAACTGAACTATTTTTTTTTTCAACAGGATGACTGATCAGTTCAACCTACTTCAAGAAGGAGATATGAAAAGACTCAACTTCACGGTAACCTCTTCAGTAGGTTAAGATGGTGGAGTACAAACTGGCCAGGACATGAAACTGGAGATTTGGTATTATGTATCTTACTTTTATAGTCAGTTAGGTTAGAAGTTTCCCACCATTCTCCTGCATATGCTAGGAGGTTTACAGTTGTTAGTCAAGTACCACACTCTTCAACCATGCTCTTGGATTGTGCCACAAAGTCATATTTGTGGCTTCGATGGCAGGGTCTGCATCTGAGAGTCCATGTCTCTCTTGTAGAGTTCATGACCGCAGTTGTCAGATAACGCTGCTATACGTCCGTCTTATGATGGAGTGGTACTGTTTATTGTAGCTGGTGGGATGTGTTATGAGGCTAACAATCGTGAATGGAGATTTGTTGGGTTGTAGGGCATTTGCAGTTGTTAATCATGTATCACACTTTCTATCCGGGCTCTTGATTTGTGCCATGACATAATCTTATCGCGCTTCCCATACAGCACACTAAGTCACAGATACCTATCAGATATGTAACTATGTGATCTAAAATGTATGTATCAAATGATAGCTTTCAGATAGGTCCCAGCTACATCTCATCATAACCGGTTTTCTTCAGATCCAGTCATACATGCCAAGACATATCTGATACATATCTGATAAGTATCCATGAAACCTACCCACAATGCTCTTAGTCTGCACATGCGCCTTGGCAAGTATTTGTGGGTAACGTCTAGAAGGACTCGTCTTCTCGACAGCCATTGTTGTAAACAAGAATCATCAATTTCGACCTGTTTTGGTGGCTTTTCTAATGTTTGTGTGACATTTTTACCATTGTTTTAAGTGTGGCCAATGCTTTTAAAGTTTTGTTATTTGAAAAAGATTTTTAGAAAGCGTCAAAATTTCAGTAAGTATCAAATAAGATTATCCTTTAATTGCTATTTTAGTATTGATTGTCTCATCTGTTGATTGTTTCTCTAGCATGAATAACATAAATTTTACAAAAATGTACAGCACTAGTCTGAACAATATCTCATAAGATCAATGAGGATACCGTATTTACCAAATTTTAATGTTGTTTTAAAAAGCTTAACTGTCATTAATTTGCTAATAATCTAGAATAATGATGATTTTGGCAGCACCCACATCTGTTACAAAGTTACCAGTAACCATTGAGCCCAGATGAAGAAAAAATAAAAAGTTCTTTAAAACTTATTATATTTTCAGAACTTATTATAATTATTTTGAGGTTGAAAATTTGACAACGCCTCCAAAGTGCACTTTATTTAATGTTAAAGAGGCTCTGGTTGGGGGGGTTGTAAATTACTACTTATTTAGTAGGTACTAATTGAATTCGTCAATGCTTGTTCGCATCCCAAAGATGTGACTGATTACTCTTATTATTATCAATGCCTTACTGTTTTAATTGTTTCAGACTTCAAAGCAGAGGTTTTGAGGAAACTAAATACTCTTCTGTTTAAAGTTCGAATGATTGAAGCGAAACTTGATGATCGTTCACTTGCAATGAAGGAAAATACATCATTAACCGACCCAGAAGAGATTGCCAGATTTCCAATCACAACTGAAAGTCAATTGATTGACTTTAATCAAAATTTTGATCACGAGATTCTCAAAAAATGTGTGAGTTGAATAATCTTTTTAAATTTCACTTTTCATTCAACATAGAATCAAGTTTTAATTTAACCAATTCAGGTTTTATGAATGTCAATTATTTTGATGTTGAAGATCCATCTTGTTTCTACTAATATAATAAAAACTTAAAAAACACAAGTGGAAATTATGACTCACGTTATGGCGTGACGGCCGTTTCACTCTGTTGACTTTGAGCTCATCTCAAACTCATACCTTAAATCAGTGTACTGTGGGTCGTCTGACGATGCTCTTGACAACAGAGTGAAATGGCCGTCACGCCATAACGTGAGTCATAATTTCCACTTGAAAGTGCTTTTTAAGTTTCTATTGTCAATTATTTATTTGGATATTGTATGGTCAATCATCAATATAATACACTTATTGTAGGAACCTGATAGCTTTTCCAATACATAAACATGTATTTTGGCATAACATTTTGTGTGTGAATGGTCTGGTTCTTTGTCTGTACTGAATAATTCATTCGTGAAAATACAAGGTTATCCCAAGTGAATGGTGCGGTTTCAAACACGGTTTAAACAAAAACCGAATCTCTTACAGTCAATGTTTTTCATTCATTTAATTCGCCATTTCAAACAGTTTTTTTACATAATTAATTAATTTCAATTCGCGCATGCGCAGTAGCGTCGTCATGCTTTATTTGCTATATTCTACAACCTAACCTGAAAGAAGGAGGTTGATAACGTTTTTTATCCACTAAACTAAAGCTGTTCTTAATGCCTAAAGGTTGGCTATGCTGTTTTTAATCTAAAAATACAGAGTGATCATAAAAGAATGGTGTGGTCTCAAACATGGTTCAAGCAAAATCCAAGTGACTTACAATTGATTTTAATTCTTCTAATTTGTCATAATTATATTTTATTATTATTATTGTTTTTACGTTATTTAGTCTATCACTGAGTGCTAGAGTCAATTTAATATACAAAAAAAAATAATAATATGAAAAATAAAAATAAATAAAAGTTGATTATTGTTCGAACATTTGTCAAGCAACTAAGAGCGCACATAGAATAATTCTTGAAATTTATATCACTTCATTGATTAGTAAGAAAACTGTTTGAAACGACAAATTAGTAGAATTTAATGACATATTAAGGGCCGGTTGCAAAAAAGTGGATTAAAGTTAATCTTTGATTAGGCTACTCATAAGAATAATTAACATTGTTAATTGGAGATTAAACTTAACAGGCCTTTGTACAACTGAGACTGACTGTAATTAATTCGGTTTTTGTGATACCATGATCAAAACCGCCCTTACATGTAAACGGCCCGGTAGCAAGTCGCCTTCCATATATGTATTCAGTCTTGGACTTGCATTGCTTGAATAAAAAATGAGTTATTACTTATGGGTCATATAATTATGCTCTGATGAATGCTGACTTATGGGCTATTGTATTGTATATTTATGCTATTCTTTCCAGCAAATAATTGTCTAGTTGTTTTTGAAAATGAAAGTTTTATATCAAATAATTATAATTGTAATTACAGCTTCTTTTATGATCACTCTGTATTTTTAGATTAAAAAACAGCATAGCCAATTTTTAGGCATTAGGTACAGCTTCAGCTTAGTGCACAAAAAGCGTTTTTAACTTCCTTCTTTCAGGTTTTAAGTTGTAGAATATAGCATATACAGCAGAAATGACAAATAAATTCAGCATGTTGGGGAGGAAGGAAAATCCTTCAAAACCGACTGTCTGTATAAAGTAGTGAGATCTGTCTGTATATCCGACTGATCCGACTGTCTGTATAAATAGTGAGATCTAATTCTATTTTTTCTTAATGATTGCTTATTTCTCAAGAAATAAGAGAGTTTTCCATTATTTTATTATATTATTCATTATTTCTCAAGAAATGAAAGAGTTTTCTATCTCTTTGAACCTTCATTAACGTCAATACCTTCACTGTTTTCATTAGTTAAAAATAGATATTTGTAGGTATGACAATTTTTTTAAATTCCAATTCTAAATTTCTAATTTCATGTTTATTGGTTGAAAAGTAGCATCTGAAACACTAATTTGACTTCTGTCTCTTTACTCAAGCATCGCTAAATTGAAAAAAGAATTATTACTTGCCCAATAATTCACGTTCACCTTACTAGAGCAAAACAATTCTCTTCATTTCTATGGAATGGCTTATTAATGTAACAAAATTTTTATTTTCCAAACATCTATGAAAGCTGAATTCTGCATTGCTCAGCTTTTATTATTGCTAAATAAAGCAATAATGTGTTGCAGCTTCAACATATGTGTTGAAACTTCCCTTGAATAGAAGCTAAAAAGTTTAAAACTATAAACTTTGAAGGGGTGGTTTTATCAGTTATCATCAAATGGTTACCTCAGTATAAGTGTAATTCCTGAAATTGTTGCCATTATTAATCTTTTCCAATTATGTTTGTTGTACTGTATACATTTTTAAAATTCATACATTGATTTGAAACAATATTTTCTTTGATACTCATGTTTCAGCTGTAAGGGTGCACCAAAAAGAGGCAACCGAAAAAGACTTGGATGCTATCATAGCATGTTGGCTTGTACAAGCAAAAATGAGGATTGACAGGAGTGAAAAGTAAGCTGATTATTTGATTCCAACTGGTAGTCTATGAGTCATTTTTCATTAGAATTTCTCAATTGTAGCAGCACAAATGTCTGTTGAGCTAAGCTTAATCTCTAATTAACAATGTTATTTTTCATGCTTAATGAAACCTTGATCTATTTTCGTGCAACCGACCCTTAGACATTATTTAGAGTGAGGACACACAAGCGGCCCGGTAGCAAGTCGCCTTCCATATATGTATTCAGTCTTGGACTTGCATTGCTTGAATAAAAAATGGGTTATTACTTATGGGTCATATATGCTCTGATGAATGCTGACTTATGGGCTATTGTATTGTATATTTATGCTATTCTTTCCAGCAAATCATTGTCTAGTTGTTTTTGAAAATGAAAGTTTTAAATCAAAACACTTGTATTTTCTCAACATCGTATTCTTTCCATCGCTCATCACTACAAGCATTTAAATTCAAATTTCATCTATTCATAATTAGTACGTACATTTATTGTAAAACAGTATTACAGGATATGAATATTGTATGATGATTTGTCTGTGTGCCGGGAGGAGTCATAATTTTCAGAGAAAAAAACTTGTAAAATAAAAATAAAATTATATTACTACTACTACTACTACTACTACTACTAATAATAATAATAATAATAATAATAATAATAATAATAATAATAATAATAATAATAATAATAATAACAATAATTTATCAGTCTTAAATAAATATTATAATGAAATTGTTGTAAACGTTGACATTTCGATTAATAACAGTTTCTGTTTGAATATTTAAGCCTAAAGCCAAATGCACACCTAATGCTGCATGGTGTGGTATTTGCCCACAGAAATGTGATTTCTATGTAATGGCTTGAATAGCAGTACCACATCATGTGCAATTCTTCTCACTTGAGCAGCCAATAAAGCTTGAGGCAACCATAATTCAAGAAAAATACAAATTTGATTCAGTAAGTGGCCTTATACACCTTATAAAATGCTTGCTACAAGTCAGTCAGTGATAGCAACTCCTCCAGCTATAGAGTTTTAGTTTTCTCCATTTCATCTACAAAATTTCTTATTTCAATCTCAATTTCTATGTAAAAATTTAGGCTGGTGAAAAATTAACCAGCTATTTCCAACTAACTCCAGTGTTTGCAGGCTCCTCTCTTCTGATTAGATTTAATAAAAACATATTCATATTACACATGCTTGATAATCAACTTTGTGACTTCTGTTATTTACTGTTAATGATCTAAATTGTTTTATTCCAGTAATGTACCAGAGAAAACAGCAAATGATGATATGGACCTGCTCGAATGGATAAGATACTATGGATAGATTTATGTAGTTGCCTGATTTCTGTAAGTTACCAGGAAGTTTTGATGACAGAATAGAGAATGAGCTCATTACTTTTTCTTTAAAACAGTGTCTCATTATAGAATATTTTGTTATTTTCCAAAGTGTATTCTATATTTATGAAATATATTTTATATATTTATATTCCACTCTTGCGTTTTCTTTCACACTTCCATGTAATTGATCAATATTATCCTCTTTGATCCTAGCACCTCTACAAATTGTATTCTTGACAAGAATCGGGGATACATTTTGATAATTGTTATTTTCACCCTCATTAATATAAAATATTTTGCAGATACATCTCAGATATGTATCAGTTACATAACTGTGATAGTTACAGAGACCAATCTGATACCTATCAGATACATCTGTGGTATGTACCTGATACATCTAAATGTCCGCTTTGTTGATATGTTTCAAACAGATATCACTGATACATATTGGATACATAGTTTTGATACATATCTGATAGATTCCATTGATTCATTTCTGGTACATATCAATGATACATATCAAATATGTACCAATGATACTTGTTTGAAACATATCACCAAAGCGGACATTTAGATGTACCTGGTACATACCTGGTATGTTTCAGGTAGGTCTCTGGAAGTTTCTGATACATATCAGAAGTTTCAAAATTATGTATCCGATACATATCTGGGACATAACCATGCTGTATGGGTTGATGGTTTTTTGGCTGGGTTCAGTGGCTCTCACGGATGCTTCGAGAGTCTCTCTCCTCGCTAAGGCCTTGTGACTACTTGTTAGTTCCACAAGGAGAACAGGGTGCACTGCTCAGTCGCCACAACCATTTTATTATGGTGTGGTACATTTCATTGCAGCTGGTGGGTTGATATAAGGCTAACAAATGTAAATAGGGATTTGCTGTTAGGTCCCTGTCAGGATTCTCATGTCACATTCATTGTGCATGGACTGTGTTACCCTGTGATCAAGAGATGCCGGTTGCCAGGTGAAAACCCTGGAGTAATGATGTCTCCGACATATGTTGAGTGCAGGTGTTAGCACCTTTATGTTTGGTAATTGTGATAAGAGATTAGATTAGACATTGATTATGCAAAAATTGTGGGAGTGGCTCTCACTTTAGCTTCGGCTACTGGCTTTGTGCTTAGAGCTTATGCCGTATTTACTGTTGCCAGTGAAAATGCCATAAGCTCCAACACACTGAGAATAGAGTTCACTAAATCAAATCATTTATATATCCTCCTCAACAAAAATAGAAACATAAAAATATAAAAAATACATCTGAATAATATAAAATAAAATTGCACTAAATCAACAAATATATAACTAGTTTATATGGTATTTATATACCAGTTTCAAAAGTACAAATCATGATTTGAAAGAATCAAAAAATTTTCTGGGGCTCTTATACACATGCTAGGAAGTGGAAATATGTGATACTATTTATCAATTGCTTAGAGGCGCTTGCCTACAGAAGGTAGGAATGCAAATATTTGAAACTATTTATTGATAGATTATTGGCGCTTGCCTACAGATGTAGGAGTGCAAAAATATTTGATACTATTTATTGATAGACTATTGGCGCTTGCCTACAGATGTAGGAGTGCAAAAGTATTTGATACTATTTATTGATAGATTATTGGCGCTTGCCTACAGATGTAGGAGTGCAAAAATATTTGATACCATTTATTGAAATATTATTGGCGCTTACCTACAGACGTAGGGGTGCAAAGATATTTGATACTATTTATTGATAGACTATTGGCGCTTGCCTACAGATGTAGGAGTGCAAAATTATTTGATACTATTTATTGATAGATTATTGGCGCTTGCCTACAGATGTAGGAGTGCAAAAATATTTGATACTATTTATTGAAATATTATTGGCACTTGCCTACAGACGTAGGGGTGCAAAGATATTTGATACTATTTATTGATAGACTATTGGCGCTTGCCTACAGATGTAGGAGTGCAAATATATTATACTATTTATTGATAGATTATTGGCGCTTGCCTACAGATGTAGGAGTGCAAAAATATTTGATACTATTTATTGATAGATTATTGGCGCTTGCCTACAGACATAGGGGTGCAAAAATATTTGATACTATTTATTGATAGATTATTGGCACTTGCCTATAGATGTAGGAGTGCAAAAATATTTGATACTATTTATTGATAGATTATTGGCGCTTGCCTACAGATGTAGGAGTGCAAAATAATATATTATACTGTTTATTTATAGATTATTAGCGCTTGCCTACAGATGGTAGGAGTGCAAAAATATGTGATACCATATTTATTGATAGACTATTGGCTCTTGCCTATTCATGTACGGTGAATGTGATAAGAAATTAGATTAGACATTGATTATTCAAAATTTGGGGAAGTGGCTCTCACTTTAGCTTTAGCTACTGGCTTTGTGCTTAGAGTTTATGCCATTCTCTCTGGCAATGCTTTGGCAGTGAAAATGTCATAAGCTCTACCACACTGAGAATAGAGTTCACTTGGGTACATTCAAGCATGGAAGCAATAATTCAAGGGTAGTTTAAGGGTGCTGTCCTATACTTGCTAGGAAATGAAAATATGTGATACTATTTATTGATAGATTACTGGCGCTTGCCTACAGATGTAGGGGTGCAAAAATATTTGAAATCATTCATTGATAGATTATTGGCGCTTGCCTACTGATGTAGGGGTGCAAAAAATTTGATACTATTTATTGATAGATTATTGGCGCTTGCCTGCAGATGGTAGGAGTGCAAATATGTGATACTATCTATTGTTAAATAAGGAATTTTCCCCATTTAATCACTCTTGCTCAAGTCTGTTTCAGCCACACTGTGTTGTTGTCATCACCACTTCTTCTTGGGTATTCTTCTCAAACAGATTCAACTCCATTCGTGCTACAGTCTTTTTTTAAGCTTCATCTACTAGGTAATTAACTGTTTTTCCTTTCTTGTAGAATCTATTCTAAATAACTGAAGAAATCACAATAGCCTTCATTGCTAAACAGATTTGGTTTCAGAGCAATTCAAATATCTAATCCAGTGCTGAGTTTCAAGCATTGCATTTTGAGATTTGTCCAGATATCTCAACGCAGTAATAATTGAATGTTTCCATGAGTGATGATTCTGAATCTCCATCAATAAATCAGATAATAAATCCAGCCAATCCGACTTAGCTTTTTCAAATGCTATCCAATTCTAAACTATTCTTGATTATTTGAATAAAAAATTAAATTATGTTTTTTTAAAACTATGTAGTGGACTTTATGCTTTGTAAATTTCTTTTATCTCTGATTGTTTTCTAGGCTAGTTTGCCAGCAGAAGTGTTCATCTAATTGCTATCAAAGAGGATGGAAACTCCAAAACTAAAACTGATAAGATATATAGTAGTACCGGTATCTTACCTGAACTGAATTTCTGTTTGAAGCTTGGTATTTGATGATCCAGACAAACTGCTAGCTGGACAGTTACTTGAAAAAATATTATTGTTGAAAATGATAGAATAATATTCTTCAAAAGATTATATTGTTTTCATATTGATGCAGGAAATTTGATGAAAATTTCTGTAAACATGATTAGGCTACCAATACACAGTTTCAGTAGTTCGTTGGTATTATAAACCTTTTAATCAGAATTGAAATGCAATAATTTTTGTTTAATGTTGAAATAATAATTGTTTTTTGCTTTTCTACTGGTGGGGAAGGAATTATGCACAAATTCTGGAAAGCAGATTTCAGGGTTATACCGGAACGTTTTTCTAAGTATGTCAGGAATTAAAAAAATATTTTTTAGCAACTTTTTATATTGTACTTGTAATTGGGCATGCATTTATGTTGTTACAATTCTTTGTTATATTGTGTTTTTCATGGCATTGATTTAAAAAACGTTATGTATTAATAATGGCAAAAAAATCATTTTCTATTTAAATTCAAACAATGAAAATATATATAGTTGATAAAGTTTCTATAGAGTACAAGTGACCTTTTCTGATTATTTCAAGTCTCAACTTTTGTAATTTTATCGATTGTGGCTATTGTAATTTGTGAATACTGTTTGTTTGTATTGACTAGTCTTAATACTTCAAGGCATGATTTTGAAACACAGTTTGTACAATCCACTACTAGGTAGGGCATGCAGTTCTCTGTTACTTTGTTTATTTGTTTTATTGTGTATTTACTGTCATTGATTTTACCAGACACTTTGTATCAATCATTGTTAAAAAATGTCAGCTCCCACTTCAAACAATTGAAGATATATCTAGTTGATAATGATTTATAATTTAAGTATAATTTCAAGTTTCAACTGCTGTAATTTTATCGATGGTGACTAATGTAATGTGAGAATACTGTTGGTATTGACTTGTCTTGTACTCCATGTGTGGAGTTTTCAAGGCTTAATCTTTAAAAAATTCAAATAATAATAAATAAAAATACAGGATGAAAAGGGCAGAAGAAGGAAGAAGCGAGAAAGGTGGGAGGTCTAGGCCACGGGCTTCTCCATCTTTCTTAGTACATTATATTGAATGATCAACATTTAATTTAATTTCCACTTTTAATAATATTTTATTGTTATATAGATAGGAAACATTGTTTTTTAAATGTTATGATTTATTCAAAATTATTTTCTCTTTTGTATGAATTTCATTTATAAAATCTTATACTGGGTTCTCTGCTGTACAAACCAATGGAGAATTTTGAGAGGCTCTTTTTGCCCATCTTGAATTACATCTGAAGTTCTGCTCTTCTGGTGTATTTTGATGATGTTCTCTTTTTGGTGTTTAGGGAGGGGGGTATTGTTTGCTGGAGGGGGGTATTGTTTGCGGTACTGGTTCTATTGTGTTGCTACGGTGTCAGTCTGTAGAATAGCTTTTGATGTCTATTTGTTGTATCAGAGGAGTACTGCAGAAAACCCAGCAAATGAGATTTATATTAAAATATATTCTTTTTAAAACAATTATTATTTATTAATAGAAAATGTGGTCAGGGGATACTGTTTGGTTGGCAGGACAGAGGTGATCTCTGGAGGTACCCCAGGGATTGCCTCTCAACTCCAACACTACTTCCCTCCGTTAATGGGTTGTAGTTAGGAGCAGTATCCACCTCGCGTGGCCCACAAGGCCCCTCCCGGAAGGGGGGCAAGTCAACCTTACGTCCTCGAATGGTGTTGATGCCACACCTCGTGTGGGCTGGGAAACGTACGTCCTGGGTGCCCTCGGTTTGGTTCATCTCTTGACTGGAGGCAGTGTTGAGATGTCCCCTGACGGTGGGATACCACAGCGACTGCGGCCGACAAGGCTCTGGCGATTGGCGAAGTTAGGGACACCCAAAGTTAGTAGACAGATCTATCTGCTACTAATCTTGGTGGTCTCTCACTACCGCTTTTCATGAATTTTTACTATTCTTCCTTTCTGTTCGCAATTCCCTTTTGGGGCCAAGTAATAGGTGTTGTTAATTTTAATTTTTTTATTTTCTCATGTAGGCATCTATTATTTTATCATCCTATCATTTGCAGTTCTTATTAAGATTGTTGTGTAATTTAATTTATTTTAAATTATGTGAAAAAATTGAATTAAACTTAATATTTTGAGCTAGTATTCATGCGAGCAGCAGAACATATAGGACGTCTAAAGAATAGTAACTTTAAATTCTTGTAATGATGTGAAAATTCTTTAGAGTAGAATTTGATGTGGAAATAGTGCGTGATTTGGATTTCTGCTTTCCATTTTCAGGTATCTGTTCAATCAGAGATAAGCTACGAAACTCCTGGGCACTCTTTGTAAGGGTGACCGATTGGCCAGCAAAAGAGACTCTGTTCTCTGCTGTATAATCACTTCCCGGTGGTTCGGAAACCACCTAAAACTGTAAGTCCAACTCAGCAATCACCATCATCCAATTCACTACCCACGCACAGGTCTCAGTCCTATGTGGGCTTCATCCTCCAAAAAATATCATGGGAATAAAACGCAAAAACCTTCATATCAAAAAACTAGGTCTAAGCAAGGGCGTCATTTTAGTCCAGCTTATGAGGGGGAAGGGGCATTTATTAAAAAATCTATCTGAAGAGTTTGAATTTTGTCACAATTTTGTTTCTTATTACTATTATTTTTTCAAGTTAATATCTTATTCCAATAAAGTAATTTTGTTGTTTGGTATAATAATATAATAATTATCTATACCGCTTTTTTCACTTTTGGCTTACCGTATATTAATAACAGTGGTGCCCACAGGGGGGGACCATGACGCAGACTGCGTCATTGAAATTCTTGGGGGTGTGGGGTTCCAAAAAACGTTTTGGGGGGGGTCGTAAAGTTGATTGAAACTGTGTTTAACGTGACAACATTAAAAAATATACTAAGAAGTCACCAGATAGAATGTCAATTAATGAAAATATATTTATAATTATTATTATTATACAATTGAATATGCATTAGCTAAAATAATAATGTTTAGGATTTGTGCAGGAACTTGTGCAGATGTACTTGAGTCTATTTCTAACGAAGAAATAATTGAAAGGTTTTCTGTTTCCTCATCCCAAAAACTTCTATGTAAGGTTTAGAGAGATAGATTTAACAATAGATTTTAGAGGGAAGTGATAGCCGCGAGCTGTAGCAGGTATCTATTCAATCAGATAGATAAGCTGCGTTCTCGTAGGTCCTGTTTGTAACGGTGACCGATTAGATTGGCCAGCAAAAAAGACAATGTTCTCTGCTGAAAATCACTTCCCGGTGGTTCGGAACCCACCTAAAACTGTAGGTCCAACTCATCAATCACCATCATCCAACTCATTACCCACGCACAGGTCTCAGACCCATGTGGGCATCATCCTCAAAAAAAAAAAAAAAAAAAACTTAGAAGGTGCCTAGCTAACTTGTAGATGGTCACAGTCTACAAATTTAAAATGTTTGTCTTCAAACTGTTGATGTTTTTCATGTATTTTACGATAACTACTTACTAATAAGTAAGAACTGCTTTTGAAAAACTTACTAAATACTAAAAATTCAGTAATTTTTCATAGCTATGTCTTTATTTTGTTTTTGAAAGACACTTCTTTCGGTTGTGTGTTGTAAATAACTATACATGAAATGTGTGCCTTTTATGTACTTCATCCATACATAAATTCTCCCAAGATACTACACTAAGTAAATAACCTGTTGTTCAACTACTGTCCAATAAATGACTTAGTATTTTGAATTTTTGTGTTTTACAAATGAAGTTATTAACTCATTGTTTTCACTTCCTTTAAAGGAACAACTTTGTAGAATTATTTAACCTTAATCTAATTGGTACACCGAACATAAACTTATAGGTATTTCATTTTTATTGAACATTGTGTATTTGTAATAATATTTTATTGTTTAAAAACCATTTAGGTTCAAATTCTTATTTAGCTATTTTGCAATTAAGTTTATTGAGCAGAAGTTCATATATTCATTTCATTGATATTTCTTTTTTACTTTTACAAAAAAATGTCACCTATGTAAAGAATCTCAAGAAATATACATACATTTTGTATATTATCGACTGGGTTTGAATTTTTTCAATAGTTATAAAAATCTTCTTTTAGTTTTAGAAAGAATACGGGGGGCTTTTTTCGCATTTCTTGGGGGGGGGGGGCCTAATTTAGGTGGGGGGGGGGGGGTTTGGTGCTAAATTCAAGGGGGGGGGTGCGTCATGAGGCTTAGGGGGGGGTGGGCACCCCTGTCAAAACTGACACTGTATTTCAGTAAAAGTGAGTGTAAATCATATTTAATTGAAATACAGTGTTAGTTTTGATATTAGATCGAATTTCTTATCAATTACTATGTATTTCAGTAAAAGTGAGTGTAAATCACATATTTAATTGGAATACAGTGTTAGTTTTGATATTAGATAGAATCTCTTATCAATCACTTCCCGGTGGTTCGGAACCCACCTAAAACTGTAGGTCCAACTCAACAATCTCCATCATCCAATTCATTACCCATGCAAAGGTCTCAGACCTATGTGGGCTTCATCCTCCAAAAAAAATCATGGGAATAAAACACAAAAACATTCATATCAAAAAACTAGGTCTAAGCAAGGGCGTCATTTTAGTCCAGCTTATGAGGGGGAAGGGGCATTTATTAAAAAATCTATCTGAAGAGTTTGAATTTTGTCACAATTTTGTTTCTTATTACTATTTTTTCAAGTTAATATCTTATTCCAATAAAGTAATTTTGTTGTTTGGTATAATAATATAATAATTATCTATACCGATTTTTTCACTTTTGGCTTACCGTATATTAATAACAGGGGTGCCCACAGGGGGGGCTATGACGCAGACTGCGTCATTGAAATTCTTGGGGGGGGGGGTTCCAAAAAACGTTTTGGGGAGGGGGTCGTAAAGTTGATTGAAACCGTGTTTAACATGACAACATTAAAAAATATACTAAGAAGTCACCAGATAGAATGTCAATTAATGAAAATATATTTATAATTATTATTATTATTATTATACAATTGAATATGCATTAGCTAAAATAATAATGTTTAGGATTTGTGCAGGAACTTGTGCAGATGTACTTGAGTCTATTTCTAACGAAGAAATAATTGAAAGGTTTTCTGTTTCCTCATCCCAAAAACTTCTATGTGGGGTTTAGAGAGATAGATTTAACAATAGATTTTAGAGAGAAGTGATAGCCGCGAGCCGTAGCAGGTATCTGTTCAATCAGATAGATAAGCTGCGTTCTCGTAGGTCCTGTTTGTAACGGTGACCGATTAGATTGGCCAGCAAAAAAGACAATGTTCTCTGCTGAAAATCACTTCCCGGTGGTTCGGAACCCACCTAAAACTGTAGGTCCAACTCATCAATCACCATCATCCAACTCATTACCCACGCACAGGTCTCAGACCCATGTGGGCATCATCCTCAAAAAAAAAAAAAAAAAAAAAACTTAAAAGGTGCCTAGCTAACTTGTAGATGGTCACAGTCTACAAATTTAAAATGTTTGTCTTCAAACTGTTGATGTTTTTCATGTATTTTACGATAACTACTTACTAATAAGTAAGAACTGCTTTTGAAAAACTTACTAAATACTAAAAATTCAGTAATTTTTCATAGCTATGTCTTTATTTTGTTTTTGAAAGACACTTCTTTCGGTTGTGTGTTGTAAATAACTATACATGAAATGTGTGCCTTTTATGTACTTCATCCATACATAAATTCTCCCAAGATACTACACTAAGTAAATAACCTGTTGTTCAACTACTGTCCAATAAATGACTTAGTATTTTGAATTTTTGTGTTTTACAAATGAAGTTATTAACTCATTGTTTTCACTTCCTTTAAAGGAACAACTTTGTAGAATTATTTAACCTTAATCTAATTGGTACACCGAACATAAACTTATAGGTATTTCATTTTTATTGAACATTGTGTATTTGTAATAATATTTTATTGTTTAAAAACCATTTAGGTTCAAATTCTTATTTAGCTATTTTGCAATTAAGTTTATTGAGCAGAAGTTCATATATTCATTTCATTGATATTTCTTTTTTACTTTTACAAAAAAATGTCACCTATGTAAAGAATCTCAAGAAATATACATACATTTTGTATATTATCGACTGGGTTTGAATTTTTTCAATAGTTATAAAAATCTTCTTTTAGTTTTAGAAAGAATACGGGGGGCTTTTTTCGCATTTCTTGGGGGGGGGGCCTAATTTAGGTGGGGGGGGGGGGTTTGGTGCTAAATTCAAGGGGGGGGGGGTGCGTCATGAGGCTTAGGGGGGGGGTGGGCACCCCTGTCAAAACTGACACTGTATTTCAGTAAAAGTGAGTGTAAATCATATTTAATTGAAATACAGTGTTAGTTTTGATATTAGATCGAATTTCTTATCAATTACTATGTATTTCAGTAAAAGTGAGTGTAAATCACATATTTAATTGGAATACAGTGTTAGTTTTGATATTAGATAGAATCTCTTATCAATCACTTCCCGGTGGTTCGGAACCCACCTAAAACTGTAGGTCCAACTCAACAATCTCCATCATCCAATTCATTACCCATGCAAAGGTCTCAGACCTATGTGGGCTTCATCCTCCAAAAAAATACATTGTTAGTTTTGATATTAGATAGAATTTCTTATCAACTACATAAAATATTTGGCACCGACTTCAAAAGATTACTTGTATGAAATTTAAAATTTTCTCAGTTTAAAGTAAATACTTTATTTTAAACTTTTTAGTACGTGAGTATTTAATCATTTCACTGAAGTCGGTTTCTTTTTTTGTTTTAAAATATGTTTTTTAGTATGTGCCGTGAAAATGGTATTAGACTTAAATGGGAAAAATGTGAAGTACTGAAATCTGAAATCACTTATTTAGGGTTTAAAATTGACAAAGATTGCATACATAAAACTGATGATAAGATTGCAGTTGTTAAGAATGCAAAACGTCCTACAAGGGAAGTGATAGCCGTGAGACGTAGCAGGTATCTGTTCAATCAGATAGATAAGCTGCGTTCTCGTAGGTCCTGTTTGTAACGGTGACCGATTAGATTGGCCAGCAAAAAAGACAAAATGTTCTCTGCTGAAAATCACTTCCCGGTGGTTCGGAACCCACCTAAAACTGTAGGTCCAACTCATCAATCACCATCATCCAACTCATTACCCACGCACAGGTCTCAGACCCATGTGGGCTTCACCCTCAAAAAAAAAAAAAAAAAAAAAAAAATGTATCAGAGTTGAAATCTTTTCTAGGGTTTGTTACATATTACTCAAGGTTTATACAGGGCATGGCTAATTCTCTCTCACCTTTATACAACTTATTCAGGAAAAATGTTGTTTTTTCGTGGTCACAAGAGTGTGAAACTGCATTTCAAACAATTAAGAAAGATATTGAAACAAAACTTACTCTTGCGGATTTTGATGTCACTAAACCTATAATTGTTGCTACTGATGCTAGTAAATATGCTATTGGTGCGGTTCTTTCATGTTTAGATGAAAAAGGTGTGGAAAGGCCCATAATTTTTGCTAGTAGATGTCTCACTGCAGCTGAGCGAAATTATTCCCAGATAGACAAGGAAGCATTGTCAATTTATTGGGGAGTTAAGAAATTTTTCAATTTCTTGTTTGGTCGTCATTTTACTTTACTGACTGACCAAAAACCATTACAAAGCATCTTAAATGCTCATGCTGCTACTCCATCCATCAGTGCTACACGTTTATTGCATTATTCATTATTTTTACAAGGTTTTGATTACACCATACAATACCGTAAGACCACTGAACATATGAATGCTGATTTTTGCTCAAGATTTCCTATGGAAATGGTTAATGACAATACTATTGATGAGGTTCAAATTGTACAAATGAATCAAATTAATATTTTACCGGTTACAAGGGAACAAATAGCTCATGAAACTAGAAAAGTACCAGATATGTGTAAATTACTTCGACAAATTTTAGGTACTGAAAACGGTGAAAGTACAAACAATATTGCTGAATATTCAGTTGAACAAGGTTGTATTATGAAAGGCTTACGAGTTATGATTCCAAAATCTTTACAATCTAAAGTACTTGAGGAACTACACCAAGGACACTTGGGAATTGTAAAAATGAAAGGCCTTGCACGAAGTTATGTCTATTGGCCAAATATTGATTCTGATATTGAGCTTGTTACAAAGAATTGTATACATTGTGTGCGTCATTCTAGACAACAGTCTAATGTGAATTTACATCCATGGCAATTTCCTTCAGGACCATGGCAAAGATTACATATAGATTTTGCTAATCCTTCTCCAGGATTATGGCTGTTAATAATTGTTGATAGTTACAGTAAGTGGGTTGAAACTTACACAATGAAAACTCTTTCAAGCAAAGAAACAGTTGAAAATTTGCGTGAATGTTTTGCTAGATTTGGTTTACCAGTTACACTAGTATCAGATAATGGTACTCAGTTTACCTCTAGTGAATTTCAAACCTTTTGTACTAATAATGGTACAAAGCATATTACCAGTGCTCCTTTCTTTCCTGCATCCAATGGTCAGGCAGAACGTTTTGTACAAACTGTGAAGTCAGGATTAATTAAATGTTGCGAAGGTATGATTGTAAATTCTACTTTATGGTTCAAATTAAATAATTTTTTAATGAACTACAGAAAAGCACCACATGCTACTACTGGTGAAAGTCCATGTAATTTACTCATGAAAAGAAATATTCGAACTAGACTAGATTTGATGCTACCCAATATTACTGACAAAGTGTTAGATACTCAAAGAAAGGAAATGCAAAAACAGACAATTAAAGATAAATGTTTCAATGTCAATGATAGAGTTATGTACCGAATTTACAATAATAAGGGTAAATGGAATACAGGTATTGTAGCTGATAAAATTGGTTCTTCTATGTACAATATCATTACTGATGATAATCTTTCTATTAGGAGACATGCTAATCAAATGAAGGATTGTAAAATTAATTTAAAGGATTTTTCAACTGATATACCTAATGTTCATTATGATACTGATGTAATTGTGCCTAAATCAACAGTACTTTCTGAACAATCGAAAGCTATTACAAGCAATGATGTTGATGATTCTACTTTCTTTTCTAATTCTTTCAAGAATGTTTTACATTCAACGCCAGTTTCTACAAAATTACTGATTGTGACAGATACTATTTACCATACGCCACAGGCTAGACCTGTTAGGTTCAGAAAACCTCTTGAAAGGTATTCACCCTAGGTTTCATTATGGGGGGAGGTGTCATATATCCTTGTACAACATGAATTTTAGTTTTATTTTATGCAGTTGGCAAGACTGTGCCACACCAGAGAGACAACGCCTACTGTACTATGTCTCTATTGTCGATTGAATTTTCATGATGTAATGAGTTTACTTACGCTATTCGTTCTTTTAATAAAATGTATTTCATCAATTACAATGAGTTTGTGATTACTTCTACCACCTACGTTACAGAATTGAATACTATAAAATACATAGCACAACAGAATGGTTACAAACACACACTAATAGACAAACTACTGCACAGAATATCAACAAAACCATGCAATCACTCACACCAGCAACAAACAGAATGACAACCCCCATACATTCATCACACTTACCTACCTCAACAAAAAAAACTCATAAAATAGCAGCTTCATTCAGGAAACTCATAAAATAGCTTACAGAACAAATAATTCACTCAAAAAACACCTGCATTTTCAGACAACATCTCAAAACAAGTACAACAGATCTGGAATTTACAAATTGAAATATGATGACTGCAACAAGTTCTATATAGGACAAACTGGCAGGACATTCACCACTAGATTCAAAGAACACACAAGAGCCATCTCACAGCCAAACACACATACCACTTTTGCTGAACACATCATTTCAACAGGCCACAGTTAAGTTATACATTGACACTAATTTAGACACACTACACTTCACTCACAAAAGCCATAAACTCAATGTTTTAGAACAATATGAGATTTACAAACATGCAAAGCAGGAACCTGACAACATTTTAAATGATCAACTTAACTTCTTCTCACACACTCTATTTGACAAAATAATCCCAATTTCAAACCTCCCGCCTACTCATCCCCCCACCCCAGCACCATTCCAACATACATAACCCTCAAACTCATACCTTAAGTCAGTGTACTGTGGGTTGTCTGACGATGCTCTAGACAACAGAGCGAAACGGCCGTCACGCCATAACGTGAGTTGATTTCCATTTGAAAGTGGTTTTTTTAAGTTTATATTACATATTAGTGGAAACAAGATGGATCTTCAACATCATAAATAAAATTACTTCCAATTCAATGACGAATATACTACAGCCATCCTGCCGACCTCCCTATGTGATCACCCATTTCTAGCATAATGGTCGAAATGTGTCTCCAACACTAAGAGAACATCCAAATATTGAAAAATAATTTAATTTCTGTGGAATAATTTAATATAAGAGTCCTTCACCAAAATTTTTGATTGCCGGCCGCCACTGCAGTGCTCAGTGAGTAAAATATTTTAATTTTCTACTCAAATATTTGACTTCATAGTCGTGCAATTATTCATAAAGTCAAATACTGTAATTATTATTAGTAATACGCGCAGTTCGTCATGTATACCAAATTTCAAGATTTCAAAACCAGTAAATGTTACCAGTGTCATTTTTTGGAGGATGAAGCCCACATCGGTCTGAGACCTGTGTGTGGGTAATGAGTTGAATGATGATTATGATGATTGATGAGCTGGACCTACAGTTTTAGAATAGAATGACTTTTTTATTTGTTGACGTGGCGAAGTTTGGACAGTTATGTCCAATCTACCACTTAACCAGTTTTCGGTGGGTTCAGAACCACCGGGAAGTGATTTTACAGCAGAGAACAGTGTATTTTTTGCTGGCCGATCTAATCGGTCACCCTTACAACGAGTGCCCAGTAGAACGCAGCTTATCCCTATCTGATTAAACAGATACCTGCTTCGGCTCACGGCTATCACTTCCCTGTCGTCTGGTCTATTAAAATTCAAAGATGTTGAAGAATTTGAATAGACCTATCAGACTGCACCAGTAACATTTACCAGTAAATGAGAAGGCTCCCATAAACTCAACCAATAATCTACTTTTCAACCTGATTTTACAAATTGTTTGGGGGGGGGGCTTGAAAACGCTTTTGGCACAAAATGGGCAATCAAGAAGTGGAAGGGCGACGACTGTATTACTAGTAACAATACTATTTGATCTAAAACTGTTATTTTTCTAAGAAAAATTTTGAAAAATATATAGTTTTAAAAAGTACAATAATTATTATAGTTATTGTCGATTAGGACAATATTGTCGATTTGAGAGTGTTAATATGGTAACATCAGCTGATGAACCGGGTCCACTTTGATTCGGTCTCCTGTAAACAAAAACAGTCCCAGTAATACCAACTAGAACCACATGATAATCAAGTTGGCATTGCTACCAGTTACCGGCTTTCATAATCAGCTGACTGCCTCCATTTTCTCCAATGTCATCATCAAACCTCAAACCTTCATCAGTTGATGTCTAGCACTGATAGAGAGAAGAGCTGTTTTGTGCTCCAGTAGATTTTTCAACACACATCACTGGAATGAGTGACTATAGATAGGCCTACTGTACTAATCCAACATTTTCTCAAAATTATGTTGCTGCAACCCAAATTGACCAATTTCTTTGATTATTTCACAATTATTTTTAGGATATTATAAAATTGGGTTCCACTATTTGACGTCGTTTCAGGTATTGCTGAATATAGTTAGCAAGATTATTAACTTGAAGCTAGTTTGTAAAATATTTTTTCAAGTTTGGTTTCTCAGTCGTTTAGTAAATTATTCAGTAGCTATTGATTCATTAGCGGCCCTAAGGCTTGTTTCACACACACCCGGCAGTCGGGTAACTGGTGTTGTTTGCCCAGCTGTACGAACATTGCATTATATGGGACTATGTAATCATACCGGATAAACAATAATGGTTACCTAACTGCTGGGTATGTGTGAAACAAGCCTTAGGGCCTCTAATGAATCAATAGCTTTTGAATGATTTTCTAAACGCCTAAGAAACCAGGCATGAACCATATATTAAATTGATCATGATGTTATTTCCATGCCAGTGAATCGAAATGACTCATTCCAAATTCAATTCCATTGGATCACCAATTAATTCTAATATATACTAATGATAGTCTTATTGGGATTGAATAGGAAATTTTAATTCATTCCAAGTATCCTCCAACATTATTCTCAAGGGCAGAGATTGTTCATTGATATACTTGATGAATGAAGTGGCTGTTTTACCCTATCAAAATTTCAATATAATTATTGTTGGAGCCGTATTGATACTGGTTTATTTTGTATGGCTTTCCATTTTTAAGAACAAGTATTTCTGAGTTTTCAACTATATCCAGCAAAACATATGATGCAGTATCAGTATATTAGGACACATTGTTTAATGCTCAAGATACTTGATCTTAATCAACATCATCACTTCAAACACATTCTATAGTCAATTGAATATTGCCAGCACATATCAATTTCCAATCAACTTTACAAACTTTTATCAATGTAACATCACCACATATTTTGATATAATTGAAGCAATCAACACACCTCCAAATTTGTAATAGCTTAACTGAACTATTTTTTTTTTCAACAGGATGACTGATCAGTTCAACCTACTTCAAGAAGGAGATATGAAAAGACTCAACTTCATGGTAACCTCTTCAGTAGGTTAAGATGGTGGAGTACAAACTGGCCAGGACATGAAACTGGAGATTTGGTATTATGTATCTTACTTTTATAGTCAGTTAGGTTAGAAGTTTCCCACCATTCTCCTGCATATGCTAGGAGGTTTACAGTTGTTAGTCAAGTACCACACTCTTCAACCATGCTCTTGGATTGTGCCACAAAGTCATATTTGTGGCTTCGATGGCAGGGTCTGCATCTGAGAGTCCATGTCTCTCTTGTAGAGTTCATGACCGCAGTTGTCAGATAACGCTGCTATACGTCCGTCTTATGATGGAGTGGTACTGTTTATTGTAGCTGGTGGGATGTGTTATGAGGCTAACAATCGTGAATGGAGATTTGTTGGGTTGTAGGGCATTTGCAGTTGTTAATCATGTATCACACTTTCTATCCGGGCTCTTGATTTGTGCCATGACATAATCTTATCGCGCTTGATGGTTTTTTGGCTGGGTTCAGTGGCTCTCACGGATGCTTCGAGAGTCTCTCTCCTCGCTAAGGCCTTGTGACTACTTGTTAGTTCCACAAGGAGAACAGGGTGCACTGCTCAGTCGCCACAACCATTTTATTATGGTGTGGTACATTTCATTGCAGCTGGTGGGTTGATATAAGGCTAACAAATGTAAATAGGGATTTGCTGTTAGGTCCCTGTCAGGATTCTCATGTCACATTCATTGTGCATGGACTGTGTTACCCTGTGATCAAGAGATGCCGGTTGCCAGGTGAAAACCCTGGAGTAATGATGTCTCCGACATATGTTGAGTGCAGGTGTTAGCACCTTTATGTTTGGTAATTGTGATAAGAGATTAGATTAGACATTGATTATGCAAAAATTGTGGGAGTGGCTCTCACTTTAGCTTCGGCTACTGGCTTTGTGCTTAGAGCTTATGCCGTATTTACTGTTGCCAGTGAAAATGCCATAAGCTCCAACACACTGAGAATAGAGTTAACTAAATCAAATCATTTATATATCCTCCTCAACAAAAATAGAAACATAAAAATATAAAAAATACATCTGAATAATATAAAATAAAATTGCACTAAATCAACAAATATATAACTAGTTTATATGGTATTTATATACCAGTTTCAAAAGTACAAATCATGATTTGAAAGAATCAAAAAATTTTCTGGGGCTCTTATACACATGCTAGGAAGTGGAAATATGTGATACTATTTATCAATTGCTTAGAGGCGCTTGCCTACAGATGGTAGGAATGCAAATATTTGAAACTATTTATTGATAGATTATTGGCGCTTGCCTACAGATGTAGGAGTGCAAAAATATTTGATACTATTTATTGATAGATTATTGGCGCTTGCCTACAGATGTAGGAGTGCAAAAATATTTGATACTATTTATTGATAGATTATTGGCGCTTGCCTACAGACGTAGGGGTGCAAAAATATTTGATACTATTTATTGATAGACTATTGGCGCTTGCCTACAGATGTAGGAGTGCAAAAGTATTTGATACCATTTATTGAAATATTATTGGCGCTTGCCTACAGATGTAGGAGTGCAAAAATATTTGATACCATTTATTGAAATATTATTGGCGCTTGCCTACAGATGTAGGAGTGCAAAAGTATTTGATACTATTTATTGATAGATTATTGGCGCTTGCCTACAGATGTAGGAGTGCAAATATATTACACTATTTATTGATAGATTATTGGCGCTTGCCTACAGATGTAGGAGTGCAAAAATATTTGATACTATTTATTGATAGATTATTGGCGCTTGCCTACAGACATAGGGGTGCAAAAATATTTGATACTATTTATTGATAGATTATTTGCGCTTGCCTATAGATGTAGAAGTGCAAAAATATTTGATACTATTTATTGATAGATTATTGGCGCTTGCCTACAGACATAGGGGTGCAAAAATATTTGCTACTATTTATTGATAGATTATTGGCGCTTGCCTATAGATGTAGGAGTGCAAAAATATTTGATACTTTTTATTGATAGATTATTGGCACTTGCCTACAGATGTAGGAGTGCAAAATAATATATTATACTGTTTATTTATAGATTATTAGCGCTTGCCTACAGATGGTAGGAGTGCAAAAATATGTGATACCATATTTATTGATAGATTATTGGCTCTTGCCTATTCATGTACGGTGAATGTGATAATAAATTAGATTAGACATTGATTATTCAAAATTTGGGGAAGTGGCTTTAGCAATCACTTTAGCTTCAGCTACTGGCTTTGTGCTTAGAGTTTATGCCATTCTCTCTGGCAATGCTTTGGCAGTGAAAATGTCATAAGCTCTACCACACTGAGAATAGAGTTCACTTGGGTACATTCAAGCATGGAAGCAATTATTCAAGGGTAGTTTAAGGGTGCTGTCCTATACTTGCTAGGAAATGAAAATATGTGATACTATTTATTGATAGATTACTGGCGCTTGCCTACAGATGTAGGGGTGCAAAAATATTTGAAATCATTCATTGATAGATTATTGGCGCTTGCCTACTGATGTAGGGGTGCAAAAAATTTGATACTATTTATTGATAGATTATTGGCGCTTGCCTGCAGATGGTAGGAGTGCAAATATGTGATACTATCTATTGTTAAATAAGGAATTTTCCCCATTTAATCACTCTTGCTCAAGTCTGTTTCAGCCACACTGTGTTGTTGTCATCACCACTTCTTCTCGGGTATTCTTCTCAATCAGATTCAACTCCATTCGTGCTACAGTCTTTTTTTAAGCTTCATCTACTAGGTAATTAACTGTTTTTCTTTTCTTGTAGAATCTATTCTAAATAACTGAAGAAATCACAATAGCCTTCATAGCTAAACAGATTCGGTTTCAGAGCAATTCAAATATCTAATCCAGTGCTGAGTTTCAAGCATTGCATTTTGAGATTTGTCCAGATATCTCAACGCAGTAATAATTGAATGTTTCCATGAGTGATGATTCTGAATCTCCATCAATAAATCAGATAATAAATCCAGCCAATCCGACTTAGCTTTTTTAAATGCTATCCAATTCTAAACTATTCTTGATTATTTGAATTAAAAATTAAATTATGTTGTTTTAAAACTATTTAGTGGACTTTACGCTTTGAAAATTTCTTTTATCTCAGATTGTTTTCTAGGCTAGTTTGCCAGCAGAAGTGTTCATCTAATTGCTATCAAAGAGGATGGAAACTCCAAAACTAAAACTGATAAGATATATAGTAGTACCGGTAGCTTACCTGAACAGAATTTTTGTTTGAAGCTTGGTATTTGATGATCCAGACAAACTGCTAGCTGGACAGTTACTTGAAAAAATATTATTGTTGAAAATGATAGAATAATATTCTTCAAAAGATTATATTGTTTTCATATTGATGCAGGAAATTTGATGAAAATTTCTGTAAACATGATTAGGCTACCAATACACAGTTTCAGTAGTTCGTTGGTATTATAAACCTTTTAATCAGAATTGAAATGCAATAATTTTTGTTTAATGTTGAAATAATAATTGTTTTTTGCTTTTCTACTGGTGGGGAAGGAATTATGCATAAATTCTGGAACACAGATTTCAGGGTATACCGGAACGTTTTTCTAAGTATGTCGGGAATTAAAAAAATATTTTTTAGCAACTTTTTATATTGTACTGGTAATTGGGCATGCATTTATGTTGTTACAATTCTTTGTTATATTGTGTTTTTCATGGCATTGATTTAAAAAACGTTATGTATTAATAATAGCAAAAAAATCATTTCCTATTTAAATTCAAACAATGAAAATATATATAGTTGATAAAGTTTCTATAGAGTACAAGTGACCTTTTCAGATTATTTCAAGTCTCAACTTTTGTAATTTTATCGATTGTGGCTATTGTAATTTGTGAATACTGTTTGTTTGTATTGACTAGTCTTAATACTTCAAGGCATGATTTTGAAACACAGTTTGTACAATCCACTACTAGGTAGGACATGCAGTTCTCTGTTACTTCGTTTATTTGTTTTATTGTGTATTTCCTGTCATTGATTTTACCAGACACTTTGTATCAATCATTGTTAAAAAATGTCAGCTCCCACTTCAAACAATTGAAGATATATCTAGTTGATAATGATTTATAATTTAAGTATAATTTCAAGTTTCAACTGCTGTAATTTTATCGATGGTGACTAATGTAATGTGAGAATACTGTTGGTATTGACTTGTCTTGTTCTCCATGTGTGGAGCTTTCAAGGCTTAATCTTTAAAAAATTCAAATAATAAATAAAAATACAGGATGAAAAGGGCAGAAGAAGGAAGAAGCGAGAAAGGTGGGAGGTCTAGGCCACGGGCTTCTCCATCTTTCTTAGTACATTATATTGAATGATCAACATTTACTTTAATTTCCACTTTTAATAATATTTTATTGTTATATAGATAGGACACATTGTTTTTTAAATGTTATGATTTATTCAAAATTATTTTCTCTTTTGTATGAATTTCATTTATAAAACCTTATACTGGGTTCTCTGCTGTACAAACCGATGGAGAATTTTGAGAGGCTCTTTTTGTCCATCTTGAATTACATCTGAAGTTCTGCTCTTCTGGTGTATTTTGATGATGTTCTCTTTTTGGTGTTTAGGGAGGGTGTATTGTTTGCTGGAGGGGGGTATTGTTTGCGGTACTGGTTCTATTGTGTTGCTACGGTGTCAGTCTGTAGAATAGCTTTTGATGTCTATTTGTTGTATCAGAGGAGTACTGCAGAAAACCCAGCAAATGAGATTTATATTAAAATATATTCTTTTTAAAACAATTATTATTTATTAATAGAAAATGTGGTCAGGGGATACTGTTTGGTTGGCAGGACAGAGGTGATCTCTGGAGGTACCCCAGGGATTGCCTCTCAACTCCAACACTACTTCCCTCCGTTAATGGGTTGTAGTTAGGAGCAGTATCCACCTCGCGTGGCCCACAAGGCCCCTCCCGGAAGGGGGGCAAGTCAACCTTACGTCCTCGAATGGTGTTGATGCCACACCTCGTGTGGGCTGGGAAACGTACGTCCTGGGTGCCCTCGGTTTGGTTCATCTCTTGACTGGAGGCAGTGTTGAGATGTCCCCTGACGGTGGGATACCACAGTGACTGCGGCCGACAAGGCTCTGGCGATTGGCGAAGTTAGGGACACCCAAAGTTAGTAGACAGATCTATCTGCTACTAATCTTGGTGGTCTCTCACTACCGCTTTTCATGAATTTTTACTATTCTTCCTTTCTGTTCGCAATTCCCTTTTGGGGCCAAGTAATAGGTGTTGTTAATTTTAATTTTTTTATTTTCTCATGTAGGCATCTATTATTTTATCATCCTATCATTTGCAGTTCTTATTAAGATTGTTGTGTAATTTAATTTATTTTAAATTATGTGAAAAAATTGAATTAAACTTAATATTTTGAGCTAGTATTCATGCGAGCAGCAGAACATATAGGACGTCTAAAGAATAGTAACTTTAAATTCTTGTAATGATGTGAAAATTCTTTAGAGTAGAATTTGATGTGGAAATAGTGCGTGATTTGGATTTCTGCTTTCCATTTTCAGGTATCTGTTCAATCAGAGATAAGCTACGAAACTCCTGGGCACTCTTTGTAAGGGTGACCGATTGGCCAGCAAAAGAGACTCTGTTCTCTGCTGTATAATCACTTCCCGGTGGTTCGGAAACCACCTAAAACTGTAAGTTCAACTCAGCAATCACAATCATCCAATTCACTACCCACGCACAGGTCTCAGTCCTATGTGGGCTTCATCCTCCAAAAAATATCATGGGAATAAAACGCAAAAACCTTCATATCAAAAAACTAGGTCTAAGCAAGGGCGTCATTTTAGTCCAGCTTATGAGGGGGAAGGGGCATTTATTAAAAAATCTATCTGAAGAGTTTGAATTTTGTCGCAATTTTGTTTCTTATTACTATTTTTTCAAGTTAATATCTTATTCCAATAAAGTAATTTTGTTTTTTGGTATAATAATTATCTATACCGCTTTTTTCACTTTTGGCTTACCGTATATTAATAACAGGGGTGCCCACAGGGGGGGGGCTATGACGCAGACTGCGTCATTGAAATTCTTGGGGGGGTGGGGTTCCAAAAAACGTTTTGGGGGGGGGGTCGTAAAGTTGATTGAAACTGTGTTTAACGTGACAACATTAAAAAATATACTAAGAAGTCACCAGATAGAATGTCAATTAATGAAAATATATTCATAATTATTATTATTATAATACAATTTAATATGAATTAGCTAAAATAATAATGTTTAGGATTTGTGCAGGAACTTGTGCAGATGTACTTGAGTCTATTTCTAACGAAGAAATAATTGAAAGGTTTTCTGTTTCCTCATCCCAAAAACTTCTATGTGGGGTTTAGAGAGATAGATTTAACAATAGATTTTAGAGGGAAGTGATAGCCGCGAGCCGTAGCAGGTATCTTTTCAATCAGATAGATAAGCTGCGTTCTCGTAGGTCCTGTTTGTAACGGTGACCGATTAGATTGGCCAGCAAAAAAGACAATGTTCTCTGCTGAAAATCACTTCCCGGTGGTTCGGAACCCACCTAAAACTGTAGGTCCAACTCATCAATCACCATCATCCAACTCATTACCCACGCACAGGTCTCAGACCCATGTGGGCATCATCCTCAAAAAAAAAAAAAAAAAAAAAAAAACTTAGAAGGTGCCTAGCTAACTTGTAGATGGTCACAGTCTACAAATTTAAAATGTTTGTCTTCAAACTGTTGATGTTTTTCATGTATTTTACGATAACTACTTACTAATAAGAAAGAACTGCTTTTGAAAAACTTACTAAATACTAAAAATTCAGTAATTTTTCATAACTATGTCTTTATTTTGTTTTTGAAAGACACTTCTTTCGATTGTGTGTTGTAAATAACTATACATGAAATGTGTGCCTTTTATGTACTTCATCCATACATAAATTCTCCCAAGATACTACACTAAGTAAATAACCTGTTGTTTAACTACTGTCCAATAAATGACTTAGTATTTTGAATTTTTGTGTTTTACAAATGAAGTTATTAACTCATTGTTTTCACTTCCTTTAAAGGAACAACTTTGTAGAATTATTTAACCTTAATCTAATTGGTACACCGAACATAAACTTATAGGTATTTCATTTTTATTGAACATTGTGTATTTGTAATAATATTTTATTGTTTTAAAACCATTTAGGTTCAAATTCTTATTTAGCTATTTTGCAATTAAGTTTATTGAGCAGAAGTTCATATATTCATTTCATTGATATTTCTTTTTTACCTTTACAAAAAAATGTTACCTATGTAAAGAATCTCAAGAAATATACATACATTTTGTATATTATCGACTGGGTTTGAATTTTTTCAATAGTTATAAAAATCTTCTTTTAGTTTTAGAAAGAATACGGGGGGCTTTTTTCGCATTTTTCGGGGGGGGGGTCTAATTTATGGGGGGGGGGTTTGGTCTAAATTTAGGGGGGGGGGGGTGCGTCATGAGGCTTAGGGGGGGTGGGCACCCCTGACAATGCTCTAAAGAAAAATTATACAAGAGAAGTGAAAAGTGCGAAATGTAAGAAAACAGCTGAAATTTTGAATAATAGTGTGTACTTTAACACAGCAGTGTGGGATGTAATAAACAAAAATAGGCAAGTAGCTCATGTAGATGCTTATACTAGTGTCCCCAGAATAGTTAACGAAAATAACAAATATATTGATGATAGTGTAGACATTTGTAATTTCTTTAACAGATATTATCAACTGGTTGCTATGGATCTTCAAACATCTCTTAATACAGGTATTAGTGATGCAAACATGAGGAATACTGAGGGGATTCAGAACGAATTAAAATTCCACCCAGTATGCCAAGACGAGTTGTCAAATATCATTGATAGTTTAAATAATAAAAAAACTGTAGGAATGGATGGTGTATCCAGTAAAATTCTGAAAGAATGTAAAGATCAATTGTTAGACCCTTTGATTCATCTGATCAATCATTCATTAGAACAAGGTGTTTTTCCAGATAACTTAAAAGAGGGGAAGATCTTGCCAATCTTCAAAAGTGGTGATAGAGAAAAGGTAGAAAACTATAGGCCCATTAGTATTTTAAATGTAATAAGTAAAATTTTTGAAAGAGTAGTTCTAAATAGGTTACTTCTGCACCTTCAAGAAGCTAACTTTATCTGTGATGAACAGCATGGCTTCCAGAAAGGGAGATCAACAAAAACAGCCATAGTTTCTCTAGTTGAAAAACTAATAGATATAATAGATTCAGGTGATAAAGCTACTGCAATCTTCTTAGATCTGTCAAAGGCATTTGATTGTGTTAATCATAGAACTTTATTGGAAATACTGCAAAATGTAGGTGTAAATGGGGTTGAACTGAAATGGTTTGAATCATATCTTATTGGGAGAAAACAATGTGTAGAACTAACTACAGTAGTTGGTAATAGTATAGTAAAGAATAAATCTAATAAATTAGAGGTGCAAGCTGGAGTGCCTCAGGGGTCAATACTAGGTCCATTGCTTTTTTTGTTATATGTTAACCGTTTACCTAAAGAATTAATTAGTGGTAGAGCCCTCTTATTTGCTGATGATACATCACTCACTTTCAGCAATTCCATTCTAGATAATTTAGAAATAAGTGCCCATATAGGTGTGCAGTCCATTGTCCAATTTTTAAATCAGTTGAAATTAACTATAAATAGTAAAAAATGCCAATACCTTCAATTCAAAAACAAACATAATTTAAATGAAGATAGGGCTATAAACGTGTTTGTAAACGATAATCAATTAGACCAGGAAGAAAAAATTGCATTTCTAGGAGTTATGTTGGATAGACGATTGACCTGGACTCCATACATTGAGAAAATATGTAGTAAAATTTCATCTGGGGTATTTGTCCTGCGACAGCTCGCTAGATTGAATGACAAAAAGTTACTTTTTACAGCTTACCATGGGCTCTTACTGTCACATATTAGGTATGCTATCTTAGTATGGGGTAATTCATCAAAACAAAATCTTGATAGGGTGTTTAAGATCCAAAAGAAAGCGGTTAGGTGTATAGAAAGAGTAAATAGATTAGATTCATGTAGGCCGTTGTTCAAGTGACTTGGTCTCCTAACTGTACCCTGATTATATGTGTATGAAGCTACTTTATATGTAAAAACGAATGATATTAACCAAAATCTTGACGTACATGATTATAATACAAGAAGCCGAGGAGATTATCACTTGGTGAGTCACAATAGTAGCTTATTCAAACAAAAACCTAGTTATATTGGTAGGAAATTCTACAACAAGCTACCGCCGTTTTTGAAGAGTCTTGAAAATATAGAAATATTTAAAAAACAATTGAAGAAATATTTAGTTGATAAAGCTTTTTATAGTGAATTAGAGCTCCTTCCACATCAAAACTAAGCCTCACCTCAACTAATTGAAGTAATTATGGTATCTAGTGTATAATATTGTTGATCTGACTTGTCTTATACTCCTTAACTGGAGTCTCCAAGACGTAATCTACAAAAAAAAAAAAAAAAATCAATAGAGACAAGAAATCTTATAAAAAGCGATAAGCTTCTTCCTACGGATCTAGGGGAGATTGAAGGCATCAACGTATATTGGCGTCACAGGCCAATTTAATGAATGTTGGTCTCCTATTTTCAACCGCTGCAGATGAAAACACACCCACACAAATGAGAGCATTCACACTATAAAGGCTGACAAACAAAAAACTGTAAAAAAATGGTAGGCACTGTAAAAAAATCGTTCTGTTTGGTCTGGCTCTAAAAATACAAGAATTGCAGAAAAATCTATATCTGAGGGGATTTGGTTGAGATTCAACTCATGATAAAGACTTACATTCATGATAGGTGTGCGGTTCCTAGGTGTGCATATAGGTATGCAGTTCAATGTACAATTCAATCAGTTTAAATTAACAATAATAATAGTAAAAAATGCCAATACCTTCAATTCAAAAACAAACATAATTTAAATGAAGATAGGGCTAGGGCTATAAACGTGTTTGTAAACGATAATCAATTAGACCAGGAAGAAAAAATTGCATTTATAGGAGTTTTGTTGGATAGACGATTGACCTGGGCTCCATACATTGAGAAAATATGTTGTAAAATTTCATCTGGGGTATTTGTCATGCGACAGCTCGCTAGATTGAATGACAAAAAGTTACTTTTTACAGCTTACCATATGGGCTCTTACTGTCACATATTAGGTATGCTATCTTAGTATGGGGTAATTCATCAAAACAAAATCTTGATAGGGTGTTTAAGATCAAAAAGGAAGCGGTTAGGTGCATAGAAGGAGTAAATAGATTAGATTCATGTAGGCTGTTGTTCAAGAGACTTGGTCTCATAACTGTACCCTGCTTATATGTGTATGAAGCTACTTTATATGTAAAAACGAATGATATTAGCCAAAATCTTGATGTACATGACTATAATACAAGAAGCCGAGGAGATTATCACTTGGTGAGTCACAATAGTAGCTTATTCAAACAAAACCTAGTTGTATTGGTAGGGAATTCTTTAACAAGCTACCTCAGTTTTTAAAGAGTCTTGAAAATGTAGAAATATTCAAATACAATTGAAAAAATATTCAGTTGATAAAGCTTTTTATAGTGAATTAGAGTTCCTTCCACATCAAAACTAAGCCTCACCTCAACTAATTGATGTAGTAATTATGGTATCTAGTGTATAATTTTTGATCTGACTTTCCTTAAACTCCTTAACTGGAGTCTCCAAGACGTGATCTACAAAAAAATGAGAAATATGCTTACACCAACAATTAACCTTTTGTGAAATAATTTCACTTATGATTCAACATCATTATTAAGAAAGCCTTCTTCAATGAAATTAGTTATAATTGGCTATAACGAATATAATAAAATGATTTACAATATTATTACCATTACCATAGCTTATATCATTCTAGAATCTACTTGTATGAAATATGAAATAAATAAATCTTAACTGAATGATCTTCCAGGTTTCCTGCAGCTTTTTCGTACATTTGCCTTCCAGTAGGCCATCAACTGTTAAAGTATTACTAAACATTGAGCAATTCTAGAATCAGATACTATTTATCTAAGAAATAAATAAGACATTGGTCTTACTACTTCTTTACAGTTTTCACTTCCGTATTTATTGGAGTCATGAAAAGGTAACAATCCTCATTATCTGTTTAAAATTATATTTTGTAAATATCATGGAATAAATCATCCACCATAAGACAATATAAAAAAAGGTCTCTGGAAAAATGTGAAGTCAAAAATTATAAATTTAATATCCCAGCAAAATGTATTTCTATTAAGTTAGCTACAGATTACCTGAATGGCTTACTTCTTCAAACGTCAAATAATAATTTTCTCTAATGATGTTTCACCACGATCTATGATTAGAACAATGAAAACAATTTGAATTTATAATGCAAAGAATGGGCGTCGAGTTTACTACGAATTTTCTCTTAAATTGAGTTTGTTATCGTTAAACTGTCAACAAGGCTGCATATAAAAGATAGAGTTCAAAATAATTTGAATATTATATGATAACGTACTAGTTATATTTATGACTTTTCCCTTTCAAAGTAAAACTTTCCTCTTTCAACATTATAAATAACCTGATTCTTTTTTGGAGCCAGTCTTTCATGTTACAGCGTTATTTATGCTAAACAATACATTTATTTCATGAAGCCTATTTAAAATAGCTTATATGCTATGAAGAACATTAGTTTTAATGAATAATAAGACGAAGTTGTCACAACCACATTTATTAAAAAATAGTGAGATACCATTTGCTTTGATACCTTGAAACCTTGGTTTGAGATTGTAACAACCGAAACTAGTATCTCACTTTTTTAAATAAATTAATGTGGTTGTGACAACTTCGTCTTATTTTTCATTATGGATATCTTCCACCTTCGCCACTTTACTACAAAGAAAGAAAAAACGTTAATTTTATTTGTTGCAATTCATGTCAAGTATAACAAGAATATTACTTCAATCGCCGGTTGAGAACTACAAAACTATATTATTTGAATTTACATCCCAGTAATTGTATATAGAAAAACTTAGTAGACTAAGCTCAATATATGAATATTGAATTCATTGAGTAGTTACGGTTTTTTGCAACGGTTTTATGTTCCTTTCAGAAATCTCAAGTTTTATCTCTAATGCAATATTTTTATGATTTATTCTCGATAATGTGGAGAATTAATATTCCATTCATGAAATCTCACTTATATTCACAACCTATGTCAAATATCCAAAGTCACAGAGATCAAGTTGGGCCTAATATATTTCATGAATACGGCAATAAGAATCATCGAGAATTGAATTATTTACATGCTAGTTTAATAAATACTATATTGTATTTTATCAAATAAAATTGGATAATAATACATAAATAAATATTGTGCTATAAAAAATAAATGAAACTTTATTGTCATTCAGCAACATTGGCAATAGATAAAGTCAGCCTTATACTAGAGATTTTTACAAGTAAGCATGATATAAAATAATAAAATTATTATTTGACATGAAGTGAACCTAAAAGGAATAGGCCTACACATATTAAATTAGAATATGAATACAAGGCCCACTTTATATTTTTGAAGAAAATAAACATCTAAGCAATTAAATATCAATAGTAATTTCAGAATCTAAGAATCATGGAAAGAATACATTGGAATTACTAACCAGTTGAAAAGTTTTATTTTGAATCTATCTGCAGTCTCATTTATTAAACTTTGCGGTAGCTTATTGTTACAGTTTCAGTCCTATTATATTGTAGCTACTCATTGACTTTAAAATATACCTTTGGAATGGTATATTTAAACTATTTTTATTTCTTGTTGCATGGGAATGTATTGCAGCGAATATGAAATTGGAGAGAATAGAAAGAAAGAAGAAATAGTGGTTCTCGGTGTTATCTGCTATGTAAATGTTTACTTTTAAGCAATTAATTTCTCTGCTTTTGACACTTTTATAGTGTTTACTTGGTAATTTGTAGAATGTTCTAGTTGTTTGATTAGACATTAATGGAATCTTTTCGAATATTGTAGAAAGTGCTAGTTTCTTTATTTATTCATTTAGAAGATGATAGAAAAATCCAGAGATATCTCAATTATGGAAAATCATATAAATAGAGGGACACTTTTGTAAATTAGTTCAGTTTTGTTTGAAATTCGTCGTGATAAACAAGTTGTGTCAGTTCAATATTTTGTGCCTATATAGTGATAATTCTTTCTCTGTGCCTATAGAGATAATTCTTTTTTCCTATTTAATTCGTACCAGTGAGCTACTGAATAGTGTTTATTGTATTATGGACTAGTGCTATGTAAGTTAAGTGTTCTTTTTCGACGTTTCTTTGAATATTATTGGACAGTTTATTGTAGAGTTATTAATTAATATTAGATCGGCCTTTTAACTTTTAGTGATTGATTTTTGTACAGTTTATTGAAATCTCTTCATTAGTTGAACAATATCGATTTATCGATTTAAATTACTTATTTTTCTGTAAGACATTACTGATCAGTGAGTGTTGTGATTATTTGTGTAAATAAAGTGCGAGTGATAAATTTAAGTGTTGCCAGCGTTATTTTAGGCTTAGAACCCGTAACAGTATCGCATGTCTTGGTATTTTGTGTACCGTACCTTTGTTTTTACATGTATCAGAACAGTGTATATACAAAGATTTATAACTGTTAAGCTTCTCAACTTTAGGAACAGATGTCTACAATGTTCAGTTTTGAATGAATCTAATATCCTGATAGTTTTTTCTGAAGTAAAAGCACACTGTTAACATGGCGACAATCAACACAGAACAAAACACTACATAAAAGTATACTTTTAAAAAATGCAAAATAAGCTGACCTTACATAGCTATCAGGAACAAAATTTTTTAAATGTTTTAATAAGTATATAACCCCATACTATTTACATAATCAATATGGGGTTTCCATGTCAATTTTTCATCAATATAATTATATACCTAGGAACTTAACACTATTCACACTATTATCTATTGGATATAATAATATAAATATTATAACTACAATATTATAGCTACAATAATATAAATAAATATCAAAACTGATTAGGCCTAATTATTATTATTATTAACTCCCATTCTTTTCCATGAATTTGATGTGATTTCAACCTATTGCTTAGCCTACTTCCATATTTATGGCATTTCAACGAATCACACATTTTCGAATATAATGAATTTATGGGATGCCTAGTTGATATCATCCGACAAGATGACAGGCTCAAAGGTTTAGGCTGGATCAATATAGAACTTTCCATCAACATTTCCCCAGATAAACGCATAGTTTATGAATTTATTGAAATTGTTGCATGAAATCACATTGACTCACACTCAAATGTGATAAAAACACAGAATCATGGGAAATCGGTGGGGTACTGGGCTACTAGTATATTTAGCTATTTTGAAGATTTTCAAGCCAGGTTTCAATGCCTTTCCTCATATTGGAATATTCATGCTTTGTTTTAAATAATCGCGATTGAAATGACAATCACAGTGAAATGAACACAGTTAAGTTCACTAGACAAATTTAAAGGTTACTTGCATACTTTTCATCTGGGTTTCAATGCAGTATTTTCAACAATAATTATGATTAATTTTTAGTAAAATGTTCTAATAAGGGGAAGTTTATTGTGCAGCATTTAAGGTTTTGGCTGGTGAAATACTTTAAAATCCATAGCTAATCCTACATGTTATGAATTATTGATGATCGATGCATTACCGTTAAGACTATTATTTTCAATCTAATATTAAAAATGACACTGTATTTCACTTTTATATATTGTTTTACTCACTTATATTGGAGATGCTTGAGGGATGCATTTCACTTCTGAAAAGAAGCTTCTTCAGCCATTATTTATAATAATTTATCTAGGATTACTTGTTCTATAACGATCTGCGTTGTTAATATTAAAGGCCTTGGAGATGAGTCTCCTTGACTTGAAAACGTTTGGCCAAAAGTGATAAGGAATATTATTTATTCACAATTAAAATTGACTGCAAGTCGTTAAATTTACAATGAAAAGTTAATAATAATTTGTCATTTGTACATTTGCTATTGATAAGCAATCACATGGACCAAGTTGAATTTGTTTACAAATTTACAGATTATAAAGAATGTTTTCTATTCATATACTGTATGTATTATCTTGCTGTGCAGAACTGACCTTTTTGAGTCGCGGCGGACGCGTTTCGAACTATGTTGTTCTTCTTCGGCGCTTGGTTGTCAGTACTGCAGTTCACGAAAAATGGATAACCACAACAATAATGTTTTCTTTTTTAATATTTTGCCATTAAATTAATCTATTCTCAGTTAATATGTGAATGAATTAAGTTATGATTAATAATTGAATACGACTTCAACAAATAAAAAGAAACTTGTTAATACAAAGTAACTAGAACCCCAATCGGTATACCTAATCAGAAAATTCCAAGGTTTTGGTAGGTGTTGAAAGTTGAAAAAATTTTAGATTTTATATTATTTTTTCCAATATTTTTTTTCAATAAATTATAATTAATAATATTATGCATGAAATCACATATTAAATTTGAATACGGGAATCAGTGAACCAACAGCTCTATTTAATATACAATATATAATAGCCTGTGAGTTTGTATTTAACAACTTTGTAGATGTATCGGCTTGTAATGCTATTCGTTATCTTCATTTAATGTAATAAGTTAAACTATATTTGATGGTACATCATGAAATCAAATGAATTTGAATTCAAGTATGATGAATACAAAATAACAAGGATCCAAATAGACTATTTTTCAAATATTTAATGAATTTGCAGCTCATACTATAGAACAAAGACCCTAGGAATGTAGTTTGTATTATCCTACTAGGAAAATACTTTAAAATTTCATTTGTAAAGCTCTCTTTGTCAGCCCACAATTTTAAAAGCTCTCATGATGCACTGATTGATTTGTTTTTCTGTCTAATGTTGCTGATAATTGAACATTTGAGCTATTGACACCAAATATGCATTCATTCACCCACAGTATAACCAGTTGATTTTTTTAAAACTGATTTGACATGTATCGATGTATGTAGATACCTAGTTATTTTATACCGTGCTCCAAGGCTACTTATGATCAATATTAAATTTATGAACTTATGAACACTATTTTTGATGCAGGAAATCTTCACTATAGGCTATTTACATCCCGATACGTATCATATGAAAAAACCGAGGAATATTTCACTCACAATTAGGTGATATTCAAAAGTTTAGGTAACTAGTTAGTTAATTATAATAAGCCTGAGCTTATTACAAATAAGAAATAAATAATGGATTGAACAGTGAAATATGATAAGTTATTCAAAGAGGAATGAAATAGAAATCAAATAAATATTCCTCAATATAGCAGCGCTTTTGTATGATTAAAATGAGTTTCGTCACCTGACAGCAAGCGAAAATTAATACAGACATTGGTGTGAGCCTGTAGGCTACTAGCACAGACAATAAATACCTTATAATAATAATCTTTAAATAGATAAGGAATACCTAATCTATAATCTAAAATATTATTCTTGATCTATAATACTACTATCGCTCAATTCATCAAGTTAGACTTTTGCTAGTAGTCAAATGAAATTCGCAAAAAGTAAAGAAACAATTACAAAACGGGTGTTTAAAATTGGTTTTAAATTGTAGATAACTTTATTCTCCCTACAGGGATTTGTAAATGCCAATTCAGGTCCTGTTATTAGTAATATACAGCCATTTTAATTATTCAAAATTATCGATTTCCCAGGAAATTCACCTAGTTTTGAAAAATTGTTACTAAGACTTATTCAAAGTACATAGGTGTGATTAGTATCAAATTCTTGAAAAAATCAAGAGTAGTTTTCACAGTCCGACGCTTAGTTTGGTCTCAAATTTGAAAAATAAAAATAACGTGAAATGTTTTTACAATTTTTCCAAGATGGCGTCCAAAGCACAGCCAGGTTTTTAGGGACTTTTAGAGTGTCATTCAGCATGCTTTTCTGGTTATATATCCTGATTTCCAGCCATGGATGTTGGATTTTTTCCTTTCTCACCCCAATTTTCTCCTAATTTGACTGGACCATAGAAATTAGTGGACTATAGACATGGGGTATCGACTTCTTCATGTTTGCCTTTGAATGTACGTGTTCAGTCTCATAATTATGTTGGAGCATATGAGACTGGATACATTCAAAGGCTATCATCCAATAATATCACCATAGTGTCTACTATCTATCACATTCAAATACTATCATCATAGTATTATGATTAATATTCACAAGACCTTATAAAAGACTGGCTTGAATTACCTCTTCAAGTAAGTGCTTTTGCAGATGACATAGCATTATTTTATCCTGAAAAGAATCTGCATGTTGTATGGACCAAGGTAAATGACGACTCGAAAACATTGAGAAATGGGAGCTATGTAAATAAGATGAAGATCAATTTAAGCAAAACTAAGTATATGAATTTCAGTATTGTTAGTAGTTTTCATTTTCCATCAACTCTTGTCTATCACGAACTACAATGTCCAATGATAAACTGCAACTGTGAAGAGATAGAAAAAACATAAACTTTAAAATATTCAGGAGTCAATTTAGATCAGAACTTGAATTGGCAAAATCACATTTCAATTGTACATAAAGGTATGACATCTTCAATTGGAATGTTTTATTTTTTGAAAAATTTCTGCAAACCAGGTTTATTGAGACTTCTTTATTTTGCTTTGGTTAATTCTAGAATTTAATATGGTATTTCCTGTTGGGGGGGGGGGGGGGCACCTGTAAGACATATCTAGAGAAATTAAGAATCTTACAGAACCATAGATCTTATAATAAAGATAATATTAAACAAGAATGTGAGAAAAAGTTCCTATCCAATTTTCAGTTCCATTAAGGTATCATTCACAAGATTCCATTGATCATCTGTTTGTTTTTAAAGTTTTGAAATTATTTTTCATCAGGAGTGGCAATACTGATACTGAAAATCTGTTTTACCAGATGAGAAGAAATTCACAAAGGCTTTTCAGGCTACCCAAAGTAAATAAATCTGTATTCAAGCAGGCATTTCAATAGATTGCCCCTAAATGTTTTAATCAACTTCCGCTATATATTAAATCGTTTGGAAATATAACATTATTTTTAATGCCACTTGCGAATTGGCTGTTCACTTTTCAGGATTTAAACTTCTTAAATTATTCATTAACATGGTCTATGATGATTACTCTCAGTATGGTGAATGGGGATTACAATCTAGTTCTTGAGCAATTGTAGTTTTCAATTTATTGTATAATTTTCGAAACCACCTAGATTCTTGTTGAATTAATATTTTGTTATAAGTCTTTTTATTTCACAGACGCCAAGGAATGCGAGTTATTTTTAAATTGATGCGAGTTTGGACTCACTATTCAAGTGTTTTTTTATTTTGTTTTTTTTTAGTTTTAGTTTTGTTTTTGTTTATTTAGTTTTAGTTTTGTTTTTGTTTATTTAATTTCATTTTTTCTTTGGCCACGATTACTGGTAAATGTGGCCAAAAATATTCCTGAGTTGTAAAAATGAGAATTATGTATCACAATTAATTGTGGAGGAATACATTTCATTTCATTCCATTATCTTTCATACAATTCCAGTGTAAACTTTCAACATGGAATTATCATTTAGTCACATTGTATCTGATCTGCCATAGCCTGTTATTTACATATTCATCCACAACCGTCTCTTGCATCAAATCTGTAACCTTATGAATGACATCTATTAAAGAATAAAAGTATTTCCATCCTGTTAAGTAGAGTGAACGCGACTTAAAAATAAATCAGTATGTAGCACACAAGGCAATCAATTTCTATTCACGGGTGACTCATCCATTTATAGAGGTAGACTTTTGTTTCATTTTTTAAAAGAGAGACAAAGTATGTGTGTGAGAGAAAAATATATAGGTGAGAACGTGAGTGAGTGATCAGGTATCCATCATGTGGCTTCATTGGATGCAATTCTCCACAAACAGATAAATATATTGTGGGTTGAAGTGGCGCTGGTCTTGGCTTGTCATTTGTGGATCTTTTGTTTGCCAACTAAATCGGAGTTACGTCAACGACTGTGCTGCTGTGGGTGTTTTGTCAGGTCATCCACTAACCTATCACACTGATTGGAAAACAATAATAGCCATATTCTAATCAATATGATGGCTCTGTTATAAAAATAAGTCTGGTCACTAACAGTGGGTGAAACGAAAGAACTGTATTTCTATCAACATCTGTTACATCATCAAGGCAACAGAGCTTTTTTACTTATGTGTCTGGAACACTGTTTATAATAATGATAGTAAAACCAATGGAAAACAATAATTTTTATATTGTCTTTTGCCTATAGTTACCACAGTATGAGCTTTGTGTCTACCATAACTTGTATAATGGAAATTATAATTCTTGGATTTCTTGTTCCATAACGATCTGCGTTGTTAATATTGTCTTTTTGTTGTAAATTTAACGACTTATTGTAGTCAGTTTTAGATTGTGAATATATTAAAAATGTACTCACACGTGGCCGAACGTTTTCGAGTTGTTGAAACCCATATTCAAGGAAATTATAAATAAATAATGACATATCTATTACTGGCATCACTTTGAAAATACGGTTACAGGTTCTATATCTAAATTAGTGCTGGCAACTCTTTAAATTAACACTTGCACTTTATTTACACCAATTACTTAGGTACAACTCGCACTAATCAGTTATGTTACACAAAATAAATATATCAGAAAATAATAAATCCTATTTCTTTCAGTAAGGATATCATCTGTTATCCATTCTTAAATGTTTCCTAATTTGTTTCTTACAGAGACTTTTTTAACTGGGCAACACATATGTGCACACACTATGCAACACTATAGTGTAAGTGCAACACTATATAGTAATATGGAACTTTGTAATAATAATAATGAAACATGAAACTATCATACGGTATTTGTTATTTAAACTATTGCTGTTGTAAACCCTACTCCAGTTTTCGCTACAAACAATTGATATTCCTCTGTTCACATTGTTGAATTTCTTTTATTAATTTACTCTTTTTAATCGATTTATGGCCCTATAACCTGACCTCTAAGATTTGTTAGACATGATCAGATAGTTCCAAGCCGCCTTGCCTCGTTTTACAGACATCTATATTTGTAAGGATGTTATCAATTATTGTTTATGATGTCCTTGTGACTTGTATATATATTCATGAATTTTGATTTCTAATTTATTCATGTACATGAACTGTAATAATAATATAGAATAAATTTGTTAGTACCTAATAATAATGGCCACACTACTTGAAAAAGTGGTCATTCACTTTCCAAAATTAAAAAAAAACAACTATAACTTTTAAATTGTATATCATTATATTCTCACAAATTAATAGCACTTGAAGGAATTCGAAATATTAATGAATTCTGTTTTTTAAAGTCTGTATTAAAATGTACCATTTGTTAAATCAGAAGTAGTAATCTCTAAAAGGATACATTGAATAATTTACAAAAATTGTTCCATTCCCTATTTGGTGATCTGTAAATACCAAACACCGCTACTTTGAAATAATTGTAGCTCTTAAATCAATTACTTCAAAATCTAATTCCACAGAAAATTTCTGTACATATTCTAAATTAAATGCTTGCTTATTTTTAGCATTTCTAGTGAAGATACCTACTCCCCCACTTCGATGAGATGCCCTGCAATACGATGCTTTCAATGAATAGTTTGTAATATTAAGTTGTAAAAATTCATCTTCCTTCAAGTCATGCCGCTCTGTGAAAATATGTCAGGAGCCTCTTGTTTCAAGAATACTTCAATTCTATCTAGTTTTTTATGAATATATTGTTGAAACACATTGAATATTTCTCTATCATTTCTGATTACTTTATAGTTGTTTTTGTATAATTAACTTGATCTCTTAGAATCTTGGTAGCCTATCAGATTCTTACAAGAGTTCCTTCCAGTAACGCTATCCTGATGTTTGGTCCTTTAAGTTCTTCTACTACAATATTGCAGAAATAAATTGATTTTTTGGAACTAGTTCCCCTTTCCGGTTTTAAGCCACTCTACTATAAATGGTTCATTAGATGATTGTTTTGGAGAGTTATTGACAGCAGATTGCAAACGACTTTCAATCAGCATTTAAAAAATATTACTTTGCTAGATCGATTTAGATGTATACTATGATTAGTGCAGTTTTGTTTTTTCATTTAGGCTATTTAGAAAGCAAATTCAGCCTTTCATTTAGAAAGCAATTCCCCAAATGCTTAGAACTCTTATTTTTTAGGCTATTGATTGTATTATGAATTGATTTATATGTTGACTTAATGGTTTCATTTAGCTCTGGCCTATCAAAACTATATGGAATCATACCTATCATTACATTCGTTTTTTGGCTGAGTGGCACAATCTCTTTAATTTTTTCATTTATTATGGGAACATATTTCAGTCTAGGTTTGTTTATATTGTTTGAGCCACCCAGTACTATCAGAAAACCGTTTTTACCAAAATATTTTGTTTGTCCTTTAACTAACTCTACAACTGCGGTTTATAGGGGCACTTGGTTTAAAAAAAACTCTGCACTTCATATTTATTTTTCAATCTTATTTTGAGTAGATCACTACAGTGTCATCCATGAATGAATATCAAGAGCAGTACTCTAATCCTACCATTATTTCCCCATACATTGTTTTTGGTTGCTGTTTGCAAAATCTGACTATAGTTTTTAGTTGGACCATTCTCCATGTTATCCCATTTGATTTAGGCTTTACTTTTTTGTTTTAATCAGAGGTTCGGATCTTACATTAGCTTAATTTATTTTCATTTTAATATTTCTATTTCCTCTGACATTGACTTTTAAGATTTTACTGTCTTCCTGCTGCATTTTCACAATAACCTTTAGAGATTTAATTTAATTCATCAATCCTATATATACATTTTCTCAGAATTTTGTTAGTATTGATTCTAATATTGTTTTTAGTTTGGTGTGTCACACAATAGTTCAGAAACCTTTTTCTTCTACATCTACCATAGCTTTAAGAGCTGATGGCGATTGTTTAATTGGGACAACCCCCCCTGTTACCTGAGTTTTAATTAATACAACCTAACCTCAAAAACTTAATTAGGCTTTTTTCAGGACACTTTAAATTATACTCAAAAAATTATTAAGATTTTATACATACTGTAATAATATTTAAAAAAAACAAAAATACTACTTATCCATTTGAAATAATATTCAAATCTTCAAAATCGTCTGAGCCTGTTAGTGTGCACACATGAACACTGCTACCTCAATATTGAAAGACAGACCAACTGGTTTTATATCAATTTTTCCTCGTTATTGTATTAATTTCATCCCTTGATGGGGTTTTATAATTGTGTGTACTCTTGATAACTGTAAGTAAGTGTAGACCTCAGGTTGTGTATTTGTGATACAGGTAGAACAATGAATAATATTCGTAACTCTTACTTCCTGATGCTAATCCTTGTGTGTCTGCATAAGTACTGTCAGAAATATTTGCATTCCTATCTTTAATACTTTAGTATTGGCATTGTGTCTTCAAATGCTGGGTTTTTCGTTAAATTGGATCAGACTGCCAATCAAACCTGTGAAAACATATAAATTCATTATTTATTGAAATGAATTAATTTATTAAATAATAATTAATTATTTATTCCCGTGTGGGGTTGCTAGTCCTCCATCGGGCGCCTCCCCAGGTGGCGGATAGGGGAATGCTCATCAGATATGATGGGTACTGGGGAAATAAAATACCCAGGGTGGACCAAAACTAGCGTCGATGGCTGTCGGCTGAAACGGTCAACCTAGTGCCGACCAACAGCTCCGGGTGGATGAGTCGGTAGTAGTCAGAGCACTTCTTTGCTCTAGGGTTGAGAAATCGGCCCTGAAGGCGGATGAACTATACTAGTATAGTCAACGGCATAGGAATGCGGAAGACAAGGAGAAATCACCGCATTAAAGATCCTTAAGGATATTCTCTAGTATCACCATGTAATGGCTATGTTTGCAACAAAATATTCCGGAGTTTCAAGTCTCCCAATCGGATCTCCGGGGGAGACGGTTATAAACAGAGTCACTCAAGGTTCAAGAAAGAATAAATTGGAGATTAATATGAGAATAGGTACTTGGAATGTGAGATCGATGGCACAGGCAGGAAAAATTGATAATGCCATACTGGAAATGGAAAGGTTGAATATCAAGATCATGGGCATTAGTGAAATGCGTTGGCCAGGAGCAAGCTACTGTGATATTGGTAAATATCGAGTTTACTATTCAGGAACATCAGATGAAAGTTTCCAGTGTGGTGTGGGAATCATAGTAAGCAAATTAGTAGCAGATAGTGTAACAAATTTTATTCCAGTCTCAGAGCGAGTCATGCTATTACAAATAAGAACTTCTCCTACACCTCTGAACATCATACAGGTGTATGCTCCAACAACAGACCATCCAGATGAAGAAATGGTTGAATTCTATTCACAGATCTCGATGGTGTTGGGGCAGTTACCAAAACAAGATGTGAACATACTTATTGGAGATTTCAACTCAAAAATTGGAAAGGGACGTGAAGGTGATTGTATAGGTTCATATGGACTAGGAGAAAGGAATGAACGAGGAAATCAATTGAGCATCTTTGCAAGAGAAGAAGGTCTAGTAATAATGAATACTTTTTTCACATTACCACCCAGAAGACTTTATACGTGGAAGTCGCCAAGAGATTCGCCAGAAAATATAATAAGAAATCAAATTGATTTTATCCTGGTTAATAAAAGATACAGAAACAGCTGTACCAGTGCAAAAACATATCCAAGTGCTGATATACAATCAGATCACACTCTGTTGGTGGGCGATTTCAAGGTCAAATTGAAGAAGGTAATCAAAAAGTGTAAATCGAGTTTTGATATGAGTAAATTGATGGAGCCAAACTTGAAAAGTGAAGTGGAGTATAGACTGAATGAAGATGTTCGGCTGATTGCCAATATGGCCTGTGTTGAGGAAGAGGTGGTAGAATTGACTTCCACTGTGGATAGCATCAAGAAGGAATTTCTGAAGCCAGATGTCAAAAACAAGAAGACGTGGATGACAAGTGACATTCTTGAGATGATTGAGGAAAGAAGGACTTTGAAAAACAATCCTCAAGAATATAAAAATATCAACAATATCATCAGGAAGAAAATAAGGGAAGCTAAAGAAAAAGAAATAACTAATAAATGTATTGAGATAGAAACTCTCCAAGCTCGTCACGACAATTTCAACATTTATAAGAGAATCAATGCTATATGTAGAAATAAAAGAAAATCATTGAAAAGGCTGGTGGATGAAGATGGAAGAATTATTGTTGACAAGGAGAGAGTCAAACTGATGTGGAAAAAACATATAGAAGAGTTATTTCATGATAATAGAATAGAGCTTCATAATATAAACTGTGCAACAGGGCAAAAAATATTAGTAGATGAAGTAACAGATGCAATAAAAAACACAAAAGCTGGTAAAGCAACAGGCCCTGATAATATTCAGGTAGAGTTTATAAAACTTCTAGATGAAGATAATATTAAATGGCTGACGTCTTTGTTCAACCGTATATATGACAATGGAATCATTCCAAAGAAATGGCTAGAGTCAGAGTTTATTCTATTAGCGAAGAAGGCGGGAGCTAAAAAATGTGATCAATATAGAACAATCAGCCTAATGAGCCATCTCTTGAAAATATTTCTGAAAATAATATACAAAAGAATTTACAAACTTTGTGAAGAGCAATTGTCAGCTACACAATTTGGTTTTAGAAATTCTGTTGGAACAAGAGAGGCCTTATTCAGTGTCCAGGTGCTATTCCAACGATGCAGAGATGTGAACAAGGATGTTTATGCATGCTTTGTGGATTACCAGAAGGCATTTGACAGAGTTCAGCATGAAAAAATGGTTGAGATATTGAAGATGACTGGAATAGATGATAAAGATCTCAGAATAATAACAAACTTATACTGGAACCAATCAGCATCTGTGAGTTTGGAGGGTGATAGTATAGAAGGTATAAAAATTCAGCGAGGAGTTAGACAGGGATGTGTGCTTTCTCCATTGTTATTTAACATTTATTCTGAGTATATCTTCAGAGAATCCTTGGAAGATACAGAAATAGGCATTCCTGTGAATGGACAGAGACTCAACAACATTAGATATGCTGATGACACAGTCATTTTTGCAGAGAGTTTAGGTGATTTACAGATGCTGATGGACAGAGTGACAGAAAGTAGTGAGAGACATGGGTTGGATATCAATACAGAAAAGACAAAGTTGATGGTCATCAGCAAGAAAAATGTTCCCAGATGTCATCTTATAATTAAAGGAAAGCCAGTTGAGCAAGTGAATAAATATATTTACCTTGGTGCCACTCTAGATGATCAGTGGGATCATTCACTAGAAATCAAGATCCGTATCGAGAAGGCCAGAGCTGTGTTTATTAAAATGAGTACCATGTTTAAAAGTCACGATTTGACAATTAATTCAAAAATGAGATTTCTTCGGTGTTATGTCCTCCCCGTTCTTCTATATGGTGTAGAGTCATGGACATTGACAGCTGCAACTGAGCGCAAACTAGAGGCATTTGAAATGTGGCTCTACCGGAGGATGCTGAGGGTGTCCTGGGTGGACCATGTCTCTAATGAGGAAATTTTAAGAAGAATGGGAAAGGGAAAAGAAATTCTCAATACAGTAAAAGCGAGGAAGCTCCAGTATCTGGGACATATAATGAGAAATGGAAGCAGATACGAGCTACTCCAGGTTGTATTGCAGGGCAAGGTGGAAAGTAAAAGAGGTCCTGGAAGAAGGAGAATATCGTGGCTTAGGAACCTGAGGACATGGTATGGAATGAGCACAGCACAGCTGTTCAGGGCGGCAGTCAACAAGGTCATCATAGCCAGAATGGTTGCCAACATCCGGAACGGATAGGAACCAAAAGAAGAAGAAGAAATTATTTATTGGAATTAATTTGTAGTTCTGGAGGATGAGAATTTGACATCCATATTCTGTCCATGCTGCATTTTTTATAGTTGTCAATCAAGTCAAGCAGAAAAGTTTTGGTTATCTTCATTGTGAAAAATCTTTCCTCTCTTGAATTTTCACCATAATGATTTGATGAGGAATTCATAGAAAATTTTCCCTTCCATGAAAATCAATCAAAATGACGAATTTTTTGATAAGTAGTATTTTTGTTTTTTAAATATTATTATAGTAATGATAATGGAATAATTATTATTTGTCTGACCAGGAATGAACAATGGTACTTTTGCAATATACTCGTGCAAAGAAAATTCAGATTTTCTAAACAACTATGATTTTTCTTATAATAAAAATAATATAATAATAATCATATTAAAAGGCGCATTATAATATGGGAAGGTAAACCATCATCATTTTAGGAGCAGACAAAATATGCTCTGGTAATACTAACTATGCTAGTATTATGTTCTGGTAATACTAGCCTATGTTCTGTTAGAAATACTAACTTGATATACTACATTCATTGTTATAGGGTTCATGAATACCATTTGTGGCACTTCGAAAATTCACAAAATACATTTTTGAGTAGAGCTTATTTTGTAGAGATCACACACACCCCGAGATTTATAATAATTCTAGCTCATCAGATTGAAAATACTTTTTCCACTTTTGAAAACTGTTTAGAAGCTGATGAAAGCTTTGTTGACTACAATCAAGTAAGTAGTATTCAGTTCATGAAATATATATTATACCAAGGTAGCACACTGCCAATTAGAAGGAATTGGTGTCATAAAATAACGATAAATTAATTATTATAAAAAAAAAGATCATTATTATTTAGCCTATAGTATTTCATGAATCGACAGCAATAATAATTGGTAATTTTGTAATAAGACATTAAATTACCGTATAACTTGGCAAGTATATTTTGTCAGTAAATATTCCCTATAATATAGGACACTAAATATGTCATAAAATATAATATAATAGATAAATGAATGATACATCAGATTTTGAACTGAACGAAAATGAATAATAGAACATGTGTATCTATTTGTTTCGCAGGTATTGTAAGCTGAAAGGCAGCATGCTGGCGGGTTTAATTAAAAAAAAAACAACGGAATTTTTGAAACGGCTGTCAGCAAGATAACAATCAGATTACTCACACTGAATTCAAGGATAGGATCGTATATTTTCAAAATCGATTCATATCACTGAATCGATAAATCGACACTGTAGATCGAATGCTGGAGTTTCCAGCAGCTGTTATCCATTTCAAATGAAATTTACATACAGACGAGTGTAATTGCAATGCCTCGCGGTCATGGTGCTCAAAAGTTGAAATAATCGAAAAAGGCAAAGTATGATACGAATGCATTAGTGGGCCACCTCATATTTTTCTCGCAAATATACAGAATCATCCTGAACGGAGAGTGAATTATGATGCTTGTCTATGTAGTTTTTTCTCAGAAATACATTACGAAAATCAATTCTGTTGTTGTCATGCCATACCAAACTCTCAAATTCTTCAGCCATGAGATACGCCTTCTCCCGACTCCTCTCGTTCCCAATATTTTTCCTTGTAGTATAACCTGAAGCAACTGGTATCTCTCTACATTTCTCATTATGTGTCCTAGATATTCCAATTTCCTAGATTTAACAATGTTAAGAGTTCTTTCCTTTTTCGCATTCTTGCCAGGATCTCTTCATTTGTTACTCTGTCTACCCATGACACTCGTAGCATTCTGCGGTATAGCCACATCTCAAATGCTTCCAATTTGGTACTTATTACTTGATTCAATGTCCAGGACTCCGCTCCGTACAAAAGCACTGAGAATACATAGCATCTTAACATCCGCAGCTTTGTATTGTTGGTGACATTGTGGCTTTTAAAATTTACTCATTTTATTAAACACGGCTCTTGCTCTTTCTATTCTAGCTCTTATTTCTTGTGATTGGTCCCATTTGTCATTTACAGTCGTTCCAAGGTAAGTATACTGCTTAGCCCTCTCTATGCACTCATTTTGTATATTTAGATGATCTATGGGAACTTCTGCCTTAGTAGTTGGTTTACATGAATAAATTATATGGATTTTGGAATTTGAGTCATCATTTTAAAAATATCGTGTGCACTCTTCAACATAAATAATAAACAAAACAAAAACTCCTTACTCAATATAATACATAAAATTATTTTACTACGAAATAAGAAAAATAAGTTATAAGAAAATGAAATAGGCATATTCCATACTTTATTCGACTTATATTAATACCAACTTCACCTTTAAGCGCGTTAATAAATTGTTTTTTTTTCTAAGATTATCAAAATAATACTGCCTAACTAGTCTACTCTATTTTGTAATCCCCAAGACTTGATCCCAAAAAAATATGATGTTGAAAATCTTGTTTCCACTAGTGTATAATAAAAAACTTAAAAAACACTTTTGATTGGAAATTGTGACTCATGTTATGGCGTGTCGGCTGTTTCACTCTGTTGTAAAGAGCATCGTCAGACGACCCACAGTACACAGTACTGTCTGACGACGCTTTTTATAACAGAGTGAAACGGCCGTCACGCCATAACGTGAGACACAATTTCCAATCAAAAGTGTTTTTTTGAATTTTTATAGAAAAAACAAATTTTAATGATTAATGTAGTAATGTAAAGCAATAAATATATAAAATAAATGCAATATAAAATAATAATCTTACCTTCCCCTTTTTAGTTGAAGCTCCAGTTCATCTATACCAAATAACAAAGCGATAAATAAATAACTCTTCACAATCTTATCTCGCTCCTTCCTTCTACCAACCCAATCAATCCTTCTCTTACAGTTCCCTCCCTCCGCTTAAACTACATACTCAACTAATCAGGCGCACGCTTATTGCAGCAAAGTTTCTAAAAGAGATGCAAAGACAGCAAGTGTAAAATGTTGCTTGTAAATAGATGTCGACATTTTAAAAATTTCCACCTCTTCACCATCCTCCTGTCATCTAATAAAACTCCACCCCACCACCATCTTTATTCAACGTCGCTAGTGAAATTCAATCATTTTGCGTGGGCTTTTCACGGATTGCAAGTAGTGAAGTGAAAATTGGATCAGATTGAGAGAGCAGTGTCTCTCATAAGGCGTTCTCAAAGGCTTGTACACTTGAAATCTGATAATGCTTTTTAAGAGCGGAAACCATTTCCCCCTCCCAACACCCCTACTCTTAAACACACACACTGTTTCTCCTTCTAACGCTCCTCACTAAACGTGAAATTATTACTCTTACACAGAATTCTGTCCGAGCATATTCAAAGACTGTAATCTATTTATTTCTATCTCGTTTCAGAGGAAATATTACTAAAACCGTGTCATGCAGTTCCAATACTTTCTATACAAGGCACTTCTTACTTCCTGTCCGGTTCTTCGTTCCAGTATGAAATATTTCTATAGAAATCCATCTGTAATTGATTTTTGAATGAACTCTTTCAAAGTCTGAGAAAGTTCATCATAGAACAATAGTCCAACTCCAGGATCCCAGCAAGAATAGAGGAGATAAATGAAGGTGACCTTGAATTCATAGCCGCTATATGGATACCCTTATTATTAAAAAACGCTTTTGCTATTAGATTAGCAACTTAAGTTTAGCATTTGAGTGAAATTATGCAGGAAAAAGAAAATTAAATGAAATTTTTTTACAAAAATATTGATTTCTTGAATTTCATGATCCATACCGATCCCACCGAATTGATCCATACAGAAAAGTTAATAAATTTCTCAGGTATGCTGAAAAGTTTTCGAATCGTGACTGTTTGTTGAAAATGAATGAATGAATCAATTATTTATTTACAAGTTCCAAATAAAGGTCCCGCTCAACCTTGTGGGGTTTTCAGCAGGTGCCAACATAATATAAATAATGCAAGATTACATAATGGAAATCAATTATATAATGAAAATTACAAAAAAGAAGAAATGATGGAAAAGAAGAATAGGGAAAATAAAGGTTATGGTGGAAATTGAAGATTAGTCTAGTGTAAGTAAAGAAAAAGAAAGTAATCTAAAGAAGAAAAAAGCGTAATAAATAAATTACTATAAAAATAATTGGTCGCTCTTAAGGCCGTGTGCATAGTGAAGCGTCCGAGAGCAAAGAGCCTAGAGCATAGAGCAAAGCCTCGAATTCAAACACATGCTATAGTAATGTAGCTGTGCATAGTGGAGCAGAGCGTCAAGGTCACGCGAGGAGGTCTTGAAAGAGCAGAGCTGCGAATTAAAACAAGTTTGATTTCTCTGCTTTGCTCGCTTATCGATGCCAGCCGGTCCTGCCATTTTTCTGCGTTCCGTATCGCATTCAGCAGCATATGTTCGCTTTTAAAAACTTTTTAGAATAGGGTTTCATCGGTTTTCAAAATTAATGTTGATTTGCTGATAAGTGGAGTGTTCAAGAGGCAACTTTTGTGGGACCAAAAGAATAGGAATCACCACAATCGCTTCATTCATAAAATATTTCTGTTCATTATAAGTTAAATGATTTAACCTGTACAGCTTACTAGAAATGATAAATTAATTTCTTGAATTTCTTGTTCCATAACGATCTGCGTTGTTAATATTAACTTTTTATTGTAAATTCATTACACCACTTGCAGTCAATTTTAATTGCGAATAAATAATAAATGTACTCGCATTTTCCCGAACGTTTTCGAGTTATTGAATCTCATTTTCAAGGCCTTGATTATATATTCACAATTTAAAACTGAGTGCAAATAATTAAATTTACAACTAAAAGTTGAGATAAATTATTTTTTTTTACTTTTTGTTGTCTAAATTTAACGGCCTTTAGTCAATTTTAATTGAGAATAAATAATATTTGTACCCACTAGTTTATTGATTTTATTATTCTCAAATTTATTCATTATTTATTAGTTGATTTATTATTTTATTATTATTATTAGTTAATTTATCATTTATTCACAATTAAAATTGACTGCAAGTCATAAAATTACAATAAAAAAAAAGAAGTAAATTCGTATGGCTTTTCGTGGTGGGGAGACCCTTACGGGTAGTTCCACCTCGCCGCTTTTTTTAACGACTGCTTTTTTTTATATGCAACCGGGACCGACGGCTTAACGTGTCCTCCGAAACACGGGAGTGGCTCGAGAAAAAGATCTTGTACTCAACTGGGATCGAACCCAGGACCTTTGGCTTATCAGACCAGCGATAAGCCAACTCGGCTACCGGGCTACGCCGACTCCATAAAATTACAATAAAAAGTTTCTATTAACAACGCAGATCGTTATGGAACAAGAAATCCAAGATGAATTAATAAAACAAAATATTATCAATGCCCATAAATGTATCAGGAACACAAACCATCTGTGCTATTGATACATTAATTTATTAACTGTCTGTATCGTTAATAGATTTGTCATTCGAAATATTTTTTTTTTTTTCATTTATTAGATAAATTAACTATTGTAATGCAGAGGATATTCCCAATAATCAATAAAATAGGCTTTTAATTAATAAATTTCACGATACATTTCGGCATGTAGTTGTGAACGAACTGGACAGTGGGAAGATGAACGGCCTTGATGCTCGCTGCTTCAACTCCTCACTATGAACACAGTAGTTCTTTGCTCTTTTATCGCGGACTCTAGGCTCTTTACTCTAGGCTCTTTTACGCTTTGCTCTCAGCTCCACTATGCACATAGCCTTAATGCGGCATCGGTGTAACACAATAAATTATTTGTTAGCTAAGTTTTTACGAGCAATGGAAAACAAAGAAAAATCGTCACGATTCGAAAACGTTTCAGCATACGTGAGTAAATATTTATTTATTCACTATTAAAATTGACTGCAAGTCGTTAAATTTATCATAAAAAGTTAAAAAATTGATATTGAAGAGGATAAAGTTGAATTTTTGTTTGTTAAAACTCAACATACCAGTTAGGTTTAGGAATTTCATTCAATCACCTAGATTTTCCACTTCACTTCAGACAAAAATTAATACAAGTAATGACTGGAAATTGGAACTTTGAATAACGCCGTTAATAATGTGACTATGATGCTGAACTTTATTGATTGAATATTGATAATGATAATATCTTCTATTGATTCTATTTTTTATTGTTTTGAACAAATTCAGTTGAATATATATTATTGGAATGAAATTATAACAAAATAACATTATGAGGTTACAATATGAAATTAATTCACTAGTTGAAATATAATTGTGAAAAAAAATAGGATGGGTTTTCAAGAATGTCATAATTATCATTCATAACCAGATGAATAAATAATTTTATCGAGTTATCCAATGAATTATTAAATTGCATTTATAAAGAATTCAAACTTTTATTTCAGTAATTATTAATATTAACATGCCAGTGTGCTATTCGATCACAAATATACAAAGTTTAAAAAAGGAGATTGGCGTTTTTAAAAACAATCAACTATAAGGAGGGTAACTAGCCGGAAAAGATATCATATGACAATTTTTTAATAATATTCTTTATTTTTCTATAACTAAACACATAAAATTGGACCAATCCTTTTAGCTGGTTGTCTATTACACATCTACTTGATAATAAGCGGACCGCTTAGCGCAGTTGGTTGGGGCGTCGCAACTTCAGCTTGCTGTCGTTCAGCGGTCGTGGGTTCGAATCCCGCTCCTCCGTCTGGCATCTATGTGTTATCATTCACCTCATTACCCACGCACAAGTCTCAGACTCATGTGGGTATCATCAGCAATAAAAAAAAATATATATATATATATATATAAACAGAGTGACTGATGAATATAGAAAGTATGCTTAGCAGTTAGCACATCGGCATTCTCAATTATTAGGTATTCTAATATTTGATCCTTATTCATATAATTTCAATTCCATTTCTTCCATACACTGCTGTTATTCAAAGTCGTACAAGGAAGGACAACAACTGTAACAGTAACAGGAAAAGGCAACTAAGCAGTATATTGTTCCAAACAAATGTGTGTAGTACCATGTATGAGCAGACGTATGTCATGTGCTGAGTATGTTTTGTTTGCGCTTCCCAAAGGGATTGATATCCGATCGAAGAAGACAAAGTAGTCAGCTAGAAAGAATTTCCTATTGGATTCATGCATAAAACATTTCTGCCATATATTTCCAGTGATATGGCACCAACGATGGCAAAATTTATTTCTCCAATGGCGACTTGCTACTCATTTTTTCTCTACTTAGGCTGCATTCAAAGGAGAATAAAAACTGACCAGAAAATTTGAAAAACATGCTTTCAGGGACAATATTGAGCAAAACAGCGATATGAAAACAAAAAGTAGTTTTGTACAATTCAGTTAATTAAAAATAAAGCTGTGGGATACAGATCGAATTTAACCGGAAAACGTTACAAGGAATTAAAATTTCACCAAAACTGTCAGAGAATTCAGAGTTAACAAGTGAACAACAACCATTCATACTGTAATGTAGTATTCAGGTGAAAGATGACAACTCCAGGTTAAATCTTGATGAATCTCAGTTACCAATAAGATTGATCATAAAAATAGTTATTCAGTTATCATGATAATCCAATATTTAGATAAACTTTATTCTATTATAAACTGCTTCACAATATGTTTCATAGTTATAAATACATTGTACCCATTGGGCCATTGTAGATTGTACCCATTCTCAAGATGAGTGCATTCAAGCTTATTTGAATACTCAATCATCAAGCCATCCGTCGTCATCTTCCAAATATGTTATCTTATCTATTTCATAACATCCAGTAATGTTTTACTTTTTTCTGTCAAATTAGGCCTATGAATGTTTTTTCGAATAAATCATAATTCTTAGTTTCTATTAATTTATACTGAAGACTTCCGCATTGGCGGATATTGACAACAGTATTGAATAACTGGTGGAAATCAATGAATGCTACTGTACAAAAATATCGGTCACTTCACACAAACTTGTGAGATACGAGCCGATATGGCCAGGCTAGAAATGAATGCTACTGTGCAGTAAGGTCTCCATAGTGTAGTGGTTAAGGCGCCCGACCGCAATTGGGAGGTCCGTGGTTCGTTTCCCGGTGGTGACTGATATTTTTGTACAGTAGCATTCATCGATTTCCATCAGCTTCAATACTGTTGTCAATATTCGGTACTGTTGCGGAAGTATTCAGTATAAATTAATAGCACTTAAAGGAATTCGAAATTAATAAATTCTGTTTCTGTGTATTTGTCAGTTTGTTTAATTGTCAGTCACTTCAAACTAACTCTTAGTTTCTATCATAGTTTTCTATTTTTATTTTAAAGTTACAAGTGATATTTAATTGTCAGTCACTTCAAACTAATTCTTAGTTCCTATCATAGTTTTAAATATTTTTTTAAACTTACAAGTGATATTTAATAAGATAGAGCACGTTTAACTAGAATATAATAAATTGTTTATTAATTTATTCAATACGTAATTTAACACATTCTCATTCTGTTAAATTTTGCATGTTTCCTCGTATGCATTATTTTTAAAAAAGCTTTATCTGAGCTTTTTGCTTTATCTAAGATGCTTAATATTCCATTTCTTCTTCCTCTTGTCAATGTGAGCAATTCCGTATGTCTTCTTAAATAATACACTAGGCTCAACATTATTTTTATTCTCTCTCCAGGATCCAGATGATATTTGACAAGTCATTGATTGATCACAATAAAGCCGAACATGCACAATATACGCTGATCTACAATGCTTAACCCCTGATTGCTTCTTCCCTTTATCAAATCAATGTAAGCAATGAAGCTTATCTAAAATGCTTAACGTTCGAATGCTTCTTCCCCTTATCAATTTATCAATGTAGGGGCACAGCCACAATGCTTTACATTCCATTGCTTCTTCCTGTTTGACAATCGAATAATAATCGCTGTTTGGAGACCCAAATATGTTGGAGATTGATGCGTTGTCATATAGTCGATGACAGTACACAGAGCAAGATCGGGTTAACGGCGTTGAGGCATCGAATGCGAGCTTAAATCAATCAGTTTGTTATACCTCGGAAATTAATATAATCTGGTGAATTACCGAAACGATCGTCCACGTTTAATCGAGTTTCCACACATGCGTGACAGCGATTGGATTTTAAGCTGTTGAATCTTGTCGCATCATGTAGGGAGCGTGATGAGTGAACTGTCAACAGGAGCGCTTTCTGCGAGAGAGAGCGCGTTGACTTGTGATTGGACGCGTGCAGTCTATTGCAATGACTCAAAGCAGTTTACCTATGCTCATGAATTGCATGCCTCAACACTGAACTGCCTACGACAATAATGTGCTCAAGGTGGGTTATTACGGTTTACACAGACGGCATGTGTTCTGGCGCAGCTATGGAATAAAGCTTACCGTTGTTTGTGTAGATCAAGGTAACTTCCTTTTGTAGTTTGGTGGGATTTATGCAGTCCACGGTACATTATACCGTACACTGTATCATTGACCGAAAGAAGAGAGGTTTCTGATTCAACTCGAGCGATCGGCATTTGGTTTGTGTGTGGGTGTGTTCCGCAGTTTAAGCCGAACGGATTGACCGATTTTCTTGAAATAATAATAATTTTTTCGACCAATAGCACATACAATACTTGAACACTTTCAAATTGATTCATAAAACAAACATAACTAACTGTATATAATACATGCCTATTGTCTAATATGGCAGCCCCTAAGGTACTCCTGTGGGGCGCCTCATACTTGTTTGTCAATTCAAGCGAGAAAAAACTATAAAGAGTAACAAATTATAGAAAGTAATAAAAAAACTTGAAAAATTGAACATCATTAGATTGGCCAGCAAAAAAGACACTGTTCTCGGCTGTAAAATCTCTTCCCGGTAGTTCGGAACCCACCTAAAACTGTAGGTCCAACTCATCAATCACCATCATCCAACTCATTACCCACGCACAGGTCTCAGACCTATGTAGGCTTCATCCTCAAAAAAAAAAAAATTGCCATGAAGATACTTTGTTTTTTTTTGTAGAATAGCCGAGCGATATATATATATATATATATATATATATATATATATATATATATATATATATATATATATATATATATAATTTTGAAATTCGTTCCCATTTCAAGATAGCGGCCAAAATTAGGAAATTTTGCCCTTAAAATCACCCTAACCTTTCAACACTCCATCGGATCAGAATGAAATTGGGCTAAGCGCTCCAAGGCGTTCTTATTTTATATGTTCTTTTTTTATATATCCCATGTTCCAAATTTTGAAAGTTTTGGAATTCGATAATTTTTTCAAAGTCCTAATTCAAATTTCAAATTTCAAATTTTTTATCTTTTTAACCGTTATTCCTAGGTTAGTCTGTTTGTATCGCATTTACAGCTAAACGCGAGTACCAAATTCAATAAAATTTTGCATGGATGCTCCTTTAAGCTTTAATTAAGGAATGCCCAGCGATGTATGTGTAATGATTTTCGAAATTTGCATGCATTTTAAGGATATTTAAAAGGGGTAAAAAAGTAAGGCTATTGGGCCTATTTCTATAGGAACTTACGATATTAAAAATTAAAATTTCCATCATGTGTAATATTGGAATCAGCAGACACGAGAAATGTCATCTGTTTGAAAGTGAGCTGTATGGAAAATCAATACACAGCCTTGATGATTAAAATAATATTGTGCTTAATTTTGCGATGCTGATTATCATTGAGTGCATCGAGTATGTTTCTCTGTGCAAGCACCCTTATTCGTGTGCGTGAGGTCTACTGTTCAGACAACTAGTATTATAAAATTGTAGTAGATGTATTTTATAATTATATGTACAAGTTTTATGAAAGTGGATAATGCAGATTTATGAATACATCAATTTTAATCTAGCAATGTCTATATCTAGAATCGGGTAATTTATTGGATCGTCACGGCCCTGGTCCCGAAAGGGGTATTGGGGCAAAGGGGAGGAGGCGTTGGTAGAGGTTCCACTGATATAGCTCATACCGATTATTTTATGGTTATGGTGCTGCTCCAATTATCATTTCAATGATGTGTCATGATTTTATCAATGATTATGATTATGCTGTCCTCCATCTATTACATATTTTTTCAATATTTCCAAAACGTCAACTTTCAACATTTTCATTGTACACTATAGTATTTTTCAATTATGGCTCCCTTAAAATAATAAAGTACCATAGTTATGACTGGGCATAATTCAATAAAGATGTTCAATTTATAATGCACACTTTTCAAGTAGAATTTTAAATATGGCACTCACTGAGCAGATGGCCATTTTGGACCCCATGGGTCCATCATTGATACTTATTGCTTTGTGCTTCTTTAAAATTCATGAATATTACTGGAAAAATTACCTTCATGAATATTACTGGAAAAATTACCAACAAAAATTAGTGGCACGAGCAGTTTGTAATGAGTACCAAATTCTAAGATTGTGAAATTTCCTCACATATAAATAGAGAAAAAGTATAAGAAAACAAGAAGAGAAAACAAAGAGGCGACAGTGGGTCGCTTTTTGCCGTTGTGAGTCTCTATCCTAGAGCTATCACACTTTTAGCACAGGAGATTGAAGTATACAATACTTTTTAGTGAAACTCACAAGTTCAATTTGCGTACTCATTCCAATATAGTTTGTCATCTACAATCTCATAAAATTATCCCAGCTATTGGAATCTAGTTCAATTCATTGGGTTTTGCGTTGAGAACAATTTCACTTGCACTAATGTAGAATATCTTCATGATTAAATTCAAGAAGTATACTCAGAGCCCACACAATTGTATTCACTCTGAAGGTATGTAAGTGTTTTCCACGTGTGAAGAAACAGTTAACAGTAATTCTGCGCCCTGAATTCGCTGCTGTTTTCCTCGAAAATCCATTGCTGAGAGTGGCTCAAAAGCGAGATAGCAATTTACTACACATCACATAAATCAAGGCAGCCTACTACACCAAAGTTTTCTTTAGCGTAGCGGCAATGGTAATAGCCGAGATATTTCTTGCTATATTCAAGTGCTTTTTATTGTTGTTCAGCAATGTACGCTGTTCAGGTGATGTCAAGGTAGAAGATTTTTAGCTGAATTAAGTCTCCTATTCATCAAATTCATTCTTATATTCTTCCTTTAAACTGCAGACAAATTCAAATTAAACTTGGCCTGTTTCCCTCAGGGGCGTAGCCAGAGTGGGATATCGGGATACATCCCCCCCAAAACGTTTTAGTAATCTTTCAAAATACTAATAACTTACAGATTAAATTAAAACAGTTAATACAAATAATGCGTTCTAAAGGTGTCCAGATAAACAAAAATAAAGCAATTAGAAAAAGATAAATCGATAATGTTCAGCACAATGTAGGAAGAGAGAACGAGGGTTAGTAACAGTTTATTATAAACCTTAGTTTTATTTAGCACAAGAGTTTGTCACAGGAATCGTAAAAAGAATACAATGCTTATGATACTCTTACTCTGCCGCGGTATGTACAGTTTAGTGAGCAATGTGGCAATGCAGTGTTTTCGAGTAGTGTCTGTCACTGACTCTTCTGGATCGGAGATAAATTTCATTTAAATTAACAATTACTTTAATTGAAATATCCAAGTAAAAATTACTTTAAAATGATCAAAAATCATTTTGAAAATGGCAAATAAGTTATAAAAAAATTTTCGGGGGAGGGCCACCGGACCACCCACCAAATGGGGGGGGGGGGATCAAGTTCTGTGCATAGCCCAAATATAAAATTTTTTGGACCTTATAAATTAGTACTTTTTCAAAACAAAGCTTCATAATTGAAAAGAACCACCACCTATTCAAAATAATTCTGAATTCTGCTGAATACTTACTGTTTTACACTCTTATGTATAAGAAAGAGTAGGGAATAAAGGAATCTATATTTCGGAAAAAGGAAGTAGTTGTATGTGAAAGATATTTAATAGCTATCTGTTCAATCAGATCAAGATAAGCTGCGTTCTCCTGGGCACTCTTTGTAAGGGTGACCGATTAGATCACCATTCTCTGCTGTAAAATCACTTCCCGGAGGTTCAGAACCCACCTAAAAACTGTAGGTCCAGTTCATCAATCACCATCATCCAACTCATCACCCACGCACAGGTCTCAAACCTATGTGGGCTTTATCCTCAGAAAAAAATACTTATGGAAACACAAAAGCTCTGTGTATAAATATTGAGATATTGGACCCTAAAACTTGGACATTTCTAAAACCAAAGCTAGGCCCACAGATAATCAAAAATACATCATTTCTTAGTCATCAGTTATGTGTTGGAAAGAGAGGGGAAACGAAGGAAAATGTTACTCTGTGAGAAAGAGTGAAATATTATGGGAGGGGGAGAATGACGGTAAAAAATTAGTACCTATCAGAGAAATAGTGAACACAATATAGGAAGAGAGAACGAGGGTTAGTAAAATGGATTGGACGTATAAAGTGCGTGGGAGGTTATCAGTTAATGAATTCTGAGGTTCAGCCAATGACGTCAGAGGATTGTCAACGAATAATTACATTGATATCATAGCTCTTGCCTCTTGCCTGTGCCCTGCGGTGATGGTGACACGTGTAAATGAACATGGATGGTGGTACAGCAGAGTTGCATTCTAATTGCCTTTGCAAAAGAATCATAATTGCTATCCTGAAATTTCAACACTACGTTATCCAAAAATCTAATTTGTCTCACATATTGTGCTGATCAGTTTGGATAAAGTTCTGGGCTTGAAAATTCAAGTTGTTTGAGGGAAGGTTAACTACATTCGGTACCAAATTATAGTACTATAGTACTATATAGTACCATAGTATAGTTTGGTACTATAGTACCATATTACTATAGTTACCATAGTACTATAGTACTATAACACATCACAGATAGTACTATAGTACTATATAGTACTATAACACATCACAGATTTTATGGGAAAAAACAAGAATTATCAGGAAATCCTGAATTTTCTAGAATTAACTTCGAATATAAAAATTATAAACCCAATGGAAGAACTCTCTTTAAACAAGACTAAATATTAATTGAAAATCCACCACCGATTCAAGAATCCTGAGCTCTGCTGAATACTTGCAATTTCACATCCATTTTCATCTCCATAAGAAAGAGGAGGAAATGGAGGAACGTATATATTGCTATCTTTCTAAATATTGCTACATCTTATTAATTGATTAAAAAACTTTTATAGGGCCCTTACACTAATAAAAATACTGTCAATAATATTGAAGGACCGATATTGACTATACTGGTTTGTGATACTTTTTTGCAAACGGCCCTTACACTTATCAATAATACTGACAATAAAATTCGTCAGTATTTATCATCGGGTATGATTTGTGAAGTTTTTGTTAACCAATTTCGTTGAGAATTGATTAGTTGATCAAAAATTAACAAATAATTAAGTATGAAAAATAAAGAAAAGGCTTGTTTGGCTTTAATACTATTTTAATAATAACCTATTACAACATGTTGGCTAGATTTACTGACAATAATATTGATGTACACACAACTCGTCAATAATATTGTCAATAACAGACAGTATTGATGATGGATTTTTAGAAATCTAGATATTCTTCAATACATCAGTATTATCTTTTTGTCTCAATATTATTGTCAATACTAACTTATATTGACAATATTTTTACTAGTGTAAGGGCCCTATTAGTCTAGGCCTTCTTCAATACATTGAATTATCCAACACCAAAACTGACACTGTATTTCTATCTAAATTATCACTTTTACTTATACTGGAGATGCTGGGGGAATGCATTTCAATTCTAAAGAGAAGCTTCATCAGCCCTGATGAAGTTTCTCTTTAGAAGTGAAATGCATTCCCCCAGCATCTCCAGTATAAGTAAGTAAAAGTCATAATTTAGATAGAAATACAGTGCCAGTTTTGATGTTAGATTGTTCGTCGAGTACTTCATCATGGAAAACATCATAGCATTGAATTATTCAAACTAAGACAGATATGAAGATGTATCAAGCGTTAGAACACAATTTCAACCTTAAATACAATGATAACAGCCCTATTCCTGCTATAAATCTATTTATCTCATTATCGAATAGTTTAAAAATTTTTTATTGAATGCAGTTGAATGTCATATATTTATATCATATATGCTTATTAAATGATTCACGCTAAGACTGATATAAAAATACATAATGCATTTCCTACACAAATAATTATCATACTTGCTGTTCCTGTTGAACTATTTTCAAGACTTTTCACTCCTGTTTAGTTGACAAACAAAACGGTTTTTAATTAAATACACTGAATAATAAATTTAAAAAATAAATAAATGAATAAATAGATAAATAAATAAATAAATAAATAAATAAAAAAAATAAATAAATAAATAAATACATAAATAAATAAATAAATAAATACATAAATACATAAATAAATAAATAAATAGATAGATAATCCATTCTCATCAAGTTACTAATACAACACCACTTAATTATACAGTTAAATCTACAATATTAACCTAAGGGCTAGTTGCACGAATGAAAATTAAATTTGACCACCATAAGATGAAGTCATTTACCAGTGCCAGTGCAACGACTTCCCTATTGAGCTCCATAAGATGACGTCATCTCACGGTGGTTAAATTTAATTTTCTTTTGTGCAACTGGCCCTATAATTTTCAAAACTACAAACTATGTCTACATATTATGGTGTTCAGGCAACTAACATACCACACCATGGTATGCCATACTTTGGAGCAGGTGAAAATGTGAATAAAAATATAGAAATGAGTATGTTTAAAGAAGAAAGGATTCAGAGCAGATTCTGATGATGTTTTAAAACACTGAGCTGTGAAAATGTTCTAAGCCGGCCCTCAGAATTAACAATCCAGACTGGAGAAAAACTTGAGTCCAATTTCCACTATCGAAAAATATGCTCCATTTCATTGTTATTTGACAAGGCAAGAGTTTGTTTAATGGCGCTGTAGCTGGAGAAGTGCTAGCTGTTGGGGATAATATTGACAGTACTGGCAGACAGTATTAAGTCTGTATCGACAGTAATGTCAAGACGAAATAAGAGAAAGGAAACAGACGAAGACGTTTTTAAAACTGTATAAGACACTGCTGACATGTATCTTACTCTTTTTTTAATTCTCTTCATCCCACTTCCAAGATCGTTTTAATTCTTTTTTTAAAAACCGTTTCGTCTATTAAAACCGTCGCTAACCTGAAGTAGTCTGTAAAGTGAACTTCAATTCCATTCCAATCTGATTAAGAGTAGAACATTGAATAACTTGATGACTCATCCATCATCAAATACTTTAAAAAATAATGTGGTTCTTCTCTCAACTGTTCAACATAATATTCTGAAGAATTAATCTATCATTTAAAAGATAATGTTTAACCCGAATTTAACAAATATCGAATTCCTCAATGTGCTTTTAATTAGGTGGTTCGAAACCCACCTAAAACTGTAGGTCCAACTCATCAATCACCATCATCCAATTCATAACCACGCACAGGTCTCGGACCTTTTCATCCTCCGAAAAAAAGTTTACGTTGTAGACTTCCGCAATGGCGGAAATTGACAACAGTTTTGAATAGTTGATGGAAATCTAAAATATTTGGAATTCAAAAATATGAGTCTAAAATGAGCGCTGGAAATCTGAAATATTTGGAATTCAAAAATATTAGTCTAAAATGAGCGCTGCTGTGCAGAAGGGTCACTGTAGTCTAGTGGTTAAGGCGCCCGACCAGCGATTGGGATGCCCGCTGTTCGATTCCCGGCGGTGACTGATATGGTTTAATCAATTATTTCTAAACAAAATTTTCTAATTGCAATTTAATCGAACAAAATATATAATTTTGATGCGGCTTGTGCTAGGCTCTTGGGAATTCGCCGGGTAACGCTATTATAATTAAAATTCTTTTGCAACGCACGGGTAAACCGCTAGTTCCATAATATTATATACTAATCAATAAGGAATGATGTCAATGAATCGATCAATAGAAAGCAAAAAGAGCATGCTTTTGATTCATGCAGGTTCCAATAAATTTTAGATTGATCCATCTGCAGTTTATATTAGCTCATCCATGTAAATAAACCGATATACACCACAGATCTCGGAGGAGTCCATTCACAATTTATTTGTTCATGGAAAGTTCGTTGCCAGATCGATGATGACAAAAACCAACTTTTGTTTGCTCTCAAAGTTCGAGGCTTTGTGGTTCTACACTGTTCGTAGAATTTGTCGACAGGCATGCACAATACTGTTGCTCGATTGGTTGGCATGCCGCGTAATACCTTAGTCAAGTATACTTACTCTTCCCCCCCCCCCCGCAAATAATCCACAATCCACCAATACTCCCCTTCCTATCACGCTTCCCCACCCTCCAAATTCCAACATGTTCAATAAAAAAACAAATAGTCTATTTCTGTCTCAAACCTCGCATTCGGAAGTCCCCAACAATTTCGTTTATTGTGAGGTTTCTATTTCTGTAACCGAAATGAACGGAAATAGAAATGAAAATCAACCTGGAAAGGAAATCTTGTGAAAAACGACAGGTGATGTCTAAGGTTTCTCCATTGCTCAACTCACACACAAAGTAGCAGTCTTGCTTTCAAAAAGGTTTAACATAGAAAGGAAATTTATTATTGTGTGCGTACCGTACCCAACCTAGATTACAACTGACTTATTCTTGCAAATCTCTGGACTTATAAGTCATAAGAAGTTATTTTTTCTAAATAAAAATTCATCATACTCTAATCTTATTCATGATTATTCCCTCATTTTTATGCATCAATAAAAGCATTTATTTTTATCATTTATACATTTTCTGATTGTGTGTCAAGTTCCTCTCAATGATCTTACCAAGACACAGCAATAAACTAAAAACAAAGAAAATAATTGCACTAAAGAAGATGCAAATAATTATTTGAATGGAGACTCGACCAAAACGTACATTCATTTCTGTGAAAAATGAAACATAAAATTGGACATTTTAAATGCTAGAACATTTACATATAGGAATATTTACAAAATAATTTTATCAACATTTATATTTGTAGCTACTGCGAAATGTTATGAAAGCTTCTAATTATAGCAATTTGTGGATTGTTTTGAACAGGCTTCTGTTTACATGAACTGGTTAGGGTTGAAATTCCGAATTGATATTATTCTATTACACTTATATTATACCAAATTGATATTATTCCAATACCAAATTGATATTATTTTATTACACTTATATTATATTTAGACTATGTATGACTATGTATTTTTCGGCTTCCTCTTATGGCCTAAGTAGTCAACGTGAAAAAACAAATACAATAAAAAGTCTAGTGTGCAACTTCCATGATCTTTCAAAAGTTGTAATAATTATCATAGTCGCTGTGAAAATGAACCAGCAATTTCTCACAACAGAGATAAAGTGAAATAACCTACACAATGTAAAGAAATAAATTTGTATTATTACGAAGCCCTGCACTGAATGGTGGCTGGAGACAAATGACATCCAATGCTTCCACCTCAGATTAAGAACGAGAGATCATCCCCAACATTATTTCAGAATTAGGTGACAGCCGTGTAGAATGATGACTAAGGGATGGTGACAAGAATGAGCGGTGGTTTTCCCCTCATTTCCTCCTTATCTTTCACTTCCCCTCTCCGGGGTCCCCTACTAGTTCTCTCCTCCCTGAACCCCCTCTCGCAAAGACATAAGACCACATCCGTGGTTTGATTTATTTTCACTGTGTGAACAAGAACCCGGACACAACCTTGACGCGAGAGGCAAGTAAATAAAGGCAGCAAAGAGCTTGTTGTTCCCGAATGGGGCGGTTGCAGGGTATGAGGGACAGTTGAAGATGTTGGCTGCAACAGAGAAAGACTACAGTGCCTGCCCAGCTTCTCTTGCCTTTCTAATATATAGAGTTCTCACTCTCCAAGTCGTAGGACGTGGCGAGATTAGATAGCAGAGACACTTGGGGTAGTAAATCTTCACCTACGCTTCCGTTCACCTTGCACCAGATTAGTGCGTTGAAATGGCGCTGAAGTGAGGTGATTGTCACCTAGTAAGGTGACTGAGACATTGGTGTTTAATAATTGACGTCGAATTCGATAAAAATTGTTGCTGACTTCGATAATAATAATAATAATAATGATGAGTTGGACATACAGCTTTAGGTGGGTTCCGAACCACTGGGAAGTGATTTTGCAGCAGAAAACAGTCTTTTCTGCTGGCCGATCCAATCAATCACCCTTACAAAGAGGGTCCAAGTTTATCTTTATCTGAATGAACAAATATACCTGCTACTGCTCTCGGCTATTACATCATTTTTCTTCTTTGCTGGGCGATCCAATCGATCACCCTTACAAAGAGGTTCCAAGCTTATCTTTATCTGACTGAAAAAATACCTGCTTCAGCTCTCGGCAATTATATCACTTTTCTGTACTTTATACTTTTTTTTTAGAGGATGAAGCCCACATAGGTCCGAGACCTGTGCTTGGGTAATGAACTGGATGATGGTGATTGATGAGTTGGACCTACAATTTTAGGTGGGTTCCGAACCACTGGGAAGTGATTTTACAGCAGAGAACAGAGTCTTTTTTGCTGGCCATCCAATCGGTCACCGTTACAAAGATGACCCAGGAGTTATACTGTACTCTGTATTTTAAACTTTGCCATTATTTTTTTCCACTTTGAATCAAAGTAGTAGTTGATATTTCAATGCAATCAGGCACCTGGTGTGAAATATTTAGAGGTAAAGCACAGGATCTCTGTATGTTTGTATCATTGAAATAATCTTGAGTTGTCATGAAAACTGGCAATTGAATGCATTGGAGCACCAATCTTAAAAATACAGAAATTGTGTGAGAAAAATCTGATCAACTTATAATAATTGAACATGTTGAATAATTTGAACATGTTCTTACTTTTTCATTTTTTTTTTTGTAACAAGATTGATGTGATGATTTGCATTTAGAATAATTTCTTCTTAATTAATTGAATCTAAAGCTGAACATAACCCATATAATGAATAACTGGATAATTAAACGTTTTTTCTATTGCTCTAGAATAATCCAATCAAGTCAATGACCACTATAATCGTGTCTAATATGATTTAATACTATAGAATATGTTTCAATTACTTTAGTATCATCTGCATCATTGAACAGATTTGAATTGATATGAAAAAGGCCGGGAAATATGGTTTATGCTGATGGAGACAGTCCAAGTATGTGCTGTTCAAGATGGAGAACCGCCAAGTGCTGTTAATTGTAACTCAGCCCCAGCTCGTAGATCGCAGTTTAAGCCTTGTTTTTGAAGACGGAGGAAACTATTGGGGTCAGAATGCAATCGGGCTGCAATCCATATTCACTCAACCATTTTTATTGAAAAAGAAAATGCATCGGCTTGTTACATTTGTCTTCAGAGGTCTCTGGTTGAACAGAGATCTCTCACTAGATAGATAGGGAATTGTTTGTATTGTCTTTCAAAATGAATTATTATTTTTTTTATTGGAGGGATTGTGAGTGACTATATCAAGTGCCAATACCCTGACCTTGGGTGTAGCCTACTATGAAATAAAATTCAGGATAAAGTAGAATTAAACTGCTGAGTTTATTTGATGAACTAATTAAAATTATAATTATTATTGTATTATTTACTGTCTATTTTATCAAAAATATATATTGAGAAGATAAACAGAACCGTTATAGAACTACCAGTACATGATTACAATGATCATAAATGTCAATTTATGGGAACTATAGAACTTATTTATATATAACTGTAGAACTATAGGTGATTAATAATTTCAGTCATTAGATTGGGATGGAATCGGTATGAAAATAAAGCAGAGGCCGTGTGAATTGTATAGGGAGTTATTCGAATTGTCTTACAATTATTTTTTTATTGGAGGGAGTGTGAGTGACTATATGAGTGGTATTTGAAAGGAAAAACAGACGCATGCAAAAACTCAAATTTTTCAGGAGAGCTTCAAAACGTTTAACTTGACCCTCTTTGAGATGTTTTTATGATTTTTTATAAAATCGTTGGAGTGCACTGAAAACAATTAAATAGGGCCTATAAAAATATATATTTTATAGGAAAATCAGGAATTTGAATTTCATTTTGCATTTGCCTGGTTTTGCTACCAACCGCTGTAATTGTCGGTTTTTGCTTCTAATCGCTAGTCTCAAACAAACAAAACATTAATTTCACCAAATTATGAATTAATTATTGAGGCACAAGTATTAACATTTCACTGTAGTAACAGCACTTGTTAACCATAAACAACACTTTTTTTTTGGTTTGTTTTGTTCAAGGAGAAAACTGATGACAGCTGCAAGCGGTCACATGACCAATTTCTCTCTTCTGATTGGCCCGTTGCATTTGTCTTTGCTTGCTTCTCACAGCTTGATACATTTGTCAGTTTATGCTTCTAAGGTTACATTTTAACATTGAAAAAGTATACGAAAAGTCTACTTTTGCTTCTAACTGTTCTTCCATTATATGCAGCTGATTGAGCTGAAACAAATGATGTAAATATCTTAAAATTTAAAAGAATGCCATTTTTCAAGTATCAATACCCTGACCTTGGGTGTAGCCTACTATGTAGCCTACTAAATTTCAGGAAATACACAAGGGATTTCCAATAACATAAAGGATTATCTGTCAAATGGAAGTAGATTGTGTAAAATGAATTTTATGTTGTTGAGAGTCAAAAATAGAATGTTTAAAGTTTGGAAAACAAAGAGATGAAATAATAAAAGTAAAAATATTGTAAAATGAGAAAACAATAAGAATTCATTCTGCTCCTGAGAAAGGAACAGCGAGATTCTTTATTTATACAAGTGTGTTATTGTGGAGCAAGTTGTTATTTGATTTTAAATTGATAGCTGGTTTCATTGCAAACAAGCTATAAAACATGAAAGATCTGGGAATATCTTTTTGATTTTGAATTTCTGGTTCCAGAAAATCAGTCACGATTTTACAAAGTAGTTCAGGAAATAAAATCTTAAGTTTTATACTGAAAGTATCATTACAGTCATAATGATACATGATGATAAATGATGATATAACTTAAAATAACGTTCATTTATTTTGTTCTTTTATTATGTCGTAATTTATTCTCAATTCAAGTTATGAAGTATATTTCTAGTATCACTGTTATAATGTTATCTGCTAATAAATTAATGTTAAAAAATTTCTAGTCTGTTATTTTTTCTAGATAATTTTTCTTGATTTGGAAAGCTCAATGCTTCTTTAGCTGAATCTAAACTGTGGATTTCTAATCTTATTTGCCTGATCCTTTGGGAAACTAGCACAATATTTCATGAATATCCAGTCAATAATGATTTTAATACGACCAAAGTTCATTTCAACCTTATTTCTTCATAGTGATAAATTGATGAAATTATCTATACTGTATATATATATTTTAATTGTCTTACTCTCTATAAAAAGCATTTTCAGATTAATTATTGACACTTTCCAGCTTGTATATAGAAGTACCAGCTTAAGTAGTGGAAGTTCAACAATTCTCTTCAACAATTTCAGCTCGAGCTAACTTCAAAAGAAGAGAAAAAGAGGAAAGTTTAAGTTTATTCTTTGATGTATAGAATACAGCTAATCTCAATTTGTTTTCCAAGAACGAGAGTCAGTTGGGACTCTCAGCGAAAATTTTTTCTCTGCAAAAAGATTGTTGTCCGAAAGAGGGAAAATCATACAACATTCCTTCCTTGTACTCAAGTGACAACTAGTCCTGCCAGACCGAGTTTGAAATCTACTTGATCGTTCTGAGCCACAAACGTCCAATAAAAACTGTTGTCATGAGAGTGAATTTCAGAGTGAACTACTATTTTCTTTCAAGCCGGCTATTATATTTAAAGTCACTTAGAAATTTGAGTCGAACATTTGAGCCAGACTGCTTAGTGAATTGATAATTATCATTATCGGAATGTGGCCAATCAGTTACCAGTTTACTTTCTTTTATTTTGAGGATGAAGCCCACATAGGTCTGAGATCTGTGCCTGGGTAATGAGATAGATGATGGTGATTGAGCTGGACCTACAGTTTTAGGTGGGTTCCGAACTACCAGGAAGTGATTTTATAGCAGAGAACAGTGTATTTTTTTCTGGCCAATGTAATCGGCCACCCTTACAAAGATGCCCAGGAGAAAGCAGCTTGTCTCTATATGATTTAACAGATACCTGCTACGGATCACGGCTATCACTTCCCATTTACTTAGTACGTACATCTCATCACAACAAGAAGATCATTCATGCCGATGCCCATAATTATTATAAGTAAATAAGAAAATCAAAATAAAATTTCTCGAATAATTGCTCTTCCGAATACACTGAAGTCACCAAGTGAAATTTTTGTTACTAGATGGTAACTGTTATTAAATGTGCTAAACACCAACATTTTCTGATTTACGATAATAGTAAATTTGCTTCAGAAGTAAATATTCAAGCCTTTACTCACTGTTGAACTAAAGTAGATTGAATAGAGAGAACATAATATTCATTAGTAGCCTACAAGAGAATTCCAAGAGTGATATTCTCTTTTAGTGAAAGTTAGTAGGTGAATCAAGTAAACTATATAAGTAAACTAAAATTGTCAATTACTCTAAAAATTGAGTGAATCAGGTTAGGTGCTCACCAACAATAGATCAACTAAATAGATCAATTACCATAGTTGTTCTATCGTGGCTCCATCGCTCATCTTCACACCTAAGGACTTTGGTATCGTTCTCTGTTCTCTCACCAGGCTTCGAACTTTAAACTGTGTAAACTTCAAAATAGAAACTTTACGAAACTTCAAATTTAGCTATCGCCGTGTTGCAGTGATCAGCATCCTGGTTGTTAACCAGTCGGTTTCGGACTCGATTCCCAATGTAGGTCTGGTACTTGAATATCATCATCCACTCATGCTCTCCTGAAATAAACATCCACCTCATTAACCACACACAAGTCCCAGGTTCATGTGGAAATCGTCAGCAAAAAAATATCCTTCGAACCAAAACTCGAAACTAAACTTATTTGAGATCACTGGAGAGCAGTGGCGTAGCCAGGGGGGAGCCCATGGGGCCCGGCCCCCCCCCCCCGAAATTTCAGAAATAAAAAATTCTCAAATAAATAATAGATAAGGGTTTATTAAAGCCGAAGGGTTCTATCTGTTTTGTTGTATTATAACGAACAGATTACAGAAACACTGTTTGTGTAATGGAATATAGCTACAGTTATAGTCAGATTAATGCATTTTTCAAATTTTTCCTCAATAGTTACTCGTATAGGAACTTGTTAGGTGCTCAAATGGATAATTTTGATTTAAAATGAGCTACGAAATCGAATAAAACATGTTAGATAACTGTGACTACCATAACTATTTATTTATTACATTAAATAAAACGCAATTTTTCAAGTTTGAAGTGGATTAACTTTGTTAATTATTGATAAATCACCTTTTTGAATAAACTCATCTTGTAGAAAATTTAGTTTTGAAGTTAAAATTCAGTATAACCCACTAGCCTTAACGCACCCAAAGTTCATAAAATCGGGATTTTATAAATGAAAACACACAAATAAATGCAAGTTCTATGCAAGCGCGTAAATAAATCAGTGTGCTATGATAAAAAAATTCCGATTTCATGAACTTTGGGTTGGGTGCGTTTTAGGCTAATGACATAAATTATATGAAACTTATAATAATTTGTATTAATTTTGAGATTCAGTACATAAGTTAAGTATGATTAGTTCCAATTCAAGGGTTTTGACTCAAAATAGTCACAGATATCGGTATATCAAACTTTATCATTTCAAAACAGGCCACCTAGGTTCTTGGGTAGTAATTTTTCAAAACTTTCTTTTGAACTTTAGAGCCTAACAAGTCTAGATTAGCTTTTCACACCACTAAATTAAAAAAAAATCCGGACCCTCCTATACCCCAGACCCCCCCTTGGTGAGCCCCCCCCCGCGAAATTTGATCCTTGCTAGCCACTGCCCACACCCCCCCCTTGGTGAGCCCCCCCCGAAATCTAATCCTGGCTACGCCACTGCTGGAGAGGATTGAGACTCACTATAAACCAGTTTTTTTTATTACTTGTATAAATGTCGTTTTTCATTCGCATTGTTACTGTAGTGTTTGATGTTTTATACTCGTTGTTATAATCTATGATTGTTTTCAAAATTGTTTTTCTTGTTTAAAGCACAATTTAGTTGATAAAACTTTGTACAAACTAATTGATAAATAAATAAACCAGTAAGTTACTTCATCATTGCTCACGTAATAAGCAGGTAAGTAACTTTATCGTCGTTCTCATCATGATGAACTAGTAAGTTAACTTTATTGCGGTTCATAATATTTGTTTCCAGTCGAAGCAAAGAGCCTCATTAAGAACTTCATCCACTCACAAATAATAATACCCTTCAAACTGCCGAGACCAAACTTCAAAATATGTTCTGCGAATAAATTGACAACAAGCCCAGTTAGCATGGAAGGGTATGGAGAATAATGAGGCCTACAGGGTGTGTGACGAAGGACCTGGCTGCCATTGTCAGGTACCGTAGTGACACAATTCGACAGCTATTTATATTCAGCTGTAGTTTGCATCTCGTCAATCTCTCTTCCTCAGTCTCCAACACTCTTTCTCACTTTCGTCTGCATTCTCCCTCTCACTCACTCACGCACACCCCAATGCCTGTGACAAGTTACACCAAACTTTGCACGTTGCAAGTACGGGAAATCAACCCTGTGGGTATTATCCGATCTGTACTCTCACACTCGCTCACTCTCGCTCACTGATTCTCTCTCTTTCTCTTGTAACCAGATGTCGTTGTCAACTTCTGGCCGTGAGTTTGCTTTGAGCTGTTGACAGTGTTATCGGTACCTTATTACCAATAGATTGCCTGCCTTTGCTGCATGGATCACAAGAGTATCCTCGTTGCAAAACTTACTCTTGTTATCACTCAGACTTCATTTTCACACGGTCCACCACAATCACTAACTCTAACGCTCTTTCTCTCTCTTGTTTTTTTATGTTCCATGTATCTGTTTTATTTCAATTTAATTTAATTTTTATTACTTTTTTCTGCATTTGTATATTTGTATATTTAATATGTATCTGTCACCATAGGCGATAAGCCTAGTGACAATTAACAAATAAATATCTATCTATCTCTCTCTCTCTCGGTCTGGTAAGTATCAAAATGGATAAATCTTTGTCCAAACTTAGCCATTGCATCACTTCAATTGTCATAATCGTAGTTAATATAATTATTAAGATCATACAAATGAGATTAATGTAAATAATTCTTTGCACTATAAAATAGCATTATCTGAGTCTATTATTGTATATATCTATGTGATGTGATAATTTTGTTTTTAACCATTCATATCCAGAAATTGTAAATTAACACGAATAAAGAAAGATAATCTAATCTAATCTCTTGAAATTTAACTGTAAATATAATTTTCTCTCTTTCAAAAATTGGTTGTAAGTTACAACCGCTCTTGGATCAGAGTGTTGCTAATCATGATTTTTGATATTTAAACTCTTATACATTGTAAATTTACACAAACTAATACAGGCAAATAGTGACAGTTTACATCTATATTGTTTACATATAAAGTGTTCATGATCAGTTTATGTGTTAAATTCTTTGAAAATACTCAGTTACTATTATTGGGATTATCATACACCGTAACAGGCTGTGCTTTAAGTGATCCATTTATTGAGTGTTAAACTGTCTTCAGACATTTTACATGTCTTTTTACTTCATTGAAGAGCTTATTGGATAGTTGTTTATTAAATTATCGATGGGCCTCGTCATAGTTAGTAATCAATTTTTGAACAGTGATGCCGAAAATTCATTATTTGCTGTACGTTATTGATTTGTTTTTTTCTTATTGGTTTATTTCATGTGATTAGTCCATGTTGTAAGTAATTTGTGTATTATAATTAAATATGTATGCTGTGTATTATTATAATTTATTATCAATTTTTGTACAGTAATACCAAAAATTCATTATTAGCTGAATGTTATTGATTTCTTTTTTTGTTATTGCTTTGTTCATGTGATTAGTGCATGTTGTAGGTAATTTGTGTATTATAATTAAACATTTACATTATTATATTTTTTGTATGCCTCGCAGCCCACAGCTTCTTTGAAAGAAGTTTAAAAATCCACAATTAATTGCTATTCGACTAGCAAAAATAGGGTAATTGGATGACATATATAAGACAGTACCGAACCAATTATTAAAAGAACGGAGAAAACAGAGTAATAACAATTTCCGTTTGCTTTTCCTCTGTTATCAGGTAACAAGCTGATGGTATCGCATGGAGTGAATTCCTCAGGCAATGTCTCCTCCCACATTCATAACAATAAAGAAATTTGTAGTTCACATCCACAGAGTAAAATTTCCTACGTGACATTTGATTGTGAAACATCATCATACTTTTTCTACAGCATAAGAATCATTAGCTTGTGGCATTTTTATTTATTTATTTCGATATCACTTTCTAGGGGCACATCCAGAAACGTTTTCGTAGGGATAATGGGAAAATATTTTGTGGGGTATCACCTGAAAAAGATCATCATCCTAAATAAAGACCTTTTATGAATAAAAGAATCTTTTTTAAGTGTCGGTTGAGAATTTTGGGGGCCTCTTCAAATACCCCTTGAACTCTCCTCTGACTTATTTCAAAGAACAGTCTCATCCAGTCCAATGTCTTATCTGCCCAGGTACAGTATTTTGTAAGGAGTACGTGCATAATTTATTACACATCAATAAAAAAAGAGACGATTCTGGACCAAAACTTGCTAATAATTAATTTGAGATATTATTGAATTTTCTTACAGGTAGCAGAGCTTCTATTAGCTTCTTTTACTTTACTATTCCCAAATTTTTCTTGAGTTTTTGTGTAGAATTCTTATCATACTTTCGTTAATAATTGAGACCACGCAAAAAAAGTGATATGAAATTTAAAAGTAATCATTCACGTCTGAAAAACAAGCATGTAAAACTCCTTCAAGTTCGAAAGCACACAAATTCTTTTATATATCATCCTAGTTGTGGTCTGAGGTACATGAAAGGGTTCGCAGATGAAGGAGCGTCTCATACTATCACGTTCTCTGAATGTAGGGATTACAGTCGGCCAATATTCAAGTCTCAGCATTCCAAACAATCCTGGCCGTATTTTCTGAGCTAGGAAAAATCAACTTATCTGCTTTCAAGGCAGACAGATGATGCCTCAACACCCATGAAGATATCGATTTTTTCAGAAGTAGATTGAATTGGAGAAAAAATAAATAAGGAATTCGGCTTCACTCTAAGAGAGAATTTAAAAAATCATTAAAATTCTCCAACTAGCACTATTCAAATCATACTAAGATGTAGTTCATATTGACAAAAATCTGAAGGGAATGAAAATTGATCAGAAAATATGAAAAAACTTTATTGCTTCTCTATACAAATATAATTATTTTTATAGTCATTCCCACACATCTTATATTAAAACGAGACCAAAGTTTTTGATGCCATCGTTGTTCACCATCCGAAGATGACCGAAGAATAATAAAAGTTCACTCATAATAACGAGGGATTTTGGAGCTCAGGTTCAATTGTAATTAGAACTTAAAATTAGCTTTAAGATCATTTAGAGCAAAAATAATTATCAATAAATGGAAAAACCCTATTCATCAAGTAGAATATTAGGAACTAATATTGCCAAAACGGGACAAATGGGTGCCAGACAAAGAAGGTGGGGTTAATGGGATATGATTCTCAAAAATGGGACTGTCCCTTTAAAAACGGGACTGTCTCTTTGAAAACGGGACTGTCCCTTTGAAAACGAGACTGTCCCTTTGAAAACGGGACTGTCCCTTTGAAAACGGGACGTCTGGTCACCTTACCCTTACTAGTCGAGAATTAGTCATCTATCATTGGTTTTTCCATGGTTACAACTCAACGTTCCTATTATGTTTGCTTGAGAAAAAAATTGAATCCTCAAGTAAGTAGCCCTCCCAGAAAGTATCTCCAATGAGTGAAATAATTACTATCTATAATTAATAAGAATCCATCAGCACTCTAGTTTCTACATCTCTAGGATAAAATATTATCAAGCTATGAATTTTCATTTTAAATCTACTCCAGAACTGTGATTTTTTTGTAGATTACGTCTTGGAGACTCCAGTTAAGGAGTATAAGACTAGTCAGATCAACAATTTATTATACTCTTATACACTAGTTACCATAATTACTATATCAATTAGTTAGGGTGAGGCTTAATTTTGATGGGAAAGGAACTCTTGTACATTATAAAAATCTTTATCAACTAGATCTTTTTTCAATTGTTTTTCAAATATTTCTATATTTTTATTAAATTAAATATTTATAAATTGATGGGATTGAAACAATGCAGGTAAGAGTAGTATGATAAGATGATATAATTTGATTGGATAATATGATTATGCATGATATGATTAGGATGATAATCATAATATAAAGTTTTAATCAGAAGAATTGAACTTTTTCGTAGCACTACAAAACCAAAATTCCAGTAGATAGCTTCCATTTAATTCAATTGAAAGGAAAATAATCAATTCCAACAGACTTTCGTCAATTTCCTTGCCAGTAACACACATAAAGCATGAATATGACAGGCTATTTTATGTAAAACCACGCTAGTCTGAGCTCACAACTTTGTAAACTGACCATGATAAAAACAATGCCAGTCTATTCCTGTCCTTGACATTCAATGGGGCGCAATTTTATGTCAGTTACATTGCATGTGCGTAGCAATTAACAGTACGCTATGTTTTCCAGGTAGTATTGTTATTATACTTATAAATTCCTTCTTCTCATTCTAAGAAGAATAACTTTTTTACCATACACTTAAAGCTTATCTGCATTTTTTAGCTTTAGGAATGTGTTTCAATCACTCTAAGCTTGAACACAATACTTCCAGGAATACACCAGCTCATAACCATGTCCAGTGCTTTACATAATTGGGTCACTTACGGGGAAAAATACTACGCAGTTGAATTACGTCATTGCGTAATCCCTTAGGGAAGAATCGGTTTATGGAATTTAATACAGTTTTAAATCAAGGATAGAGAATTCATTCTCCACGATATCCTTTACGTTCAATATTTACCTTAATTTTATTATTTCAGATCAACTCTAAAAGTTCACTAATGCGTAACTTACGGTTTTGGCTCACGTTGGCTCTCTATAAGGTTCTACCCTCTAACAAAAAGTATTCGCCAAATACTCTGAAAGAGCATAGGTGCTTTTTAATTGAAATGTCAGATGTAATATTCATATGGTGAAAAATATCTCGGAGCACCACCAAAAATATCGTTTGCCTTGAAAAGTGATTGATAGGAAATATACTTGAGGATTCAGTATTTGTTTTTTTTTCAAGAAAAATACAAATACGAAGTACTTGTGTCTCAAATTATTTTATCTGACACATTGAAGAATTCTTTCTGATCAAGATGAAGTCAAAATAAATTCTTCTCGCACACAGCAACGATTACTGCTAAAAAATAAGGAACTGTCTTTTGAATAATCTTCAATCTTGTTCTATATAACTTTTAATCATTATCATGTCCTCAAATAAATCTTTTCCAGCCCAATATGAAACTTTTTATTAGAATATTCTGACAAGATCAATTCTTAAATCTAGTTTCAATAGCATATTTTTTTAGAAATAACTCAGGCTCGGCTTCAAATCTACTGTGAATCCTATTAAGTTCTCCTCAAACAGTAGAGTTCCAACTATCCAAACTTCGAATTATTTAATAATGCAATTAATTGTCCTATCACACAAATCGCTGATTACAAAAATCATTTTGTATGGTTCCATTTGTATGGTTATCATTTTGCCGGTGGTTTGGAACCCACCTAAAACTGTAGGTCCAACTCATCAATCACCATCATCCAATTCATTACCCACGCACAGGTCTCGGATCTATGTGGGTTTCATCTTCTGAAAAAATTTGATAGAAAATAAACTCATTTAATGGAAAATAGCATCAATTGTTCAGCAAGTAAGAAACTCCACTGTAAATTAAAACCATTTCCTTTATCAACTGAATGATTGCTTATAGTTAGAAAAAGTGGAAATTCATGTGAACTACTTTAATGCGTTAAAAAATTTAATTCATTCTTAGAATTTTCACTATCCCTGATTCACAATTAGTCTCTTCTTCTTTATGATTAATCATTTGATTAGTTGGCAGCTCTCCATCCTTTTCTATACAGAGCTAGTCGTTTTAATTGAATAAAGCTCTGGACCCAGAGCTGGTTTCTGGTTATTTGTTTCATGTACAATTAGTCTACAAAGTAGCATTTTACTGGTTAGTACTACTAGCTGATAGTAGACATGTTGGAGCATATCATCAATTCCACTTAGCAATCAAGCGATAAAGCCAAGAAATTGAATTCTACATAACCTGATTCGGTGAGGTGATTGCCGCCGAGTTTTTCTCGAAAAGAGGCTATGTTTACTTTTTCTCGTGGCAGGATGCCTTGAGGGTGGAGAGATCAAAATTTTCATTTCACCCACGATAATTTGAGGATGCTATCGCGCGGCGGGTAATACCGACTGGAAACGCTTCCTGAGGGAGATGAGTTGGCCTCACATAAACGAGATAGAGTGAGTGAATAAGTGAATGAGGGTGAGGGAGAAACGTCACATGTATTGGTGATACACACATTCTCACGTCGTATGAAAGCCAGCCTTCGAAGATGAACTTTCAGGGCTCCTTGCTCCTTTACTCCCGAAAAATCCCATAAAAAGCACACTATATAAATACACACAGGCTGGTTCCATTTTATTGTAGGGAAACAAGTATTTTATAGAGCTCCATAATCTTGAAAAATGATCTCGTCGCTACTGGAAAAAATAATGCTCATGAACTTGGCCTATAAGGATTTGTTAAGGCTACGGTAACGACATAACACTTAAGAGATTGCTTGAAAGGTCCCACCGTAAATTTTATTAAGTTAACGGGGATTTTCCGTTATCACCCGCATCACGAAAATTGAACGCCGTTTACTGTTCTTGTTCAACACTTTGTTTCCACATGTCACTTCCTCTCCTTCTCACCATCCCTCTTCTTTTTCTTCGTCTTCTTCTTCTTTTTTCTTTTTCTTCTTCATTTTTTCTCTTCTCCTCTCTATTTCCTATTTTTTTGAGATTCTACTTCCACATTTTCAATTCTGTTATTTAATAGTGAAACATTCAACAAATAGTGACACTACAATCTATTTCAAATTCAATGTACTATTTCGAATTCGAATTCATTGAACTGATCAATAATAATAATAAGCGTATGGCTTTTAATGGTGGGGAGACCCTTACGGGTAGTTCCACCTCGCCGTTTGTGCCATGTTACGGGGAACATGGTGGACCTACTATTTTAGGTGGGTTCCGAACCACCGGGTAAGTGATAATAAAGCTTGTAACATCAAGTCATTGAAGCAGGGTCACCCATCCAAGCGTAGTCTTGAGCGGTCGTGACTGAACACCACGATCACTTGAACTGATCAATAATATCTACTTACTAATAATATCTAAATTATAATTAATATCATCTGTTGCACTTATAAAACCTATTTTCTATTGAACTGATGATTCTAGGTAGCTGACTGATCATGAACTAAGCGTTATATTCGTGCAATAGCAATGCCAAGTGTTCTGATTATAAAAATGTTCATAAAGCTATGTAATAATAGAAAATGTTTTAATTGGAAAATATAAACAGCTGGAAAGCAACAACCAAAGGGAATTTAAAGTCTGTATAGTTGATAATTTAGTCATTCAAACATCAGTCTCTGGAGAAAGCAAAAAATGTTCAAGATCAAGTTTCAACTTGCACCCGTTTTTCTTTTAAAGAACATTCCAAATTGTTGAAGAACTCCTGACGACTGTTAAGTCATTGACACAAAAGTTAGTTGCATTTTTTTCTTTTGGAGGATGAAGCCCACATAGGTATGAGACCTGTGCGTAGGTAATGAGTTGGATGATGGTGATTGATGAGTTGAACCTACAGTTTTAGGTGGGTTCCGAACCACCGGGAAATGTAAGTTGGACGTACTGTCCTTATGCTTATTCTCTAATACCTCCATTAAATGTCTTAAAATTCCACTTGGAAAATATTTTAATAAGCATTTTGAATTCTTCATCATATCTTTTGGAGGATGAAGCCCACATCGATGTGAGATCTGTGCGTGGGTAATGAGTTGGATGATGATGACTGATGAGTTGGACCTACAGTCTTGGGTGGGTTCCGAGCCACCGAGAAGTAATTTTACAGCACAGAAGTATTTTTTGAACAGCACAGGAGTCTTTTTAATGTCGTTTTTCTGGCTGATCAAATCAGCCACCCTTACAACGAGGGTCCAGGAGTTCGTAGCGTATGTTTGTTTATCTGCTACCTACTACGGTACAAGGCAATATCCTCCTTTTTATCATAAACAAACCTTTAAATTTTTTCTGTCTCTATTCTAAAGAATTTATTCAATTACTTTTACATTACTTGGAAATATTAGCACATTTCATACTATGAATAAGGCATTTGATGACTTAAGAAAAGTGATGATTTGCCGCATATTTGAGATTTCAATTAACTTTGCTCAGATTAAAGTAATTTGTCCAACTTAAGAATTGAGAAGCATAGCCTAAAGTCCTATTTTCTCTTATTCTAACGACAATTTACAATTGCTATGGTTAGTGATAATGGTTATAAAACAAAATTTATTTATTATTTTAAGATTTCTATTCAATTTCATATTTCAGGTAGGCTTCTCAATATTTCTTATTGAAGGCCTTCCTAGTACATGGGTAACCATGGTTGGAATATCTTTCCCTTCTCTTTTCTACACCACAACTCCTTATTGTTTAGCCTTCTTGTTTTTATTGAGTTTTATACATATGTGGTATTATTGTTTTTTTATGTATTATGTTTGTTTTTTGGGTTGTGTGTGTTAATAAATTGAATTGAATTGAATTTCTAGGTGATTTCTAGGCTTATACAGGATTCAACTGATGAATCTTACTCTACAAATAAGCTATACCCGCATGATTGAGCACAATTTTCACAAATTCCATTACTGGGCACATGAAATTTATGGTGAGAACGCCAAAGGTTACGATAGTGATACAGAGTAGTCGGTGCACAGTTAGTATTCCGTGCTCGAACAATCTTTATTAGGAATTTCATTGTCTGTGGCATTCAGGACAAGAGCGAGATCTTGAGTGAGCGCCGAGTAAAGCAACGCGCCCTAAACACCCTTATTAGATCTGAACTGCCACCCTGACTCGCTAATAAAATGCAAATATTCACCCCAATTTGCATAACGGAAACCCGTTATGGTCAGCCAACTTCATGCTTGGTGCAAGCTCTTGTTATTCAACGGTCCACTGCTGGACAATGAGACTATGATAAGACTGCAGTGTGGTTTGTGCTAATGAATTGACGTTTAGACACACTCAAGACTCAAATAAATATTATTCAGGTCATATGTGGTTTGTACAGAATAGCTACTATTCGAATGCGGCGTTAAATATAATCATTATAAAAAATAATTCAGAGGAGTATTTAACTTATTTGGAGAAATATCATCTGTACTTTGTTCACAGAAAGGGGTGGTGATGTAAACAACGATGCGCGTGCGAGAGTGTATCTTCGAACAGGACCGATTCACAATTAACTGCAGAAATACAATTAACACGCAGTTAGAAATTAATCGATCGCTCTACAGCTGATATGACTCGTCACTTTTCCACTCACACAAACGCAAACGTTTGTTTTTGGTTTGTCTCTCGTTTGCGTGAACACAGTATAGGTGTTCCTCATCCTTTTTTATCCTGCTTATAATAACTATTCAACTTTTTATTTGCTTATGATGCTCACATGATTTGGAGACTTGTGCGTGAGTAATGAGGTGAATTATTACACAGAATATGCTTGGCTTAACGATGCGAATGGAACTCGTGACCGCAGGAGTAGCAGCAGTCGATCAGAGTATTATCAGAGGTAACGCCCCAATAAATTACACCTTTGCGGCTGCTAATGTTCAACTATTATAATGTTTTTGATTTTAAAATAATCACATAGTAAATGAAAGTTTACAATACTGGAAAGAATAAACCATGAAATTAATGACAATATAACCATGTCAATGTGTTTATGAGAAAAGGATTCATATTATGACAATAATTAATAAAAGAAAGTAAAATTAAATTTGGGATGGAAGAACTATTTATAAGTATGGCTAAACGCTGAACATACCTCGAAACAAATTTTAATGAGCTGAACGTATTGAAGTTGCCCTTGATCATGCATTTGAATATTATGCGAATATAAATATTAATAGGTTATAATAAGGAGGTCCCTTGGTGGTGTTTCTGTAGGCAAAAATAAAATTACTGTAAATCTATCACTTCTAATACTTACTGTACATGTTACTCATTGGATAGTAACAAATTGTCAAATCATTCTTGATAATAAAATTATTTTACAAAGCTGAAATAATAATACAATAATAATAATAATAATAATAATAATAATAATAATAATAATAATAATAATAATAATAATAATAATAATAATAATAATAATAATAATAATAATAATAATAATAATAATAATCACCCCAGACTCCACCTTGGGAGTTGAGATTGAATGGAAAGATTACAGTGCTGAGAAAGAACATAGGTCGCCTTACCACCTTCTTATCATCAACTAATCCCAATAATAAGATCCGCAGGGTTGCAGAGGCAATTATACAAACGAATAAGAATGATGAGAACAAGTCAGTCCTTGAAATTCTGGATCTATTGAAGCAGCGTCTAATGGTATTGTCATGCAGGCTCAGAAGATATAAGGAGAGTCATATGAGACGTATTCAAAATCGACTCTTCATTAGAAGTCAGAAACAGTTTTACAAGCAGCTTAAATGTAGGAATGATATACAACAGTCAGGTGATGAGTTTCCAAATAAGGGGGAAGTTATGAATTTTTGGAAATCAATATGGTCTGACACTTCTACACACAATGGTGAGGCTGACTGGATAAATGAAGAAGCCAGAAGAGTAGATCATGTCCCTATAATGGCAAATCACAACATAACCCAGAAAGACATAAAAGAGGCTGTTTCTAGAACACAGAACTGGAAAGCCCCAGGCAGTGATGGGGTGCATAACTTCTGGTATAAGCGCTTTACCTCTGTACATGATCGCCTTGCATGTCTGCTCAATGAAGTACTATGTAATGCAGAGTGCATGCCCAGTTTTATGACAAAGGGAAGGACTTACTTAATACCCAAAACTATACCATCAGTGGGTGATCCCTCCAAACACCGGCCTATCACCTGTCTACCAACTATTTATAAGATTCTGACAGCTATACTATGTGCTAAAATAAACCAACACCTGGAGAGCCATAATATCATTGCTGAAGAACAGAAGGGATGTTGGAGGGGTAGTAGAGGCTGTAAAGAACAGCTTATCATAGATGGTGTCATTTCTGGGAAAGCAAAGGCTGGAAGAGGCAGTCTGTATACAGCACACATTGACTATCAGAAGGCTTTTGATTCAGTGCCTCATTCTTGGTTGATGTCAGTTTTGAAACTCTATAAGATTGACCCAGTGATTGTTAGTTTTCTTGGGGGAGCTATGAAAAGGTGGCATACATGTCTTGTTCTCAGTGCCCCCAAAAGATCTCCTGTGAATATTGCGGAGGTGGAAATTAAGAGAAATTTTTCAGGGAGACTCTCTAAGCGCCCTTTGGTTTTGCTTAGCACTTAATCCATTGTCCAGCATTTAAAAAAAAAGCAATCATGGATATTCGCTCAATGAATATAGGGTAAGCCACCTCATGTATATGGATGACATAAAACGTTTCTCATCAGCTGAAAAAGGTATAAGAAGTCTGGTTAAAAACGTTGAGAATTTCAGTAAGGATGTATGCATGAGATTTGGTTTTGACAAATGTAGAGTGAATGCCATGAAAAAGGGACGCTGGGCTCAGATTGATGGATGTATTGTACCGGCCATGGATGATCCAGCACTCATCGCAGCAATGCAGCAGGGAGAGTCATATAAATATCTTGGGTTCTTGCAGGATACTCAGATCCAGCACTCACAAACAAAACATGCATTGACATCCATGTATCTTGATAGGGTAAGAGCCATCATGGAGTCACAGTTGAATGGGTATAACAAGGTGCAAGCTGTTAACATCTTTGCTGCACCAGTTGCCACATACAGCTTTGGAATAATCAGGTGGACAAAGACTGAATTAGAGGGACTCAACCGCTCAACAAGGGTGTGTTTTACTAAGTTTCGCTCACACCATCCAAAGAGCTCTATCAAAAGATTTCACCTCTCAAGGCAAAAAGGAGGAAGAGGAGTTGTTGACTTTCTAGAGGCTCATGCAAAACAAATAATGAACCTCAGGGACTATTTAAAAAGTAAATGTCCTTCTAGCGAACTTCATAAGGTCATTATGGCAGAAGATCATGGTTTCACACCTCTCTCCTTGAGTGATGAAGTTTATAAACCTCTCTCCGACATTCCCTCTGTAGAAGATAAAGTATGTAAATGGAAAGAGAAGGAACTTCATGGACGGTTTTTGCATTCACTTTCAGATGAGGGTATAGATAGTATTGCTTCCTGGGCTTGGCTTCGATCTGCCAACCTTTTCTCTGAGACTGAGGGAATGGTATTTGCAATTCAAGATAAAGTTATTGCAACCTGCAGTTACAGAAAGCATATAATGAAGGACCCATTGCTTGTGTCTGACCTCTGCAGGTTATGTGGATCAAAAAGTGAGACGATTGAGCATGTTATAAGTGGTTGCTCAACTCTGGCTCCAAAGGATTATACAGCTCGCCACAATAATGTGTGTAAGATCCTACACCAGCAGATAGCACTCACACGAGGTCTTTTAGAAACAGCAGTGCCTTATTATTAGTATGTTCCAGAATCTGTCATGGAGAATAATGTATGCAGATTGTATTATGATCGAACTATCCTGACAGACAGGCCAGTGGATCACAACAGACCAGACATTGTGGTAGTAGAGAAAAGGAATGATACAACTCTTCTCATGGATGTTACAATTCCACTGGCCTCTAACATGGTAAATAAGTATACAAATAAAATTTCAAAATATGCGGCATTGGCGGACCAAGTGAAGGAGATCTGGGGACAGAAAGAGGTCACGGTGGTACCAGTTGTAGTTGGAGCAATGGGTGAGATCCCCAAGTCTCTGGTGCGGTCTCTCAGTGTGCTGGAGATTCCAAGCACAGAGTACCTTCGCATTCAAAAGGCTGTGATACTAGATACTAGTAGAATAGTCCGAAGGTACTTGACATAAAAAAAAAATGCAGTTTTAACTTATCATTCAATGAATAAATAAACACCCAATATATCATTCTGACATGACCTTGCCAACTTGGCCGGCTTGACAGATTTCTGGGCCTAGCCCATGTCAATAAAAAGGAAAATAATAATAATGTTGTTTAATAAAATAATCCTTATTCAAATTAAGTATCTACCAGCTTTCGAATTCAAGAGCTTGAAAGTTCAAAGTTCAATCTGAACATGTCCACTATTTTCCCGATACTCAATCGTTCTATATTCACTAATAGAGTTTCACGCTCATGTGGGATTGAACTTATGGTATTGTTTAATAGGAAAAATCGAAAGAGAACGAAGCTTCAAAGTTCATAACACGATTACTGTACTTTGTACTATATCAACTCGAAGCGTAAAAATCTCCGAGATCTTCACATTGTCTGATAGTGGAATTCAATATTGGCACTAAACCGGATTAGTTCTTTGCCTGCTATGGAACAATATTATACTATGCTATACACATGAAAAAATTACATTCATTAAAAGAGCTATATCAAGAATCCCAGAAAATCTTCTGATAGAAAACTAACCCGATTATTTCTTTCTCTGATGTGTCTTACCTGTAAAGTGCTTCAAGGTAGACAGCGGTTAGAGCATGCTAGTTTTCCCAGGTTTCTAAGCTTTCCAGACTTAGATGGCTGTACACGATGGAATTTATCTAGTAGAGGATGCGTCCACTATTAGTACGTGCTCAGAAACCCACACATGTCTCCAACATTGTTTGTTGCAGTAATGCGATTGGCCTGCATTATCAAAGGTAATCAACCCTGTTCTTACTCCTTGATAGTGATGTTGGTGTGGTCAAACATACTCAGTGTGCTTAACAATAGAGGAGAGCTCAGATCTTGACCCCTCTTAGTCTCACTATACCACAAAACCCACTGCTGTGTTAGATCTACATCAATATAGCTCCCGCTCACCAATACGGTACACGAATCACACAAGTAGGCAGTTAACATAGTATATGAGTACATGATAGGCAATATATAGGTGTATATAACATGATATGCGGACAGAAACTGTCATTAAATAGTGTTCTTCTCAAAACGAATTTCTGTAGTACTGGCATTTCAGAATAAGAGTGACCTTTCAAAGAAAACGTTGACCTTGTATTTTTCTCAATATGGGTAGGTACTCCAATGAAGGTAGGTACAGTACGGAAATAAGGTATAGGATGAGCTGTGAGTTGCGCGAGAGCAGAAGCAACTGCCTACGAAGAGACAGAGAGAAACAGAGAGACTGCTGGCGAGTGAGTGAGCCCGCAGCTTCCCCCTCCGCTGTCACAAGCGCTTTTGCCACTGCGGATCTCAAGGTCATAGCTCAACCTATTCTTCGAATACTGTACATTGTTATAATATTTGTACAGTCTTTATATCCTCATTCATTCTCATATGGATTCCATAATTTTAATAGCTAAAAGCAAATTTTTAAAGTGAACCAATATTTTTCTTCTTCAACTTATTAATATCCTATACTTATGTATTAAATATTATGTATATCAGAGCCAGAGAGCGGCTCTGGTAGCGCAGTTGGTTGGAGCGCTTGTCTGTGAAGATAAGGGGCTCTGGCTGGCTACGTTTCCTACAGCTTTGAATTCGAATCTCATTCAGCCATGGTTGTTTCGCATCATTCACTCATTCACCTCATTACTCATACTATATACAGTATATTATACCCATAATATATCATATATTTTTTCTTCATCAATCTTTATTCTTACTCATTTTCCACCCTCCGATGTTTTTCTCGTTTTACAGAGTAGACATTTTTGTACCATTATATTTAACTTGAATTTTCCCAATTTATTTGGTTCATCATGTGAAATGCACTCTCGGACTTACAATTAATTTTATGATTACCGGATATGATTCTATGAATAGACGAGAAGCAATAGATATATTGCAGCCACACTTCAGTATGCACTGCTTTATGCAAACAGTACACAGTGACGTGTAGAAATGCGTGTTTATTTTACTTCATTTCAACTATAAATTGGCTGGTACAGTTTTCTATAAACAGGGGACTGTGCAGATTATTGTAGAAACCGTGTTTAATTGTATTGGAAACGAAATAAAAATCATAAACCCTTCGGGCTTACCAAACATTAGCCCCCGAGCTGAGCTCGGCCTCCTGATATTGTGACGACTTTCAACCAGATTTAAACAAATTTTAACCAGCTTTTAATACCTTATGAGGTTACGAAACTGTATAATAGAACCAATGAAGTTTTTCATCAGCTCGTTAACGAACTTTTCGAGCATAGCAAATTATTTTATCAAGGAGGTAGAATGTAAAAGTGAGCGATTTAATCGTGAATCATCACGAAGCTCAGCTCTGAAAACTTGACTCTTCCTTTGGCGACGTATTTATAAAACGAGACTAGTTGAAAACTTTCTGTTTTCTGACGTAGGATGGAGCTGACTCGCTACATAATAATTTCTTATATTGCCATTCCACTTGTCAGCCATTTTGAGGCGAGTTGTCCATGAGCACAGTTTATAAGGAAGGAAGGAGAAAACTTTCTTCATTATCTACCTCAGTAGCGCTGAAACTAGAAGTTTATAATAATTGTCACATCAACATTCGAGACGTTTTTCTTACTAAGTTTTCCTACAGCTGCCGTTTAGTTATCATCACTGCAAACTCACTTTTTTTCTTCGTCCAATCAAATCACTTGTATTGATCATTGCTCTAAAGATGTTTTTCTTTTGAAAAATGAGTGAAGTAGTCCATTTCATTAAGATGCGATAGAACTTGAAATGTTTCAAAGCTCTTTGGATATGCTTCAACAGACGTTCTCGGTTATTCAAAATTCTTTAAATACGGTATTTTGAAAAAAATATTTTCAAATATTTTTTGAGGCTTATGTTACTCGATAACAACTTGAGTTCCATATAAACTTTCCGCACAGAAAAATTTACATAGCAAATTGTGACAAAAACTGAATTTCAGGAGAGCAGATATGGAATAAATACGTGGAATAAAATAAAATATAATTTTTTAAATTTATTGTTGCGATTTCACCTTTTTCACATGAAAAATTATAGTAAACTTGAATGTCTCAAGCTAACTGAACTTCATGGAATGGGTATGCTCCACTAGATATAAGATAGCCTGATGAGGAATGAATGAATGAATGGTTATTTGCCAAGAATTTTACAAAACAATAAGAAAAATTACTAAAAGACGTAAATTTTAAATGATACAGCAAAACTCAATTGTACCTGAAAAAATTGATAAAAATTATAAAAACATTAGAAAATGTAAATTAAATCTTTAAAAGGAAAACTAGATCAGTATATTCTTCGTTTTTTGAACACGAGGTGTTGAAAAAGGAAAAAGAAGTATTGAATCAAACAAGAGGTATAGTATTCTTTGAATTATGATCATAAGTCCATTTCAACTTCTCTGCGAAATCATTATTAACAAACCGATACATATGTTTTGTGCTGATGTTGGCCGAGACTAGTGCGTGGGTAATTTGTGGATGGTGGACCACAAGGTCAGTAATAATGAAGGAAATTACATCATATCTAACATCGTCTAATGTTTTTTAAAGAAGTTATTGATAGTAAAATGCGAAATTTTGTTGAGAAGATAATAAAATAATGTACAAGAGCTAAATTTAATTCACAAGAGTAATGTGCCGTTAGAAAGGAAATACTGATTTAAGAGAATCACTGTGGTTATTCACTAAAAAGTAAATATAAGCTGCAACTCTTGATACTTCAAGACTGAGTAGGTAAATAAGACTTGATACAAAATGTCTCATTAGATAAATAATGGTAATGAGAAGACCCAAATCAGATGCTATTGAAATAGGACCTCTTTGACCTACATTACTAAACTTGATTGCTTTCATGATGAACATAGTAGAACTAATTAATTTAGTTTCTCGAGCAGAGTGCTTGCAAATTAACATATAGGTTATATCTTTCCTTGTTCACAATAAGGAAATGAGCTGGAAGTACTGTTATTTATATCATCATCGTCATGTAGTTTAATGATCATCATTGTTGATAATAAATCTTCAATCGAAATGATTTGTAGATCAAAGTATTCAACAAAAAAATGGAATTTTATCAAATATGAAAAAAGAAACGAAAGAAATAGTTCGTGATAACATAGTTACCATTTTTGGTGCCAAATATTTTAAAGGAAACATTTTTATTCTGTAATTACTCTAATAATTTATGGTAGCCATAAATAACTAAAATGGTCTTTACCATTACAAGGTTGTTAGGTTTCAATTGCTAAATGTTAAAAAAATTAAATTATAATTTTTGGGAAGTGATTGGCCGCGAGGCGTGCCATTTCAGTCAGGTTAGATGAGGAGAAGAGAATAGGTTTTCAGAATAATATGGGATGATGATAAGATGAGACAATCAGATATAATAACACAACATCACATTTGATGTAAGAACACAAGCGCTTGTCTCCTTTCTGTGAGAGTGACCGTCTGGTTTGACCAGAAAAAATTACTCTGTTTTCTGCTGTGATACTTCTTCTCGTTGACTTGGAGCTCACCTAAAACTGTGAGACCAATTTATGATTTGTCAGCATCATCTAACTCATCACTCACAGGTTTCAGAATGTAAGCTTCATACTCCGAAAGAAGACGAAAATAGCTATTTGTGTAACTAGAGTGCAAAGCAGCGTTTTTCTGCATCGAGAGAAATAGTTTTTTTCATGAGCCGAAGGCGAGTGGAAAAAGTTTCTCGAGTGCAGAAACAATACTTTGCGCTCGAATTACACATTAAATTTTTTCTACAAAGTAAGATTATGTATAAAGTAATTTAAACAGAACAAAACAGGACATACAAAACCTGACAATTCCTCACATAACCTATCTTCGAATCAAATAGATTTCAACAACACATACAACAACTATTTCGCAGCTGAAGCAGAGTAGTCAACCTATTATTGAATGCAGAGTAGGGAACCTGCGTATTACATGCTCACTATTTTGTGTTGTTAGGTTGCAAATCTGGAGTGCGGAAAAGTACTTTCCCGCACTGGAATTAACTTTCCCGCACTGGTGCAGGAATAGACTATTTTGCGTGCTACAGTTAGTGCAAAAATGGGCACTTTTTCGGGTCACTGTAGGAAATAGCTATTTGTGTAACTAGAGTGCAAAATAGCGTTTTTCTGCATCGAGAAACAATACTTTGCACTCGTATTACACATTAAATTTTTCCTACAGTAATGTATAAAGTAATTTAAAGAGAACAAAACAGGGCATACATAACCTGACAATTCCTCACATAACCTATTTTCGAATCACATCGATTTCAACAACAACAACTACAACAACTATTCCACAGCTGAAGCAGAGTAGCCAACCTATTTTTGAATGCAGAATAGGGAACCTGCGTATTACATGCTCACTATTTTGTGTTGTTAGGTTGCAAATTTTGAGTGCAGAAAAGTTCTTTCCCGCACTGGAATTTACTTTCCCGCACTGGTGCAGGAATAGACTATTTTGCGTGCTACAGTTAGTGCGAAAATAGGTACTTTCTCGAATCACTGTAGGAAAAATCTATTCTTTTTTACACTAATCTTAAAACCTTATCTCCAACTTCTTATACATTTTTAAATATTGTATTTTTATCATTCCCTATTATGATACATTTGCAGAGACATAGATTATCAAGAAGTGCAGACTTTTGTCGCTATGTGTTTAAAATTATTTTTTCTTCACAATACGAACTCTGATTAGGCATGGGATTGACGTTGACATCTCCTAGTTCCTAGTCTTCTAATCTTCTTCTTCTTCTTATATTTCTACTTTCCCTAAAATCTCACTTTTTTTTATTGCTGCATTCCTGATTTTATACTCCACAGGAGACTCCACAGTATAATCGCTGATTTCAGCGTTTGCTTGCAAAATTCCTTCAAGAACAATATGTGTAAATGATAATTCAATCTCCAATATTCGCAACGAAATAAAAAAAAAATGAGAAACCTGTTACATGACAATTTGTAAACCAGTTTCATTAGTACTTGAATCTTCGGCTGCTGCAGAATCTCATGGAACCTGTCACTAGTTGATTTCAATTTATTGTACTTCGTAAATTGTTGTGGAACAGGCCTCTGTTTTATTTATCACCTGCGTTCTATTTATTCCACCGACGACAATTCTCATGAAAGGTGAACACTAACACACACATATAATCACATTGAATGACCGTATAAAACAACAATACCCATAAATGTGGGAACAACCTGTTCTCCTGTTCTATAATAGTTTTTTCATCAATTTACAACATACATGCAACGTTTCAGAGGAGTCTGATGCAACAGATCTATTTATTTCATCAATGAACTACTTATATAAAGTAGACAATAGCACACATGGAATTACCACACATAACCATACAACATAACTTCACCAACAAAAATGGGAACATCCTTTTCTACTATATTCAATTATTATTTTATCAACTATTACACATATACAAAGTTCCAGGGAAACCTCTATTCCAAATCAATTTTAATCTGTCACTAAACTCAGTGTGCGCTTTCGGAGAAGAGCACATACTCATACGTAATTATAATTGAAAAATTAATTTGACATTCCATTTCCTTTGACAGAAAAAATTGAAAAAACAACACATGCATTGTTTTGCGGTAGCGACGGCAACACGGGCGATGATGCTTTTCAAGGTCTTTCCTTGGAGCGTGCGTGTTTATGTGTGAGTGTGTGTCAACGGAAGAGCAGGATGATGAGAGGGGTAGAAGGAAAGTGTTGAAAATGAAGGAAGAGAGATTAAGAAAGAGTCAGAGGTGGAGAACTGGATTGATCATATATGAGGAAATAAAGATTGAAGAAATAAATATAAAGAGGGGCAGGGTTGAAAATAAAAGAGGAGAAAGAATAAGGGAGAGAAACATTCGAAAAAGATTGAATGGGTTGCGAATGCAGGAAGAGAATAACAAAGGGAGAAGTAGGAGAGTAGGGTTGAGAATGAAGGAAGAGGAATCGAGAAAGAGTCAGAGGAAAAAGTAGAAGAAACAGGGTTGAGAGTGTAAGAAGAGACAAATGGAGTAGTTGAGAATGGAGAAGAGTGGTTGAGAAAGACTTTGAGGAGAGGGTGAAAGAACAAGGTTGGGAATGGGAGAAGAGATAATTAGAATGGGGATGAAGTTCAGAATAAAGGAAGAAAAAATGAATGAGAGGAAATAGGAGAAAGATGAGAGTGCAAAAGTGGGTAAAAAGGGTTGAGAATGGAAAATGAGATAAGTAGAGGAAGAAGTGAGAGGGTGTGGTTAAGGGTATGGAAAAATAGAGGAGAAGAATGAGGTAAAGTGTGGAAGTAGAGAGTGGAGAATGGGAGAAGAGACAAAACAGAATAGGAGTGGGTGAAAGGGAAGGGTTGAGAATGAAAGAAGAGAGATTTAGAAAGAGTTTGTGGAAAAGGTGGAAAGAACCGGGTGGAGAATGGAAGCGACAAATAGAAGAAAGTTGAGTTGAGAATGGCGAAAGAGACAGGAGATGGTTGAGGTCTTTGAGGGGAAGGGTTCCGAAAGAGAGAGAAAGAATAGGTAGGACGGCGAAGCAGGAGGTGACGGTCGATGGCTGAGGCATGCGCGATGGTGGTTTGGGGCCGGGGGTGGCAGTGAACGTGGGCGGCAGCGACCGGGGGCAGTAAGCAGAGCAGGCAGGGCCTCAGCCGTCTAGCCGGATACTCGCAACTAGTCACAGCCCTCACAGAGTCAGTCCTCACAGCAACAACAGTCCTCACAGTCTCACTAACAGTCCTCTCTCTTCAGATCGATGTGTTGTGTTCGGCTCCTGCTGCTCTAGTTCGGCTGCTAACCTCGTTCGTCCGAATGGCGGCCGGATTAGGAGGCTTCTTCTTCTTCGGCACACTGCTGCTGGCTCTGCTTCGACTCGGCGACGGATCGCTGCTTGTCGCGCGACCCCAGCGACTCGACGACGATGAGGACGACGCTTCGTGGTCGCGGGCGGCCGCTGCCACCTCCTGGCGCAAGAGAACCACCTCCACCAACCCAGGAGGCGGCGGTGGAGGAGGGGGCACTCACCCGGGGCCCGACCTGCCCAAGGGCCTTGCTAACCAGTTCCTCACACGTTCGCCGCGCGGCAATCGCCAGTATGACGTGCCGCAAATCGGTGAGTCACACACACCTTCTCACTAACTTGTTGCATGCCACTCTTACCTTCAGTACTAGCTTTTCACTACTCACACATCTCACATTGTTCGACTGCATTGAGTGAATTGGAGTAAGCAATTTGTAAGAGTGAGTTGGGAGGAAAAGGTTGAAATAAAATTTAAAGGGGGTTGGACTACAGGTGTTATCTAATTTCAATTAGAAGTGTTTCTTCCAAGTGACAAAGATGCAAAGTTAGTTGATAAAAAATTTAATCATCTACTAACTTTGACAATATTACGTATGAACATTCAATTAGCCTAAACATAACCAAAAACATCAGGTGTAAGGCAAGTTCGCCTCCTGGGTGAAATTTTCTTCATTACGCTAAATGACCTGGCAAATACGGTGAACGGACAAGCTTTCCTATCATGACTTTGTTGCCATACGATTAATAATAAACAATCAACCTTGTTCTAGAGTGGGTGTTTCATCTTTAGCATTACACTTCTCTGTCTTGATGATTTGAGAAATTCTCCTTTGTTTTGTCCGACGAAATTTATAAGCCAGTTTTGAATAGTTGGCCGGTTATGAATTATTTGTCTAATCCATATCAGGCTAATATCACCCTATATACAATTACAACATTTCTCTTTTAAATCTTGCAAAGAAAGCAGGATTGTGCTTTCTTTCTGGTTTAATTTTCAAATCAAAATGAAAATTTAAAATATTATTCATTTGCCAATCATACAAATTAAACAATCATAAATAAAAGAAATACTTGAGCCTTTAACAGAACTGAAATATGAACTTAAACTTTAATTTTTAATTGGCGTTGCCAGCCATACCTAGGTTGGAGTGCTAGCAACGAGTACCAAAACATAAACATACAGTAATTCAATTTATTACAGTAAATGCAAATATCAATGATGGTTACAAATTTCATTAAATATTATTTTCGCAATAAAGTAAAATTAAATTTGTTTTATTTCTTGAATCTATTTATTTAGAATAATTAAATTAATGAATAATGTATAAACTACAATTCCATATACTTCACATTTTAAGAATTTTATTCACATATACAGGAAATTGACATGTACTTCTCCACTATTTCATGCCGTGTTCTAAAGTAGGTGTTTGATTTTTTCACTTTTATTCACATTAAACTTCCTCTCTCTTTATCTTTTGAGAAAACTTTTCCAATGTTTTTTTGTCATTTTGACTTTTGTTAGCAAGTTATGGATTTTTTCTAATTGCTGATTCATTTCGAATTTTTTCTAATCAATTATGTGTCTGGAAGTAGATTGTATATTTTCGGGGCCAAATTATTGTAGTGAGTTTGATAGAGAGACTTAATGCCTTTTATTTAAAAAACAGACAGAAAATTGTTTTTTGGTTTTTATGATTATTGTTATCTTTATGAAAATATGCATCTTTTCGATCATACATGATCACTTTTTGTACTTAGTACATTTTTGGCTGAGCAATCACAATCAATGACAACTATTTATTTAAGACATCTATCGATTGAGACGCTTGGGGAACGCTCCGTGTACGTACGGGTGGTATACCACAATAGTATACGGTAATTACGGTTACGTGAATCTTAAACCCTCACTAAAGGCTTTCGGAATGAAGTATAGCCTCTTATGATGACTATCTAGCTTTATCTCATACATTAATTGGAGACTTTCATCAACTAAGCAGCCCAACTACCATGTGAAAAGCACTTTTTCTATTTCTTCCTGATTAAAATTTCGTATAGGCCTATACTGAACTTTGAAATAAATTAATTTATTTGAATTGTATCATTCACATATGTATAGAACCTGCATTTGTGAGATTTTGGATGGGCATTTTCAGAGAAATACTTGGGTATCTTGGTTGATGAGCATCTTTTAGAAGGAAAATTTATATAGGTCGTCTTGTTATTTTCGAGATAATTGATTTTACAACTACATGATTTAATGAATTGGAATACTGAATGAAAAATGAAGTAATTAAAAATAATAATTCGATTATTATACAATATTACATTATTAAAATTACTTATAATCCGACTATTATGAAACTATAACACCACATCTCTGTTAACACGGTTCTCACGAAATCAACAGCTTTATTTTGTAGTTGATGAATTCTTATAGGGAAATATTCAGAATAAGAAAATTTTGTGGCTGAATTTAAACCGTAAACTTGCAGTATTCTTTTACCGTGTTTAGACAAGGCAAGAAAGACATACGGTAATTTTTTTTGCAAATAATATTAAAAAACATTCTACCAACCGTACACGTTACAAAAATGCCGTCTCTAAGAAATAGCATAAACTCCGTAATATTCAAACGGCCGGTTGCACAATAGCTAATTAAATAATGAGTTTAATATCAGTTAACTAACTGTCGTAAGTGTAACAGCTTTATTTTTGTCGCACAAAGATCCATTGGTTATTTTTCATTAACCGAATGGTCACAATCAGGAAACACTGTAGATTGATCAACAGCTGATTCTGAAGTTGAGAAAAAATATGAATTAGAAACATTTCATTGTGAATTATTTGAATCATTATTCAACTCAAAAAAATATTCTTAATAGATTTTATGAATTTTTAAAAGTTTTCAACAGCTACGACCTAATTTGAAGTTTTGTGTTCTGGTACAATAAACATAACCTATAAAATTTAACTTGACGGTAGTTCGTGAAATTTAATTCGCAGTGAACGGGCAGTCAAGTATCTCTTACGCCGGTTAGCCTAATCGGCGTTATCGCTTGTAATTGAACTTTGTGCAACTAAATTTTCCTCATTAGGGTTAATCTCTGTAGAATGACGTCATTCCACGGGGATTAAATTTAATAATTGGCTTCTGTGCAACCAGCCGTAAGTACTTGATTTGGAAGGACAACATTATTATCACTCAAGTTCCCTTCTACTAGGCTACTACAGAATTCTCTTTTTCCTCTGTTCTTTTTTTTTCTCATTGTCTTTGGATATTGAATATATTTTTTCTTTTTTTAATTTACTTTTTTTATTTATTTTAATTATTTATTATATTTATTATTACAATTATTTTTATTTTATTTATTTTTTAATCTATTATTTTTTATTTTTTTAAAGTACCACCATTTAATTTGGAGTTTTCTACTAAACCAATGAATTTTGAAAGATATTTTAATTTTGTATTAAATTGCTTAAATTATTGTATACATTGCTATAGCAAAAAGGTGAGGGTATTGAAATATAATATACATTTGAGTTCTTCGCCATTGCTGATCAAGTGAGTAAATGAGTTGGTAACTGGGTAAATTCATGTACTGAGGATGCTTTGTGAGACTGTTCTCTAAACATAAATAAATAAGCATATACATTTTTGTGCCACCTCGCCATTTGTCATGTTATGGGGAACATGGTGGACCTAAAACTCTTGTGAACTAATTTCAGATCAATAACTTATGAGCCTTCAATTCATTACAAAATGTTACAACTATCTAGACGCCTGTAAATACCATGAAGTCTCATTTATTTTCAAATTCTTGCTTGAAATTTGTTATAAATGCTTTCCATAAATTCATTCAGCAGCTGGATACCAAAACAATAAAAATATATAAGACAAAGAAATAATAATAATAATAATAACTATTTTAATGAATGTTGGCATACCATGCTGCCACAACTTGGATCAGTACTACACTGAGAAAATCTCCAAGTATCTCCCCCTGGCTGCTGAGATAAAGGATATCTGGCAACAAGAAAAGGTATCAATCATGCCTGTCATTATGTCTGCGGTTGGACTAATAACAACAAAGGTGACATCAAATTTGAGTCAGTTGGGAGTGTCAAAAAGCACAAAATGCACAATGCAGAAGCCAGTAGTACTTAGCACTGTATCAATGATTAGGGAATTCCTGAATATTCCTATATAAATCAATCAAAATCTTGCCATAGGCCGATTTTGATTAGAAAACTCACATCAAATGCAAAATAATAATAATAATAATAATAATAATAATAATAATAATAATAATAATAATAATAATAATAATAATAATAATAATAATAATAAATAATAATATAATAAATAAATTAACTTCATCAGTAGTTTTGTGAATTACTCATGCCAAACAAATAGAATGTGATAGGCCCAACTTTCTTGGGTTTGAACGGATAGAATTTTTCTGGATACTTTTCCATGACAATATAGGTATTTTAAAATATGACAATATAGGGACTATATATCAAGTTAGGGACTGCAAAACTTAAATAGTATGACATAATTATACCTTCATACGACAGCATCAGATTATTATTATTGTAATTGCATAATGAGTCGAGAACGAGTAAAGGATTGATACAACTCGATTTGAATTTCTGTTCTCAGGTTACGCGACGTGAAATTTGAATTAATGAATTCCCATTGGTTGATAGCTAATTCCTCCCACAGCCCTCGTCTGCAAATAACAAATAGATACACGTGTCTCCTGCGTGTGTATATAAATATTAATTCCTACGCAGAATTTCTCATCATATGTAAATGATGGCAAGTGAGAGAGGCGTAATAGAAATGAAAATCCGCAAACTGAAATTCGGGTAAACTGAATTAAGTCTATCATGGGAATAGAGCTTCAGCGAGCAACTGTTTGCTGCAGCTTCAGCGGTCGCTTGAAATGTATTTGATATCGGTTTCAAGACTCAATCGCGTATTCAATTCAGTTGCTACTGGCAAGCCGCGATAGCCATCCGTTTGTAAGGTATTCTGTTTATACTACGATTCTGAACTAACAATTAATTCACGCTTCATACAAACGTAGGAGAGGTGCAACTAGTTTATACACAGTTCACACTTGTAATCGATAGACTATTATTTGTAATGTTTCGCAAATCCGACTACTGTATTTGTCATGGTAATAGAGATGAATTCTCTTCTGATTGGGTAGAAACTGAATAATTGATATAAACTCATCAGTCACAATCATCCAATTCATTACCTAGGTCTATTACATAGGTCTCAGACCTATGTGGGCTTCATCCTACGAAAAAAAATTGAAATGCGATTGTGTAATAATTTATTCTGTGACTTTCACATTAATAATTTTTTTTAATCGATTTAAACTAAAGGTTAAATGCTTACTGTGCAAAAACTGGCCTTCTAGTGTCATGGGATTTCATCCTCTCCAAAACAAGCTTATTTAAAATCCATTGAAAAATATTTCAGATTACCTTTAAAGTGATATCTAAAGGTTTAATAAATTGTCAGATTCGTCTACTTTATCTATATTAAAAAAATTCCCAAACAATCTTGGTACAAGTACGTAGATTGTCTTGCACTAATTTTGATATTATCTTTCTCTTTTTCTTGGTAATTCATTTTACTTCATCCTGATATTTAACAATAAGCGAAAATTTGTCATAAGTCTGTAAATGTTCAATACTGAGCACATTGGGAAATCAATATTAAAAGAAAAATATCTATTAATGTTCCAATACTCAGTAATGTTTAATTAAAATAATTTTTAGATCTCCAATCAGTATTTCCCATAGCATCATCACCCACACACAAGTTTCGGACTTATGTCGGCATCATTAGCACGAAATTAAAATCCGAAATAAAAAATTAAGCAGATAATTGAGTAATTTGGGTATTGAGTTGTAAGTAGTAAGTGAAGTATCCTACTTCCTTTCAACCCTACACCAATAAGGTTTTAATGATTCAATCTCCAAATTCGAATTGATTTAATTCCTAGAAAATTATAACCAATAAGTATTTTGAAAGTAACACATGAATGAGGAAGCTCTATCAGAGTTCTGGTAAGTTGAAATCACTGACATAAAAGTTCCTAGATTTCGAGCATTTTCCAAAGGTTATAATTATTATTGACAATGGATGAAGCGGATATATGTAATTGGCTTTGGGTGGACTAATTGACCTCCACTACTAACCAATAGTCTACCTCCATTAATGGTGAATTTAATCCAATAGATGCTACAATTACCAATTGCTTATTATGGATGGTAAAGAATTTTTAAAATCGAGAATTCGTTATTTATTACAATCCACCTCATGACAGAATAATTGATCAGTTTTTGTACAAGTCCATCAAGAATGGCCAACTTTTAGAAAAAGCCATGATCAAGAAGTTTTATTGATGAAAATTATAATACATATTCAACACATCTGAACCGTCTGAAGGTAATAATTACATCTGGCTTTCATCGATGTGACTAATGACTTTGAGACTAAAGACGAGATGTGACCCTCGTTAGGGTTACTTTGAATCAGTCCTAGTAGAATCTGAATATCAAAAAGACTAGCTCGGTTTCCTGAAAACGTTGCGAAGCTACCTACTTCTGAACAGTAATAAAGTCTCGGATAATTATAGCCTGAGTGTGGGTGTAGGATTCGATCCTTCCAATCCAACAATTCATGGATGGATTCATGGATCGGTGTTCTTCATGACTCCTGTGGGATCATTCGCCATAATCCCACGCCACAGACATAGAGTGGTAGTAAAATTACAGGAGTCCAGAGGTAATTAAGACATTCAGAAACTTTTCTCCGAGTTGAAGTTTACTGGATTAAGCTACCGCTTTGTTACAACAGTTTCGATAGGTAGAAAGAGTTGAACGTCTTCAATTCGTTACTCTAACAGAGTTTTGACTCTGAGAGATCTCACTAATTAGAGACCGTCAATTAGTAGAATAAAAATGTAATTGAACTGTTTCATTTCCTAAAAATGAGGATCCTCAGCCATCTTCTAAATTTTGATGATGTTGATGTGGTAGACGTTGCTATCTTATTGCAACTGATTGACTGATACAAATAAGTGAGAACTTTGCTACGCTGATACAGCCAATCAAATAGACACTGTTCTCTGTTGTAAAATCACTTCTCGGTGGTTCGGAACCCACCTAAAACTGTACGTCCAGCTCATCACTCACCATCATCCAACTCATTACCCACGCACAGGTCTCAGACCTATGTGGGCTTCATCCTCAAAAAAAAAAATTCAAGTAAAATTAATAAAAAATCCTTGTGATAATAAAAATAGTCATCAAAAATCTCAGTAGAAATGTGATCCTCATAGTTTCGAAGACGATCTTAAAATAGACAGAGAACTTCAAAAATTGCAAGACAGAAGCACAAAATCACAATTATTCAACTAATTTGACAAATTTATAAGTAATCCGCTTATAACACAAGTATTTGTAGTCTGTAGCAAAAACAAGATTTGTAACAAACTCTTGTTTGTTTTGTCTAAACTAATTTGATTTAATATCATTGAAAAAATAGGACTCTAGTGATAATAATATCATGTGACCTGGTTGGCTCAGGTCTAGTTTCAGAGTTCACTATTAATAAGAGAATATTACATCATTACGCATTATGAAGCGAAATTGTATCACTAATGGGGTCACAAATTTATAACGTGGTGCATGATCTAAAATAAAGAGATAAAGTCCAGGGAGCCTATACCTTGCACCCACGCTCATAATCCCAAGCTCATATTATAGGCCTATGTAAATTATTACGATAGACTTTAATGTAGTATGCAGTGTCCACAACACTAATAAATGTTATTACTATGAGCGGGTAAAAGCCAGGATTACGACATGACGCGTCCGTGTTTGTTCTTCATACGAAATTATGACTAGATATGGATGAACAGAAGATTTTAGCGAAAATTTACGCCTCCACTGTGATCTGCCGTTCACGAGATGAACGAATTTAATTAAAGTTCACCAGGTTCAAATTTCCTTCGGTGACAGTTAACTTTTAGAACCCACTGACCACGGAAGCAGAATATGTTGTCTTGTTAAATTATTAAATTTTCGTGTTTGATGCAACGAAATCTAACAATTCGATTTGAAAAAACTATAATAAATAAATATCCTAACTGATAATCTAATAATTGTGAGAATGGCCAATGATAAAGACAATGCTTTTAATTACAGTGGTTTCAACAGAGTGTTTATGTAGATGCTATTCGTAGTTTACAAATAATAATATCAACATTTATGAATATGATATTAATATTTGTGTATTTCTTGTTTTTGTAATTGTTTTTCCTCTAATGCTAGGAGAATCAATAATAATAATAATAATATCGTGTGACCTGGCTGGCTCAGGTCTGGTGTCAGAGTTATCAGGTCGCACCTGAATAAGTTTAGGGCCTCTGACGTGACTTAACGACTGTTTTTAGGCAGCCGGGACCGACAGCTTAACGTGTCCTCCGAAACACGGGAGTGGCCCGAGGAGAATCAATAGGACTAAAGAATAATGCATTTTAAAATGTTTGTTCATACGCAAGAACTACTTCCACTCCGTTTATTCTCGGAAATTTTTTTTGCGATGATATGAGTTTAACTTATGACCGGTTGCAAAACAGCTCATCCAAATTTGATCGCCGACCACCTAAAAGAATTCTCATAAGTGATCGGGATCAAATTCTGATCAACGTTTGTGCAACCGGACATGTTTAAAAGTTGAACTGGAATTTGAATTACATCCTTTCTATTTACTTGAAATTCGAGCACATTCCTTCTCTAAATTTCTAAGATAAATAAGATAAGAATTTCTAAGAAAAACTAATTCACTACCTCTCAACATTGTTTTCACTATTGAAATGAAACTTTGGAAAGGAATTGTATTTTTGAAGAATATATTGGAATATTCATTTATAACGCGTATGAATTTTAGTTATTGCTGTTCAAAATGTTGGGATGGAAAATTTATTGATTTTTTTACTTTCCATAGGGAATTGTAAGCAAGGCTTAAACATTTTTATTTCATCAAATACTAGCTGGCCCGACGCGCGTTGCTGCGCTCTCATAGAAATTCTCCTTGATTTTATTATTCGCCACCTCCCGCTGAGGTTACATTTCAAATTAGGAAAGAAGTTAGTCCTAGGGCTCTTCCAGCTGTTCATAGAGTCCTCCTTCGTTGTTTTCTTAATCACCACCTCTGAATGAAGAAACATTTCAAATTTAAACCTCCTACGACTATAAGAGTAGATGCTAGGTTTATATTTTATTATTCGCCACTTCCCGCTGAGGCTGCATTTCAAATATCGTTGGAATTGTGATAAAATTTGCTAAGTTTTTTGTCTCTTGTAAATTTTCTGTAAAGTGAACGGTTTGTGAATTTCGCCATCAAATATTTAAAATGGCCGCCATTTTGAAAATTTTCATCGAATTTTTTATTTTTTTATTTTTTAAAGTTGAGTCTTTATAACATAAATATTCATGCCAAATTTCAGATCAATACAACATTTCGTTCTTGAGATAAAAATTTCCAAGTGAAAAAACAAAATGGCTGCTATAAGGATAACCGCTGAGTTTTGGAAACTTTAAATACGACATTTGTAGTCTCCTATCATCCAGGAACAATACCCTAAAATGTTCGACACTAATTCTGAAACACCTTGTATATATAGATATATATTTAATACGTTGATATGGTTTCATCTTCTCCCTACAAATAGATTAAACTCGAAAAAATTTAATTATTATTTTTTATTGCGGATGATGCTCACATGAGTCCGGATACTTGTGCGTGGGCAATGAGGTGAATGATGAGAGACATTCATAGCTGAATGAGATTCGAACACAAGGCTGTAGGAAACGAAGCCATCCAGAGCCTCTTATCTTATCACAGACAAGCGCTACAACCAACTGCGCAACCAGCCGCCGTTTATGAAAATTTATTTGTATGATGATTGTTTCACTCTGTTGTTGAGCATCATCTGATACTACTGGTGCATGATAGTGAGTTCAAAATTTCAACAACAGAGTGAAACTTGTCACAGCTAGAAATGTGCATCCTTATCACACATGTACTAAACACATCAGTGTTCTTTCTTGGTTTGAAATATATCCAATTCTTGGAAACTAAACTTACCGTTCTACGAGAGATCAAATATTTAGCTCAAACGTTAATCGTTGCACAATAAATACTTGAAGAAATGGAGATTGAATGTAATGAATAATAAGACGAAATTGTCACAACCACATTTATTTATTTAAAATAAATGTGGTTGTGACAATTTCCTCTTATTATTCATTATGGATACCTTCCACAATATCACCTTCGCTACTACAAAGAGAGATTGAATGTGTCAAAATCAACAGGTTGAATCAATCATCAGAGCTGGATGATCTTATTAGCACATTGATTCGTGTAGCATTTTCAGCTAGTCAAGCGTTCCCATTTGCCTCTGTCAAAAGGGATGCTTTTTGAGCATTGTTCTGCTTGTTAAAAGAACAAAAAGAAACCCTTCCATCAATGAGGCGATTGCACATTTTGCGCCTTTTATCTCCGTTAAATTAAGGGATGAAAGGTCTTTGTCTCCCGGGCTTTTATCCAGTGATTGAGATCAATAGCTAGCAGCATGATTGCCACAAAAGCCCTGTCTAAACAATTGCCGCCATATCCGACGATTGCTGCCAGTTCCTTTCAACAGAAATATGATACAACCTTGATTTTTCTGCTGAATCAATCGAACATCCAGAATTCTTCTTCGACTTTATTAAAACCATTAAAAAGTTCTGAATGCTCACAAAAGATCAATTTCCAAATTCGTCCGCGTCTTATTGAAGCTTTGCAGTTTATCGGTATAAACGCATTTTGTTTATTTTCGGATTTGTAATTAAACTTACGGTAATGTTAGTGAACTTCGAATGTATTTTCTAAGCCAACTATTACTGCAGACAGCTCTCATTATGGTTCCTTAATACCTAGATAAAGAATTATTAATCATTCTAATCGAATTATGATCGATGATAATAAAATTATAGATAATTTCATACCCTGGGTTACCACACTTTCAAGAGGTGTGCAATTTACTCAGGACTCAGGAATGTGAAAAATAATCTAAACTCTATGTTATCGGATTTTCAATAGTAGTCGAATTTGCATACTCTAAAATAATAAACAGATTGAACGGAAAATCTCAGGACTCACACAACTGAAAACAGTTCAATACCGAAATTTTAATTGTGGATGAATAAAATAAAAAATTGAGGGATGAAAAAATATCTGATACATGATAAAATGAATAATTCGATTGATAAAATAAAAATCCAGAACTTAAAAGATATAAAGTGAAATAAAGATTTTCTATGTCTAAAATGAAATTTACTGGAATATCATTTTTAGAACTGAATGTGAACTCATCATTAACTTTATCTACCACCATGTCATAATGTATACATTACAGTTTCACAATTGATGCCAAAACAGCTGTCTTTCGAAATGCTTTTTGAAACCCGTTGTATTAAGAGCTCATTATAGTACAGGTTCTACATTATAACACGGGTTCTGGACCAATCAGAAGCATTTTTGATGGAATCAATATCGTAATTCAATATTGTGAAACTATCAGCTGATTTGATCAAACTGCTAACTAGGCTGCTAACCTAACAATCTACTATAACTTCTCGTATTTGAGATGAGAGGTTAGGTATCTCTGACAGTCACAGGTAAAATGAAATTGTTTTAATTAATATAAACTTAATAAAACAACTTTTGAATGGAAATTAACTCACGAGTGTACTGTGGGTCGTCTGACGATGCTCTAGACAACAGAGCGAAACGGCCGTCACGCCATAACGTGAGTTAATTTCCATTCAAAAGTTGTTTTATTAAGTTTATATTACATATTAGTGGAAACAAGATGGATCTTCAACATCATGTTTTAATTAAATGTATACTAGTGGTCGTAGATAAAATAGTGTATGCAACGATTTTATTTGTCCATTAAAGCACTCGTGAGATATTTATAACACTCGCATTCGCTCGTGTTTTAACTTACATCTAACTCGTGCTTTAATAAGGGTCAAAATAAAATCGTTGCATAAACTACTATTTCATACTGCAAATTCTTTTATGATAGATTGAAATTCTAAACCACGCCCCAAAGACTTCAAAGTTCAATGAAAATAGCTGTCAAATATATCAAAAAGGCCCATCCATCTAACAATCATATTCCGATTGACTATGAATCTTTCCATTGTCTTTGCAGTACCAACTTATTAAAAGTGATAATCTGATCAAATGGCAGATCTACATTAACCAATTTGACATGTTGATTATACGTCCAGCCAAGATTGCTATCGAAATTATAGTATTTTGTTAAAGATGCTAAAATTGCTATCAATAATTACAATATATCGAACGAGTCCGATCATTAAATTTAATATCTGTGGGGAAGAAAGGCTTCCGTGCAATCTCATCAAATTAGTTCCAGTATGGTGTATCATTATCCCCTTTAATATGTAATTTCATTATTGCTCGATTTGTTTCTGCCGAACGCCCTTCAAAGTACACACAATTATTGCAACTAGTCAAGCTATTAAAGCTAGTCACAGCTATAAATTGTGTAATCCGTGCATCCTTAGTTGTTCGTAATAGAGCTTGTCGAAATTGAACGGATTTATCTTTTCACAAATTAGTGCTTGTTAATCACAAATATCACTTCAACTGGTCCACATATCTTGATGTGGATTTTTTTATAATCACAATGCTCAGGAATATGGATAATATATTTTTCCACTGCAATTGCAATTCAGAAAAATTTAAATTCAATAATAAATTATTTCTATCAGAAAAATAATTTATGGAAAAATTTAAGTGGGACTTGAATATTTGCCCCAAATATTTGTTCTTAACTTTTTTCCATAAACTCTTTTTCTGATAGAAATAATTTATTATTAGATTTTAATTTTTTTGAATTGCAATTTTAGTGGAAAGATATATTTACTTGAAAAATTTGGGAAGAGTTCGATATTTTTTGGAGAGATTAGTAATAATTGATATCGAATCTCAGTAATTTTAGCATCTAATTTATCAAATTTTGTAAATAGGAATCTTGAATCTTCAATTCCTCATAAATGTGTAATTCAATAATTATTTATGCAATGTAAAAATGATAATAATACTAATGATAATAATAATAATCATCATCATCATCATCCTACAAAAAAATTTCATGATATTCAGTCTTAGATTCAATTAATTTCCTGCAGTTGATAGATTTGTGAATTTTTCTCCAAGATATTCACTTGTCAGTCACTATTACTTTAAGATTAATATGAAATAATTATTTTAAAGAAAACTATCAACATTATTGGTTACAGAATTAGAATTTTTACAACGCTGGAGTTTTATTTCAAATTGGATGTTGGAAAAATAATATATACTAAAGCACATTTTTCTTACACTGAATGTCAATGAGTGGAGATACAATCACGTTTTGATCAACGAGAAATGAGTGAAAGTAATTATTGCAATTGCATTAATAGCAACCCACACAAACCTCCCACGAGGTATTCTTCAAATGAGTACAGCCTAATCAATTGAATTAATTAGTCACGATTCATCAAACAAATATTCAGCCCACAAACTCGATTCCATTCAATTAATTATTTGAAAACTCCCTCCCTTTCCCTAATACTTATACAATCACAAATCAGCAGATTTTTCTTCCGCTGATGGACAAAACAAAAGTTTTTTCAACATCGTTTGTAGTTCTGCAGCATTCATCTTAGGGGGCTCTTTCTTTCGCCTTCTCCCATTTTTCTTCTCTAGTTTGGACCTTTCCACCCTTAACAATCTGTTTCCTTCTTGAACTCATTTGTTTCATAAATTGGTCATCCAACTTAATAATAGCCATATGTCGTTGTAATATTTCCGCTTTTGTTGAATGGCATTCTATACATTTTCCACCTCCTACTATTATTACTCTAATTGGAAAACAGACAAAGTAATCCAGAACTTTACTTGAAAAAACTCTCAAATTTAGTGATTATCAAGTTGCAAGAGAGTATCCTCTTTCATTTTTCATCATTTGTCAATACTATTCTTTGGGCTGATGATGCCCACATGAGTCCGAGACTTGTGTGTGGGTGATGAGTTGATGATGATGATGATGATGATGATTTATTTATTTCAACAAAGCACACAACAAACAGAAATTATAAAATGCAACACAACGTTTGTCAAGTGACTTTGTCCTTTGGCAGTGCAGCAGAACAGCAGGAAGCCGTGGTATGCAGCACGGGGGTGGATGTCAGTAAAAATTAATTTTCGGGCAGTGCCCTCAATTGTCTTCTGAAATTAGCAGCAATCTCAAAAAGTCTATGAATGGTGACAGTTAGTTGGCGACTTCTGTACACCGCTGAACAGGTGATGATAATAATAATAATAATAATGTTATGGACAACAGTTTTAAAGGGCTTTTTCTTCACTTAATTTTTTATTGATGAAATAAATTTTTCTCTCGTATAATAAGTATTTTAAACTTCCAATTAGGTTTCATTTAAAGAAAAAATTAAAATTTATAAGGCGATTCTAATTTCAACTATTTTGTTATTTGTTATTATACTAATTTCATTTTTATTATAAAAAAATCGATTCCGTTCCACCAGGTAAATGATAATGAAGCATATAACATCGTTATTATTTTTTGTCAGTCACCCTTTCAATAGTACTCAACATCACGTTCACACGGGTAACGCCCCCAAATAATTCCTTAAATAAATTTTCAAAATATAAAAAAATGTTTCAGAAGAATGCTGAACAATGAAGAAAAAGGAATTATCTTCACTTAGTTTCATAGATTTGTTAGTGAATTTTCGTAAATCAGAGCATAAATAAAAGTAAATGTAATTATGTTCACAGAGTAATTGATTAGGAATTTTATTTTCATGCCATAATTTGAAATTAATTATCTTGTAAATATTTACCACTTAAATAAGTTAAATATCTTCTAAAATAAATTCAGCAGTAGATAAATGTCACCAGAGAATGAGTTATCAAGACCAATAAATAATTATACAGGTTATCTATATAACAGAAAAATATGCCTGTAGAACACATATATTGGGTTTGTATATACACATAATTATATTGTACATTGGGTTTATCTTACTGATATGACATAATATTTTTCATCTGATTCACAATATAAACGGGTCTCATTATATTTTATTTTTACAACCAGGTACCAATCTTTGTGAGTTACAATCTAATCTAATTATATGTAAAAACGAATGATATTAACCAAAATCTTGACGTACACGATTATAATACCAGAAGTCGAGGAGATTATCACTTGGTGAGACACAATAGTAGCTTATTCAAACAAAAACCTAGTTATATTGGTAGAAAACTCTACAACAAGCTACCGAAGTTTTTAAAGTGTCTTGAAAATATAGAAATATTTAAAAAACAATTAAAAAAATATTTAGTTGATAAAGCTTTTTATAGTGTACAAGAACTCCTTTCACATCAAAATTAAGCCTCACCCCAACTAATTGATACAGTAATTATGGTAACTAGTGTATAAGTGTTGATCTGACTTGTCTTATACTCCTCAATTGGATTCTCCAAGACGTAATCTAAAAACAATCTTCGCATTCGCTCTTATTTTGTCAATGTCAATAAATAATCAAAATAATAGGTGAGCTGTGACTGAATATTTAATGTAGACAAAATAAAAGAACCTTGCCAGAGTGGGTATCATCAGATGAAATTATTCAACTTTATGCTAATCATCCAATTTTGAGCATCGAGTATCCAAGATCTATTCTCAAAGATTATCAAGGTTTGTTTCTCAGATAATATCTTAATCTATTTTGAGTCAAAGCAGTGGTAGACTTGTGGTGACATGACACCACAAGAATTTCAATGAGCCCCATAGAAAACAGTCTGGTGGCTTTCATGGAACGGTAAGCTGGATGAGTTAGTCCAATGCGACGAAAACAATGTCTAACAAGCAGCCGAAATACTTGCTAAACAATTCTCAAGTTAATTCCAATCTAGTCGCAAATTTCAACATTCTAGGCAACCATAAAACCCCTCTCTCCGTTCCAACTATGACTGAGTGTAGATTAAGTATCTTCAATTTTCAATTTACACCATTTCAAAGTTACATGTTACAATGTAGAATACATCTTTCGCCTTTCAGTGAGAATTTCCATGATAGGAGCAAATAATAATTTCCCTAGATATTGAGGTGAAAATTAAGGTAATAATAATAAGGTACCTAACCTTACCTAGGTGATGTGATGTTATAATTTGAGCGAAAATCCAGTGTGTGATCACTTCTTATCACCACAACATTCCTTTTCTTGTTTCAACCAACTATCTCAATTTAATCAGAGATACAAGAATTTATCCATTTCTGAAAGTATTATTAAAAATCTGGTTTCTGATCAATCTTCTATCATCAAATGCAATTTCTTATTATCCTCATTTACTTTGCACATAGCACATAGCACTTCCAGAAGATATGGGGTTTGCTTTAAGGTATTATTTTAGCCTTTTCCATTAATTCAAAACTGTTCAAGTTATACGCAGTTGTTAATGCTACATTCACAAATTAATGGAGATTTCTTCAAAATGGAAATTAGAAATTTCCTCTTCATCCATCTTGTATCCATCTTTTAAGCAGCTCAAGTCAAGTGTAATGCACATTTTCCACCTCCGGCTTGACTTAGTCTTTGAATTTAAAATAAATTTGAATAAGTTATCACATTCTCTCAAAATACAAGTAGAGACATACTAAGCAAGAGGCTTAGAAATTACTTCCTCTTTCTGCTATTTATTCACTTCAACTTTCTCTCTACCTCTTTTCATCTTTTTTCTCTCTCCTTCTCATCCATTATTCTGTCTCTTTCCATTCTTTATCATTTGAAATTGATTTTTGGATAATATCTAGTAATATTTTCGATTTTCTGCATCAGCAGCTGCGCTGAGGATTTCCCTTCGCAGACATATTGGCAGCCGCGGTTGAGTTGTCCGTTGAAGCGTTATATTTGGTGATAAGACTCTGACTGCTGCTTCTACGATCTCGGGTTCGATTCCCGTTATTCAACGTGGCATGATCTGTGTCATCATTCACCCTATCACCCATGCACAAGTCTCAGCATTTTCAACAAACGAATAATTCACCAATTCCGTACAATTTAATGATTTACCAGAATATCATCAACTATAAAAGAACAGGGTTTTCTGTTTTTCATGTTTTTGTAGTTTTAATTTTTCAAAATATTTTCATTGGAAACATTAATCTGATTTGCAATGTGTGCGTTTCCGTTAGGTAAATAGTAAAAATAATTATCAGGAAAATGCCTATCAAGTATTCAAAATAGGACCCTATGTTAACCCAAACAAATAACTTCTCTCAAGAATAGCGATTACTTAAAGTTTCTAGGTTAAGTTCCAAGCAAAAATCATATGAAAAATCAGTTTCACATCATTATAGTACCTAAGAAAATTATGCTGTTTCTGAAATTACAATCTTAATTAAACTACAACACTTTGAAACTAGTCAACAACGAATTTAAAAGTCTAATTCTAATTTCAGCTAACTCACAACTAAACAGGGGAAAATCCTATCTATAACATAGTATAAAATAGCATGTATCGTCATATCGTCTCTTCTAATCTTATTAGTTTTTGTTTTAGATTTTCTGATCTAGTGAAGTGATGTACTTCTTTCAGGTTTTTCTTTTTCTTTTGTTTGATTAGTGTTAAAGTAAAATGTCAATAACGCTCTTAATGAACTTTCTATTTATGTCTGTGAGCTTTTTCATGTATGTATTAAATACATAAACAGCATCCCATTCAATCAGACTAAGCGGTGTCACGGCAATTAGTACAACAGCAATAAAACAAAAATACCTCAGCTACCTGATTTTTCAGTGGTGAATAAGTGATATATCCAACATGTTACAAAGTTTGCAGGTTATCACATAGAAAAAAATTATATACGCCCTTCTGAAAGCACAAACTTGATTACTAGATGACACACTTCATCACTTGAAAATAAAGAAAATATTATCCTCGTATGAGGACATAAAGATAACTCCAACATAACCTCACTTAACATTCTCACATACTAACGGCAGTAAAATATTCAAGCAAAGAGACGTGGAAGTTAGGTCAGACTTCATACAGAAAGAACAATGAGAACAAAGTCGCAGCGCAAAAGGGAGGTTACCGGTCCAATCTAAAGTTTTTGTAAGATAAGGGGTTTTTCATTAATAACATAGAACAGTCCTCATTCAAAAATTCAATCGACACATGCGCAAATAAGATGGGATAGTAAAGAAAAAGGAGCCTGACCTAGAAATAGTGAAACATACAAGTGATGACAGGAAATGATGAAGCGAATCAGCAATATCGAAACTCAATTGGTGTTCTCCCTCTATCGCCAAGACAAATCCCAACAAGAAAATTACATATATACTTCTTATATATCGGTAAAACAAACAATGGTAAATAGCACGAAGACAGCAAAACCTTTCAAATAACCAATTTTCTAAGAAATTAGCACCAGGTCCAATGTAAAGTTAAAAATCAAACCTCATTACTTCATAATATCACTTATTAAACCGAAATAATTGAGAATCACAGAATAGTTAGGCTAAAACACCAGTCGGCTTCAAATAAAGCCATCTAATGCGAAAATAATACCCAAGAATTGTACAGATTTGGGAAGGGCCGTACTCAGACCGGTTTGCCCGGACAATTTTACCGGGGCCCGGGTCCCAAGGGGGGCCTCGCCAAACATCTACTTCAAGAGACCGTCGCCGTAACGGACGGAGTCACTAACAATCCAATGAAAACAGCATCTTGTAGATATATTCTCACAATTATTAATGTATAAAGATAAATAATGTGTTTTAAAAAAGCTTTCTGTTTGTATGCCCACAAATATTATGTATTTAATATAATTCCCAAAACATACAGTATTGTAGAAGCTTAGGCTATTTTTTACAGAGACTAAAATTTTGAATGTTAAATCATGACTACATTGACTCTTTATGATTGTACGCTGTACGGATGTAAAAATTTATTGAATGTTGCATTGTTCTTGATTCAAGTTGAATAAGTCACAAATAGTCATTACAATCAGAATAATTATTCAATAATTAATTTCACTACTTTTATTTACTATCAATTGTTTTGTTTTTATTCTAGAAATTAAGATTGTAACTTTCTTGTACTCATCTATATAAGAGTAATGTAAATGTTGGAGGGGAGGTAACTTCACACAGGCTATGCTTTTGGAGGCACTAAATTTTTTGAAAGGATTTCTAGTAAAGATTCTTAAAAGAATTTTGTACTACAGTAACAGTAGATAGTACGATAGTAGTCATATCTTAGTAAAAGCAATTACAATATGTTTTTACAAGAATTCATGTATGTACAATACGATTGACAACTATGAAGTTTCTGTATAAATGAAAATTGTATCACCTTCTGAAGAAATAAAATATATTATGTTCTATAATTAGAATTACAAAACTAGTAAACCATCTATACATTTGTAGAATTCAAGAAATTAATTGAAAACAAAGCTTAAATGGTACGATTAAGACTATTTTTAGTTCTATTTATTGAAGCAAAACGTAGCGGATCTTACTACCACTAACATAATAATAATAATAAAAGCGTATGGCTTTTAATGGTGGGGAGACCCTTACGGGTAGTTCCACCTCGCCGTTTGAGCCATGTTACGGGGAACATGGTGGACCTACTATTTTAGGTGGGTTCCGAACCACCGGGTAAGTGATAATAAAGCTTATAACATCAAGTCATTGAAGCACGGTCACCCATCCAAGCGCAGTCTAATATAAATAATATAAAATAAAATGTGTCTTTGTGATATCGTCAGGGTGGAGGGGGGTTCGCAGTGGTGGGACGGTGGGGAGGGGAGCGCAGCACCGGGGCATGAGGAGGCCCGGCCTAATATCTTTACTGGGGCCCGCCAAAGCTGGGTACGACCCTGGATTTGGGAAAAATCGGTACAATTCAAGACATTTTTTGTGTAATTTGGATTTTGGTGAAAATAGGACTACTCTTATTTTCCAGAATTTGTTTTCATCTAATAGTGCAGACAGAGAGTGTGTGTTCTTGTGTTTCTTTCTGGCTGATGGAGCGCTGTCTCGCATTGTCGAACAGTGAGTGCTGTAGAGTGGCCGAATGACGTCATTGGATCAATGTAGTAACCGCGACACGGCCCTCCACTTGCAACAGATGCTAGTTGTTGTTCTATATACGGCATTTTCTCGTCCACTCAAACTTCATTTCTTTCAATTTACACCAGTTCCGTTCGGGAAGCGCCTTGCTAGCAACTTTTCTGCAACGCCGCTAATTTTAGACGGCAACTGTTGAATCACAAATGCATTATCGTGAGCTGTGGTAGCCTTATGAAGTTGGGTGCTGGAGTAATAAATGTAAGTTGGTAACACTGTCTTCCGACACTGCTTGACTAGAAGTCATTTTTTCAAATGACATTATTTTCTCAAGAAAAGCGGCAAAATGTTTCCATGAATTTGTAGATACTGGAGTAGATAAATGTAAGTTGGTAACACTGTCTTTCGACACTGATTGACTAGAAGTCATTTTTGGACATGGAATTATTTTCTCAACAAAAGCGGTAAAATGTTTCCATGATTTATAGATACTGGGAAATCTTAATTTCAATATGTAAATTCCTGTACAGATCTGATAGTACGATTATGTTGAGAATAACGTTGTTTGTTATGTTGTATCCTTGGACCCAACAAGTCGAAGGAATCAAACTTTCAAGTAAAAGAAACCGAACTAAAAAAATTGACGAAACTATAAAAAATAATTTTATCAATTATCATAATGTACGAGGGGGTATAGAAAAGTAAGGTCTCTTTTTTAATGTATAAAATGACACAATTTTGCATTCATTTATTTGGTGCTTGCATACACATACTCCTCCGTTTTCTGTGGTACTGGTAAAAAGTATTGATATAGGTTGAGTAAAATGAAGTTCAGAAAATGCAGTGAAGCTTCTTTCACTGTTCACTACTCTCATTCGTCTATCAGGGTTGAGTATGTATTTCAAAACGTATCTCGTATCTTTCTTAGGAGTCCCTTGGATTATCCGTCTTTCTTTATGGGGTTTTACACTTGCTAGGGTACTATGTTCCAACGTTACCCTTACTAATACGTTGTTAATCACACGACGTTCAAATTGAAATGTCTTTCGCCGTCTTTCCATCTTGATTCATGAATTCGATTAAGTATCATTACGGTTTCAAATAATGTTTATAATCCATAACATCAATACACGCACCACTCTTCTAATGAACTGTTTCATTGCGGTCGTCTCTATCAACAGATTATCATCCAGTCCCTTTCTCTTGTTCACCTCTTTCTCTTACCCTCTCAACGGGCCAAGTTTACTGAATCCAACTGGGAAGAAAGCTTAATGAACTTCATTAGCGCCTCTTCCCCATGCTAATTAAAATTACAACTCGTCGTCTCGAAGGAACTTTAGCTTCGTCTCGAGTTGCTTTTGCTGGAATAAATGGACAAGAATGATTCGCACTGTTAGGTGTCGCAAGGGCGTACCAAAAGTTGATGAATCCGGGGCAACACGATACAAATCGGATGAATTTAGATAGTAATTTTAAGCGGTGAAAGCACCCGTTAAAATTTCCAGTTCAATGGCATAATCGTTCGTTGAAAAACGAGAGGTTTTCTTAGCGCAAAATGCAGATGAATAAAAAAAATCTATTTTACCAAATCTCGAAATGCAGTGTAATCGAGCTGTAATTTAAAATTTCAATTTCCAGAAGGAAAGTTGTATTCATTGTAAACAAGTTGTATTCAAAGTTGTAAACATTGTAAATTGATCTTTCAATAACAACGAATTTGAAGAATTAATCTTTCTCCCTTAGTAATGAAGAATATATTTACTGAAGATTAAATCATGGTTATTGTGCTACTGTAAAATCAAAATATGATATTTCTACCTGATTAATAACATTTTTCCACGCAAATATTCCGTGATGAATAGAGAGCTGATTGTGTCATTATTGGAATACTCAAACATTAGTAAATAAATTCTAGTTTTTAAGAATATAGAATAGAAAAGTGATTAGTCCTGGTAATTAGTTTTAAAATATAAAAAATACTTAATGATCAGTTATGGAATGTAGAAGGATGAAATTCCTCATCTGCGTTCTCCTGGATTGCTTTCAATTTCCAATCCAGACCCATTCTATGCATCTTTGGTGCACTACCAATTCTTTATTTCAATAACCATTCTATGCATCTTTGGTGCACTACCAATTCTTTATTTCAATGTCATTCTTTATTTCCAAAAGCATAGACGTACTTAGTAGTCTAGTTTAAGTAACTTAAATCTTGTATATTCTCTTTCGTAGTATAGTTGGTAGAACAGGTTGCCATTCCTACCAGAAATAGGTCAAATAAACCATTCAGATTCTTCAAGTGAAGAATAAGTTAGTACAAGCTGATATTACCTGAGCTCTCCTCGGTAATTAATGACTTACGTTGAACTCTATTCTCTATTATGCCTAGTACACTCATCTGCATAAAGAATTGACATTTGCAATTGACAATTGTACTGTTCCCTCAGAATTAATTTTCAAAATATTGGATATAAAGACTTTTTTCCACTCACTGGCACCTTAATTGCATTATTTCCTTGCTGTTTCTTACATTCTTGTCATCTTTCACTCATTTCCACAAAATCTACTCATTTCAGAGCTCATTTTGTAGGATGTCAAAATTTGAATGTAATTTTGTCAAACTCATTATTACAATTTGGCCTAATCAGATCCCTCTGTTTTTAAGGGACTCAAAATGGGGAAACTCACAAAAGCTTTCAGGATTTTGCCCTTTTTGAAATAAGCATTCAACTGTCAAGATTTCACCTTTTTCTCTTACAATAAAAGCATTATTTCGAATCCGCAAAGTAGGCTATTATTGCATGGGCTACTCACAAAATTAGAATTCTGAATGGCATAGTCTCGTATTTCCACATTTTTCGAATATCGAACGATAGCAATTAGGAGAATTGAAATCAATGCGCCGAGGGGAAATATCGACATCTATGGCTGCCCTATTAAATCAACATGAAATTCAACGGACTCCATCCAATGCTTTCACAGAAATGACGCAAGAGTTTGAGATGCATTGACCTTTTCCAACCGTCAGACAAAACAATGCGGTTGTCGCCGATTGCCCGCCTCCTTGCAGCTTTGATCAAAAGCAGTCGCAACGTCGAAAAACATTTTTTTGCAGTAAATTTCAATCTAACCTGACGTCACAGTTATGTCAACTATCACAGTTACCGTCAAAGAAGAGCACAGTCAACCTGTAATTTCTATCACACGATTTTGAAGAACTGTTCTCTTTGAATGAATTTTGTTACAGAGAATAACTGATGCAGTTTCATGCAAATTCTGCTCAGAAAGCTATGTTTGAAATCTTCTTTTCTATGGAAAGCTTCGTATGCTGCCTCTATTGCCTTTTCCTAGCCTATATTTGACAAGGGCTGAAATTGAAATGTGTTGTGAATTGTTCGATTTGAGTAAAACAATAATTGTTAAAATTTAAAAATTGATTCGTAAAAATTTTACAAAAGGTTGGTTTGGTCTGTGGAATATTAGTTGCAATTACACAGCAATTCTGACCCAGACTCAATGTTGCATCAACCCTCTTTTTCAAAAAAAAGCTTCATACGCTCTATGTAGTCTTTATACGAGTTTTCAAGTACAGTTTTGAAAACTCGTATAAAGACTACATAGAGTTTCGAAAAAGAGGGTTGATGCAGAAGTAATAATCAACTAGAAATATTGTCAGTTTTAATACTTGGTTGTTCATTGATTTTTTCGTCATGGAATGGGAGATGATTTGAGAATTTCTGAATTTCTCATTGGGCAACTTCAATTGGTGATCAAGTTACTACATGAAAGTCTGTCTAGAGAGTTCTTCTTCCAATTAATTGAGCATGATTAAACAATATTATTCGTAATATTAGAGATCAACATTATCCTTGCAAATGGTTCTGATCTGGCTGATGGCTGATAGTTAGACTGTCGGTTGATGAATAAAATTATCGAGCTCCTAGCTCAATGGTAGCCTGGAAGCATTGTTAGTAATTATAAGGGAAAAATTATTGAGGAAGTTTCATTCCATTGATGCTTGATGCTCTATAGTCTAGAGTCTAAATTGTTAGGCTATACATTATTATAAACCATTATAAAACCAATGTTGAACCGTTTTATCAAGAGCAAGAAATAATTATTGTCTGGTTTCCATCATCTCCCTATCAGTTTCGGAAGAGAAAGTACATTTTTCATTCGAGATAACATACAAAATACAGACACAAAAATATTGAAAATGCAGGTTCTCAAAGAGAAAAATCATCTCAAATTCATACTATAGCAATCCTTATCGAGCCATAGTGAAAATTCATTGAGTAGAAATCACTAACTGTTTTTAATGGAGTTATTGAATATTATACAAATTCTATTGAATGGATTGGATTAATTTTGAACGTATGCTACAACCAATTGATTATATCAGATGATTTTCTCTATCTAAATTTATTTTTATTGAGATTTTTTTTAATTTGTACCCCTTAAGTGAATAGAAATGTTAATAGATTCAATGAAAGATTTTTTGACAAATTCCAACTAAATTTATTTTTATTCAGATTTATTTTAATATGCACCTGTGAATATGCACCAATAGAATAGAAATGTTAATAGATTCGATGACAGATTTTTTAAGTAAATCTGAGTTTAATTCATTCAGGATGAGATTACTTTACTGGTAATTGTGTTCTAGTTCTGAACTGTATTTGAAAGTACAGTTACTGGAAATGAATCTCGGACTTGATTTATTTAATTACTATACACTTGAACAATCTCTAAAATTGATAAGCCGCGCAACCCACATTCTATTTTCGTACCCAACAAGTTTTAATAAGCAATTTCAACGGAAATGAGCAACAAATTAGATTATATCTTGGAGAAGTATCTCTTTCGTGATGTATGCAACAGGAAATTTTGGTTATCAATCAACATTAGCTCTGCATTTGACCTGGGTCATACTTCACACTGTCTGAGCATGCTTAAAATCCCCGATAAAAGCTTCAGTTACCTGATGAATGCACAAACATGCAATCATTTCATTCTAAAGAACTGTAATTTAAAACAGTGGTGGAATAGTGTTGGACTGGAGAACATGACACTTTATCTGTATTTTCCTAGATTATTAATTTTCTGATTTTTGTGTCAACGATCTATGCAGTGGTTGATAAGGCTCAAACAAAGCGGGAGCCATAACTTGAGTTCATTTGAGAGAGAGTATTTGAGTAGAAAATCAAATCAAGAGAAAGAAAAGACATGTCCTTATATATTGCCAGGTATATAACTATAGTCTATCAAACAAACGAAGTGGAGAATTAATTGAATAATTCTATTTTTTTCGAAGATGAAGCCAACATATGTCTGAGACCTGTAACGTGGGTAATGAGTGGATGATGACTGATGAGCTGCACCTACAGTTTGACGTTGGTCTCCCAAAACACCAAGAAAAGTGCAGCCTGAGCGTTCATGTCTTATATTATCTGAGTAAATAGATACCTAGTGCGGCTCGTAACTAATCACTTCCTTACACTGAGAAATTGACGGAACGTAGTGAGGTCCAGTTTTAACTCGACCACTGGGCATTTCGTCTGTCTTTTGAGTAAGAAGTGTTAGGTGAGTGAGGTCTACTAGTATATTAGTATATATAGTAGTACAGAACTACTATATATGAATATAATGTGACTAAACGACATTGTACTCGTAACTCAAGTTTTTCAACACGAAAATGAAAACAAGCTAAATGGGATTAAGTAATTCACTTCAGTTAAATTATCAGAAGAAAATAGACTAAAAGAGTAACGATTTATTATTAGTACCAATAGTACCGAGTTGCGCGTAGAGTTTTAAAAGCAAAAAAATACAGTACTGTACTTTCACATTTTTGCAATGATTTCAGAAGAATTATTTTTCAAATATTATGAGAATATGTTTTTTTTTCGGAGGATGAAGCCCACATAGGTCTGAGACCTGTGCGTGGGTAATGAATTGGATGATGGTGATTGATGAGTTGAGCCTACAGTTTTAGGTGGGTTCCAAACCACCGGGAAGTGTTTTACAGCAGAGAACAGAGACTTTTTTGCTGGCCAATCCAATCGGTCACCCTTACAAAGAGTGTACAGGAGTTTCGTAGATTATCTCTGATTGAACGGCACGAGAGTACTCTCATACTCTGGGAGTATGTAGCCTTGATATTGAGGAATACACAATAAAAAATCTAAGCAAGTTAATGATAACGATAAGTAGCAAGTTAGAGATCTTTAAAATGTGGGTCGAGGAAAGAATTTGTGACATATCGTGAAGAGAAAGATAAGAGACACCAGAGTGTTGGACAGACTCGGTGAACAGAAGTCTTACTCAAGACTACTCAACTCTTACTTACACTTACTCAACTAGAAGTTACAATACTACGATCTAATAATGAGAAATCGACTAAACACCCGCGCTTCACCCTCAATTTTTCAATTCACCCGCGCTTCGCTACGGAGTTCGAGGCATATCTTATTGATAATTCTGTTATTAACAAAATTATCTATAATCAAGTTGACTATAAAAATACCAGTATGTCCCACCAATAATAAATGTGGTAAACCTTGGGAATAAAAAGAGTTCGTCATGGATCAAGAAATCCAGATATAAAAAGACTTGCTGTCGGAAACATTTTGGTTTTTCAGCTTATGAAAAAAACCTTTCATGCTGCTTTGTTCATTGTGTATCTTTTTTAGAGCTTGCATTGTCTTTTAAAATTTGTATGGTCTGTCAATAGGGAGCATCTCAATTGAATTTGGCAAATATTTAACTAATTCATTTCCTATTCATGATTTACAGTTATTCAAACCCAGCTTCAGCCATTCGGTATTCTATAACTATCTGGTTGTAAAAATGGGGTTTTATGAACCGCTTTTAAAAATACAGAAATTACTGAAAATATCATCTTTTGAAATATTGGCGGCTCTGGTAGCGCAGTTGGTTGGAGCGCTTGTCTGTGATAAGGCTCTGGCTGGCTCCATTTCCTGCAGCCTTTGGTTCGAATCTCATTTAGCCACGGATGTTTCTCACCATTCGCCCATTCAACTCATACTCATTACCCACGCACAAGTATTCAGACTCATGTGGGCATCATCCACAATTAAAAAATAATGTTTAAATATTTAGAAGCTCTATTGAAATGCTCGATATGCACTTGATAAAGTAAAACATGAATATCATTCACAGTTATGTTCAGTGAAATGAAGGAAGGTAAATTGGAGGAAGGAAACACGTTTGCCTAGAGAAGTAACTCAATTATATACTCCGAATTGCAGCTTCCTACAACGTAGCATAATAGTAAATTAGATAGCGTTTTTTACGGTACGTACACACTCCTCTAACATAGAAAAATATTCAGTTGGTGATAATTCCAGTCACGATTTGCAACTATAAAAGACAGTGTCAAGTTGTTGAGCAGCGAGCGAGCTCTTCTTTTTAGATCGATCAAAATCAACTTGAAATAACTCTATATTCCCTACACGACACTTGGATAGTCGAAACCCCCTTTTTGCTGGCGCGATTCTCTCGGCAACACTCCGGCTACAGAAATATTTTTGAGTCTTTTCCTTAGTTACTTCCTCTCTTTCTCTCATCCTGTCTCACTCCTCTCTGCTCTTCTCTAATGCATGCAAGTGCTTCCGGGAATGCCCCATCCCCCATTCCTTCGACGCATTTTGCAAACGACTCCAGCACACATCTTTGTCATCTGTGCCACTCCATAAAAATTCAAAACCCGAGTCAAAATTATTTCCCACCGCTTTAGTGCCAATACATTATTCTGAATGCTTGAAAGAGAAATTTTCATACCAAAAGCCTCGGGCTGCTCTTGAAAATCCCAGGGATTTGTTTTACATCTAGTTACTAACAAGTTTTCGAGAATGAAAAAGTGGGAACAAAAGGAAGGACAGAACTTGCTCAAGTACTTATCATACATTGTTCGTTAACTGTAGGATTCCTACATTCCCAGATGAGTGAAATTTTTGTCAATTATTCACTTGATTTTATTATTTTAATATAAAATATAATTATAATAGAAGTTGGTCTGGAAAATTCACCAGTGTGGATAACATGAATTTATAGAGAATTAAAATTATTTTTATTATTAGAAAAATATTTCTCAAATTGATTCCCTTATCTCTCAATTATTATGCAACAGTGAGTGGTGTATAAATAAGGGAAAGATGCAATTCATATTTTTAGTTCAGATTCAAATTAATATCTGTTCCGAAAGATACAAAACAAGTGAAATTATCAAGAGTGTATATTATCAGGATGTGTAACACAACACTGTTATATAACCATGTTGTGAAACTTTTTTCAGAGATGCAATTTCTTAAATAGAAGGGTTATAAAAAAGTTTTTATCGATTTATATCAATGGTTTATCATTTTCGAAACAATGCTTATAAAAACTTTGTTTTTGAACCTTGCTGATGAAACTTTGTTTTTGAAATCATTACATCGTTTCAGGATTTCCATGAAGTTCTATGAGCACAGAGACGACTGACTTCTCTTGAGTTTCTTTAAACTGTTTGAGTCTAGGGAAGATGACCCAAATCTTAATAAAACATTAAAAACGGGTTTCAAAATCTACTTTTCCCATTTATTTTAAAATTTGTACTACTCTCAAATCGTATTTGGTATTATAGATGATAGAAGCTTGAATTTCATGAATAGGAAATAGGAAAAATAATAACAGAAAAAAGTAAGGCTTCAAATCAGGCTAGGCTTTTAATCAGACATCAACTTCAAAGACTACACCATAGTTATCGTAACTATTATTTCTTCAGATCAATTTCATTTTACAAAATTGAAATCAATCTTTACTACGCTAGAAAATTATTGTTCTCGTTAAACTGGAATCAAAAGAAGCAATAAAATTTTACAGTTGGAAAGTTTTTAAAGTGCATCAAAATAACCGTAATACCAAAGTAAATGAACTTATGAATAGAACGCTTAAATCGGTTGAATCATTAGAGAATAACTTCAAACGCCAGGCTGCAAATCTTTATAAATTCTGATTTTATTTCCGACTATGATTCACAACTGTACAGAATAGAATATCACAAAAGTTTTCGAAGATGGCGGTGGGAATAATATCTTTGCACTTCAAACTTTGCAAGTTTTCTCATCCAAAGCACTCATTTCAAAGTAACGGTCCAACTTATGAGTCAAGAGTCATCGCCACTTGGAAAGCATTAAAATGGAGATTGGCTTCAATCAGAGAGAAGATTTAAGTCGAGAAAGATTTTTTTGCATGAAATCACCGGAAATTGTGTCAAAATAATTATTTATTATTCAATATAATTTATTATTGTTACCGAGCAAACTGCAGTAATTTCGAGAGGTTAGGGAATAAATTTCATGCAATATCACTATTGGAATAATTTAGGTTACTAAGTTTCGAAGATTTCAAGGATGAATCTATTAAAATTTTTGATTCATCAATACAATAATAGAAATTCAGCAAAACATGGATTAGAAATTTTGATTTTGCGCTTTCCTTCTTTATCATGTGATACCCATTCGTCTCACATATTTTTTTGTTGTGGAATTTGTCATGTTTCATATCACTTGAATTTGGTTGTATTCAATATAGCAACAACCACTCCTACAATGATAATAGAAACAAATGTTGCCATTTTTCAGTTGTAGCAACAATCATAAAATTAATTCCGAAAACCAGCTCGATTATTCGAATAGTAATTAATATACATCACCACTGTCGTTGTCAACATAATAGCCTGATAGCTGTAGGTGGTATTCTATTCATTTCGAATCCGATTGAAGGATATTGATAGGCCGAAATACAGAGATAATTATTATTATTGCAGCCGGCCGGCCAATTCTTCGCTTCAGCATCCAATTAACACGTCGTGCTGACGCCTGGTGGTAACTACGGCACCAATCAACGCATCATTGTCAACACTCTCTATCAAGAGCAAGCTCAATGAATGCTTGATAATTATCTCGACGCGTCACTACACTGAAACAAGCCGAAAACATGATACGGCTCAAATTCGAATTGAAAAGATCGTGCAGTGCGGAATCAATAGAGGTAGATTTTCTAGTTGAGAGAGATTTTCTAGATAGGGACAGAGTTGGCTAGAAAGAGGAAAAGGATGAGTGAAAGAGAGAAGGAGAAAAGGATGGCTGAGAAAGAGGAAGAGGAAATGTGTGAGAAAGAGGAATAAAATGGAAAGATCTAGTCGAAAGTGTCTGATTTGAAGAATAAGAGTAGGCTACCTGGTTAATACGCGCTAGCACTTCTATTGAAAGTACAGTGGATTTTCGATTACCCATAATTCAAATTCAAATTTTTCATTTACATTGCATAAGTAAGAAAAATTGATACATGCATAAAATTATACAAACTCAGTAGTAGAATAATAATCAGCGGTTTCTTTGTATTACTAACATTCGACAAAAAATAAAAGACTTCCACCGTGAAATAGTCTAATAAATTAGATGAAAATTACAATGACTTTGATAACTATAGGTTGATGAAGATGGATATACACAAATAATAGAGAAATGAAGTAAACAATTTTACTACTCACAGAAAAGCAAGAAGCCTTTGTACGTGAGTAAGAGTTGGGAAAAAACAGAAAAAACACACGCACACACAAGCATAATTAAGCGTAAAAGAGAATATGTGAACGGATAAGCGGATTCAATATCATCATCCATGTTGCTGATTGCTAATTTCAGAATAGAATTGGTTAAGTATTGCGTAATACATTTTTCTTATTGAAAGATAAGTAGAACTCTTATTAAAAGTGTCGCACAATTTTCTTTCTTCTTAGAGTTGGTGATGATCATATTGAGGTAGTTATCCGTACTGAGTGAGGCTGATGTTGTCCAAACCACTTTAAATTATAAAACACCAGAGACTCTAGCTCCAACTGTTACAGAATTATCAATCTCAATAAACTAGAAACTAAAATACAGAGTAATCTTCTTAGACAAACACTATAGGTTAATAGGCTAGATAGATTGATAGATAAGAATTTTATTGTGTGCATTATACAATGCCATCGAAAATACTTATAAATTTCATTTCAAATTCAATAAACATCAAGCTTGAATTATTCTAAATGAAAAACAAAAAATTCATTGGGCCTGGCCGAAGCCGTCAGCCAGAGTTGGCAGTTACAGATAATATGCAGTTGTCGCTTATCTAATTAAGATAAAAACACTTTAAATCTTCTTAGATGATAATAATTTAGATTGATAAACATTTTCCGCTATTGACTGTGACTGAATTATTCGATACAAAAATAATCAGCTTGACAATATAGACTTCATAGGTAACCAAAAGTATTTGTGTAAGAAGGATATATTGGGCTCCTCTGTAAGTTGTAATGGTGTAACATTCAAAACTATAGTCTCTCGTGTATTGTAATTAAATTGGTTTGGACAACATTAGTCTTACCCATTCAGCACAATTTACATTGTATCGATATTGACCTGATGATATTAATGGTGGATATGATGATAATGTGGAAGATGTATCAAATAAATAAGACTTGTTGCTTTTACAACCAAATTTAGTATTACAAATTCATGATGCTATAGTTTTGGCAGTCACGCCATTGTCAATCTCATTAAAAGTTCAACTGAAATACAGAGCAGCTTGTACACACTACATGGACGATTTTTTTGGTTGAAGAGTGCGAGCCTCCGAGATCTGTCATTGACCTACTCGCTCGTAACAGGTGTAGAAAGCTAATAACCGAAATTTGCGAAATAACAAAGATCGACAGTAGAAACTTTATTCGAGAATTATTATTAGGTTCAATAGATATTCCAGACACTGTCTGTTGAATCAAATATTCTTTTCTGCTAAATCATACTCAACTTCTTGAATATTATAAAGTCATAAACTCACTTGAAATAAACAAATCTATAACCTAAACTTACTGTCTTACATTGAGCTATAAATACTATCGTACAGCATTCTAGCTCAGTGCTCTCTTATAGTTCAAAATAAAACTACATCTGTTCAGCTTGACTCCCTTCTCAATTTGTTTTGCATTGATGATGGTGATAGCGTAGTTCAACAGTTGTTGTCGCTCATACTATCATATTATCATTGATTTGATTCATTAAGCTGATCATTTAGTTTGATTGCTCAACCTATCATGAGTGAGTGTGTATAGTCCCATTTATTAGCCAATAACACGCCTCCAACTCCGGCCTATCAAAATTTCGTATTCTGTAAGTCAATAACATAATGGGGGTTGTATGACGCTGCTATGTAGCTTGGTAGAGATTGAGAGTGATTTGACTGCCAAAACTACAGTATCTTGTGTTTGCATTATGTCAGTCAGGCTGTGACAGTCGATAAAGAGTTTATATGGAGCTGCTTGGTATTCAATTTCTGTTTGATTGATTGATTGCTTTATTCGTAAAAATAATAGTTGGACAGTTATTAATATAAAATACAATAATATAGGCATCACCAAGTATTATTACATAAAACATTATCAATTACTTATTACATGAACAGTTTATCTTATACAAACATGAACTTATGACTGAAAATGATATTAGTATCGTATATAGAAAAAAAAAGATAAAAATTAGGTGATACATTTGCATGAAAAGGTGAAGTTAGGGACGGTGTCCCTCTCTTACACTTAATCTTTGATTGAGATTGGTGTGACAACCGAAAGTTCAGTATCTCATGTCTTCATGATGAATGCTTCTATGACATCATCGAGTCTGATTACAATGCGAGTCTGAGCACAATGTTGTAGCAACTTTGTAGTTTGTATCCAGTCACATAGAAGTGAAATTATTCCAAAATCAGTTGAATTAATAGAATACGTGATTACAAATGACATTCATTAGGTCTACCGCATGACAGGAATCAAATACCGATACTGTATGTATACCAGTAATAAACATTCATTGCTAAACCGAAGGGATCATATATATATACGTATTCAGTTACATTAGAATCTCTATTTCCGCTGGAGCATTTCGGAAGGGTTGAAGGCACTTTGATGGTGTTTAAAATTGAATGTGGGAAGTGGAGTCGACTTTGACTGGTGCTTCCCAGAGAGACGTGGAATGTGTTTATTCGTCTGACGATACCTCTGAAACCTAACCTCTAAACATACATACGCTGTTCTGCCTCCGAGCTCAAGTTGTCGAATGCTTCAATTCATTAGCAGTCAGTTACGTAAACGTTAACTTCCAAGCAAGATAGGATTGATTCATGACAGACAGACCTATCGCCCAATTTTAGTCACCACATAAACAACTGCATCAACCCGTTAATTAGATTCAATCAGTTCAATTCTATTTCAAATTCTGAGCACACTTAATTTATTACCGGATAGAAAATTAATATTTCAATAATTATTAAAAATGAATAGATTCAAGCAGTACAGCACCAATACATCTAAAAAATCCTGAACACAATGAATTTATAATCAAATAGGGAATTAATAGGAACTTCAATATTTCTGACAAATGAATAAATTCAAACAGGAAACAGCACAAGTTAAATACTCTCAACAAATTCAGAACTCATCAAATTTGGAAGAAGATATTCAATTACTCCTAATAACCCTTATAAATGTGATTGTGAATAATTATTGTGCTTCAAGGTGAAATTTCAAGTGAAACAGCGACCTAACCTAAGATTTTGATCCTACTTTAACATTTTGTGAAAAACAGTTTTGGGCAATAGCCTGTTGTATTCATATTGACTGTATTTTAGTTAAATGAATAAATAAATAATTATACCCTTGTAATTTTACATTATGTAAAGCAGAATGGAGAAGAAATTTCCAGATAAATAAGAAATGTGCAAAACCAGAAATCTTCTATTTCATTCCAAGCTGCAGATTCCGAATTCGTTCGCAATATTTCCTGTGACCAATCTTTAAATCCTGGAAGATTTCGGCTAAATAAGGTAAGATCAAGAAAGAATCCACAAAAATCAACAGCAATGAACTGCGTAAGTCTTCGTGAAAAAAGTTTCTAACTAGAGAAAAAAGTATAAACGAAACTTTGGCTAATTCCTATGACCAATCTTTCAATCCTGAAAAATTATCAATGTTTTTATCAATTTTGACAGATTTTGGGTTAAATAAGATAGAAGAAACAAAAATTAACAGCAATGAACTGCGAAAGTCTTCGGGAGAAAAAGTTTCTCACTAGAGAAAAAAGTGTAAATGGAACTTTGGCTACGAATAGAATTACAGCACCTTCTAAACAGCAACAGGAACCATTTCCAGCTGGAAAAATGACTGAATAACCTGCACAGTGGCCAAGATGCCATAATAATAATTATTTTTGTTGGAGCAATTTCGTCTGCAAGAGGGCCTGAAGTGTAAACGGCAGTACGTGACCTATAATAATGAAAGGCACGTGACAAGAGGAGGCAACAGGAAAATTCTGGCACTCAGTCAAAACAACACCCAACAAGACCTGAATGATTCACATTGAAACTTGAACGCTGGTGGTTGCAAGTATATTTTTTTAAAGGTTCTAAAAATAGCTATTCACTCATGAATTATTGAAACAAGTTTAATAGTTTTAATAAATGTGTTTGTGTCTTATTATTCATAATGGATACCTTCCACAATATCACCTTCGCCATTACTAAGAAAGACATTTTTAATATTTATAAACTCTAAAAATTCATGGAGTTGGGTAGTTCAGCATACAAGAGTTTATTGATGAGAGGACAACTAAAAAATTATCAAAAACTTGGAAGCATAACAAAAATAATTTTTTATTATCTGTTTCTCTTTGAAAGCTTCATAAACTTTTTAATGAGTCTTCATCAACTATATAAAACGCCATCAAATTAGGCGGTTATGAAAAAATGCGGTGTTGACAGATATGGTATTTTTTGTAGATAAAGTCTTGGAGACTCCAGTTCATGAGTATAAGACAGTTCATGAGTTTATGAGTATAAGACAAGTCAGATTAACAATTATACTATCTTATACACTAGTTACCATAATTATTTTATCAATTAGTTGAGGTGATGCTTAATTTTGATATGAAAGGAACTATTGTACACTATAAAAACTTTATCAACTAAAAATTTTTTCAATTATTTTAAAAATATTTCTATATTTTCAAGACTCTTTAAAAACTGTGGTAGCTTGTTGTAGAGTTTCCTACCGATTTAACTAGGTTTTTGTTTGAATAAGCTACTATTGTGACTCACCAAGTGATAATCTCCTCATGCCATTAGCTAGAGAATCACCAACCTCAATGCACAAATTGACAACACTACTCGTTCCGTGTTCCCTAGTCCACAATTCTGGCGCTAAGTCATATGGTTTGCCACAGCAGTAAGTTGTTTTTTGCTACACCACAATTACCTTAAACCGCATAATTTCGAGGTTGGGATAGCTTCAAATTTATCCCGCAGGAGTAACAGTTACTCAGAGATAAGCGTTTATCTTAGTATTAGTCTCTACACCATTAAAAGATCCAGATAGGCTTCTCAAGTTTGACAAACCAATGAACCTCACCATTTAGATAGAGATCCGGAGATTTGTAAAAGTATTTCTCGTCATGGTCAATTCATGAATTATTTAAGATTTTAATACAGCCATTCACACACTATTTTTTTTTTTGAGTATGAAGCCCTCATAGTGAATAATAAGACGAAATTGTCTGGAGTTTGATTGAGATTGATAATGGTGTAACAACCGAAACTAGTTTCTCGAAGTTTTAATAAATGTGGTTGTGACAATTTCGTCAATTTCGATACCTTCCACAATATCACCTTCGCCATTACTAAGAAAGCCCTCATAGGTTTGAGACCTGTGCGTGGGTAATGAGTTGGATGATGATGATTGATGAGTTTGACCTACAGTTTTAGGTGGGCTCCGAACCACCAGGAAGTGATTTTACAGCAGAGAATAGTGTCTTTTTTCTGGCCAATCTAATCGGTCACCCTTACAAAGAGTGCCCAGGAGAACGCAGCTTATCTCTATCTGATTGAACAGATACCTGCTACGGCTCACGGCTATCACTTTCCAAATTTCAAACTCAAAATTTACCAGAAATGTACCTCTACAAATTTTTGATAGATAAACGAGAGAAGCAAAGAGCAAAACTATTTTATACTCTATTGGAAACATGCAGCTACTTTTTCCATTGCTTCCATCTGCACCACACTCACAACAGATTTCCATACGCAAGCATCTCAAAGTCAAAGATTTACTGTGACATACTTATTCTTCGCCGATGCACCCGCGGAAATTACATTCTTTCCAGACAGAGACAAGAAAATGACAATGCAGAAAGCACAAAGTCCACAGGGGCCGTTGTGAGAGATTGAATTTCCCCCAGAGCACCAATCATCACTGACACAATTCAGATCATACTAGTACCACGACCTCTCACTTGGGGATGTATGGGACCTCTCTAGCAGTGTCTCTATGTACTACTATGTTCGCTATCTTGTACACGTTGACAGTGAATCAAGTAGTTTCATCATTGAATCCAGTCTCTTCTAGAGAATGGAACAATAAAACGTTTCAAATATGACATAGAAGGTTATTCATATATGTATTCATATTTTCATGATAATAGTGATCAAATTTATCTCTTCTCCCTGAAAAACAAAATATGAAGCTTTTATCAATTTTATGTTCTACTGCTAAACTAACTTCCTTAAATCATGAATATTATAAACTTATTTGGAGTCATAATATTTATTATGATTTTGGGTAAGTAGATTCTACTTTCAATAGAAGATCCTTCCAATCAATTATTTTCTTTTCCATCAGTTTCATGGAACTACCACAAACTCATGCACATTTTTATGCAACTCATTGGCAACAAACTAATGACAGCATCCAACTTTGATGTCGATATTTTAGTTCATTATTCAATAAATTTGTTCCGTTGACGTTTTCATCAATTTGTTAGAATACCACTAGCGAGGTTTTTAGGATACTAGTGAAATGCTAGTAACAAATTTGTTAGTTCATTATTTAATAAACTAGTTCAGGTAACGTTTTCATTAATTTGTTAGAATACAAGTAGCGAATTTGTTAGGATACTAGTGAAATGCTAGTAACAAATTTGTTTGAATACTTGTAACATGTTTGGTAGAATACTTGTAACAAGTTTGGTAGAATACTTGGATCAAGTTGTTTGAATGATAGATTTTGTTTGTTAGAATGCTAGTGACAAGTTAGAATTGAAGTCTTCAATGTGCAATGATGATTGTTGACATCAGTGATAATCGATAAAGATCCTTCCAATCAATTACTTCCTTATTCATCAGTTTCATGGGACTACCACAAACTCATGAAAATTTTTATTCAAGCTCAAAGTAGTAATAGTCGAAGAAAATGATAAACTACTTACACATTCGAATGCAACATCTGATCCTACACCTACGTATCTCCCAACACACTCGTACAATACGTAATCCATTAAATTTTTCAGAAAGTCAACCTAATAGCACAATCATTTCACGGATTTGAGTTTCACAAGCCCAGATGGATATCTAGAAAAAACGCTTACTGGACAAGAAACATTGAAGTATCCAATAAGAGAAGACTATGAACACTTGAAACACTGGACTGTAAAACTTAAACATAAATTGAAAAAAAATTAACCAAGAAATTAAAAAATGTTTGGTGTCAATCTTGTTATAGGCTGACTTTACAGATTGAAGGCTTACAAATTAATTTAAATAATTTGGATATCTTTGAATACTTCTTATAAATACTTTATACAATACTTTCAATACTTCATCTTGAACACTAGATAAGTCCTCAATAAGTAGAGACTTCAAATATTAAACTACATGAAGATATCAGTAAGGCGGTGGTGTTGTATTTTGTGTGTTTAGCGTGTGTGTATGAATAATAAATTGAATTGAATAATACCAAATCATTACAGATGAACAAGAAACATCATGTGAAATCTATGAACCAATAAACTTCTATCGTCCACCCGAATATGATATTCCTAAGGGTTGAAGGTCAAATGAGCTTGAATGAAAAAAAAAACAGCAAGAAAAGCTGCCTCCACATTTTCCTGTTCATATGAGGGAAAATTATCTACCTTTAAGCCAATCCCATGAGCACAGCTGAAGGCTGAATAGCGGTGGTGTTGGTGGTGAAAGGCTAATCCCACATTGTAACCGCAGTTCTTTGCAAAGATTGATTGTGCGCCTCATCTAATGAGATACAGCAAACTTGGAATTCAATTTAGCTGCGTAATTAGCTGGCTTTGATTGCCGTAGCCTATTCCCGTCCGCAAGCCCGCTACAACTTCATAACAGGCGCAGGCCTCGATGAAGGAAGGCCTTCACTAACTCGAATGTAAGTTGATGAAATTGATTGAATCGTTACAAGCCCAGCGCTTGACATTTAACTAATAAATACTTTCATTTATTTGTGACAGTGCCTTTCACTGTCATAATTATTAATTTATAAGGGTTGCTAACAGTAGCGTAACTAGGTGGGGCTTACCCCCACCATTCAACTACTTTTACACTTCAAAAAAGATTTCTCAATTGTTTGTGAGAGAAATTAATGTTAATGATAACATTGTAATTGGAAGAAAATGAGTGACCATGAGGTAGAGTGTGAGAATCCAGCAGAGAGGAACCGGAGTATTTTCTCTTTCATGGCTTTCCAGAATATCTCTTAGCCCTATCCCTTATAGGCTAGATTATGCGTTTTTCTATCAAATATTCTTCACCTCATAATATTCTCGTTTATTCCCTTATATCTGTTATATCTAATCTTCAATTCATTTTTGTCGTAACTTACTCAACCTGGAAGCGTTCTAATAGTTATGTTCTTGATTCGCAATCAAATTCATCATTTTTCTGAATGAAATGTTGGATATTTAGTAATTTAATTCTAATATTGGATGGAAAAAATAGGGCCTAAAAGGAATCCTTAGAGCATAGCTGGAGTTATAAATAAAATCTCGCAACGAAAGGGCGTTATGAATAAGAATTTCAATAATCAAAAAGAAGACGATTCTGAGCGAGTTTAAAGAAGCGTAAAACTTTGTTTTATAAAGTGAGTTGCAGTAATAGAGTTTTCGGGAACTCAAGAAACAAATTGAATCAATTATTTATTCCGTTTGTCGGCTGGATAAAAATAGAAGCATTCGACATCACATTCAGATCGCTGACTCGGAATGCCGAGTTGAATCGATATCTTAGCTCAGTTGCTCAGTTGAATTCAGAGACTAATGTAATTCCATTTTCATGTCCATTAACTGACTGGAGAAAACACGTTTGATACTTATAGAGACATAATTCGTAGCTAGATAGAAATATCATTCAACAAACAACTAACAATGCGATTGACCAATCCACCATTTACTAGTAGTATTTATGATACTGTAATGAAAATACGACAAACGAGGCAGCTACAGTTTATTACACATTCAATATTGAGTTAAAGAACAGTTTATTGTACATTTATTAATTGTTGATTAGCGTACTTGACAGTTATTAATTAGTTTTGAACAGTGGTCAATCTTGTCATTGAAATATTCTTTGCTAGTTGAAAGTTATTGATCTGTTTGTTTTTTAAACTTATTACTTGAGTGATAATTACTCAATAATTTTTGCTGTTAGTTATTTAGTTTATTGTGTAAATGAGGTTCGAGTGTTACTTTCAAGTGTTTCCAGCATTATTATAGTTTTAGAACCCATACCAATACCAATACAATACTAATATACGTTTATGATACGTTCATACTCCACAGTACGTACTTAAGTAGTATACCACCTGCACTATACTAGAAATAGTTACTAGTTACAAGATACTAACTCACTGGTTCACGTGAGTTATATAGTTGTCATAATTCCAAGTACTGGAGGCTTCTAGATGGTTTGAGGAGGATATGGAATATAGAAGAACAATCATGAAGTGTGTAGAACTGAGGAGAAGCTTGTTCGCAATTGAGTGAGAGAGATGCATATTTGAAGAATAAGAGTGACAAAGACATGTGAAAAGCAAGAGAATGAATATTCAGATTACAAGTCACGTTTGTCTATCAATGGAAACGATTTACTTAGAACAAGTACGTAAATAACTGCTTGTTTTGCATTCGTAACCCTATGAAAATACTTATAAGTATTACTAATACTAGCAATCATTCTCAAGTTATCAAACAGCCGCTAATCGATACATTGTTAATAATAGTAATACGAATAGTTAATGATAGTAAATCTTTATAATAGTATTACGATCATTCACTAATCGATATCAGTTATATTTATTTGGGAGTATCCTTGAAAGTTTATAACCCAAACTATTTTGTGGCAAGCGAGACGTGATAAATATCGGAGAACATTTTGGAGGAAATCAAAACGCAATAAAACGATTCTTTGATATCCGTAAATAGCTGAGAATGGCAGGCAACGTGATGATCCGTTCCAGACAGTAAAAATTTTATTGCTATTTCTTTACGGATTTGCTGTGGAAGGCAGAGACTTGACTGACTCAGATTCCACGGCCGCTTGTGAGGGATAAAACTCCCCAAAACGGGAGGCATCGTCTTTTCGCTGTCAACCATTTTACTCACGAAATAGAATCATAGATATCAAATAATCGATCAGATATCAAATCAAATTAATTATAATTATTATTACAATATGAAGATTGTACAGGATAGGTGAAACGGAAATATTTTGATTTTGACTTGATAATCAGGATGGGAATGAGATGTTCAGCATTATTGAATGAAATTCTTGGATTTCTTGTTCCATAACGATCTGCGTTGATAATATTGACTTTTTATTGTAAATTTAACTACTTGTAGTCAATTTTGTGAATTGACTGCAAGTCGTTGAATTTACAATAAAATGTCAATATTATTAAAGTCTTGAAGGTGGGCATTCATAATACGTAACGTCAGATTGGCCCACTTATTCAGTATTTAATGAGCAATTTTCATTTTGACAGCGAAATCTATTTTATCGATATGCCTCAAGACGCGAGTGTAGTGTGAAGAAAAAAGAATTTGGAGAGAAGTACTAGTCAATAATTTCAATTATACCAGTAAATGACAATAATGATACAGAATAGCAGTGAAATTATAAATAATTATCGAGAAATTGCAATCAACGATAACAACGATATGAGAATGACAATCTTTCAACTTTCCTAAGACAAATGGTTCATTCAACTGACATTCTGTAAACGGGATTCTTTCCATGAGTCTGAAATTTGTGCGTGGATAATGGTGAATGGTGATACAATGATGATATGATGATATATATGTATGGTGAAACAACAGTTTGGAATGAGTAGTGGAGCAAACAGAATTTTGTGTTTCTACGCACAGAATAAGTGATTATAAAGAAGATAACGTCATGTCAAAGCAGCCGGCCTTCCTTCCAAAGGCAGGCTTGGGCGCCTGTGACTGAACATTAACATCCCTCTAAAACTGTGCTCAGCGAGTGACCAATCATTCACTTTATTGTTGATGATGATGATTATTGATACAAAAAACACATTTTTGAATGGAATGAAAACGATAAAATGCAAATGGAGCACACTTTTTTTAAAACGTGAGCTGGAAAACATTCTAATGTTTTTCTATTTTATCAAGCATTTTTCAATACCAAGAAAAATCATCTAATATTTGAAGGAGTTCTAAGTGACCAGTTTTCCTTGCATGTAGCTGTTTCTTTCAACATATTATAAAATATTAAAGCTTGACAGCTCTTTCTTGGCAGTTGTATGAATTTGCCTGACAGCTCTCTACTTGCCTAATAGCTCTTCTACTCTGTGCTGTAAGTCAAATACTTCGTCATATATGGAGAATAATATGAAGAATGATATGGAGAATAATATGGAGAATGATATGGAGAATAATATGGAGAAAGACCAATTTAGCCGTTTTATCACAGCCACTTAAAACTATGTGCTACCAGGGATGCATGGTGGGGCAAACAGAATTTTGTGTTTCTGCGCACTCACACGATTTTTGGTTCTAGGAAACTATAAAAAAATTTTTTTCCAATTTCATAAATTGTTGCAATTATAGCTTTTAAGTAAAATAATGTGGGTGCTGGTAGACACAATTTATTTCATTCTTACAAAGACTGATGATGTCATACAAGTTGACAGATGTCGTCCTACTGAAAGCCTCTATATATAAGCACCAGTGCTTCTCTTGCCACACAGTATAACCATACCATTTTCATTAATTTGAAACATTGTTGACATTACCAGCTAATCAATGTGAAGAGTGATGTCAGCCGATGATTTCCGTTTAGGAGTTGGCTGTCACAGCACAGTGCCAACCCGGCCAACCCTTTTAGAATTAAACTCAAAAGTGTACTCCACAGTCGAAGCCTCACTTTTCGATCCGATGCTTTTGAGTTGACCATTTCATTGTACACTGCTATTCAGACTGGAAATTACTGTATCTATTCAATACAATCAAGTTTCTGTTGAATAAATCACAAAAAACCGTTTATCTGATCAGCAAAGATAATTCTAGAAACGGTTTTAATAGTACAGAATCCTACTGAATTGCGTATTTCGTGTATCATCATTTATTGGTTTGTTTTGAAGGGAAAACGATATTATTTCAGTAAAGTAAGTATATGCGTGTAGCTTTTATTGGTGGGGAGACCCTTACGGGTAGTTCCACCTCGTCGCTTATGTCATGTTATTGGAAACATTCAGTGGCGAGGCGTGGAATCCTTCACCGGTCATCGCAGGGGGTTTCTCCCACCAACGCCCAAAGGGGTGCAAGGGCCCTCCCCAGGAAAATGTTTAAAAATTCGAGGCAAATTGGTAACTTTTGAAGATTTTGAGCATCTGAAATCTCTCCTCTGAATATGCCTAACAAAAGGCAAAGAACTAAAAAGTATTTTATCCAATTGCACCTCTTGCGTAATATATATCTTCCCCAATACCATAGACCGACGATGGATAATATAGGAAAAAACGCAAAAACAGCCGAAATAATAGGCTCTGAGCCTCTGATATGATGCACTCACTCGATTTAATTTATTAAAATAAATTTAACCATCTTGAATAATAAATGGAGACTATAAGAAGAGATCACACTCTAAAAAAAAAATTAATTAAATTGCAAAACAATAAAAAGCCTATTGTAAAAGTTGAATAATTTAGCATAGGCGAAATTCCCATTGTTTCCACAACCACAACGCTGTAACTGAAGCTCAGAAGCTGTGTGTGGACTGGGGAAGAGTAAGCATGAGGAGGCAGCTACCGAAAACTCACGACAGTGGCCGAGAACGCACGAAGCCTTATTCATCGCAGCCGGTTGCGATGTATTATGAGCATTACTTGAATGGTTTAAAAACTGATGGCAGGGGGAATCGAGCCAGGCGCGGGAGTGGAGTGGTGTGATTCGCAAGGCTTTTGCGCTTCATTATACATATTGAGCGTCTACTCGTCATATTCTTATTGGTTTTTGATACAATTTTCACCGTTTTTGAACATATTTCTGGGCTTTGAAGCCTACAAATGTCCATTATTTAAGAGTTGAGATTATTTCAATATTATAAGTCCAATTTCTCTACTCATCGCCGGATCAAACGATGACCGGACGCCTCGCCACTGGAAACATTGGTGGACCTAGAATTTTAGGTGGACTCCGAACCACGGCCAGTGATTTTACAGCAGAGAACACATTTTTTTTTGCTGGAAAATCAAATCGTTCACGCTTACAGAGAGGGCTCAGGAGGGCGCTGCTTATCTAATCTGATTGAGCAGGTGCCTGCTACGGCTCACGGCTATTACTTCCCTATTTCAGTAATATTATAACATTATTATATTCAGAGAAGAATTCATATTATTGTCATAAGTAATAATGTTGTTCTATTCACGGAGATCTCACAAGAGTCATTAGTTGAATTCATGGGAGCCTTCTCATTTACCGGTAAGTGTTACCGATGACGTCAGATTTGTCTATACAAATTTCTCAAAGTCTATGAATGTAAATAGACCAATCACGCACCACCGTAAACATTTACCGGTAAATGAGAAGGTTCCCATGAACTCTCATGGCTCCCATTGTATCGATTTGTCACTGATCAGATTATTTATATAATAATTTTTTTTCAGGTATGTAAAAACATTCTGCCTTGTCTGTATAAGCAGTTCTTCATCAAAGTAGTGAGTGATCATTGGGTATTGCATGTGCTCATTTATTTAATTCATGAAAAAGCTCACAGTCATAAACAGAAAGTCCATTAAGAGCCTTATCAACATTTTACTTTGGCACTAATAAAACAAAAGAAAAAGAAAAAAACAGAAAGAAATACATCACTTCATTAGATCAGAAAAACTAAAACAGAAAAAAATAATAAGATTAGAAGAGATTATAATTATATGAGGGAAGATGGAAGATTTATCAAGTAAGGTACGGTACTGTAGAACTGAAAATGTATGTAGGTTTTCTGTGGAGTTTTCTTTTTGAACAAATTCGGGAGTAGTTTTTCATCTTAAACAAAGGTTTACTTCTGAAAATTTTTACTCTCAACCACACAGAAAGGCATAAACCAAAATGTTCACTACTTATTTTCGGTTCTCACTGATCCATGCTATTAACAGACTTTTAATATGTTTTATTCAGATTCCATAATACCACCAAACATTCTTTTATATATCATATATCTCGTCATCAAATTTCAATAGTTTCAAACAAAACAGCTCTTATAAATCTCCCTATACACCACTATTGATGTCTTGAAAATCAAATTTATGGCCAGTATAAAAAGAAAGACCTGTGTGAGCGTGAGACCTGATTCTGTATGTTAATGTCGATGTTAATCTAACCAGCCTTGATTGATGTCTACCGCATATCATAATATTAAATTTATAAACGTGATATAAAAAACAGCCTAGAATCTATAATGTAAGTAGCCTATTGTTTTAGAAACAATTGTGATTTTGAAAAACATTGTGCAAGGTTCATTTGACGAACATAACAATCAAATTATCATGATGAATTCTGAATAAATTTTCACAAAAAAATTCTTCCTGGAAGCTTTACAATCAGTGCGAGTGGTGGGAAAAGGGTGTGGACATTGATTGTTTTTTGGGTGGGGGAACGGTCGTGACTCAAATTGTAGGGTTGGTGAAGTTGAGAGGGGGAAAGCCATTATAGGATGAGAGGGGGATCTCCGGAATTGAAACGCTACGGTGGAAGGATTTGTCGGGCTGAACCCCTTGATAATAATAATTTATTAGCGAAACGACTAAGACACCTGTGGGTTATCGAAGGTGTACCTGGTTGGGAAGGAGGTAGCAAACGCTTTCAAAGCCCCCCCCCCTCCAGTTGTCTCCCAGAAGAATTAAATGGATCTTCTCGAGATCAAATTGTTTGAAAAATCTCGAACTATTAGGAAAATACAATAATAAATATTGGTTATCCAATGCTGTAAGAAGAAAAAAAAGCATGGAAAACTCTACTATTTGTGTTTTATTTGTGCTAAAAGGGAAGTGATAGCCACGAGCCGTAGCTGGTATCTTTTCAATCAGAGAGATAAGCTGCGTTCTCGAAGGTCCCGTTCGTAACGGTGACCGATTAGATTGGCCAGCAAAAAAGACACTGTTCTCTGCTGTAAAATCCCTTCCCGGTGGTTCGGAACCCACCTAAAACTGTAGGTCTAACTCATCAATCACCATCATCCAACTCATTACCCACGCACAGGTCTCAGACCTATGTGGGCTTCATCCTCAAAAAAAAAAAAAATAATAATAATACGGCCAAAACCTTTTTTGATAAACAGAAATCGATGATTTCAGTTAATGATGTTGATAACATATATTGATTGTTAATCATAGCTCAATAAATTACATTCACTTACTGATTATGCTTTTTTCTTCAACATAATAATTATGTTATATAATCAACTATATTAATTATATTAATCCAACTATACATAAAATATTCAAAAAATTAAACATCTAGAAATGATTCATTAGAAATATTTCATTTTATCATTATAAATAGTGAATATCATAGTTGTCTAATTTTATAACTATTGAATTTGTATGAACATTTGAAAAAAGGAAACTCACTTATGTCATTGAAATGGATAATATCTTCGAGTAACTATTAGAGCTTAGCATCAGGAAATAATCATTCATAAATTCAAGAGAAGCAGCCTAGACATTATCCAATTTGACCCCTTTCAAATTTTTGAAAATTTTATTGAACACTTTTAGAATAATTTCAAGTATGATTTGATTGGATAACTTTATTTAATCAAATAAGTACAGTTTGAATTAACTAGAATTAACGCAGTTTGTTCACATAATTTTTTGGACTACTTTTGAAGTGTTTAGAAGTGAACAAAATTTTTCAAACCTCACAAATGTTTGAAATACATCACTTAAATTCTCGTTATTTGTTTTTCCGATGAGACCATTAGATCTTCTAACACTAAGATGAACATGCTAATGTTATTGCTACACGATGTTATCGCACAATTCTATGTGATGTTAATAATATTGTTTTCAACCACTCACATGCAAACTTTGTAAATTCTAGTTGTATTATTTTTGAAGGGACAAATTTTCACGATCGGCTATAAAGAATGTCACAGCTTGAAAGCCTTGTAGCCTTGACATGGATTTTTGGCAAAAGATGATGACCCTCCCACGACACAATTCAGCTGACAAAAGTTCAAGATTATGGGATTAGCGAGCTCTCAACGCCATTATCGTTTAATCGCCGGATTCTTTCCATTGGACAAAAATGAATAAGCTTGATGAATGCCATTTCACGCAGGGCTGTGATAAAAACCACTTTCCGGCAACTGAAAAAGAAATAGTTCTGTTTTGGAATATTTTTGTGGGCCAAATGTGTGGGTGTAGTGGAAAAAAGGGGAAGGGGAAGACAGCTAGCGAAATGGCCAGTAATAAATTTTACTTCCCCTCTTTTACAGCATCAAGGCACCCACTCAAGTATCTGTAATGTTCCAAACTTTCAACATTTCCAAGTGTCCTTGTCTGAAAAGCGCCATGAAAATTTTATAAATCCAGTATCTTCAATCTATTCTAGTTTGCAAACAAGGGGTACGGGGAAGATAGAGAGAGATGAAGGGAGGAAAAGAAGTGGGAGAGCTGATATTTTTCTATAGCACAGGGCGAGCGGAAGTGGAAATAGTCAGCAATTTGAATGTTTCAACACTTGGTGCAATGAGCTTCCATTCTTAAGTCTTTCTTCCATTCTACCCACATTGTTCTTCTGGCAACGAATGAATGAATCAGCTGACTGAACAAACATGTAATGCTCCCTATCCATGAATCAAGCTGTTCTAGATAGAGTAAAAACGGATATAACTATACTAAGGAGTATCAATACCCTTCATACTCCAACATTGCTGTATTATATTCAGAACCAAGTACTTGGTGACAAAAAACTGCTGAACATTTTAGAAATTAGACTTGAATATAGTTTTTCAAATTTATTTTGAGAGTTATCCAAAGCTTCCGAATTGTAATAATTAAATATAGTTTTCCCCAATTTTATACATTTTTTCGATTGCATTTCATAACCTTCTCAATATCAGGCCGAGTAGAAAATATCACACTTTTCTGAAATAATAATAATAATAAAACTGGCACAGAGACTGGTGCCGGTACAGACAGAGGAGATAAAAGATTTGTGGAGGCAAGAGAGAGTGGCTATTATGCCTTTGATAATATCAGCTACAGGTGTAATACCAAAAGAGCTGCCAGAGAGGACGAAAAAGTTGAAACTGTCCGTGTGAGTGCAAAATTTGATGCAGAAAGCTATCATTTTGTGCACAACATCAGTAGTTAGGAGCGTCCTGGATATTCCAAATAGAAAGGGTGTCTTTTTGCTAAATAGCCCAATGCCAACGTCTTACCCCGTAAAATGGAGATATATGTCATTCGAAAATGATAATAATAATAATAATAATAATAATAGTAATAATAATAATAATAATAATAATAATAATAATAATAATAATAATAATAATAATAATAATAATAATAATAATAATAATAATAATAATGATAATAATAAATTCGAAAGAGCATAAATCATCGATAATTATCACAAAGAAATACTGTATCATGTAGCTGATATCATCATAAATGATAATGTTGCAGAATAATTGGACCAAGAAAAGCATTAGAAATATTAGGAAAGCTTGAAATAAAATGTAAGAAAAAATGAATGATAACATCACAAAGAAAAATAAAGGCAAAGGAATAAGAAAGATGAAAATAAACGAAGGCATCCTTGATGTATTCAGAGAATCTTTTCTGTGATTAGAAACTTATAAATCTTCATCAATAATGAAGTTAAAAACTCTTCACAAATCCAATAAACGAGAACAACTGAAATTATTTTCAAAACTGACATGTGCTCAGCCCACAAAATCTACATTATTCTATTCCCGTTGCTTTTCAGCAATGGGGATCTCTCTATCAAAACCCAGATCTTCTATTATGAGAAGTGAACGATTGTTGAAGTACAGATGAAGATGGCAGAGTAGGCTGCTGGTTGAAATTGAAAGTCGGGAAGGAATAGCAAGCTGATCCCTTTTTTGTGTTCGGCTGAGTAGACTCCATTCTAGATGCCTTATCATCTCTTGCTCTTTCAGTTACTCTCAACTCATTTCGCTCTCCAACTTACAACATCTTTCTTCAATTCTCCGTCTCCATTTTCTATTCCTCATCCATTTCATTCGTCGCACTCCACTGAACAGGAACTTCATTCATATCGTCTCTCGTCAATAATGACAATACTTTATTTGTCTATTCGAATGCATTGTACCAACAATTCGAGTATAGGGTTCATTGTAATCTCTAAAAAAAATTTCAAAATTCTGATTGTATAGTAGGAGCCTCCAATGCATGCGTTATGATAGTGATGGATGAAGTCATTATTGGGTGGAGACGAATCACTTTAGCAATGTATCAATACAAGTATATATTAAGTAAAGATCGATTGATTAAAATCAGACCTGGAATGCATCATTCAGGCTTGAAAAAACTGGGGCTTCTGTACATTGCTACAATGCGTGGTACATTTTAGGTGATATGGTACACAAAAATACTGATCAGTCTTGAACAATAGAAGTTACGTTTCATGAAGAAGCCAGTGAGTTTAGTGGACCTTCTTGGATTTTCTCTCTATAAAAAAGAAGGCTTTCGGCCAGTTGCACGAAAGAAAATTAAATTTGACCACCATAAAATGACGTCATCTGACGGAGCCAGTGCAACGACTTCTCTATTGAGCTCCGTAAGATGACGTCATCTTACTGTGGTCAAATTTAATTTTCTTTTGTGAAACTGGCCATGTTCTAAAATTGACTACAATCAAGTGACGTTAACTAGGTAATTTGGAATGTCATTCTGTCATTCAACACTTCCGAAGGGTAGCCTATTCCACAGAAAACTGCCAATTACGTGTTAAAATTCATAGATTTGAGGAGAGATATAAATTTTGAAGTATCGTGTTATCAAAATATTGTAGTAATAACGAAATTACAATATTCAATTAGTAATGTTAATAGAATATTTCTGGCCCAGTAAAACATATCTAGTCAATACGTCCGAAAAGCTGAATTTTTCAGTCATTTGCAAACATAATGAATATTACGATAGGATTCCTGAGTTGTTGCACGTTTTTGTAAACATAGTGAAACCAAGCTCCTTTATTTGACGTTCCCATATTTGAAGGGACTAATTACCCAGACTTAAATGACAAGTATCCGTCACATTTTACATAGGCTACCCTTTCACTAAAGCTACTCCAGTTTTTTTCATTATTTATATGTCAATAAGATCGGTTGATTTAACCAATGAGAACATAAACAAAAAAAGATAAAAACTATAAATATGTGCAGAGCTAACCATTTACGGCTACCGGAAAATGAGGTATCACAAGCGACTACAAAAAATCCTCTTTCACCTAAAATGACTTTCGATAGGACTTGTTATGTGATACACCCATGTTCTGCATTCTCACCACAAAAAACTTTCCATTACTGCGTTTTATTCAACAATGATGAATATTATATGAGCGCGTACGTGTCCGGATGAGTTGTACCATTCCCAAAACCTCTTGACATTTTGAATTCACAGATACAATAGGGTGGAGGATAAAAAAAAAATTAACCATGAGCCAAATCACGATGTCATAATATTGACATTGATAATAATTAATTAATGTTTACAATGTTGTTAATAGTTACAATAAACAATACAAACAATGTAAGACTCAATGAATGCTGTCGACCAGCGGCAGCAGGATTCTATGGACATTGTTCAGAAGTGGAGTCAATGTTCAGAAGTTAATGGAGTCAATGTTCAATTGTACAGAGGAGTCAATGTTGTCACGGTCGCCATTTGTTGTTGTACGTATGTTTAAATAAATTATTTCACAACACACGCCAATATCCCGTTTTATTTCTAGTTCACAACATAAAGATCACAGACTAAAATTATAATAAATGTTTGCTTTTTTCGTTCTTAAAATCACTTACACTTCTTCTTATGTTTTACTAGCTGGCCCGACGCGCGTTGCCGCGTTCTCATAAAAATTATCCTTGATTTTATTATTCGCCACCTCCCACTGAGGTTACATCTCAAATTAGGAAAGAAGTTAGTCCTAGGGCTCTTCCAGCTGATCACAGAGGCTTCGTTGTTTTCTTAATCACCACCTCTGAATGGAGAAACATTTCAAATCTAAACCTCCTACGACTATAAGGGTAGAAGCTAGGTTTTTTATTTTATTATTCGCCACCTCCCGCTGAGGCTGCATTTCAAATTACTGGCTGCATTGGTTAACAGATGTCATCAACCTGGCATAATTACATTTCATCATACACAGTCGTATGTTTCCTACATATTGCAAGGCTCCGACTGCATGGTAGCCTACATGCAAAGTGCAAAGACTTTTGCTGTTCAAAGACAGCATAAATAACGCCGCTAAGGGGCCTGCCATATGATTAAAAACTGTTGACTTTTATCAGCTGTTCCTTTAAGCTGTTTGGCCGGCAAGTTCAGTAGGTTAGGTCTATAAAATGGATTAATTAATAATAATTATTAGCTCCCTTATTAAAATTTATGGTCAGAAACCATCCCCAATATTCATACAACATATATTTAAAGTTTCATGCCGATCTGTCAAGTAGTTTTGAAGTCTATAGGGAACATACATACATGCATACAGACAGACATTCATTTTTATTTATATAGATTGAGAGTCATCTGTTCTCAGAGAACAGCTCCTCTCAATAAAACATATTTAGTTTTCTGATGACATCATGGTTATGTCTAGCTTTACCAATATAGAATAGCTGACCTACGTCAATGTTCAGAGGTTGGCAGGGGATCATATTATCATTGGATTCCTCCACCTACATCAATTTTCAGTCCGTATTGTATTTATATACAATATGATAACATTATAACATTATATGATAACATTATGCCCCACACAAAAAAATCACTGCTCTACCGCACTGCTGTCACTGTGCAATTCACTGCGGTTAACTACGGTCTACATCAAATTATATTCGATATTTTATAAAATATTGATCTAATAAATAGGAATAAAAAATATTCTGGAAAAACATGCAACCTGTTGTTGCAGTTATTAATAGAGGAAACTTCAAACCAAACAGAGTTTACGTTCCATCCACAGGATTCTGAACATATAACCATATTCTGAAGATATGTATTTCCTCAGAAATGAAATTTTGTGGTTTACAATAATAGGGATGAAGATGTAGAAGATTGAGTTGTGCTGAAATTTCAAGGAAGAATAGCTGATTTTAAATGGAGATTTTCCATTGAATAATACAACTGTAGCCTATCTTAATTAAATAATGCACATTATTTTTGCGTTTTCTCAGGAAGTCTATTACATTTCATAGTTAGAAAATTATTTTAGATGAACATTCTGTCAATTTCATAATACAGCTGTTACAAATAATTCATGTGTTCTTTTTGAAATTCAAATTGATTGATTCCTAATTTACTGCAATTAATATTGATTTTTCAGAGATGATTGGTTTACTTATCCCATACCTGTATTGATAAACTGGAGTAGCAACCAAAAAAAAAAAAAAAATAATCAATCATAATTCAAACATAACCTAACCATTACACAATTTCAAACCTAACCTAACCTGACTATCCAACTAAAAAAACACAATTATACTTTCCAAACTGAAGTAGAAGCCCCATATTATCCTCTACTCTGTTTATATCTTCCAAATTAGCAGTTTTCATTCATTAAATGCTGTATTTGCTTTTTTGTACAAACCAGAAGTGGGCGTGAAACTGAAGCAGAGGAAAAAATTATTATGTTTTATGATTATTTTGTATTTTTGATTATCTATTAGATCTATCAATTTCAATGGATCAATTGTAACTTTTCCAATAGATCAACAATGACCTAGTTCTGAAGATGAATCGGACTTGCTTCCTTATTGTCAACTTAGTTTCCCAGGTGAATTTTTTGAGGAAATTATGTGTATTAATTATAATAGATCTATTGATCGATTCCATATTGCTTCAACTTCCTATACACTGTATTGATTTTATTTCAATAGATCAATTTCTATTGAATTACTTTTAAATCGTTAATGTCCATGTGAGGTTGGAGGCTAATGTGCCATTACAGGTGGTTCTCCTAGTGATACAGTCTCAATGTTTGGTCACATGATAAATGTGTCTAGCCTCCCCGTAAGAAATGATGGCATACGGCCAGAGGTCAGTCCAAATGTACGTGAAGAAGCTAGAAATGCTGCCAAGTCATAATTCCCTCGAAACATTCACCCGGGAAACTAAGTTGACAATAAGGAGTCAAGTCCGATTCAGTTCATTCATCTTCGGAACTAGGTCATCTAGCAAAGGTCAGCTCAACAAATACATCTCATGGAGTCAATTCTCACAAACTTCATCCAAGTACGATGTTAAAATTTAGCAAGCTAGAAGCCTTTACATGTATCTCTCTTCATAACTTCAAATATTCCAAAATTCCCCAGAAAGAAAATGGATCATGAATCTTGATAACGCTTTAAAGAGTTTCTCAACTTTATTCTGAAATCTGCCATGTCATATTATATTACTATAACTTCAGAAGCTTTCTGGTTAAATCTTACATAAAAAATTCCTTCAAATATTGATGAGTAGCATTGACTTGATTTGAATAGATTGTAATGCTTCTTCTATTATTATTTGTTTGATGAGCGTCGGCTTTCTGAATGATTTCTACACTCCAACTCCTTGAAACCCAGCTTTAATGTTTAGTGTAGTTTGTGCGTAAGAAGTTCACTTCAATGTTCAATGTCATCTATAGAAATCGATAGTGTTTTAAAAGAAAAAAATGTATTTATAATTGTTCAATTTTCAGAAATTTACATACTTTTCAACTGCATGCACTCATTCAATGTAGACAAAATATCATTACTTATAACAAATTACTTTCCACATCAAATACCGCAAAACTTATAATAGTATTTACAAATAAGCTTTATAAAATAGAATGAAAAAGAGCTTCATCGACACCACTCAGAAATAAAAAAAGAAAGCGAAAACTTAATGTATGAATTTTTTCTTTCATCATAAATAGAAAAATATCATAAAATAGAAACGTTTTTATGCTCAGCCGAACCCATTAGTCAGATAATCTCTATGTATTCATTGATGTTCATTTGTCTATTTATTCATGATCGGTAATAATCTTTAGCTGATACTGGTTTTATACTTTCAACTATGAATGAAATTCAAGTGTAATTTAAAATTGAATTGAATTTATCATTTCTTAATTCATTATAAATTAGTTTTGTCGTTCTGAAGCAATTGTGATTGTACCCTAATAGAAAATCCTCGATTTGAGAGTGAGGCTCAAATGTGCATGAAAATACCTCTTCACGTAGAAATAAAAAAAACTGGTTTTTTATTCGATTTCATTCCTTTCTCATTGTCATTTCTGTTTTCCAATACCAGATCGCAATCATCGATAGTAGATAGAGAGGTAGCATTTATTGGTGCCCAAACCCTTCTCTCTTCTCTATTCTTCTCCTTCTCTATTCAGCATTAAACAAAACTGTAAAGGCGCCTTTGTCCATTAACTTGCGTTTTACGGCCAGCTGTAAATGGATGCCTTTTGTGGAATCGGTTCAACCAGCAGCTCTGGCGCTGATGAGTGCTCAACAGTGATCATAGAAGTACAAGCTAGGAGAGGCACGAGCGCTCGTAAAGATCCAAAGTCAAGAAGAATACTGTCGAATGTGACTGGGACTGAGCAGAGTTGCAGCATTCGTAAATGAGTGAAGGAGAGGACTGCAGTAGATGGCGAGAGAACAAGAAGTGAGAATCAAGGTTAAAAAAATGGTGTAGCAAGATGAGAAACAATAAAGATGGAGAATGGAGAGAAATTAAAAAGAGAGGTAACAAATAATCACTCATTGATTTAGAATTCATTGATAATTGAATTTGTATTTTCCGGGAAAATTACTCTTCCAATATAGGTATTTTTTTAGATCCTGACGGTTATTGCAGATGGATTACGATCAAATCTTTTAGTGAAACTTATAGGACACAATACAGTAATTAATTAGTTGATCAATGGATTGTTCAACTACGGCATGTTGAAGGAATTTGGAACTGATTCTCTTAAGGCTGTGGGCAGGGTTTTTCGTCATAATTTTTTTTCGAAGTTCATTTTATTGGATATTATTAATATATTGAAATGTTAACTATTGCCATGAGAAATTATTTTTTTCATCAAATATTTTATGGAATATGGGAGTTTAAAGTTAAAATTTTTCGGTTTCTGGGGGCAATTAAACTCACCTACGAGTTATTTTAAACATTTGATAATTTTTTTATCACAGAAAGGCACCTTGGGGAAAAGAATGACACATTTTTTAATTAAATTAAACTAAATAATTTTTTGAAAAACAGAAATTATTCACATGTTTTGAAAAAAATTATTTGAGAAAATGAATCGTTTGATTGGAATGAAAAATATGTAATCTTATTCCTTAATGTGTCTTCCATTTGAAAAAAATCATCAACAGTTCAAAATAACTTGTAGGGGAGATCAATTGCCCCAAAAACCGAAAAAATTCAACTTTAAACTCCCATATTTCATAAAATATTTGTTGAAAAAAAAAATTTCTCATGGCAATAGTCAACATTTCAATACCTTAATAATATCCAATACAATAAACTTTGAAAAAAAATTATGACCAAAAACCCTGCGCACAGCCTTAAGGTATAGATGTTTTAAGAAATCATTCTATCCATGTTACACATGTGAACTTTATGTCAACATCAAAGTAAAGGCCAATTGAACCACTCTTTTCCGAATAACTTTCAATCAGCAAAGTGAGATCCATCCGAACTTGAACTGCTCATCACCAATAGAAACTTCCATCTGATGAGTGGTAAACGTCTGCTGTTTCTCTGTTTCTTCCCATCTTACTTGGGAAATGGCTCAGCGCCCTTCGAAGTCCTTATAACAACCATTCTAGAAGATTCACTAGAGACTAGACTAGAAACGTAACAGCCATCTTCTCTTCTTTTTGTCTTTATTTGCCACTTTCTTTGTCTCATCGTCTTTAATTCTCTTCCTTCCACATCTCCCTTTATTCTTATTCTTCCCAACCCTCTTCCCATTTTCTTCAATTACCTTCTTGACCTCTTTTCCATTAGTCCTATCATCTGTGTTTTTCCCTATTTTTTTATTTAATTTATTTCTTATCAGTTGTTCCTCAACCTTATGATTTCTTATTCTGTATTCAACAGCAATGGAGGGGCCATGAACCCGCACCCAAATCGGAACTTTATCATGAAATAGGTAGGAAGAAGGTGTTAGAGGGAGAAGTTTTGCAAAAATGCCAAGAAAACCCCAATTTGTGACTTCCCACAAATTTCCAGCTGGGACCACCCACACATATTCCTTCTGTCTTTTCTCAGTTCTCTCAAGTTCTTTACGCTCAAATACTTATTCCTTTTATACCTTTTCCACTTGCACTTCAATCTCTGACTCTTTCTTCCACTTCAATCATCTTCAATTCTCTTTCTCTCTAATTGACCCACCAACTTTACTTACCTATGATACAGATTAAATTGGTCACATAGATTTAAATATTGATCGTTAAAGATCATGTTTATAATAAGTAAGATGATGAAACAAAAATAAAAGGCTATTTGGGAAACGAATCTGTAGTCTACTAGCACTGTCAAAAAGATCCAATAATTTAAATTATAGAACTATTATTTATTTATTGAAGTCTTGCAGTTGCTATCTTAAGATAATTTGACATCTGGTGGGACTCTCCAATTAATTACAATAATAATAATAATAATAATAATAATGATTTGGGACTCCCCAATATAATAATGTATTATTATATAAATAATTAAGCTCACTACCATGTTAAAGGGTCATTGAGATTTCTTCTGAACTTTTTTTCAGTTTTCTTCACTCTATATGATTTTCTTCCATCCTCTCATTTCTTTTCTCTTGGTATCACTGCCTAAATCTTTTCCTCTACTTCTTATTTTTTTCTTCATCTTTACATCTTGTTTCTCAACTCACGAAATTCTGCTTCCAACAGAAGAATCTTCCATGTCACAAATATAAATGAAAAATTTAATTCACCCCATTTTAGTGTGTGTTGATTTAATTTGCAAGAATTGATAAAAAATTATATTCAAAGTCTAAAAATAGTCGTAAATTGAGGTTTTTGTAAAAATAATTAGAACATTACAGCTACAAGAAACCTTTTCATTTATTTAAATAAATAAATGGATCTCTTTCCCAGTTAAACCTTTATAGCATTTCCCAATTATAGCAAGTGAGTGGGTGCTTTGAACTCAATTTTTAAGCTACGGCAATATTTTATGAATGAAAGGCCGTACCACAGTGAAATGTTTTTTTTTGTGACGTGGAAGATTCTACTAAGAAGCTATAATATTCTTGCATAGCTGAACTGGATACTAGGAAACGTTGATTTTTAATTAATATTACATTGGTTCCTACGGAGAATAATTACTGAATACCGTTAGGAGAGAGTCCTGCTATCTGCTCGCTTATCAGAGTTCAAATCGATACGTTCGAATTTGTCCAAGCAAAGCTTTCTAAGTTAATGACATTCCTGTTGAACATCTTTAAATCATCTGAATACACAAGAGTAACACGCGATCAGTGGGTGGCTAGACGGAAATTCAACTCACATTGCTTATCAAACTCCAGTTCAATGACAACTAAATTAGCTCTAAACTGGAAATAATTATCATGTGAATTATGCATAGGAGTAGCGTTTTAAAGGTAGAACAAATGATAGGTTATTGGGTTATGTTGATGGAACAAAGACAATATCGCAGTTTTCCCATTCAATCGTATTGGGGACGAATGCCAGAAAAGTTAACAAAAACTCCAATAACCTGTGAAATTTCAGGGTGCACCTTCTTTAATCTTCATGTTTGTTTTGAATGGGGGAAGAAGCAAAAGAAAAGTTTATAGGATGCTTATCTAATTCATCCATTAGGAAATCTTTCTTCAAACGATCTTTCCAGAAATATTGAGTTCACTCCCGTGTTTCGGAGGGAAGATTATTGCTTCTCTGTTCTTTAGTTTTAGTTTTATTGAGATTGATGATGGTATAACAACCGAAACTAGTTTCTCAATATTTTTTAATAAATGTGGTTGTGACAATTTCGTCTTATTATTCATTTCGGAGGGAACGTCAAGTCCGTAGGTCCCGGCTGCCTAAAAACAGTCGTTAAGTCTCATCAGAGGCCCTGAATTTTGTTCAGGTGCGACATGAGAACTCTGATACCAGACCTGAGCCAGCCAGTCACACAATACACCGATTGGTGTTCGCTGCCGCTCGAGGCGCCGGTCACACCAAAGTGAATTTCGCATTCGTTACTGCTCGTTCGCTCCTGTTCGCTCTGGTGTAACCGTGCCTTACAGGATAATCCATTAATTGATAATCCATTAATCATAATGGATTTCAAATTGATAATCCATTATGATTGATGGATTATCAATTTGAAAGTGTAGAACCTTATTAAAAGAGTCTTAAATAACAATACAAATTTTCGAATGATAAGTCATACACTAGAACAACAAGCAGTCGTGTTTGCTGATTCACAAATTATGATCTCCACTGTGTAGGGCCAACTTCACTTTCGCAGAATTTCCCATTAACTGAATTGGAGAAGAACTGCGATTAGGATATTTTGAAAGATGAAATGTATGCTCTAATCTCTCGTGACCTATTAGAAAAAGCACTAAAATTGACGAATGGATGACCATTAACCGAATTTCAAAAAGAATTCCAGGAGATAGAAGTCATTCTAATATTTAAATTGAATAGAGTTATAAACTTCAAAGAAGATTAAGCATGAACAGAGTATCAAATTTTCTTATAATAATAACAAAACAATATTATAAAGCTTTAAAAAAATATTAATACTGTATAGACTTTAGAGTGGCAGCAGGCTTTGATTAAGGACTATAATGTATCACCACACCTAAGTAATGAGAAAGTCACAAACAGGAGCATGACATTTCAAAGAATTTTTGAGAACGCCATGAACCACTCGTAAAACAAACAACTCACTGTTTTCAAAGAGTAGAACTCCAACTCGAATACTGTACAATCTATCTATCTGTCTGTAAATTCCATTCACTTTTTTCTGTTTATGCATTTATAAATACAAAGTAACTATAACCATAACAATAATAGTTACATCCTGTTGTTGCATAAAATGATGGAAAAAATTGAATCATTACCCAAAACATACAAGGCTGAACGGAATTCGAACCTTCGATCACAGAAGTAACAATCAGTCTGACCTATTAGACATTCTGACCCATTGAAAGAATCAAATGATTAATGGTGTTTTCAGATTTGTTTAATTTGACAAAATTTCCAAAAGCAGTATGTCATAAATGAAACAATATTGAAAAAAATTAAAAAAGAAAATGATGAAGCATGTACAGTACAATACATCTTTATTGCCAATAAAAAATAAAATAAACAATTATAAAAAGAATTCGTGATGTGAAAAAGAAAATTTATCAAAACAATTTCTCAATAGAATTAAAATTTTCTTGGCACCACCCAGCAAGGGAAACCCCTGTCCGCTGGGTGATAGTATCGGTTCATAAAGTACAGTTCATAAGAAAATAGTTATTGAGAAAAAGAAAAATACTCATGAAGAAAATCAAAATGAAAAGAAGCAAAAAAAAGGAATTATATATGACTGATGATGGAGAAAAAATTATTTAGTATCCAATTATTATCTGTTCCATCTTGAGTCTACCCTTATTAGTGAGAGAGCTGAACAATATTTACGTAGATTGACGTTTGCCTATTTTTTTTTTGAGGATGAAGTCCACATAGGTCTGAGACCTGTGCGTGAGTTATGAGTTGGATGATGGTGATTGATGAGTTGGACCTACAGTTTTGGGTAGGCTACTAAAATAGTATTTCAAAGGAGCACAAATCAGAAATTCTAGGGAGAAAGTGATAGACATCTGCTGTAATGGTGGGGAAATAATCATTTTCCGCTATATGCAAAGGACAGGGGGCAAGTTAGAAGTAGCAGAGGCAACGAGAGCCGAGATGTTGATGGCAAGATATGGCTGTTAATTAATTAATCAACGAGGGGTGAAAACCGTTGGTAAAGCTGCACCCCGAGCAGGAGAAGATCGATTCTGGAGCCTGACTTTGACACCCACGGAATGAGAGCAGACAGGATGGTGGTCGGAGCTGAATTTGAGATCAGACCCCTGACCAAAACAGGACAAGGCAGGAAGGGCTCTCAGGGCAGGAAGGGTTTATTAGGTGGATGATGGAATCTCTACCAAGAATTCAAAATCCTGCACCATTCACTTTCATCCATTCACAGTTGAACCGGAAACGGCATAGCATCCCTTCGTACAACCCTCATTATTACCAGACCATCCAATTTGGATTCAACCACTTCCAGCATGGATTCAACCAGTTCAGTCCAGCTGGGGACATATCTGTTCGCTCTATTCTTCTCTGTATGCATTCCTACATACAGGTTTCGTAACTATTGTTGGTCTGGAACATCGTTATCACTAACCCAGCATTGGACCGCAGCCTGAAGTAGTGGTGATTTGGACTAACTAGGACTACAGGAATACTACCAAGTATTGTCAGATAGTAGAAAGAGATGTTAGGTTGTTATTCAGACATTAACTTCATTTTTTACAGAAGCTATTTATTAATTTTGAATTCCTTTAAGTGCTATTAATTTATACCGGAGACTTTCACAATGGCGGATATTGACAATTTTTATTATTATTTATTTTATTTATTTGTTTTGAGCACACGCTCATACAAAGGAGTTGATACATTGTACATTGATCAAAACAGAGCAATCAACAAAAACAAGATGTAACATTACAAAACAAGAACAAGCAAATAGACAAAATATTCATTTTTGATTCAATTATAAGAGTATCTTATAATTGATTGATACAAGCTACGAATTAAGGTAAAATGTGTTATAAATTTTCTTTTCCTTTTTATATTTTTATCTCATTTTTTTCGGAGGATGAAGCCCACACAGGTCTGAGACCTGTGCGTGGGTAATGAGTTGGATGATGGTGATTGATGAGTTGGACCTACAGTTTTAGGTGGGTTCCGAAAAAGTAAGATGTCTTCGTAGTAAGTATAGTCTTGTTTTTTGTAGCTATAAACTGTTATAAACTGCTCCTCTTAATGATGATGGGATGTATAATTTATAGAGAATGGATAATTTAGGATAAAAATGAAAGGAGAACTGTAGTGGAGGTGATTGAAGTCCATATAGGACTGTAGTCATTGAAAAAAAATATTGCTGAAGAATAAAACAATCGAATTCAATTGAACTATATTCTGATTTTCAATCAACTTCTATAGCAACAATTCATTTCAATCTCCTACTACATCTACGCCTTCATTTCAATAAAATGATATGATTGGAATGACTGAAGTTTTAAATGTGGAAGTTTATTCAACTTGAAAGGAGTATTTCAGCGCAATATACATGAAACAGCCTCGAGTTTACAACGCATATAAAATAGTTGATTACTTTGTTATTCATCTCAGCTTTTTACTGGCAATAACAAAAGTAATGAACTGTACTTGGAGGAGAGACTGTTGCATTCGCGATACAAAATCCTAGTGGTACATTACTTCATCATAATTCCAACTGGATTAAAAATGAAATTGAAAAATCTTCCATCAAAAGTTGCGATATTCCGTAGCATTTTGACTGATACAATGTTTGATGACTTTCATACTGAAACATGAAACGGTTTAGACTTTTTACTGTCTGTCTAAAGTCTTCCAGATGAAACTTCCAATTGCTTTTAATTGAACTAGAACAGCATGAGACTAAAAATTATTGATATAAATTTTAGGTGCACATAGCTTTTTGACACATGAACCTTTTTCAATTCACAACAGGTATTAAAAAATGACTCCAGATTGAAAATAATTAATATTAAGATAATTTTCAATAGTAAGAATTATCACTCATATTAAACTTGAAAGCAATTAAATAAAATTGCAATTTTAATTTTAGCAATTTAATAAAATTGTAACGTCTTCCAAATTATTCGAGAAAATGGTTTCAAACGTAATATAAATATATCACGTCACTTCAACCATTCCGGAGCCAATAAAATTCGTCTCACCATGATTATAGCTGTTGAAAAGGAAAATGAATCTTACCTTTAACAATTTTTCTAATTCAATATTAAAATTCTATTAATTTCGAATTCCTTTAATTGCTATTACTTTATACTGAAGACTTCCGCAATGGCGGATATTGACAACAGCATTGAACAGCTGATGGGAATCGATGAATGCTACTGTACAAAAATATCAGTCACCACCGAGGGCGCTCAACCGGCAATTGAGAGGTCCGTGGTTCGATTCCCGGTGGTGACTGATATTTTTGTACAGTAGCATTCATCGATTCCCATCAGCTGTTCAATGCTGTTGTCAATATCCGCCATTGCGGAAGTCTTCAGTATAAAGTAATAGCAATTAAAGGAATTCGAAATTAATAAATTCTGTTTATCAGTTTATTCAATTGTCAGTCACTTCAAACTAACTTATTAAAATTCTGTCGAAAAGTCGAATTATCAAGATATTTTAATACGACAGGTGGTGATTAATGAATACCGGTCCAAGATTATACAGTATATCAAAACGATGTGACTTTTTAGCTCCTTATTTTCCACAAAAATAGAACCTTATTCTCCTTGACATTGTAATAAGCAATTTCTCAAGTACTTATGAGAATCTAAGGTCTAGAAGTAGCCATACTTTAGAATGTAGAGCGAATGTGAGAGTTTTTCCTTTCGGTTATATCACCACTAAAAATTAGGATTCCAATAGTCCAATACTCCTACAGTCCTACAATTTGGGACTCCAGGTGAGCGAGCCTACAGGTTCTATTTGTTTCGATTAACGCAACGGAAAGAATGATAAATCAATCCACAGAACAACTAAGAATGATGGATAGGCGTAAAGGTAGCGGAAGAGAATTCCGCAGGCAGGAGGAACGAGATTAAGACCACGATATGCAGCAATGGGACAGTTCGGTACGCGAAAGGTGTTCAGCCGACTCTGGCGAAAAGTCTCTATGGTTGGTTGCGGTGAGGAGGATCATGACCATGATGGGGTACGGTTGGTGGTAGGTTGAAGAAGGATGAGGGGGAAGAAATTGTATTGATTGTGAGTCAGTGACGCAACAAGTAGAGTCTCACCTGTTGTACGATGTTCCTCTCTGTTCTCTTCCCTCTCTGTCACGCTCTACCTTCGTCACCGTCATCCAATCTACCTTCACACGACCACAATAGCATTCAGAATTCCTTACTTTTCCGGGTGATCCAGAATTGGCCAAGACCCTCCTAAACAACACAATATATCATAAAAACTCATAGTTTACACCTGGGGACAGTTGCAAAGAATATACAAATCACAATTACAATTTAGATGTGGAAACTTCTGAATGATATTTCAGTAGCTACAAATAATAAAAGTACAGATAAAATTTGTATATGAATTCTTATGCAACAGTTATACTACAGATACAAGTACTAATGAAACTTGTTAGTGAATTGTTATAACATTTGTGTTTTTTATTTAGATAGATTGCCTAACAAAACTTGGAAGATATTACATTTTTCCTTTCTAATACCAAATTGTCGTACATTATCGGATATAAACTCGCTCATGAATAATTGAAGCATGATACATTTTAACTCCGTACCACAGGATACAGATATTTTTTATCGTTCTTCATAGTAATTATTTTAATATATAAATACTAATTCTTTTAATTTTTTATCGTTCTTCATACTCTAATTGGATCATGCGCTTTTGTTCTGTGGAAAGTATATGTCCATTAGCTTCGTTGTTTTTTTTGTCATTTGGAGATATAATATTTTGTAATTTTGAGGTACTCCTCCTCCTGTCTACAATTATTATTTTTTCTTGTTCCTTTCTTCTCTTGATTTATTCATTACTTCATCTATCATCAATCTATCCTGCTTACCCTTCGTTTTTTTTGTCTTTGCATCATCATTCTTGTCTATTATAATCTCATTCCTATCAATATTATTGCTGTAATGTATCTTCTGTAACTTAAATTGGCAATATATTGTAATTTGTTTTGTTTTAGTGGTTTTCGGATTTTTCTGTTGTATTCACATTTTCCATTTTTAATTTGAAATAGATTAAAATTGAAATTGATAGAGTTTTATAAATCAGACATGTGGTAACTTCAGCCATCAGTCGTTTTAAGAATGTTGAAATGGGTAGAAAACGTTTGAATGAAATGTTTACGTGGAAAAGGATTTGGAACAATGAATAGGAATAGAACTAGAAAAGGAGTGGAAGTTTTGAACTTGAACGTGAATATTTGACATAGGAGGCATGAAGTGTTCTGATGTAGGTCGACATTTCATAGAATGAGAGTGAGCAGCCGATGACTAAATGACATGTGTCACTAAAAGTGGCGTTGGGGATGAGTAGATAAGGATAGGTTGAGGGGAAACACTAAGGGAAAAGAGGACAACTGCGGAAAGGGAAAGGGGTGTCAGGACCAGTTACAGAATGGAAGGATGTGTTTAGCTGGCTATATAGGGAACAACCAAAGCTAAAACTGTGCTAACCTGGTCTAAATCCGTATCTACGGACGCCGCCGTCAAATATGGCGACCGACTATTCCTGACCTGTCACCGGTTTCTAACTCTGTACCTGATTATTTGCCACAATCCACTTCAGCTTTCGAAATCAATGTCCAGCTACTAATCCGATCATTGGTTGTTCGCCAATCACTACTGAACAGTGTTTGTACTGAATCATCTTAAATGCTAAGTGCCTGTTGCACAAACGTACTACCATAATGATGGTTCATTATCCGTTCCAATTTTATACCAGTCTACTATCCATCACATCCTTCAGTATAAAAGTGAGTCATTGCTTGGTCATTGCGTAGTCATTAATATGTTTCACCATCATCCAATCCATTTGCCACGCACAGGTCTCAGACCTATGTTGGCTTTAGCCTCCGAAAAAAGATAGAAAAAAATTATCTGTGATGTTTTCTATGACGAAATACTTAATGAACAATCTAATATTGAAACTGACACTGTATTTCACTTTTAAATAATGTTTTACTCACATATATTGAAGATGCTTGAGGAATGCATTTCTCTTCTAAAAAAAGTGGCATCGGCAGGCTGACGAAGCTTCTTTTCAGAAGTGAAATGCATTCCTTAAGCATCTCAAATATATGTGAGTTAAACATTATTTAAAAGTGGAATACAGTGTCAGTTTTAATATTAAACAAAATTATGTTTCGTACAAGGAACAACAACAAATATGGTGGCTTGATTATGAATCTGAAATCAGCTGAGAATTTTAAATTTAAAGATCAGAAGCATTTAAACTGCACATTAACAAATTCAAATCTCAAATCAAATGCAAAATGTAAGCACCAGTGAATGTTCACTGTTCAGAACAAAAATAAATTCATCCAAAATAACATGATTAACTTGAGGAAAAATTTGTAATGCTAGTATAAAAGTGGAATACAGTGTCAGATTTAATATTAAACAAAATTATGTTTCGTACAAGGAACAACAAAAAATATGGTGGCTTGATTATGAATCTGAAATCAGCTGAGAATTTTAAATTTAAAGATCAGAAGCATTTAAACTGCACATTAACAAATTCAAATCTCAAATCAAATGCAAAATGTAAGCACCAGTGAATGTTCACTGTTCAGAACAAAAATAAATTCATCCAAAATAACATGATTAACTTGAGGAAAAATTTGTATTGGTAGTATAAAGTTGGATTTACACATAGTCTGCAATGTCCATGCCATGTACCTGCCATGTCCCTGCCGTGCGATTTTGACAGCCGGTAACCGGTCGCTGCCGTGCCCCAGCCATACCGTTGCCTAGTTGCTTGTTCTTCTGTAAGAGCGCACCCTACGCAGTTGCTAAAATTGACAGGGATGAGGTGGCGTAGTGATCGCGACCGCTGCTGTGGCTACACGTGGTGACTTCGGACGTTTCCGTAGCAAACCGAAAAATCCCGAATGGCATCAGAAATACAAAATAACCGATGAGGCGCCGAGTGGGCGCCATTTCTATAACCGGCTAACTGCCCCTGCCATGCCCCTGCCGTGCCGCTGCCATGCCACTGCTACGAACCGGTCGCCTGGTCGAATCGCCCTCAAGAGAGATCAGATGAAAACGGAAGAGGCATGGCAGCGGCATGGCAGGGACACGGCAGGCTATGTGAAAATCGCAAACATGCTGTACTATGTATAGTAAATTGGAAAATACGAAATAGTGATTCAGACAAAAACGCACGGCAGGGACACGGCAGGGGCATGGCAGGCTATGTGTAAATCCACCTTGAAGGAAAAAATCACAAAGGAAAATTCACAAGAATAAAATGACAAACACAGTATTGATAGATCAGATCAGGTCAGATCCAATATATTTTCCCATACTTTTCTCTAATATTACAATACTGTCAAGTTGATTCTCGAATTAAAAGTTTCTCTAATCGTTATTGGTATTATCATTATATAAGTATTTTTGAATAGTGTTTTTTCATGATTGAAAGTTCCCATTCTTCATTTTTGTTATACATATTATCCTCTTCAAAGTGTTTGTTAAGTCTCATACACATAAGCACTCTAAATAATAGTAATATTTATTCAGCAAGTATTATATACATTACAAGCATCATCATTATATATCACAACAAATCCTCACATCCTTGAATCTGTATCTTGATGACAGGAACTTTTTAGTATTGTAGAAACTACCAATCCTTTGACATTTCCAAGTAGAAATGAAGCTTTAGGATTAATACGTAGCTTTTTTCTTTATAATATAATGCTCAACGAGTGTATCATGTATAATAAAAAGGATGAACTGTTGATAACATACAAAATCTCTCACTTGGACTGATGAACACAGTAAGTATATAAATTCAACGCCCAGCTGACATGAGATTATATTGTGTTACAACAAGGAGCATTTCACCATTTCCAATTTATGCACATCGTCTACCATAATCCGTTGATGCAAGTCATAAAACCCATGAATCCTCTTATCACCCCATTTGCTTGTTCCCTTCTCACCCTTCTCACCCTCTTTCCACTTCATCCCCTCCTGTCACTTCTACCCCTCCCACCAGTTCCCCATTATCAACACATTCTCCCATTTCCATTGAAATTCAACATTTTCCCCCCACTCGAGCATCGCACTGCATGAAATTCACCTGTAGACCGGGATAGCATCTGAGAGACAACTAGAGAAATAGGGAATTTAGATGTATGAGCGAGTGAGAGGAAATGGTAGAGTGGAAGGGAGGGATATAAAGATACAGACAAAGATAGAATAATACACGAGTGATTAAAGAGAGACGGAATATTCCATCAACACGGTACCCTTCCAACTACTAACACAGAATCATAGTTTAGATGGGGATTCATGCTGTTCCTCCCATTAAATGAAAGGATTGATGAAGTCCAGCAGCGATATGTAGTTACAAGGAACGACTTCGCAATATTTCGCAACTTACAAGTTTACAACCGACATGAATTACATGGCAAAAGATAAAATGGATCGTCCATATCTAGCATATAAAATGCACCGTGCTGTGAACAAATGCATTGAAGGCTTGCTCGTTGGTTATTATTCGTTTTATAATCAGCTGACGTCACTGACTAATAATAAATTGGGACTTATCTGGCCAACAGTGAATGACAATAAAATATTAAAGAGTAGTACATAAAGACTTATTCATAGCTTATGGTCAGGGAAAATTTCAAAAGGTAAAGTTCACTCTGTATTCCTCCTGTACCCGAAATCATAAAGCGCCTAAATGACTAGCTTATACACAAGAAAGTGTTGACCGTCAAATATTACCAATATAGATTCACCTTATTTTATACTGATCAGCTTACTTAGGCTATTATCTGGAATAGTATTTCAAGAGCAGGAAAAATAGCAGCTTTCTGCAACCGTCTCAATGACCGGGAGATCTTTTCAAATAAGAAATCAAGCTAATATTTACTTACAAACAATGACTGCAATGCCGTTTTCATCATAGGATTTTAGTAGTCGTTTCGCTCTTGCATGAAAAAAGAAACATTATTATTACATAAAGAAACATATTAAAAAAGAAACATATTATTATTCTTCGAAGAAATTTAAGGAGAATGTAGTGAATTTCTTCCTTACTTAATCTTAATACACCAATCAGAAATTAGATATCAGAAGACTATAATAAAAAATCTTCAGAAACCGAATTTATTAATTTCGATTCCAAACTAACTTGTGAAAAAATCTTAATTGAAAATGTCACAAAGATAAATGGATAATATTATTTGTGAGTTGGGTGCCACGTTGGTCGAGAGCCCTGTGCATGACATCGTGTTCTCATCATAGTACAACATAATTAATTATACAATTATAAGAAAACGATGATATACGTCGTGTTCTCATCAATATGTGTGTTCTCATAGTACAATAAAATTAATTATTCAATTATAAGAAAATTTAGAGTATCAGTAATCCTCTAACTCATAAAAAATTCGATTGCCCCATCCTTTTTCTTCTCTTTCATATTCTTCTATCTATTCTTCTCTTCTACTCTATTTTATCTTGCCCTTCTGTACTTCTATTCATCTCTTCCAACATTCTCATTCACCTTTATCGTGTTTGTCAACTGATCGTGTCTTGTCATTTCCCGTTTTTGTGATACATTGATTGTTATGTTATTCAAACCTGATAACCAATACAAACCCAAACTTTCAATAATGTTCTCTGTTTTTAGGTAAGCCTTCCAATGATTCATGAGCATGAACTTTATTGGCAACACTCAGTGTGGGTAAGTCTTTCCACAACACTTCAATCAAATGCCAGACAATTGAATTATCAAAATAAATAATGTGCATCTAGGAAATGTTAATTAAGGTTGGCCAGGCTAAGGATGACTAATTAATGATGTTGCCAAAGTTATCGAAAGCAGGGAAATAAATAAATTGAAGAGGGATCTTGAGAAAAAGAAGCATAAAAGATTAGGATATAGGAAGAAATTAGACGTCTCTAAAAAGCAAAATTTGCTTGCATTTAAAGAGTATTAATTTAAAAAGAAAAAAGAAAAGGCGCTCAGGCCTTCTTCTCTACGGAACATATGATTTTTAAAATGAGCTTATCCATCATATATGTAATTCGAATCATACTTCAAGATAGCCCTTGGGCTCTCTTATTTATCTTATATTCCTCTGTGCAAACATCCTTATTCACAGAACTACTAGAATATAATTGATCGAACGGAGAGAGGTCTCTGTTACATGTAGACCGTTTTGTATTTGTCTGTCTGTAACGCATTTATAAAATTCTATGAAATTTTGCAAAAGCCTTCCTTTAGAGAATGCATTTGTAGGTATCATTCAAAAAATGGCCCCCATCTCTTTTAGGGGGCCCAATTCACCCCCGATTATTGAAGTGTCTGATCAAGACGATATTGAAATTAAGACGATACATGACAAAATTTAATAAACCCGTTGGAGAGCGCTAGGGGTATAAAATCTTAAAAATCTTAAATATTGAAAATTTTTCAAATTTCTTCTTTATTGATAGGGCTAGCCGGCTAGTGGAATGCTTCATACTAAACTTTTGATACATTTAGAATTTGGTTGATGGGGGTGGGATAAATTGTTTTTTTTTCTCAAAAAATTCATTTTGTGGATAATTTGTGATTTTTCTGATCACAAGTGGAAGATAACTCTATAATAAGAAGGTTGAACCACTCCTAAAATTTTAGTGCGGGGGGCGGGCTTGAGAAAAGGTCAAAAACTCAAATATTGAGATAATTTATTGGGAAATTTTACTTCTCATTAGGTACGTAGAGCAAAAAATTTCTGGAGAATCCCATTTGAATAATTTGTAAATATAATCTTCTATTGAGCTAGGGGCGGAGATGTGAACTTCACTGTAAAATGGGGGGATGAAGAAATTTTGAACTTTTTGTTAATGGATAAAATTTGCTTTTTATGATTGGAGGTTAATATTAAGAACTGCTAAAAAAGCATAGTAACCCTTTATTAGCTATGAGGGGTAATTTCTAGGGGGCGTCAAAAATTCTAGACATTTCAAATAAATTACAGTTTGTAGTTCCTATCATCAATGAAAGATTGAGCAATGAAAATTGAGTCGAAAATACGCTTAAACTTTTTTAAAAAATATCATCCTCTTTTGAGTGAGAAGCCTTGAGCGAGTGAGGTCTACTGTTCACAGAACTATACTAGTAATTATGAAACAACATCTTTTATAATAATTATGATACTCGTAGTTCTCATCAAGTACAGAATATAAACGGATGAATAATGTACATTGAAGTACGTTTAAAGGATTCTCTTTAGTCTTCTAGAATTCCATGAATACCCTAGTTAGGAAAATCAAGTGTTCATTAACATTCAGCGTCGAGCATGAGTGTACAATCTCTCTCAACTGATGAAACCATTTTCAACCCGACTTGACAAAGGAACAGAAGTGACATGGAATAACGGACATTTGGAGTGAAGCTCCATAATTGGAACTGCAACAGTAGTATGAAGTAGGGCCGTTGTATTAATGACTGAATATAACTTGCTCTAACTTTTTATGATGTCAACTATTTCCCTCTTCAAATTCCGAGTTTTTAATGCTGTTCACTATTTGAACGATTTTCGTTGCAAGAATGAAGTTGATAAAGCAAAACCTCCAAATCACAGAAAGTCAATTTATTGTTTTCACAAACGCTGAACAAGAAATAACTACCTATTGTTTTTCTTTGCGCACAGTATTTTTGCATTGTATATGCTATTTTCTCATTGTTCTGGAAATTTTATTGTTTTTTTTTTTGTTCTTGTTCATTTTGGTAATAAAGATTGATTGATTGTAAACTTTGTAGTTTCTAAACTGAATAGAAGAATTGTACGATTATTTCAATATTCGTTGACTTCAGAGAACTAGTGATTTCGATCCCATTTTTAAATTTCGTACCATTAGAGTACAATATGTAACTTTCAAAGAAAGGAACTCCAATTCCATGGAATTTAGAAAGAAAATATATTATGTAGAATATTCTTAATGGCTTGCACCAACTCAACTTCAAATTTAAAAGTAATTTGCGCTACTGAAGTTTTAATATTCTGTTCACAACATGTAGCATATTATTTTATATTTGTCAGATTTCTGCCTCATATTCACACCTTTCTTTCAATTCTGAAATATTTTTAAGAACTATCCAATTGTAGAATTATCGAACTTATTCTATCACTTCTTGTGAGCTCATTCAAACAGTTATAATTCATCCTAGCTAACAAAGGAATGGTGGAATCTTATTCCGGGATTTTATTTCCATAATTAGTTCACCATAGCAAATTCATTCATAATTAATCATAGCAAACAGTGGAATTTTGGAATCCATATCAAGTATAAAGTACTGAACAAACTTAGTAGATCTTATTACATAATGTTTATTGCATAGCAAGTTCATATTCACCAAATCTTTTGTGTTAATGTCGTTCTGAAACAAGTCTTTTCTTTATCCGGTCTCTTTCTTTAACTGCAAAGTGTAGGAGGTTTGAATCCAAACAACGAAGAAAAGTTGGCTAGGAGTTGAATGCTCTGCGTATGAATACGGTTTCCATAATAGATACATTACAGTCTGGGAGTTCACTGTCGTTGAACAATTAGCATATGCTTAGGGTTTCTTGTGTTTCTGTCACCTTTAGAGTTGAGTATTGTATTTTATACAATAATGGAAAGTTTGGTCCTTTTAGAAATGTATGGGAATATGGAAGTTGATTTCCGTTGACGCTATGAATGGAAGAAGTGGGTAGATAACGGAGTTTCAAAGAAGAGACAGTAAAAACAAAAAGAACGGAAATGGATTAGTTCAGAAATGACAATGAAAGTCGGAGTGGAGGTAGAAGGTGAAACATCCAGTTGAAAGTATAAAAACTAAAAGGTAAAATAGTGAAATTCAATTTCTTCTATTATAGTTATCGCACTTACGAGTGCTGTTGACTCTTACACATAGTTAATGTGGGGATTATGAGTTTCTATTAACAACAGAGCTCACATTAGTTTGTGAGTATTATCGAACGAGTTTCAGAACCTGAGTCCCATCTCCAGCGAACATTGAACATACTGCATGTATGCTGTATGTATTCATAGATACTTTGAAAATACTTTAATGAATCATGCAAGTATGTAGTGTGTATTCACTGTTCGCTGAATAAAACTAAAGACTGAAAAAACTCTGATCCTAAAATGTGTTTGATACTAACACAATTGAAATGATTCTATGCAATACGATAGATGCGATCACAAATGTAACTTCTGTAAATAAAAATGCTGAAGAATATGAATTCTTCTCATAATAGTGAAGAACACTATTAAATTTCTGTTTGAGAGTTTCAAGTGAATTTTTTTCTAAAAAATAGAGCAATAAACTTTAAACTTCTTTAAAATAATATTCATGAACTTGGATGTAAAACATGAACATCAAGTACATGAATGGGAATAGTTAAGAAGAGAGTGGAAGAATTGTAATGAAAGAAAAAACGAAAATAACAGAAGAGTCAGTTGAAGTGGAAGAATAAAATAAGGAAGGAAAAGTGAAGAAGGATCAGGTAGATAGAGATAAGGCCTTGCATATGAAGAAATAAGGAAAATGATAATTGAGAAAGGAAGAAAAAAGGAGAAAAAAGAATGAAGGAATCACCTTGCAAGTGGAGGAATAAGGAAGAAAAATAGCTGTAAAAGAATAAAAATTAGTTGAAGTGGAAAAAGGAAGAAAATGGAAGATGAGAGAAAGAATATTAGGTAAAGATGAAGCCTTGCGAGAGAGAGAATTAAAAAAATATGAGTCCGAAGAGACAGTTTGTTGTTTAGAAGCATTAGTATCTCAATCAATGTTTTCAGCAGCATTAGGGAGAAAAGACCGACGAAATTTGCTGAGTTTCGTTTGTCTACCTGTGGGGATTCTCTCATCGGTTGGTTGGATGGCTGAGTACAGAGTGTGTGTGAGCATTGACGTGATCGAATTGCTTTGACAATAAGAGGAGTTTCCCATAGACAGACGAGCTCTGCTTGTGTCACGCTCCAGCCTCGAGCCCAAGCCCCGGAAATTGCACAAAATGATAAACTTTCCTAGCCTCCCATTGGCCTTCACCCACCCACACGAACGTACAAACACACGCGCACGTGCACGGACGCGTCTACATCACCTGGGAACGCCTCATCTCTTGGCAAAGTTGCACGTTGAAAAACGTTTTAAACAACTTTCAGTGCTCATCAATCACACAACAGTAAGTTGCAAACTTGGTTCCGACTAAAGGATGTGCCCCAGCCTACTCACTTAAACAAACACTCTCCCACCCCATTCGTACAGTAGTTGCATCAGCTTAGTGCAATTTTCTGATAAAACGACAAGTTCTACTCATTTAAGAGGCTGTAGTTTTTCAAGGGATATAAGTCATTTCGAAGTTATGAGATAATCTAGTATAAGTTGATGGAAAACGCTGATAGTTGATTGATAATAAAAGAGTTTAGCAGAACTACGTTAACGAAAATGCTAATTCTGATCTGTAAACTCTATGCATCTGCCTGCTCAACAACATCTTGCATTAAGGTGATTGATTGATTATTTATTTATACAAATAATAATTCAACAGTTATAAGTATTATTGCATAAAATATTATTAATCAATTATTACATAAACTGTTTATCTATATACAAACATGAAATTACGACTGGAGATGAGATTATAAAAAAGTTGATGTATTTGCATGGAAAAGCGAAATTAGGATAGATGTCTCAGGCAGATAAATAATTTATTAATTAAAATAAATAAAAAAAATTATTTAGGTAATCTTACCCAAACACTCTACAAGTAGAACATACAGTTGTCATAGTAAGTAAATATCAAGTAAAATTTTCCATTTTATCAAATTGAATTGTATTCGTACTCTGTGTCAACCTGATTGTAGGTGAAACTTTTTGGAGAAAGAATAGCTTGACAATAATTGAGGCTATGTGCAGGGTTTTTGGTCATAAATATTTTCAAAGTTTCTTGTATTGGATATTATTAGGACTCTTTTAAATGTTATCTATTAATGTGATGAGATTTTTTTCTTCATTTATTTTGTTAAATACAGCGGTTCAAAGTTGAAAACTTTCGGTTTTTGGGGGCAATTGATCTTTTCTACGAGTAATATTAAACTGTTGGTGAATTTTTTATTACTAAAAGACACCTAGAAGAATAAAATGACATATTTTTATTTCAATCTAACAAATAGTTTTTCAAAATAAATTTTTGAAAAACTGAACTCTTCTACAGATTTAAAAAAATGTATTTTGAAAAAACTATTTGTTAGATTGAAATAAAAATCATATAATTTTATTCCTCAACTCATTTTTCAGTTTAAAAATTTATGAAAAGTTTTATATAACCCGTAGAAAAGATCAATTGCCCCCAAAACCAATTTGAACCTTCTTATTTAACAGAATAATTGAAAAAGATTTTTCTCCCAGCAAAACCTAACATTTCGAATTCTTAATAATATTTAACACGAAAAATTAAAATAAAAATGATGACCAAAAACCTTAATCAACCTTAATCATTGTTGGCAGTCAATTTTTAGGTTATTCAATACAAAAACATTTTTTATAGTTTTGATTTGAAGACTTTGTAAATTATTATATTAATAAAATTTAACACTCACACTTAGATACAACGAATAGTGTAAGGCTTCTTTTCTGATATTGGAAATGAAGAGTGAAGTAAGCCAAACCATTATTGAGATTTTCTACCAACTTTTTTCCGAATTTCTACCTTATAAAAAAAATTGGAAATATTATGATAGTTCGACTACTCTACTCCATGGTGGAAGAAGATCTGCTGTCTAAGAGTAAATAAAACTGTGATAACATAGAAATAGACAAGCTTATGCGTATATTCAAACCTGCTATTGGCTAGAAATTGACAAATAAGAGTCAAAGCCCCTACTCTGGAACAAATAAGAGTTTGAAGGTTTTTAACTTTGATAACTCGGTCTTTTGAAAAAAAAGTAATTATAGTACTATCGCTATATTTCATGGATCATTCATAGTACTGTACTGGTGCTATAGCTCATGATTCCTAATTTAGAACTTGAGATAAGGGAAGGGATAGCAGAGTGCCGTAGCAGGTATCTGTTCAATCAGAGATAAGCTACGAAACACCTGCGCGCTCTTTGTAAGGGTGAACGATTGAATTGGCCATCGTAAAAGACTTTGTTCTCTACTGTAAAATCACTTCCCGGTGGCTCGGAACTCTCCTAAAACAGTAGGTCCAACTCATCAATCACCATCATCCAATTCATTACCCACGCAAAGGTCTCAGACCTATGTGGGCTTCATCCTCCAAAAGAAAAGTAGAACTACATTCATTATTAGGCTATAATGATTGAAAGCATCTGTGTAACTGTATTTACACAACCACATTATAAAGAAAGAGTTATTCTATTGCGATGGAAAATTCCTATCTCATTCACAGAAATTGCAGACTGGTAGAAATCGACTTCAATCCTACCGAAAACCAAGCCATTAAACTCTATAATGCAAGAAAATTTGTAATTCAAGTAATGCTGAGACTCTATGAACTTTATTTCCACAATAAATACAATAAAAACTTGCACAGAAAGTTTCCAGAAAGTTGAAATAAATAAATCCAGATCATGTGGGTGGAAAATAACAACTTGATGTGCAAAAGATGGAGATACAGCTCTCCCTAGTGATAGTTGGTATGAGCGAGCATAAGCAAGGTCATGGCGCTCCTGGACAAGCTGGAATACTGCCAGCTAGCTAAGCGCGACCTTGCCATGTCAAGGTTTTTGCTTTCCACTATAAGAGAGAAAATGCAAGACTTGAATTCACCCCAATTCACCAAAATCCCTCCGCGAAAAGTCCTCTGCCAACCCATACCCTAGAAACTCCCGCACGAATCCCCTTCCCACATGCCTTATCTTAATTTCTTTATTCATAATAGTATCATCAACTACTACAACAACCACAATTTTGACTCTGAACATTCAGCTATGTCGTTTTCTCTGTTTCCTTTCAGAATTTATCGCTTCTTCTCTAAGAAGCTTTAACTCTACTGTTATTAGGTTCTTCCGCTCCTTATCTACCGATATCACTGACGAAAATCGTTTGTACGATTCTCTATGTGAGGAGTCAATGTTCAATGATTATCATAACCTTTCATCAATTGATAAATATTCTACATCAATTGATAAATATCTGTTGATAAATACAACTTGTAAAGAAAAATCAGGCTTTCAACCGAAAACTGTCCCTATTACTATATTTCTATAAGAGTCCAAATATTTGTAAGCATGGGCTATGTCTACCTTTTCATTTTGCCAAATATAATAATATAACTCAAGTAATTTAATCTTCTGAAGAGCACACATATCAAACTCCATTTCAATGAAAAAGCAATTTTATCCCACTCTATTATCTAAATTAAAACACTGAAATGCAGACTCATTATCAGTGAAAGTTAATTTAATGTTGAACATTGATTGATCTATTTTATAAAACTTGAAAGAATTTCAAGGATTTTTGTCAATCAAGATTTTATCAATTATCATTTGAAACGTGTACTGTTAATCAATGCTGAAAGCAACAACATTGCACAAATAATTCTTAATGCTTATTAGAATAATGTACAAAATAAAGATAATTTACAATATATTTCAAATATAAATAATGTACATTGAAAACTGAATTTTCACACACTTCGTTCTCATACTTTGATAACTTCTATACTTTATGACGGCTCATCGCACGAAAGTTGCAGTTGTAATTTTACACTGCGTTTCTTGAGCCTTTCGCAAAATTATGCAATTACACTCCTAAGTAACCTTTAAAACATATCATTTGAAGAAATAATTAATCGTTCATAACTTGACTTTGTTCCAGCTTCATTGTTTAAAAAATAAAGTTTATTAAGATAATATTTTGTAAGTTATTGAGAAATGGTTTGTAATGTAATAGGTGTTGTAATTATCTATACAGTAAGGTGTAGAGAGTAGGGGTGTGTCTGTGTGTGTGTGTTTCAGTCAAAAAACGTTAACGATTTGGAACACTCAAATTGGCACATGGCTTCCTTTAAACTCTATTCAGTGCACCTCAAAGCCCGATTTTTTTATTTTTCTTTCAGAATTTTCAAAACAAATTGATGATCAAATTTCAGTATCGAGCACTATTAGAGCGGTTTCACACGTAACACAAAACGCCGACTAAACGTTGGAAAATGTTGTTGGCTGTGGCAAGAAATTGCAGATTCATTTCAGATGACAAACGCGAGTTTCAGCAGTTCTACTGCGATTCTTTCCACTCAATATTCATTCAGCAGTCAGCTGTTCATAAGATAACATCTCAACATGAATGATGAAGAATGTTTTTTGATAAAAGTGTCAGCTAAGATGCAAAAACGCCAAAAGTGCCGAGTACTTGGCTACTGCATGCGCTTGTGGCGCGTTCTGGCTTTAAACGCTGGAAACTGCCACTTCATGTGAAAGCACGAATGATATGCCATTGCTACAACGCCACAACTCCAACCGGCCGGCAGTCGGCGATTTGTGGCTGACTGAGCGCACAAAGCTGCGTTCGGCGTTTCATCAGCGCTTTGTGGCCCGTGTGAAACCGCTCTTACTATTTCAAAATGTGTCTAGATGCAGGTTTTATGATATAGATGATACTTCGATATAATATATCGAAGTATTATATCAATTTATAATATTTATAATAAGATATTATCTTAAGCCAAAGCAACAACTTAACTCTGTATCAATATCACAAATGCTAAATACCCAGCGTCATGCGAGCTTACTTATGATGTGAACTGAGCTTTTCCTGTAATACATCATTTTAAAGAACAAAACTATGCAGGTGGGTAGAGCTGCAAAGTTGCTAAAGAGGCAGTTTACTTATAAAAAAACACTAAAAATCTACATCATCAGTGCAAGAAAAATGTTTTTTTTTTTTTGTGAACTTTCCTTTTTAAACAGATGAACTGTATGGTATATCACTCACCCCTCCCAATTTTGTAATTTTATGACCACTACTATAAGTTATCTACCAGGAAAGAGAAATTCCAAGCTGGATTCCAGGGCAAGGCCGGGTAAATCGCTAGTCAATAATATGAGGTTCATCCAAACTGCGATTTACATGAAAATATAAATTCACTGATCAAAACAAGTCAAAATTGTTTTATTTTATATCACATTATTAATGTTGTAAGGAAAATAATAATTTATAACAATTTAGAACTGTGGTTTTTATTAGAGTTTCTATTATCAAGAAAAATGCATACCAATGCCACATGAAAGTAAAGTTAATAAAGCAAAATAGTGTAAAGTTTGTTCAAACGATGGTGATTTATTCCTATATATAATTGACTAGTGGATGATCATCTGAAGGTTGCGTTGCGGATATTTCAATATAATTCAATTACTATTGATTAAGTCACAAAATAGGCAGACTTTAAATGACATACACAAACTTTACGATGGTCGAGATGAATATTTGGGATTACTGCGCTGTGCAAGTCGAAATTGTGACCGCAAACTGGGAATGGACGGCTAGTAATCCAGGTAAGTGCTCGCCACGTTTAGTACCCAACGACGAATATTCCCGGTGACGCATTTGACAAACATCAAACAAGATTAAAAAGAGGCAAAAGAGAAAGGAGAGGCAAAAGATGAACAGGAAGAGGAGAAAGAAAAAAAAGCGAAATAGGGATAGGGACGCAGAAACAGACCACAGTTTGAGAGGTGACGATAATTGGTTTAATTGACTCTATCGTACCTTTATTGATACTGATATTGATATGTGAAATTTAATTTCCTAATTGAGAGCAAACCTATTGCTCAACATTAATATTCTTGATACTCAATACCAATCGACAATATTAGTTTAAATGAAATATATTAAGGTAAAAACTTTAAAATAGACTGCAAAGTACATTAGAGAATAATCCTTGCAAAACAACGAATTAAAATAAGTAAAAAAGATAAAATTTAGAAAAATTCTGAAAATCCAATAAGAAGTGGAGAACATTTTTACAAGAAGGTAAAAAGTAAAACTGTTGACAAAATATTTTTTATAATGTACAAAGCTTCAGTTCTAATAAATAACTTGATCAAAATCAAATACATCTTCCACTGTGGAAGAACTATAAATATGTCTAACTCTCAAGCTGTCAACTAAATATTTCTTGGAATGTGTGCATTTTCACTTCCTAGCAATTAATTTGTCGAAATAGAATACTATATAATATCTTTCACAGCCAAGAATTTATGAATAGGTCTAATGTTTAACATAACATATATATTGCAGAAGTAGCTCCTGGAACTCTTTAACTACTTTATAAAGACGGTATAACGACGGCAGTTGCGGTAGTTAGAGTTCCTTACTCTGACTGACTACTTTAGTGGTCGCGAGATCGATATTCATTCTTATCACCATTTATCGCAAGTCTCAACTCAAATATATTAAAAATACTCATGAATCGCCTATATAGTTTCTCATAATGTATAAAGCTTTAATTTCTAATGAATAATTTGATCAAAGTCGAATGCATCTCCCACTGCCAAAGAACTATAAATATGTCTTAAACTCTTCAGCTGTCAACTAAATACAGTTCACATAACAGTCACACATCTTGTTAATTTCGCCGTATAAATTGTGACCCAGTAATTAATCATCATTTGATCATGCTATTCTTTGTTATCTGCTTTGAAATTAATATCGTTACTGACATAATAGACTATCGATATAATTATGTCAATATAATGAGACTGATATTCTATTTATATAACATTTGAAAATTTAGAACAATGGTCAACTTTCCTTCTACATGTATGACATATTTATTATTACAATGATTTTTCACCTTTTAATAACATAAATAAGTTACTCTCCAGTATTGAATCCCTCCTCATCCTGAATTAAATATAATGAGACTGATATTGTGATAGCTCTACAATAACGTTTAAAAATTTAGAACAGTGGACAACTTTCCTTCTACATTTATGACATATTTATTATTACAATGATTTTTCACCTTTTAATAACATGAATAAATTATTCTCCAGTATTGAATCCCTCCTCATCCTGAATTCTATTTCGGTTACTTATTATCTTTTCCACTGTTCGGTCTTTCTGCAAGAAAAGGAGCTGATAAAAAGTTTCGTATCGAACTCGTTGACAAATAGACGTAAAAGATACGTATCGACCAAGAAGTAGTCGACTTTTGCCAAGCAAGAGCACTTTGGGCCAGTTGAGTTTTTCGATCGAAGCGCTCCCGGGGGAATCGATGACACGATGTCCCATTGGGTTAGGAGTGGCTTGGAGGGGGGGTGGAGCAACAGAAAAATTTCAATTTAATTTAGCGTAAAGGAGCAAGGAAGCCAGTAGCAGTGAGGAGGAGCACCGAGCGACCAGAGGCTGTCTCACCGATCGATGCCTGTATCAAAACAGACGCGCAAAAATAACTCCATCCTTAACTGCGCATACACATCACCAGCACAGCCTCTGGCTGCACAAAGTTTTGGCACTCTGTGGCGCCAGTCTATCTCCGCCAGTCGCCGGGTCGATCGGGGCGAGCAACCCAAGACACTCGCTACTCGCCATTCGCCACTCGCCACTCGCATGCCGGGATGCCTATACTGCGCCTTCCAACAGAACTGTCATCTTTCCAGCATGCCGGGATGCCTATATTGCTCCTTCCATCAGAACTGTCCTCTTTCCAGCTACTAAATGTAGGACAACTACTGATGTCCTTATAAATGTAAACTATGTCTACATAGCCTACCACCTTAGCCTATGATGTAACGGTGATAAGATGTATGAGTAGTATTATAGAAAAATCAAATAAATTGATAATCCATTCTGGAGCTCCATTCTACAGACATACATCTTGTTAATTTCGCTGTCTAAATTGTGACCCAGTAATTAATCATCATCCTTTGTGATCTGCTTTGTAATTAATATCGTTGCTGACCAATAGAGCCTGATTCTGTATTTTTGAATTGTTTTGTTTTGACAGATTGGTTTCTAATTTCTTGCATATTTGACGCCTAGTGGGATCAGATTCCTGTTGATCGATGATGATTATTGAAGCAGTATCAGGAAACAATGCTCTGTATTGAATGTAGTCTGAGTAGTGAATGAGAAGTTATAATATCCTAGAACATGAAGAGGACGAAACAAAATTCTTTTTATTTCTTCTTCATTTTTTATTATGCCCTCATCATCATGTCCCAAAGTCCCCGTCATCAAAGTCCCAACTCCGCCTAATAAAGCATATTTTCATTTCATTTCATTTCATCATGTATCTATTTTCCTTTTTATTTCTGCCATATTCCATCTATTTTGCAGCATTCACAAAGGATTTAAGATGTAGAAGTGGAAGAAAGAAGTGAATATGAAGTAAGAATACCCTAGAACATGAAGAGAGTGACACAAAAAACTTTCAAAAATAGAAGTGAAGCTTGAAAAGGAGGAGGAAACGAAAAGATTATCAACTCTATCCAATCCTAGAATTATGATATTGCTATACTTGATCTAAAAAAGAGGGTAGAGTGTAAGTTAAGTTGATCAAAAGTAGAAGATTGAGAACAGAAGATAAATTGGGGCGCTTTAGGAAATAGACATTCAAATCAAGAATACTCAGGTACACTCTTAGATGGATGAAAGAGCTATCTTAGGCTCTTACACTATGAATAGCTACTTTTAGTACGATATATTTGCCTTTATGAAATACAGTATATTAATTATTATAGTTAACGTTGTCCTGGTGAGTCAGAATAATTCATTTGTCACTTCACTGTAGGCTGTAGTTGTCAGGAAACCAACTATTTATTTGACTCCAGATTGAATTAAAACAAGCGGTTTTAGACTTCATGTTCTCCTTCACATGGATAGAGTGCTAAAGTTGAATGCAGATAGTTGGTCGGAAACTGAAAGATATTGATGAAAATAATATACACAATGATAATATTGCGCAAGTGAAATGGAATTGATGAAAAACAAAATATTGTTTTTCTATCATTTTCTATTTGATTATTTACAAAATAAAAAGGTTGGACAAACACAATAGTAGATAAATGCAAACATGAAATACCCGAGAAAAGGTTCTCGGAGAAACAAAAAGAGACAAAATTAGAAATAATGTGATCAGGAAGAACTGATTACTATTCTCCAAAGAAATACATTAGGATAGTATGGACTTGTCACCGGTATGAGAGAGGAACGAAAGGCAAGGTTGGTGATGGAGGCTAAAACAGATGGATGACGAGACAGAGGACGACCAGGACTACAATGGAATAAGAATTGTGAAGAACATAACAGCAGGGAGGCGAAAAACGATTATTGAGGTTGAAATAATGGTACTCGACAGAATAAGGATTGGAAAATGGTTAAAGGAGCCCGACGCTAAACGACAGAAGACAGAGAAAGAAGAAGAAGAATAAGAAGAAAATGATAAAGTACTGCAGATTCAAGTTTAGTTGAGTAGAGTGATAATTAACTGAGCAATGAAAAATCATAAGTGTTAAAATCATTACATCAGATTTTATATGAAACTTTGTTTAGGAAAATGAGCTGAGATATAAGTGACGTGAAAATAGGACAGTAGCTGATACAGTGTTCATTACAGGAAAATAAGCTGCTATGAATTATTCGGTACATCGTTTTAGACACGCATAATAAATATATGATCTAAATTTACCTCAACGCATATGTTATGCGAAGTGAATTTCATGATTCATCACAAATTAAGCGGTCAGTGTCAGTCAAGAATGAAGGTTGAATGGAGTGGAAAAAAGTACAAACGACTAATGGGCATGTACAACTCTGTTAATAGACCGAGACAAGCAGAGCTGAATCGATTTCATTCACAATACAGTCAAATTTAGGACGCGCTCAAACAAATTGCTCCAGAATCCAATACCATGCTCATGTAAAGTTCCTGGAATTCATTCAAAGCGTTCAATTCCAATTAATTTTGTCACAAAATTATATAATGTTTTGTTCGGAAATATTCGATGACAAACATTATATCGTCTTCATTCTTTATCTTTATCATTTATTCCCTGGAAATATTCAATTTCAATTATCATATTTTCACGAATATTATATGTTACAATTTGACTGAACGTTCCACTGAAATTACACTTGGTATGTATTCAACACATTGCCAATAAAAGCTGAAATCGTGATTTTGAGTGAAGAGTGATGAATTTCACTTTGAATGTGCATATTGCAATGAAATTATTTCAGGAAATTAAAAGAAATTTAATTCCTGGAAATGAATGGAAAATATTGACATTTTCAGATACTACCTTCCATACGCGGGAAATACAATTTAGAGCGTGCTAAGGTATTAAGTAGCATGTGTGGTAGAATATCACAATTATTTTCAAATTGTGAAATTCAGTATATTCAACTTATTTCTTTTTTTAATTTCCTTCCAATACTTAGTTCATAGTGCTAAAACGTCTTAAAGAGAATTGATCAAGTGACTTATCATGTCATCATGGAGCTCTTATTCTTATAGAATTAATTGACACAACTCGATTTGTTAGCGCTGTATCAACTGACTTAACGTGAATAATAAATTTAATATTATAATAATAATAATAATAATAATAATAATAAGAAGAAGAAGAAGAAGATGAAGAAGAAGAAGAAAAAATAATAATAATAATGGCAAGTGACAGCCGAGTGCCGTAGCAGATAATTATCTGTTCAATCAGAGATAAGCTACGAAACTCCTGAGCCATCTTTGTAACGGTGACCGATTGGATTGGCCAGCAAAAAATACTCTTATCTCTGCTGTAAAACCATTTCCCGGTGGTTCGGAATCCACCTAAAACTGTACGTCGATCTCATCAATCACCATCATCCAATTCATTACTCACGCACAGGTTTCAGACCCATGTTGGCTTCATCCTCCAGAAAAAAAAATTAAAAAAAAAAAAATAATAATGATAATATGAAATCCACTTGTCATATTATTCCTGGGATAGTTCAAATTCTGGAAAAAATATCAAAGAAATAACTGAAGTCACGTCAACTTTTCCAAAAATTTTCAGAAAACAGATGACAAAACAGTCATATGAATGTTCGAAATTTATCATCAAAATATGACAAGTATTGCACGCTCGTGCAAATCAGGCAAGCCAGAAAAGTAATAACACCGTTGCGAACATTTGCAAACGTTTGAAAACATTCAGCTCAGTCGCTTTCAACATGAATAATGAATTCCCCGAACAATACTCCCATTATGTTCAAAACATTAGACCCTTTTCAAAATGCAATTGATTTGCGATCAAAGTGTCTATCAATCTCATCTTTTGAAGAGCGCAATCAATTGGAAGGAGATACAACGATTTGCTTCAATATTCTTTTGACGACTTCTTTCCCGTTTTGTTCCTTAATAAAACACTCTTTTTCTAAAAGGATACTCTGCCTGTATACAAAAGCGACAACTCTGGCTTTATTAAATAACGAGTGAGAAAGGGAAAAGCTATTTATGGCTGGAGAAATTTTGGTGGCCAAAGACCTTCCCCATTCAAGGTACCTTCTTGAAAGGTTAATGAGCTCTCATGGCGACTTCCATTCAATGGAAGTTCAAGCTGCCAAGCAAATGAGAACGATGACGTAATCGGGAATAAACACTTCTTGAATATCGTTGAAAATAATTTGTAAACCTATGCAAACGCTCACATATCAATTAGAGATTAAGATTAGATTTAGATTGGTTTTGGATTAGATTCAGATCAGATTGGATTAGATTAGATAATATCAGATTATATTTGAACACTTTGAGATGCAGAGTTTTATAAAATATGATGTGGGTCCTACATCTAAGACAATGTGGATAAAATATCTAATGCAACAATTGTCTCTTCAGATATTGTCAGCTCTTGTAATGGACTCAGGTAATATACAAAATGGGTGGTGATTGGTCATGCGGTGAGCGTGGTGTTCAAGTGATCGTGATGTTTAGTCACGACCGCTCAAGACTGCGCTTGGATGGGTGACCGTGCTTCAATGACTTGATATTACAAGCTTTATTATCACTTACCCGGTGGTTCGGAACCCACCTCAAATAGTAGGTCCACCATGTTCCCCGTAACATGGCATAAACGCCGAGGTGGAACTACCCGTAAGGGTCTCCCCACCATTAAAAGCCATACGCTTATTATTATATACAAAATAGATTCCGGAGTTGAATGACTCCGTCCTCCCAATAAAAGAAGAGAAATGTAATAATAGCAAGTAATTCATTTATAATATGCCTATAAACTTGGGCGTTGCATTTGCAAAGTTTCTTACACTCTTAAGTTGCTCTGGACACACTGTAGGACCTGAGTCCCACCCTTTTTTTTCTGAGGATGAAGCCCGCATAGGTCTGAGACCTGTGCGTGGGTAATGAGTTGGATGATGGTGATTGATGAGTTGGACGTACAGTTTTGGGTGGGTTCCGAACCACCAGGAAGTGATTTTACAGCAGACAACAGTGTCTCTTTTGCTGGCCAATCTAATCGGTCACCGTTACAAACAGGACCTACGAGAACGCAGCTTATCTCTATCTGATTGAACAGATACCTGCTACGCCTCGCGGCTATCACTTCCCTCAGAGTACATTGTACACAGTCACTCTGTTATAGAAAAAAGTGTTCAATATGATATCAATACACAACAGTGTATAATAAATAAGCAATTTATTCATTCCCTCTTTTATTCAATTAATTTAATTCATTTACACAACACGCAAATACAATAAATATTGAGCAAGAACATATTCTTAATTTTTAAAAAGTAACAGGTAATACAACGAATATTTCAAAAGATTAAGGCTAAGATAAGGAGAATGCGGAGGTAGGGCTAAGTGGAATGTGACGTGTATAACCTTTCTAACTACGGTTACCCATGTACTAGGAAAGGTTATTGGGAAGGGTAATGGAACAGGAAGCTGAAGGAGAAGGTGTGTCTAAAGGTGATATGATTTGTAATCTTCCATAATTAAATAGTGATGATGAAAGGTGTGATTCCATACTGTATGACAAGTGAATGAAACAAATTCCAATTGATTTAATTGAGTAGATTATCGATGGAAAAGTTCAAGGGTCTTGTTGCACAACAATTCACAGACTATTTTTATTGATGACTCATTTGTATTTGTAGTTGTGGGATCTTATATGAATTATTATTTCCAATTATAATTGTAGCTCGTGAACTGTTATGCAAAAGGCCCCTGCCTATGGAATAAAACAAGAAAAGATCGATGTAAATTGAAAATTTATTGAGAAACTTTCCGATAGATGAAATTAAGTTAGATAAGAATTAACTTTTTATTGTAAATTTAACGATTTGCAGTCAGCTGACTGCTAGTCGTTAAATTTACAATAAAAAGTTAAAATTAACAACGCAGATCGTTATGGAACAAGAAATCCAAGATAAGAATTGATAAATGTGTAGACAAAAATAGAAAGAATGGATAAAGAATGAAGTAGGTGATAATCATAATCTCTACATAATTATATATTGAAGAAAATAGTTATAGAGAAATATGAAAGTTGAAAGAAGATACAAGTGAAGAGTAGATCAATAAGTGAGAGGAGGATGGAGTGAACCAGTTGATGCAGTGGGAGAGAGAATGGTTGGGGAAAGTGAATAGGAGGAAAGGGAGAAAAATAATCAAAAGGGGAGAAGAAGGAAAACAGAAGAAAACAAAGTCAAACAAACACGAGAAAAATTAATTTAACTGTTTGCTCAAGAACGTACATCAACTATTTATCAATGCATTGCACAACATTCGTACAAGTTGACTAGTTCCCAATAGAGATATTGTATTCGAGAAACTTCCCCTTGTCACCGCTTTTTGTCATATCTGTGTTCAACTTCTAACAGGCTGTAGTAACGACTAATTTCACGTTTCATAGACTTAATTGAACACCAACAAAGCTGTAAAGAACGCGGGGTTGTAAAACAGGACTCGTAAAACGGACCAACGCTATCCGATGCTCCCCTTCAACCCTTACAATAACAAGCCCCCCTCATCTATTTTCCCAGCGAATCATTTTCTATCGGACGTCTTGTTGAGTTTATGTTGCAGTCCATTTCGAAGATAGTACTGTGCTAATCACTCATAACGCAGCAATTGTCTAGACGTCTGGAGTTCAATGATAACTAGACAATAATAGACTGCTCTACTACGACAAGACTTCCAAAATGCAGATGAATCTTCTCAGCTACTTATGCCCTTAACAGATCCTTTCCAGAAATTCGGTAATACTGTATAAGCAATTCCATATTATTTGTTCCAACTACAAGAGGATTCAGGAAGAAGATAAACAACAAGAAAACGGAAGATAAAAGTGAGGACAGAGAATTAATATTATTTAGAATGAAACTCAAGAATAATACTTACAGTGAATGAATCACCATGTGAAGCAAAACAACTTTAATCATTATTTAAAAACAAAATGTTTTATTGCGCTAAAAAATGTAAATATATTCCAATATATTGATCATTGTTCAATATAAAACGCATGATACATGTAATACAGAATAATTCCTAATTATAAACAGTAGGCCAGGCTAATCGAAATATTTCCACATAATCTATGAAATGCCAATTCGTGAAAAATTGTTATTTTATTGTTTCACATTTTTGAAGAATAACTTATATTTTAATCACATTGAATTATAGTTAATATGATAGCTGGAATGAAATTAACTTGAAATTATTGTACGTTTTCATCACTTGTGAAACCAGCTTTATCTCATTCAAAACAACTTCCACTTCAAAATAGGCTTTTGAAAAACAACTCCCATTGTCTGCTAGATATATGAGATATTTTCTGACATTTCGGATTTAACCGTGTTCTGATTAATGAAGTATTTAGTAATTATTCAAATTTGCTAATGCATGTTCTTATGAAAGCATATTGCATTTCGACAATGTTTACATTTCTTGTTCCTTCTCAAAAGATTATTTTCATGTTCTCAAATTATGAGTAGAATGGCGTAGACTCGTCTTCTATACAAATATCTAAAGTAGGAGTCCAGTTTCCGAACAAATTTATTATAATTTGAGATTCTTTCTGCACTTTTTTATTGTTTTGTTATCATTATTATTATTATTATTATTTTATATTACTTTGTAAGAGAGGATTGAGTGTAAGAGAGGGCTGGCTGCACTCTAACTCCATCCAGGTATAAAATAAAGGCAGTCTTTTCTTCTAATCTATCCTATCTGTAGTGTTATTTTTTGTATTCGTGACAAAATTGTTGACTTATTCAAGACTCGATTTGAATTCGAATTTGAATTTGAACCTGACAGAAATTTCAAAATACACTCATATATTAATAAAGCTCAATCAATAAGTTAAAAAATTCAAACATATGTTTTGAGGACAGGTCGTAATGGAAGTACTTCGATTGTTTATAGGGGACAACCACTACCTGACAATCAGAGACGATAAATCAACAGACCCATACTGAATTATTAAAAACTCGCCTCATTTGTCACAAGTGTCACCTGAACTAGTTACCACCGAACATGTGAGCCGAGCCCTGGCTCCATGTCACCAGTGCCCTTCTTTATTATGAGTAACGATCAAAGTTCATGCTGCGGACTATCCTACGATTAAATGCCAAACATGACATTCTAGCTAAATGATCAACAACAGCAATGCGGCCAGAAATAGTCAAATACGAGCAAACCTCACCGGCACGTTGTAACTGTACACTGGCTAAGGAGAGCAAGGTAGAGAAGGGGTAGAGGTAGAATGAGCAGGGATAGAGGTAGTATGGGTAGAGGTGGTAGGGGAATATGAGAAGGAGTCTTCGTTGTTTGATGAACTCTGGTAATATATTGTTGACAATTTGAATTTTCAAGAGAGAAATCAACAGGATAAGTTCAAAGGGTCAGCAAATAATAGCTGATGTTGAAACACACGCTGGGTGGGGACTCCTTGAACTAAAAACGTGGAATCCATACATTGCTTGTTGAGTGCTTGGTTATTTTAGCAAATTAAATTGAATACGTGACTACTTCAAGCGCGAAAACATATTTCAACAAGTCGAGGCAGCCCTTATTTTGATGACGATAATAAATATTATTTGCGCGAGAAGTAAAATACAGCTTTCAAACTATTACACGTCCATCAGAAACCCAACTGACAGGCCAATTACTAAATGTTTGGTAACATTCAAGAGAGGATTCAATGATATTTATATAGAATTTTTAATGAATATATTCATTTATATATAAGAAGTATAGAATTTGTGAGTCTACAAATAAATAAATAATACTACATTATTGAATACCAATTGCATTCCTCTCGACTCCCACACTGAGTTTCCAATTAGTTCTAGAAAATTCCGTCAAATTTCTCAAACCATATCAAATTTTGTCGAAACATCAAACAAAAAAATATATTAATAATTCGCAATTGCAATTTCATTTGCATACAAGAACATTTTATTTATTCATGCATGTGATTTCACAGTTCAGCAGTGAAATCACACATTTTATACCTTTAAACTTTGTATTCCATGAAATTCAAATATGAATATTATATAAAATACCTAAACTCTATCAAAGCAACCGTTAATAATGAATCAACGGTATACATCCAATATGGATTCAACTGGTCACCAATTTTGTAGTCCTGTTCATTCCTCTATAAGATTTCACAACTCATTTTATCAGTGGAGTCCACAAGTCTCATACATTCTCGTTCCAATATTGTTTATTTTACTCCCTAAAAAATTTGAAACTACTAGTGGCCTAAAATGTTTCATAGCAACGATTTGTAATTTCACTTCAACTTGTTATTTTTGCGAATTCTTAGAACATGTGTACTCGTAATTTCTACATCATATACAAATTCGTCTTTATTCAAAACGTCATACAAGCACTTTTTTATGAATATACATCCCGCTTGGATGATTTTTCCGTGTGCGGGGAGGAGTAACTTGTACTTTGTTATTTGCTATGAAATTGGGTTGAGATTATCTTCAACTTAATAATCTAAAAACTGTTTCAATTTCAGCCTACCTACCATTTAATCGACCTCTGAATAACCTCTATTACAAACAACCCCTAAACTAGTGTTGATTACGATTTGATTCGTCTCGCACTCTGAAAGATGTCTTTGAAGCGAGGGAATAGAGACAAACCTTCTTCCCACGTGAAAGAGAGAACTGATAAGATAGCGTGACAGCCATGTTGGAGAAAAAATTCGCGTTTAGTTGCAAAGAGAATGCGAAATGGCAAAGCAGCTCGAGGACGCCCTGTGCTTGTGCTGTTCCTACGCTGCTTAGGTGGGATCGGTAGATGCGAGGAGCTGAAACTTGTGCACAAACTTTGAGCAGATAAATCATGACTTGTTTGCAGTCTTGGTTGCTCTGCTGGCGGCGTCTGGTCTCAGCTGGGGAACAGCGTCAATAACCGCGAGAAGAGCCGCCCCCGATGGATGAGAGGGGCTGACCACCCACCTCCCCCCCCCAAAACAATACCTACCTACCCACTTGCACCTTTTCCGGGCCTGGTTTTGTTTATCAACCAAAGGTGAATGTCTGAATCAATTCTGTCTATGTAGCAGTTCGAATAGGCTTTCTTGTTTTGTTTTATAAAATTGGATATCTGGGACTCATTGCATTGACTCTGGCATTTTAGTTTTTAAAATCGTATTTTTATAAAATTATCTATACATACACGGTATCTGAAAAAGTTAACTAATTCAAAAAAATGTGCAATTCTCCTCTCGAATTTATTGTGTTGACGTTTCTCTAATGAATTGAACAGTATAATATTATTTGGTTGGTTCTCAGCTTCACGCTTGATATAAGAAGTATAAAATGACCACAGTATAGAGAATGGAAATCTGGGAAAAAAGAAGCCCAACCTCAGACTATGAACATCAAAAGTTTATTTAAGTATGGTGTAAGTAAGGTTTGGCTTTGTAAGACCCGGTAGTTCATTGAAAACGTTCGAACATGATGGATGAAGTTCATTATGCTTGAAGTAGCTCAATTTGAATGAGCTAACAATCAGCAATAAATTATTAATCTTAGAACAACTATCATTGAATAAGATTGAGACCCCATCAGAGTTAATTTTCTATGTTTAAGACATCAAGAGTGTAATTAGTCACTCATTAATTCTCTAAATTATGATTAACATTCTGCTGAGTATTTGTTAACACGTGTTTTAGGATTACAAGTCCGGAAGTCATTAAAATGTTTAAACATGATAATCAATTATTAATAACTCCTTACTTTAAATAATTGTTAGTTTGGTATTTATTCATTTAAAACAAAGCTGTATTCATTTAGGAATACATTTAAATTCATTTAGGAACAAAGCAAAGCTGTAACATTTATTTCTCCACATAACTTGATTCTGAACAGATTTCTTAACAAACATCTAATGATTCTGGTGAGAACCGGAGTTGAGAAACAGTGATTAACAGCAGATTTAATAATAACATTTTGTAGATTGAAAACGACACCGAAAAAATTGTGTTTCAACCACAGAGTATAGAATAAAATGAATAGAATTTATTCCATGCTCTGTGGTTTGAACACACAAATTACCATTATTTACCGCGACTTGCATAGCTTTGATAGCGACTCTAAAACCAGCACAGCTGATTTATGAAGAAAATAACCCAATTCTAGTGTAATGCAATTTTATGCATTCGCTGCACTAAAAAACTATAATCACTTTTTCAGTAAATCAGAAGAAACTTTCATCACTCCTGCACACAACATGAACATGAATCTTCTCAAACGACATATTTATCATAGAAAAATGAAGAAAACTAGCAATAAAAACTAATAACATGAGAATCAGATAACATTTTTCGTGGTACTTGACAGTTAATATTGTAAAACGGTGATTACATTATAAGCTGCCATTATATCGTAAATTTCCAAATAACGACTGTTAAATACCTGGCCTAATCTATGAATGACCTTGTCGACAGAAAGTTTTATCCCATGTCATCAAACTGTTGACAGAAATATGTGAAACGCTATTCGAATATACAATCTCCTGTGACTTATTAACTAGGTATAAATTAATTATTATTAACATTTGCATACATATTTTTAGTTTCGGCCATTAAAGAGCACCAGCTCGACTCCCGCTGCTATGTTGTATGTAATTTGAGCATGAACGAGAATGTGCTCTTGTCACGAAAGGTGGGGATAAAACGTTTCCCTGCTTCGACAGAGGGTTGTCACGGATTGAGCTTGAAACTGCTGGATTTATCAAGCCTTTCATATGAAATTTAAAAACCGCGAAATTGTGAACGAGCCTTAGCTTTTGCAGGCAAAATAATGCAGTAAAAACTGAATTTCATTTTTTTATAACTGAAATTATATTTAAACTGATAGACCATTTTTTGTCACAGCAAGTACAGATTGAGTGATGTTATTCTAGTTTGTACCCCACTCATGATGAATAGGATGTAAGATTTTTGTAGTGAAAATTTAATTACTCCGTAATCGGTGTGGAGGGGTGGTGATTAAATTAGAAACACTTTCTACATCAAAAACACTCTATATTTGAAACGCATTACAAAAAGTTAATGAGAAGGATGAGCTTGTTTCTTCTTATATAGCTCCCCTATGTTAGACTCAAGTACAACCTTAAATCGTCCTTAACATTAAGCTTGTTGCTGTACTTACATTTTACATATGTTAAGCTCAATTATGTACAGCACAATTTTCATAATGAATAATAAGACGAAATTGTCACAACCACATTTATTAAAACTTCGAGAAACTAGTTTCGGTTGTTACACCATTATCAATCTCAATCAAACTGAAAAATGAAGTACAGAGAAGCCTTATAATATACTGTACATGGAATGATACTATTGGCTAAGAGGGAAAGAGGCTGACCTTAGTCGGACGTTGTGATTGGTTGTCAAGTCACGCCCCCTGGTGGGAGGAGTAACAAGCAGAAGTTTTAACAAGCAGTATTTCTCAGTTGACCTTGATTGCATTTCAGTGAGCTTCTAATTTTTAAAAAATTTTAATTTTAATTTGATTAAATTCTAACCTTATTACAATTTTTTGTTACTTTCTTGATGTTCACAGTGTTTAGTTATTGATTTGACTCGTATTTTTGCTTGTTACTCCTCCCACCAGGGGGCGTGACTTGACAAACAATCACAACGTCCGATTTGAGTTTACAACTCAAACAAATTCATTGCTTCTGATGATAATTTAGTAGTTTGATCTGAACAAGTTAAAGAAACATAGTGTACCACTAAACTGTCTCTATCTCTTTATAGAATAACTCTTACTTGAACTAAACTAGTTAAGTGTCAAGAATGGACGTATCTTTGTCCAAACTTCGACATTTCATGTAATTGCATCGCTTAGATTGTCATTACTAATACCATTAATATCATACAATTGAGATCATTGTACATAATTCTTTGCGCTATTAAAATTAGCATTATATGAGTTTTCTATGGTATCTGAGTGATGTTGATAATTTTGTTTTTAACCATTCATATGCATAATTTGTAAATTTACATGAATAAAGAAAGATAATCTAATCTAATCTAAACTGAACGAACAACAAGAAGACTCTAGAGAAGGAAGAATTCTATTTACAGAGACCACAAACTTCAGACATTATAGTAGACTCAAAGCTTTTTTCATAAAGGAACCTCTTAATATTCTTCTTCTTCTATTATCAAGATGAGCTCTGAGAAACACGACGACTATCCCCCAGCCCCCTTAAATACTACCCTCAGCTCTAAACTCTGGGATTCTGCCTGTGCTTAGTGGGAGGACCGACCATCAGCAACACAATGGTCCATCATTACGGAGAAGATGTATTGTTTATAAAAATGAAAAGGTCTAGAATGGCGGTCAGGGGGTTGGAGAGATCTCGCAACGGTAATACAACTATTTTTCAAGCCCTAATGAAAGAATGATTAATGGCTCGAGAAAATTCCTTGATAAACAAGATTTGACAGAATAATCGCGCACTCAAATTTTGGTAGTAGCATTGTGTGCTGTAGATACACAGTGATACAATAGTTTGTTGCTATTTCTGAAATTTACGAGAGATCGCTGTAATCTATGAATTTTAGACTTTATAGCTTGCACATTACCCTTCACACCACAATCAGTTTGTCTCTGATAAGACTTGGGCTGGCTTCTGTGGTCATGAGTTTGAATCTCGTTCAGCCTTGGATATTTTTAACTAGTCATCAACCACCTCGTCACACACGCATAAGTCTCAGATTTATGTGGCATCATTTTATTAGAAAAACTATCAAGCTTGAGGTATAGCTTGATCAGAAAATCTATAGGTGTTCAATATCTAAATCTATAGTTCAATATTAATCTCCAATTAATATTGAACGGACATTAATATTGAACTATATTCACCCAATGTCAATGTTATAAATGAGAATTATAAATAATAAAACATATTTTAAAACAAAAAAAGAAACTGACTTCAGTGAAATGATAAAATACTCACGTACTAAAAAGTTTAAAATATAGTATTTACTTTAAACTAAGAAAATCTTTTATTTCATACAAGTAATCTTTTGAAGTCGGCGCCAAATATTTTATAAATTCTTTTTTAGGATGAAGCCCACATATGTCTGAGACCTGTGCGTGGGTAATGAGTTGGATGATGGTGATTGATGATTTGGACCTACAGTTTTAGGTGGGTTCTGAACCACCGGGAAGTAATTGATAAGAAATTCTATCTAATATCAAAACTAACACTGTATTTCAATTAAATATGTGATTTACACTCACTTTTACTGAAATACAGAGATTGATAAGAACTTCTATCTAATATCAAAACTAACACTGTATTTCAATTAAATATGTGATTTACACTCACTTTTACTGGAATACAGCGTCAGTTTTGATATTAGATAGTTCAATTATTTCGTAATGGAAGACATCACAGAGTAATTCTGTTATATTTTAAAAGTTTATGGGAAATTTGGCGCCGACTTCAAAAGATTACTTGTATGAAATTAAAATTTTCTTAGTTTAAAGTAAATATTCTATTTTAAACTTTTTAGTACGTGAGTATTTTATCATTTCACTGAAGTCAGTTTCTTTTTTTGTTTTAAAATATGTTCTATTTTGAGCTTTTTAGTTGAATTTTCAAACTTTGAAAACATGAGAAATTTCTTAAAGCCTACATTATGAAATATTTATCAAATTAGCAAGCCAATAATTAATTTATAACATCCAAAATCAAGTAACTAAAAACCCACTTATAAGAAAAGATAAACTAAGGAAAATTCTACAACGTTTTATTTAATGTGGAATATTGTATTTAGGAAAATTATAATAGCGAAAGGCTTCTTAAAAGTGAAATGGCTTTTGATTCATTTTGATGTGGTCCCTTTCAGAATATAACTACACTGAATATTAGGCCTATATTACTTTACAAGTGTGGAAAATTGTGTTTACTGAAAATATAATAAGTTAATGCAGGAGATGAAGTTGAGTGCGGTATTATCATACGAGTATGGTAAGCATCTTCCAGGACGAGTTATGTACTATATTTTTCGTGATATTAGTCATATATATTTTTTTAATATAAAAAACATAAACTTTGAGCTAGTACAAAAGGATCATCAAACATAACCTCAAAATAGCCTATTGTACGGACATGTATTTAATGGCGAATAAATATTCTTAATCCATCACAGCAGCGAAACTAAAAATACTTCTGAGATCAGCTGTTTTTCCAAATTCTCCAACTTATGATTGAAACGAAATAACCTTATTCCTATGACTCAATAAAATCAACTAAATTATTTACAATTTTCATATGAACATATGGACAGAAATATTATATTATTCTTATTCTCGATTCAAATTAAGTTCACGTGATTGGTCAAAACGGGACATTGCAGGCTTGTTTCACACTGAGCCAGCTTTGGGTAACCAATGTCGTTTACCCGGCATAATTGCATTGCATTATATGATTTCGAAAACCGTCTAGATGTGAAGCGCTCCATATGATACAATGATCAGTCTGGTAAACGTCACCGGTTATCCGATTGGCGGTTATGTTTGGAACTATCCTATTCAAACAAGATTGAAATGAAGACATCGAAGAATGCTCCTTTTTGTTTAATATTGGGCTAAGTATTGGACCGATCCTTGCGAAACTTGGATGGGACCACCGCTGAGCGATGCTCTTTCATCGAAATCGGTTCAATATTGTTCGAATGATTGATGTACAAACATAAAAAAAACAGGTTGAATATAAAACCTTGTTCTTTTTGGAAGTCGGTTAAAAATGGATTGAAATCTATTATATGATTGATCTAAATCCCATCTCGATAATTATTTTTCGGAGAATGAATCCCGCATAGGTCTGAGACCTTTATATGAGTAATGATCGTTGGGTGATGATTGATGACTTGGACCTACAATTTTGGGTGGACTCCAAACCACCAGGAAAGTAATTTACACCAGTAAGCAGGTTTTTTGGGGACCAAGCCAAAGCGGTTACCATTATCAGTGCAGCCTGAGCGCTCGCATCTTATCTGGTCGAAGAGATACCTAGCAAGGCTCGTAGCTAATCACTTTGATAATGGTTGATAAATAGATGAAATATAATATCCAGATGACTCAAACTATAATTAACTATACACTGTTACTACTGACAATTAGAAGACCAATTAAAAGATCACTCTCCAGCATAGTAATAAATATTCCCAAATATTCTAGTCTAATATAAATTTAAGTCTCTGTTATGTTGGTAGTCTGCGACTGCAGCTACGTCACGCCAGTCGTGTGGGCGTCTAGGGAGAGTCTCTTGCATGTATCGTGTCTGTCTGTTGATGGAATGGTGATTGACGCAATAAATGCGTGCTTATAATATGTCTTTTCATTTAAATACAGTCAACATAATATGTGGCGACGAGATAAATCAGTCTTTCAGAACGTATTGCAATCGGTAGTGAGTGAACCTTCTAAACATCGGGAGTGAGTCATGTCGTTACGGCCATTATGGAATGCGACGCCATCGTTTCGTTTCGAAATTTCAAGTTTCAACCAAACGTCTTGGTGAAAATCTACAAATTTATTAACTTTCGTTATTCAAGTTAACTGTTCATCATGTCGAAACCTCCGGTTTTCAACCCGGATAGTGAGGATTTTTCTATCTATATTGAGAAACTTGCATTGTTTTTTGAAATCAATGAAACTCCTGAAAAACTTAGGAAAAGTCATTTTTGTGTTAATTTGTGTTCTTCTGTCTACGCTGACTTGAAAGTTTTGTTGGCTCCAACTGAGTTGAATAAAGCCACGTATGAACAATGTGTCACGGTTTTGTCAAATAAATATTCTCAAAAAAGTAAGGTTATACCTGAACGTTACTTGTTCCATCAGCGTAAACAAAAAGTGGACGAGTCTCTACAAGATTACATATCTGAGATAAAACGGCTAGCTCAAACGTGTGAATTCGGTAATTTTCTAAATGAGGCTTTACGTGATAGACTTGTGTCTGGACTATTGCACACTACTATGGTGAGTCGTCTTTTGTCTGAAAAAGATTCAATGACTTTTGAGGATGCTTGTACCATTGTACTCGACATGGACACTGTTGAAAAATCTACCGTGATAATATCTGGTTCCAATTCAGATGCTCTTATGGTTTCGTCGGACACTTATAATCGTGCTCAATCTCCTGCTAATGGACATTCTGGTGCTAAAACAACTGATATTATTGGTCATGAACGTTCAATGTCAAACCGAACAGATCATTCATATGCATATCCTATAACTGATAAACCTACTGTGAAGTCGTATCTGCCATATAAAACGACGGATTACCAGCGGTCTCCATCTCCACGGTCGGGGCGATCACCTTCTCGCGGGCGCTACCGTCCACAGTCACCGGTCTCGAACAAAGGAGCGGAGGGGAGAAGGCGATGCAGATTTTGTTTCAACCGACATTCTCCACAAGATTGTCCTGCCAAACACTGGATGTGTCACAACTGTGGTCGTCAAGGTCACGTAGCCGAATTTTGTTCTTCAAATCAAGTGAATTGTGTAGATGATTGTGTTAATGTGTCTACCAATACAGGTATGTCAAAGTTTCAGTCAAAGTCATTATTTGTGGATCTTGTGATCAATGGCGAGCAAGTGAAATTTCTGGTTGATACTGGAAGTTCTCTTTCAATTTTGTGTCGTGATCTAGCTTGCAAATTGCAGCTAATGTCAGAAATTTCACCTTATCATGGTGTAATCCGTGGTGTGAGTAACAAGTTACTGGATGTAGTCGGCAAATGTGAAGTGAATGTCAGGTATGGTACATTACATAATGTGTTATGTGCTGTTATTGTCAATGATGTGTCACGCTCTGCTATTTTGGGTCGTGATTGGTTGTCAGTGTTAGAACCAAACTGGCCTAGTAATATGTTGCCACATTTAAGTAATTGTGAAAATATTAATAGGCCTATGTCCTGTATGTCTATTGTCAAAGATGAGTACGTAGAGTCGTTGTCTACAAAATATCCAAGAGTTTTTTCTGAACAAGACAATGATAAACCCATTACTAATATTAAAGTAAATTTGAACTTGAAAGAAAATGTACAACCAGTATTTCACAGAGCTTATACCGTGCCTTATGCCTTGAGAGACGAGGTTGCTATTGAATTAGATAGGTTAGAATCTAAAGGAATAATCAGTAAAGTAAAAACGTCAGATTGGGCTAGTCCCATGGTTCTTGTTCCAAAGCCTAATGGCAAGATAAGAATGTGCGCAGATTTCAAAGTAACTTTGAACCAATTTTTGAAAGTCGATCAACACCCAATGCCTATTCCTGAAGATTTGTTTAATAACTTTACCGGATGTACTGTATTTTGTAGACTGGATCTAACTGGAGCGTATCTAAAATTAGAGGTACATGAGTCAAGTAGAGGGTTGCTAGTGGTAAACACTATAAAGGGGTTATATCAATATAATCGTTTATGTATGGGTTTGTCATCAGCTTGTGCTATATTTCAATCTGTAATTGAATCAATATTAGTTGGCATAGATCAAGTGGCACCCTTATTTAGATGATATTTTGGTTGGTGGAAAAGATTTAGAATCTTGTAAAGAAAATTTGGATAAAGTAATGACTCGACTGGATGAATATAATGTCAAGTTAAATGAGCAAAAATCTGAATTTTTTGTTGACTCACTATTGTTTCTTGGACTTGAATTGTCAGTCATTGGTAAACGTCCATCTGGTACTAAAATTAAAAAAATAATATCAATGCCTCCACCAGAAAATTTAACTCAGTTAAAATCGTTTGTGTCAATGTTCAATTATTATAGAAATTTTGTTCACATGTGCCCTGATATTCTAGAATCTTTTTACAAACTAATGAGAAAAAACGAACCCTGGGTTTGGACTTCAGATTGTATGATTGCTTTTTCCAAATGTAAGACTGCTTTGTCTGAAGCATCAATGTTAGTACTGTATGATCCTAGGAAGGAGTTGATATTGTCAGTGGACTCTAGTTCGTTTGGTGTGGGTGCAATTTTAAGTCAAATGGTAGATGAAGTAGAATGACCAATTATTTTTGAGTCAGCCACTTTGAATACTGCTCAAAGGAATTATTCTCAATTGGATAAAGAGGCATTGGCAATTATATTCGGAATTACAAAGTTTCATAAGTATCTGTGGGGTCGGAAGTTCACAATTTTTAGTGACCACTTACCTTTAAAAACTATTTTTGGTGAAAAAAGAAAAATTCCAGTTATGGCCTCATCCAGGTTAATACGATGGGCAACAATTTTATCAGCTTATGATTACAGGATTGTCCACAAAAAGGGAACCTTGATCCCACATGCTGATGTGTTTTCACGTTTGCCGTCTTCAAACACTATTGATGATAATGAAGTTTTTTTCACATACTTGTCAACACCTTTGATAGGCGGCGATGAAGTCAGTGAGCACACTCGCAAAGATAATTTATTGAGTACAGTAATTATCTATGTCATGGAAGGATTTCCCAGTAACATTGTAGATAGTAAATTGAAAGTGTATGAACAAAACAAGTGTTCATTGTCAGTACAAAATAATTGTTTGTATTTTGGAAATAGAATAGTAATACCTCAGAGCTTACAAAAAAAAAGTCCTGGAGATAATTCATTCTAATCATGCTGGTGTAGTAAGTTCAAGGTTGTTTGCACGGTCTTATGTTTGGTGGCCTGCATTAGATCAAGATATTTATCATAAAATTGTTACTTGTGAAATTTGTCAATCCACAAAAAATAGATCAAATAATAAATTCCGTCAACCATGGCCTTTGTCACATGCTCCATGGGAAAGAGTTCATTTAGATTCATTTGATTTCTGTGGCCGAAAATATTTAATAATTTGTGATTCATATTCGAAGTGGGTAGAATGCTTCATTCTCGAGGATAAAAGCAATTTTCAAGCTGTATTAGCAAAGTTAGCTGAAATGTTTTCAAGATTCGCATACCCCAAAACTATGGTGTGTGACAATGGTCCACCTTTTAGTTCTCATGATATGAAAACTTTTTGTCTCCAAAAAGGAATAAATTTGATATTTTCGCCACCATACTCACCTCAGTCCAATGGACTTGCCGAGCGTAGTGTTCAAACCTTCAAAATTTTATTGTCAAAATTCAACTTGGAAAAGAGGCTTCGAAATGAAAGTATTAATGCTGAACATATGTTGCAAGATTGTTTATTTGCATATAGAAGTACTCCTTCTTCAGTAACTGGAAAATCACCTATGTCTATTGTATTAAATTATGAACCACGTCTACCTTTGTCCAATCTTAAGAAGAAAACTGTCACTTTTCAGAATGATGTCATTGAGAAAGAAAAGAAGTCAGTCAAGTCAGTCAAAACGTTTCATGAAGATCAAGTGGTATGGGTCAATCTAAATAAAAAATCGTCTTATGAAGGCGTTAAATTTAAAATAGGAAGGGTAGTACAGAAAGTCAGTGATTTTGTGTATTCAGTGAAGTTATCTAATAATATAATTGTAAAAGTTCATGTCAATCAAATCAGAGAATTTTATTCTCATGCTAGGTTGAGTAATTCACTGGCAATCAGAATTCCTAAACCAAAGGAAGGGGTAGATGATAAAGTAGGTGATGGTAGAGAGTCACAAGATGAATTGAGAAGATCCAATAGAGAGATCAGAAGACCCAATAGGTATTCAGACTCTAATTTCTGAAGTGTAAATTTAAAAGGTTGTGTATTGTCAGTTTAAAATGTTGTGTAATTGTCTATTGTATTGTATTGTGTCCATAAGTCAGTCTTATGAAAAGGTGTCTTGTCTTTGAAAATTTATTGAAATGTCATGTATAAGTTATCAATGGTGTCAAGTTATGTCAGTCTGTCTTTTGAGTTATTATGTGCGGTCATGTCAACTATGTTAATATTGTAGTGTCTTGTCAATTTTATCACTGTGTCACTTTGTATGTGTCACTGGGTCATGAACAGTGGGTAGAATTCCTAGTGTGAAAAGAACTCTGAAAGGGGAGGGCAGTGTTATGTTGGTAGTCTGCGACTGCAGCTACGTCACGCCAGTCGTGTGGGCGTCTAGGGAGAGTCTCTTGCATGTATCGTGTCTGTCTGTTGATGGAATGGTGAATTGCAATAAATGCGTGCTTATAATATGTCTTTTCATTTAAATACAGTCAACATAATAGTCTCAAATGTATTATTCAAGTCCCCCAAACTTCCGATTTGTTGAAGATTAATTGGTTCTAGTTCCAAAATTATTGAGAAATAAGATGAACTACATGAACTGTACAGACCATGAAATGGTTAACGCAACTCTCCGTTGGTGTAGATTTCAAATAATGAATGTATAAATGGAGATAAATAGTATGGGACATAAAATAGGCATCACAACTTATGAAAATGTTAAATAAACAAAGATGTCGTAGTCATGCAATTAAACAACATAATCATCTTCATGTTCAAATAATAATACAAGAGAAACCCAACAATATCTATTCGAGATACAACTCTCTAAACAACAATCCCTATTTATGAATTTTTAACAATTAAAATGGAAGTAAACAACAATCCATTTAAATAAATTATTTATTATACAAAAATATCTTATCAAAGCAATACTTGGTAAACCAAGGCGATACCCTAGTAATGCTCTATTTAAGGAATTCGATGTGCTAACAGTTAGACAACTATATATAAAAAATACAATTCTTTACATAAACAAAACTAAAGCTAACTTTCAACAACGTCAGGCGCCATATAGTTTAAGACCAACTACCATAACTTTTGTAGCAGATAGATCTAGACTAAGAGTTTGTGATAGGCAATTCAATTTTACCTCCAATAAATTAGCTAACGTCATTCCATACCATTTCATCCATGATAAACTAACAAAGGCAATCACCAAAGAAATTCATAAATGGATCATTTCAAACGCAGCAGCTATCAATATCTTTTAGGTTCATTTGGTAACACTTAGATATAATATTAATATGTATAACATATTAAGTACTAAATATTTATACCGAAGTTTCTCCCAGGTATGTCATTCAGATAGATCATGTTTCATTCGACCCACCATAGCATCATTTTTAAAATTTTTTTTCTTTTCAATAATCGATGTGACAACTTTTATGATTCCCTTATTTTTATCAGTTTGATTACTTCTCTTCATATCTACGTTCAAGTTGAAAGCTAAACATCATTTCTCTTCTTTCTTCTCTTTCCTTTCTTTCCTTTCATATTGTAACAGTTATATTATTTGTCTTTATAATAAAGTATTGATTTTTAGATTACCTGCGCTCAGGCTTGGCATTTGAAATTATTTTCCTTATATTGTTATATTAAGGCATTATGTTTTATTTCATATTGATTACTGTTTACTTATGTATAACATAAAGGAAATAAATTTGATTTGATTGATTTGAATCACAATAGTATTAATTGAAAATGAAGTGCACACTTGAACGTAAAAAGACTGTCACACAAAGGTAACACGGTATTTAGTCAGCGACCTATAACCTTTACTCAACATTCAATTCCTTGATAAAAAATTCATGTGGCTCACAATGTTACTAGGACACATTTAATTGTTTAGAGCTCAAACGCGATAATAATCTCACGTACGAAGCGAACAGAACGTATTATTGTGGTAATTGAAATTGTGTCAGAACGAAAACAAAGAGGGGACAGGTGGTTGATTAGAAAGAGAAAATGGAGGAAGGGGAAATTGTGTGTGCGGACTGTGAGTGAGGATAGGCAGGATGGAAGAGGATGAAAAGGAAATTGATAAAGAAAGGAAGGAAGGGAGGAGATTGTGGTGAAAAACAAGGGATGCAGGAAAGGGAAGATGAGAAAGAAGAGGGAAATAGTGTGAGTGACTGTAGGACAGGAAGAATTAGATGAAAGAGGATGAGAGAGGAATGGAGGAAGGAAGAAAGAAAGGGTGGAGATAGGGAAGAGAAAAGAGGAAAACAGGAGAAGAGAAGGAAGGCAGGGTAGATGGGATGATGATTAGGTAGAGTTAATCACGATAACGAGAGCCTAATCATTTATGAGGGTGCAAAAATGAAGGAGTAGTCAATGTGAAAGGCCGACCCAAATGATAGCCATCATAATAATACCTATAATAGTGTTGTCTGTGGTGATACCAAAACGCTCATCACACGGAAATTAGATTACCGGATGAAACCGCGCTGCGCAAACGCTACGTGTGAACGCGGCCTAGCGGCAGATTCGTTACAGTTTGTAAAAATCGACCACTCATGACGTCAGAGCCACGTTTCGTGTGTGTAACCGGACTGATAAGTACAGTCACGAAACCTGCTCAATATCAATCATAATAATGCCTGTATAAACTCATTCAAGCATCTTAGTATAAAATTCCAGCCGTTCTTCAATGGCAGGCTAAAATAGCATTGCCTGATTAAAGCTTGTCCAATTTTTTTCTGCTTCATTATTTCTTAGGGAAGGTGAAACTACTTGCTGAGTATCTTGGAATGAGTTGAGTTTTTCATTCAGAAATGGTTCAGCGCTTGTTGATCAAGACCCATGATAAGTTGCTCCAACACGTACAGATAGATATTACAATGCTTGAAAGCAACTAGTGCATAGTGGCTGCTCGATAAGAAGTAGAGAAGATTTGCCGCAGTTGTTAAAATTCGTTATCTTATCAATAGATTTGATGGAATAATTTTATGCACATTTTGAATGCTTGGGAGCTTTTCCATACGTTTGACTCGAATAATAAATGCTGATTGCCGAATGCTGAATGCTGAATGCCGATGGTACTAGCGTAAAAAAAGAAACTATTACCTACAATTTAAGGCCATCTTCGCAATTTTATTCCCAGTAGTTCTTGAGTTAGAGCTATTTCGATATTTGAAAATCATTATTTCCCAAGTATAGGCCTACCTATGTATACTACGCTTTCAAGTGAAATATGCTACGCTTGTATGAATATAAAATGTGATTTTTCAAGAGCCAGTCTCCATTACGATCAGTTGTTACCCTTTGTTAGACCATTTCTTAACTCAATAAATTTGTAGTTTGACACAGCAGATCAATTTTTAAGCTGGTTGATACCACAGTTGTAGCTGGACAGTTGTCGGTTACTCAGCTGTTAAGTATGTTTAATTGTTTGTAGCATGTTTAATGTTTTGTAGCATTGTATGTTTTATACAATGTTTAATGTTTTATACAATGTGAAATAAATAATTATTTTTCAATGTCCAGTACAATGTGCAGTTTTACCTTTCAGTCATGAACATATACCACACTCCACCATCACCGCAACTTATACAAGTATGATAATGTTACGGGTTCTATGTCTAAAATAACGCTGGCAACACTTAAAGTTATCACTCGCACTTTATTTACACAAATAATCACAACACTCACTGTTCAGTAATGTCTTACAGAAAAATAAGCAATTAAAAACAGATAAATCGATATTGTTCAACTAATAAAGAGATTACAATAAACTGTACAAAAATCAATCACTAAAAGTTAAAAGGCCGATCTAATAACTGTACAATAAACTGTCCAATAATATTCAAAAAGAAACGTCGAAAAAGAACAATTAACTTATGTAGCACTAGTCCGTAATACAATAAACACTATTTAGTAGTTCACTGGTATGAATTAAATAGGAAAAATAATTATCACTATAGGCACAGAGAAAGAATTATCACTATATAGGCACAATGTAAATATATCTGTCAAAACTTGTTTATCACGACGAATTTCAAACAAGACTGAACTAATTTACAAAAGTCCACCTCTATTTATATGATTTTTCATAATTGAGATATCTCTAGATTTCTCTACCAACTTCTACCGATTTATAAAATAAACAATCAAGGAAACTTGAACTTTTCACAATATTCAATAAGACTCCACTAATTTCTAATCAAACAACTAGAACATTCTACTAATTACCAAGTAAACACCATAAAAGTGTCAAAAGCAGAGTAATTAATTGCTTAGAAGTAAACATTTACATAGCAGATAACACCGAGAACCAGTGTCCTTTTTTTCTCTCTACTTTCTGCAATTTCATATTCGCTACAATAATATAGAAATAATATGTTACTTCTATTAATTCTATACAAAGCGGAACTATAACTTTTTAAACAACATTTGAATATAATTTATCACTGGCGTTATTGATGGCATTATTTCAAATGGCATGTCTTGTTCTGCTATCAAATAATTATCATTTATCATCTTGGAATTGCATCATAAGTCCTCATTGATTCAGTTCAAAAATAAGTCCAATCACGAAACCTACTCGATATCAATCATAATAATGCTTGTATAAACTCATTCAAGCATCAAGTATAAAATTCCTGCCGTTCTTTAATGTCAGGCTAAAATAGCATTGCCTGATTAAAGCTTGACAAGGTTTTTTTTGCTTCATTATTTCTTCGGGGATCAGCTTTAGGGGATTTAGCTTTTCAGGCTCTTTAATATTTGTTTAAATGGTGGCGGCTATTCAGGGAAATCACGTACTACCCGGTTTCATCAAAGATTACCATTAAAAAATAGTATTTTTCTAAATGAAGTAAGCTAATAAAAATATACTTTTACGTAGCAACAATTTTAAACTTTCTATGCACTCAAGTTATATTAAAATTTATACTTTAATTCTTATTATAGGAATTCAATTGCCGTTTACTAACACTGAACTTTTAATAAAAAGCTTAAACACTTTTAAGTGGAAATTAACTCACGTGGGTCGTCTGAAGATGCTCTTGACAACATAGTGAAACGGCCGTCACGCCATAACGTGAGTTAATCTCCACTTGAAAGTGTTTTTTAAGATTTTATTATATATTAGTGGAAACAAGATGGATCTTCAACATCACTGAAGTTTTGCTCGTCAGAGATGATTGACTGGCTGCTGGCTGTCTGTGTGCTTTTATCCTTTTGACGCGTTGTTCTACGAGTTGACGTTTTACACAGGAGAGTCCCTGTTGTATGTGGTATACCAAACTCTAGTTGACTTGAATACTAGCATAGTAGCGTTGCCATGGAAACAATATATACATAGATATAGAATCTTTAACAGTGAAACTACGGCGGAGCAGTCGTCATCCCCCGTGGTACTAACATTAAAAGCAGTCCAAACCGCCAAATTTGTTCTGTAGAATGGATAGTTTGCAATGCTTCGGCTGGTACGATTTACAACAACTATGCCAAGTGAGAAGTACACTGTGGCAAGTAGAATTTGATTTTAGCTTATCGTATGTGTTAAGCGTTAGTTCCCAACTTAATACAAATTTTAGTGCGTGACCATACCAATTATCGGCTCTTTGAGAACAAATTCAACTTTGTTTCAATATTTATATTATGGATGAGTGTAAAACATTATCCACGGTTATTAAAGTGATTGTGGAAGTTTTCTTAACTTATTCTCACCATTGACAACAAATAAAACCTCCAGTAATTAATATTATTATTGAATATTTTAAACTCATGCTCATGATTATGAACCTCGCAATATCATCCCCCAATGTCTTTCAAATGGGCAATCGTTTAAAAACCAGTATTCCAATTAAAACGGCAATATTTTATGCAAAACAGCAGATTACAGCAAACTAAATCCATAATTTCCCATTGATTTTCAAACTTCATTAGTCATTTCAAAGACAAAGAACCATTATTAATAACATCGTGTTAATCAGCTGTTAAAAACTTGAGGCGGATGCTTATTTTTTAGATTAGAAGTGTACGGGACTGGTATTTGGTAGAGGGCCTATAATTTGTATGTTCACCTTAGCGTAATCCTTATATTTAAACTCGATTACAGGAAAAACCCCATGATTTTCACTAATTGAACTTGTAGAATAAGCTCTAGAAGACATAGAAGCTTTACGTTTCTGTTTGCCAAATTTTTTGCGCTCCTAAATTTTCACTCAAGAGCCGCCACTGATTCAATTATCATATCTATTACTAATATTGATTAATTGAAGTATCATATTATTCATCTGAGTACATCCAAGCTCTTCCCAATTTTCATTCCTGTTTTTCTTTAAATTATTATTTATTTTCTTGCTAATTTTGTCCACATGTGCATGAATCTTGTGCACCACCGTGGCTGTGAAACGATGTGTTTAGTGAATACAGAAATTCCAGGTTGAACAGTGATTGAGCATGTACCGCCGAAGTGGCAACCAGAGTCTGTCAGAGATAAGCGCCTTAATCAATTTCCATGTATGATTGAATAAACGCTCTAACCAACTGAAATATTCAGAAGCAAGAAAATTAAATATAAGATTACACCTACTACGCAGAAAACATCTACTAAAAAAGGGCTATATAGATTAAATATAGCAATGATTCAAACCAGAAAATAACTGAAACATAGCCAGAAAATATAGAATGAAACACCATACACATCATATTTGTTACCCAGACCAGAGACCAGTACAGAAGCTTTATTGGTGCAGCATTATTCTCGATAAAATACGCCTTTATAATATTTATGGCCAATGAGGAAGTTTAGGAATGAACTAGTATAACTCATGCATGCGATATTACCTGAGTGTGCTCTTTGCTACTAACCTCACCTACTACTAGAGATCAAATAGCATAACTTTGCTCGATGGACTTAGGACAAAGGAACTTCAATTCAATTTGAAGTGTAGCCTTTCTCTATTATGCAAATACTAAAGACTTCTATGCGCCGAGAACCTCTCCGGGGAGTTTTTTGATAACAGATACTCAATGCCGGATTATTCTTCAGTCATCAGGTCTAATTTCCCCCGAGGATAATAGGAAACAGGAAACGACCGGTTCCTTCTCATTTGCCACGAGCTTTTCAGTACTGTCAGGTCTTTCCATGAATTTTCAGCGCTGAAAACGCGTTGGCGCATGCACTTCTTCATTCCAGTAGTGAGTTTCTAAAAAAAAAGCGCCGACAAGAATTAGCCATTTTAAAGGCAAAGGCAAGACTACTGATGATCAATGCCGTATGAAATGGACACTCCAGCTAGAGTATTTCCATAGAGGTTTATTGCTAAAGTTAAAATCAGTGAATAAATGAAGAAGCTTTTTTTAAAATAATGTTGGAGTGAAATCTTCAAAAATTTGTAGACTCTCAGCCTTGCTTTTAATTCATGACAGTGAATTACTTATTTCTTAGTAAAAATCTTAAGCCAACTTTTTTGCGTTTTTTTAATTGTTTTTTGTATTTACAGTATTTGTCTTAATTGAGAAATGGAGATTTTTGTCATCATACAAAGCCGACAATCGGGTGTTTGTCATGCACAGCTTGAAAATATTTTTTAAACTTTTCCCTTCTAATAATGTGGTGGAGCTTAGGCTGGGGCTCCACTGGCCGTAGCTTATCGCGCTGCAATTTGCGGGCGCTACACGCGACAGTTGGTGGCTTCGCAGGCAACAGAAAACGAACTGCAATCTGCAGCGTCGTCTCGCTCGCTGTGGCTTCACTAGCAGTTCATTGTAGCGGTAGATGTGACCCGGGACCGATCAAATTGATATTCGTAGTGTTGTACTCAGTGTACTTTTAGTTTATTTACGACGCCGGTTACACAAGAGAAAATGGTGGTTTCACCCAATAATAAGCAACAGGAAGTCTGAAGGCTTGTTCCATAAGTTGCATCGCAAATTGAGAAAGTATTCAGACAAGTTTTTTTAATTTTACTGCATGTCTCAAAACTCCTTTTTATAATACTCATCACTTTTTTGTATGAAATGGGGTATTTCTCTGTTTCTAATATAATAACCTCGCAATCAAGATCAAATTCCATTGTTCTCAATATAATTCACTTTACTTGAAACAATTCATAATACAACTTTAAACAGAATAACGTCGATGTGACTTGCGCCTTGGATGCTGGTCAGCTGCAGACTGACGCGTTACTACAGTCTACAGCTAGTAGAGCCATCTAATGGCGGCAAAGTGTGGCGTGAAAATGGGACAGGTTCCATTTCCGCGCGACGCTTCATTCTGCAGCGCGCTGTAAAATGTTTCACGCTGCAGACTGTCGCTAGTGGAGCCACCTCCATTTCTTTGCTACCTTCTCATTTATCTGACTTATCCACCACAATTTGTAGCGCGATAAATAACAGCCTTTTAGACACATGCTTTCAGCATCAGATTCATCAGATAAAGAAGATTAATAAACATTTCAACGCTTCTCCATTTTTCATTTAGGGTTTTTTCATTGATGCTTCAGAAAGCATAGCTGAAAGTAAATTAGAAATAGCAGTAGCCCCCCAGAATGACATAGAGGTTCTTGTTGATTCATCAAGTATTATTATTAATTCTGGGTAGAACCCAGTTCCTTCATCAAAATTCTAATTTCAAAGTAGACGACTAAGCTTCAGCTCTCTTCTTCTAAGATTATTTTCCATCCCACCATCGAACAGCATATATTATATATTCTTATCCATTTCACTTGTTAATATCATACATTCAAAATAATATTATCATAAAAACAATTGCTTAGTTTATTGAGTTCAATCAATAAGATTCGATTTGATTCATGAAATGAAGGTTATTACTTACTCATGTAGCGCTACAACCGAGTTTTGACCTGCTGCGTGTTTGGATTATTTTCCACCTCTCTCTAACAATGAAATTGTGGTCGTTTTCAATTCTCGTATTCTCAGCATTCTCCCTTAGCAAAGTCTAGGCCTTGTCACTGGAATAAATTTTATCGAATATTATTAATATAAAATATCAAGCCAGTAAATAGATTAAAATTAGAGGAACGGTATTTATAGTATACTTATATTGAATCTATGGAATGAAACCTAATCGCGTCATCATTCGATTCAATTTATTGGAACTATTAGTACAGTGCAATTAGACCTAAACCTCAACATCCAAAGTAAAAGTTTCTCTCCAGCTCTAAATTGTTCTATATGGTTCACATATTGTTTGGTAAAAAGTAACACCAATTTAAGCGTCGAGTTTGTGGAGAGGGGGATTAAGTTTTTGGGGATAAGTTTCAAGTTTGGGGGTGAATTAGTAGTTTTTATCAGTTATATGGGGTCTCTTCACCAATAAAAGCCATACGAATTTACTTTCTACTATAGTAGAGAAAATTCTCTTAGCAATTACAACATAGCCGGATATAATCCCATTTCGTGATTAAAATAAAAACTATATACCAGCAAGGAAACATTGAAACAACAGAATCAACCCAAGATACAAATCATACAATCAATAACCACGTTTATTAATATTAAACGTTTGTTCAAATGTTGTCGGGTTGTATGTGTGAACTCAAAGTACTCGAATAAACAGGATGGTCGAGAGTGTAATTGGTTCACTTCATTTTACAAAGTGAAGTGCTGTTGAAATCGGCCATTGAGTTTCGCGTTGGATGCGGTAGAAGTGGGGGCGGAAGAGGAGAAGAATAGGTGGTCAAGAGGAGGAGAAAAGGAGGAGGAGAGTTGGAGAAGAGGGGGGAAAGAGTAGAAGAAGAGTCGTAGAAGAAAGGTGTGGAGAAGGAGGAGGAGGAAGAGGAGAATGATACCAAAGCCACATTCAGGTGAGAATGAAGAGGCCAGTTGGTTGTTTTGTAACTTGCACTGGTATTTGTGTTTCAATTAACTAACAACATCTGCGACTACTTACAACTGTACTAAAGCTGTAGGCTATCTCCTACTCAATATTGTTGGCGTGCAAACATGCCCAGCATACAAATAGCCCTGGCTTTGATACCGTAGGTGTGTCTAACATTGCAGTTGAGTGAGCGAGTGCGCTGTACACTCACTACAGTGGCAATTGGTACGGTCGTCTCATTTATGAATATGAATAGTCTGCGAACGAAAACTACGCTCAGGATTAGGCTACTTCTGCTATCATCATACACGTATTTCCGGTTGAAAAAACTGTCACGTTACAAGAAAAGTTGAATAATTTTAATCAAAGAAAATATATGTTAATAACTAATATTTCTGTTTTGCATTGAATAGTTGGAAAAATTTCATCGGATGCGTTTTCACTTGACTTGATGACATTCGACAATTTTGTGTACTACCGAAAGGTCGACCGGCTGCGATGATGTGATATAACTATTACTATTTTTATTGTCACTCACCCTATGACACGTAAACCACCTGCAACTGCAGGTCCTCCATTCATAACTTCATTATCATTCACACCACCTCTTCACTCACGCACAAGTCTCAGACTCATGTGTGCTTCATCAGCGAAAATTACTACTTTATTAAGTACTAACCACTGCCTAAATTGAGTTCCACTACTAACATTTAGTGGTACATTGTTGGCTACACCTTGGCATCATTTGAACTATTTTATAAGCAGTAAAAATCTTAACCAAAAAATGATGAATGTGAAATATGATTCTCCAGGCAAACGTGGTAAAGTATTTGCGAAATTAAGAAACAGGCCAAAAAACTCTACAGCGAACGGAGCTAGAAACCCAAATTACTTTAAATAGCAGGCGCATGTCTGTATCATATTAGGATGAATTCAAAAGCCGACCTGAGCAGAGTTTACTAAATTAGATTATTAGTAGAAGACAATAATCTGGAAGAAAATAATCAACCTGGTGAAGTACAAAATTTATCCTTAATAGCAAATCTCAGAAGATGGACCGATGAATCGACTGATGTGCTCTTATAATTAATTGGTATCCAAGTATGAATTCATTGTGATTAGTTAATTAGCACAGTAATTAGTTTTTTTAAAAACACTTATAAAATTTCAATTCCTTTTTTTCAAATTACGAGTACCTTACTACAAATATATCCAAATAATAATAGCATTGGAAATAAGTACTGCAAATATATACAAATAATGACATTCAGAATCCAAATTAAACCTGTCCAATCTACATGTATGCCTTCAGAAATAAAAATCATTGTATCTTATGGCTCTCGAAGCGTACTGGAGCAATTAAAGTTTGGAGACCCTGATCTAGAATATAGCGTTCCTGACCACAATAAGTTCTGTTCCCTATACCTGCAGATATGACAATTTATTAGTATTCCCAATTAACAAATTATTTACCTAATTAACTTCATTCATATATGGACGAGCCGTAAACTCCTATGAGGTTTTCAGCTGCAAATTCAACATAATATACGAAAGTCAAAGGCAAAATCAACAGGCTTCAGCATTCAGAAGTAGAGTAGGTGTAAATTCAATGTAATATTTGCTATGCACTGGTCGTTTTATGCATTCCGAGCTCAATTCCACTCCAACACAGTTTTATGCGCACTTTTTTATGATCACAATACTCTGCAGACAAAATTCAAAAGCTGACTACTGTTATACGAGTGTCAAGTCCCTATGTGGGAACTTTGAAGTTCACACTTGAGGTAAATTCTCAGTTTGAATTTACAATATTCCGTTTTCACCATCGCAAGATATTTTCTAGAACTTACATATGGAAGATAATATAGAATAGAGTAGATGCAGAAGAAACAATGATATTGTTTTTGCTAACTCTTGAAGAAGGTATTGTCTTTATTCCCAAGAAATATTTTCAATCTAAAATTCAATTTCCTTTTTTATAGAGGCGCAGATCTAGTTAATTGTGAGAAGCTCGTCCAGGCATTAATCAAGCAGATTAGATTCGATGAGATTATATTTCTTTATTCATGTAAATTTACAAATTTGCATATGAATGGTTAAAATCAAAATTATTTACATCACATAGATATATACAGTAGTGAACTCAGAAAATACTATTTTTATAGTACAAAGAATTATGTACAATGATCTCATTTGTATGATATTAATTACAGTAATGACAATATAAGTGATGCAATTACATGAAATGGCGAAGTTTAGACAATGATTGGTCCATTCTTGACACTTAACCAGTAAAGTTTAAGAGAGAGTTGTTCTATTTGAATTAAGTAGCAGTTATTTTTGTTACAGTATAAAAAGAGCTTATTATAAAAGTATCTGGTATGTAATTAAGATGAAAATAAAGAATAATTATAAACTATGAATTTTAAAAGAAATTAATTATGATAATGGTAATGGATGATGAAAAGAAGAGATAATTTAAAATAGTTGTTTCTATACAAGTTTTCAAGAGAAAGATTGAGCAGATTGAGAATTAAAAGACCAGAATCAATAATAGTCTTCATTGCTTCAAAATTCCTAAAGTGGTCGATTTTTACAGTGAATTCAATCTAAAAATTATCTATTTTCAATCATTCCTATTTCTATTTTATCATTTCATATCTATTTTATCATTTCAGTTACTCTGAAATGTTTATTTTGTACATAGCCTAGGGTATAAGACAAAGGTTGAGGAACAAGTTCTAAGCCACATGGAAGACATTTCCAAAAACTTGTCATGTCGTAACCTATAGTTTTAAGCCGATAAGGCTGTTTGAAAAGTACAAACTTTTAACAGGAAAGTTATAGTACGAGACGAAACATGATGCTGATCCGATGCAAAATAATAACAGCAAGTTAGTTAGATCCTATGCTGAGACAACCTCAACTGATTACAGATGCTAGAAATGTGAATAATCATCTTCGGGCAGTCCCCACATGGCATTTGCCAAGCGTGGAGATGAATCCAGGCCTCAAATAAATGACTAAGCCATCACAGTCAATGACTCAGTCTATAACAGATGACTCCGCCTATAATGATCGTGACGCCCATGACAGTGACGAAATGCCTTCGAGCTCTGAAATACGAAAAAATGTGAAAGTTGGACAATCATTTTATCATTTCAATAAATTATCATTATTTATTCATTTTAAATTAAAAAAAAAACACAACTCGACAATCCATTGATTGCTCTATAGTGGTGTTTTCTAAGTAAATTATTGATACTGCCAACTATTCATCAAATGTTGGGGGTGATTTAATATAGCGAACATGGAAAATACCTCTTGCTGGATCTCTTAAACTAACGTCATAGCTGTTTACGTTGACTTCGTACAAGAATATTACAAAGTACTCCAGAAAGAGTTCAACGTCCATCCAACCATCCAATTCAATGATATTCCTGATCTTGAAAATTGGCGGACCCATCTCATTAAGATGGACTACGTTTTGCAGTAATAATTATCCAAATTGTAGTTGCTTTACGAATTTGCTTGGCCAGCAAATGTACGCCTGAAAGGATTTCTTGGAATGATTTCGAGGAGCGTTGAAGTGGTAGTCCGTGTGCGGGAGGGGTGGTGGGGTTGTTTAGGGGTTTGTATGTTGATAAGGAAGAGAGGGAGCTTTGTTTGAGTCTAGTGTTGAGGTATGAACCCTAGGGGGAAGTGAAACGAGCAGTGCAGAGCCGAGAACCACCACTTGTTGGGTTTGGATCGGAATGACCTCAAACTTCTATAAATAGAGTTGGGCTCGCGTGACTCCATGTTGTAGCTTGAATTATAAAACGAGGTCTGCATTTACATCCGTTATTATTTTCCACAGTGAACACAGCTGCTCGTCGCCAAATAGCTGGCTCAATCGGTTTTTATAAACAATCTTTCTCGCCTATTATACAACTCATTGCATAGTAAGCCCGCAACACAAGTACTTAGGGAGCACTCTCACTCACTGCAGGTGGTAACCTTGAGCATATATACTACTTGTGAGCAGTCAAGCCTCCCACAAGTGTTTATGCTTAAACAGGTGATCTCAACACTGCAATTCAGCTATGTTGAATTGGTTATAGTGATTGGTTCATTCCAATCTTGATTTTTCATATTTAGAAACCGGGTATTCTTGGAACTTTAATACAAGAAATCTAGTAGAAAGATGAAACAGCGAAACCTCCGACTGGAAAAAGTGTTTTCTAAAAACACTTTCATTCATTCGCAGCATTAGTATTTTAATCAAGATATAGGAAATTGAGTGTATCACTCATATGATTCACGCATAGCTGAATGAACAAAACTCCAGGAAAAGTGGATATAGGTTTGTGTGATTTCTCACATAAAATTAGAATACGCGGGACCTTCTTCATGTATTTCTGACGATTAGAAATTTTCAATCTATTTTAAATTCAATTGATACGAGTTAATGTAGAAGTAGGATTTCAAGAACCAGTACATCATTGCAAGACAATTAAAAATTGACGTCTTTACTCGCTTCACCTGCTCAAATTTTAATTTATTTGAAGAATCTTGTGACATTCGAACCTCACTGGAAATTTGTGAATTTCAGATCTCCACCATAAATAAAACCCCAGAATCTACTCACAAATCTAGAAAAAAATGATATTTTCTTTAAAAATTGAATACCTGAACTACAAATTGGGTAGCGTGGCTCACTTTCTCAATATGACCTCCACAAACAAATGATCTCCATTTTTACAAGAATCTCTGCCATCAAAAGATTCGACACGGCACAGGCACACAGTCCAGTGCAGCTCTAAAAGATGAAATAATAAAACCTTCCAGTGGAAAACGTTTTTGTTAAAAACAGTATTATGTTATTCGTGCCACAGGCTGGATTTATTGATATGTGAAGATTTTATTATCTATGCTTTGTGCCCAGCGTAATTATTATTTGAGACCAGCATCACCAGTGTTCAAAGAAATTATAACACGTAAATGATGCCTACAAAATTACTCAAGTTTATCTCATTAAGATAGACTTAGATGTATGTTTTTACCTTTTTGTATATTGTATTATTATCTCTTAAGTTTATTGAAAATTAGAAAGATATTTAATCTTGTAAAATTGCTGAAAAGTGAGAATAAATTGAATTGAAAAGTTTGTGAGCACCTGAATTTCAAAAAATACCATACTTCTCATTTTCAATAAAAAACTTAGAAAATATTCAACTTACAACTATAGTTTAAAAAACGAAGACTTTAAACATTAAAACTAAAATTCAGTTTTAAAAGCTCAGAAATATGAAATAATAAAGTAGGGTGAGTGACACGATAAAAAAAACAGTCTGTGAATTGGGTAGCCTAATATATGGAAACTTCACAAAGTTTTATAAGAGTGTAAATATGTAGTTGAAACAACAGTTATATTGAGTAAAGATGTAATACACAAGACATCTTTGTATAAACTCAGTTTTAAAAGCTCAGAAATATAAATTAATACAGTAGGGTGAGTGACACGATAAAACAATGTGTGAATTGATTAGTATAGGGAAACTTCACAAAGTTTTATAAGTGTGCGAATCAAAGATCGTATAGTTGAAACAACAGTTATATTGAGTATAGATGTAATACACAAGACATCTTTGTATAACTCATCATACTGTCTAGTTAAAACCCCTCTCATTCAGTTATTTGAAATAGCCATCTCTTATAAGTGTCACACCCCAATTTTTAATCCGGTAAACTTCCATGCAAACTCGATTAAACGCGATGTGACAGACTTTGCACGTGAAAGTTATCCACACGTTATCACGCTGATAAACAAATCTCGCAAATTCATTTTGGGACCAGTCAAAAGCTACATCATCACATACCTGTATGCGTTGCACTGGCTACATACATCCTTTCAGTCGCACACACCACACTACAGCACACTCATTGAGAATGCAAACAGCAATCAGGAAGCAAGATGTTCATTATTGTTCTCTCATAAATTATTAATGTGAGGTTAGCGCATTTCCAACACCAACTGAATCCATTGAGATTTAGCAATAATTATTGCTGATGAAATCCTCCAGTTTCGGCAAGATAATTAGCGAAACAAGTACCCATTATGACAGTAATGGGTCGGTTAATTCCACAATTTAAAATTTCCAACATCCACATTATTATTGGTATTTGTAAAAATACAGTTCAATAAAGTTGATGAAGTTTTGAACTTTACAGTTTTAACAATATATTAACACAACACATTAATACATTTCATTTTATTGCGCTGATGAAATTTGCAAGATAATTAGCGAAATAAGTACCCATTATGACAGTAATGGGTCGGTTAATTCCACAATTTAAAATTTCCAACATCCACATTATTATTGGTATTTGTAAAAATACAGTTCAATAAAGTTGATGAAGTTTTGAACTTTACAGTTTTAACAATATATTAACACAACACATTAATACATTTATTCATTTTATTGCGCTGATGAAATTCGCAAGATAATTAGCGAAATAAGTACCCATTATGACAGTAATGGGTCAATTTATTTCACAATTTAAAATTTCCAGCATCCACAGTATTATTTGTGTTTGTAAAAATACAATATTTAAAGAAAGTTAATGAAATTTTGAACTTTATAGTTTTAACAATACATTAACAAATAGAGTTCAGTCGCATAATAATTTACAAACTACAATTACTAATGTAAGTACAATTACAAATCACAACTACAAACTACAAATTACAATTACTAATGGAGTTTATTCAATCATTCCGGTAAATGATCTGAGCAGTTCATGATCAAGCAACTCGAATCAAAGAGGATTTTGTAAAGGAATTAATCATTCAAAGGCTTTTAGTCTCTTTCCATTTCATTACAGCATAGTCTGAGCTGAATTCTTACTGCCTTTAGAAAACAAAATTCTGATCAGCAACTGAATCCAATTCGAATTATTTTAATTATGGATTGAATCCTGAAAAGAATCCCACTTAGCCTCCTTATCTGGTAGATTTGAGAGATTCGTGAAAATTTCAAGCATTCCGACCTAGCACAGTGAATAATAAATTGGAAATTCAAAAGAAAATAGAAATTGTTCTGAGTAACTTCTTCCAGCTCATGGACAAATGCTTTAATTCAGAAAACCCCTGTTATTGATAATCCATGATTTCCAGGTGTCAAGACTTCAAAATAATTCTCATTCCATGCTTTCACAAATTGAACTGATCAATCATTTAATCAAGATGTGCTTGATAACGGACTCCATTTTATAAGTATCAAGCAGGTTTCAAGTATCATATCAAGCATAAGTATCAAACCTATTAAGTAGGTTTTTCTCCTATTCAATAGAAGTCCAAGAGATGTGAGAGAGATCAAGGACGGAGAAAACTTCAGCCACCTACTGCACCATTGAGGTAGAAAAACTAGCTTTATCAATAATATATCACAATTATGATCAATCATAATAGAAATTAAATCCTTTAGTTGGAGAAGGTATCATTCCCAATCATAGGTATTCAATACTAGCAAGGAAGTACAAACCTGATAGGAGACCAGAAGTAGGAAGGCCTAGAAAAAATGGAAACCAGCCAGTAGGGTCTAATAGTTGTTAGAAAATGATGATTATTGCTTAATCCTTATAAAAAGAAGCCAATTACAACGACTCATATAATTCTGCAAAGTGCAGAAAGACAGGAAAAATCTAAGAATTTTTCGAAAATACTCATTGCTTGCAACCTTAAGGCGCGTTGACTTAGCTGCGGAATGTTCTACACTGCGGGATGCGGAGAGTGGGCTGCGGAGCTCACTCTGCAGCTGACGAAGAAACATCGTTGTCCTAGCTGCGGAGCTAGGACTCGATTTCCGGCCGGAAGAAATGACCTTGTGAGCAAGTACTGCGATGTGCGCATGCGCGAAACCAGTTTATCAACTGTTTCGTCACTAATTCGCAACCGACTACGGAATGACTGCTTCTTGAGCAGTGGCTCGTTTCCGTAGTTCACGCTCCGCCGGAAGAGTGCGTTGTCCGTTGTCTAGGACAACACCCTTATGGAAAGCCGTGTAACCAGTGGTCTGCGAATTACGCTCTCCATTTTCCGCATTTCACATTCCGCAGCTAGGACAACGCGCCTTTATGGATCTTTCTTCATCCTGGAAATATCCTAATTATTTTCTCATGAAAAAAATATAATAAATAATCTTATTTCTGTCCAATGAAGTGTTCGAACCTCAGGAATTATGATGCTTCAATAAAGTATTTTAATATCAAAAATTATAATGCTACAAGATAAGGTTCAAAACATGTTCATGAATTAGTAAAGGACTCTTAGCCCAACAAATAAATCCAAAATAATTGAAAAACTGAATTATTTCTTTTCTCTAGAACAATTAATCATTTTTTCCTCTAGCAATTGAGTAAGAACGGGCGAAGCGCCCGTTATTTTTTTTAGCGATGGAAGATGAAAACTTTATTCTGAAGCTCTTCAAGTTGTCGCGCCCAAGTTTAATGCTTCAACTTGTTAACTTTCGATCTCAACTGTAGAGCACTCCTTCGGCCGGCTAAGCACAACTTGCCGCCGCCAATTTGAAAGTATAACAGTGCTAGATGCCCACTCACAACTCAACAACTCAATCGAGAGTGAACCGAGTAACTTGATTAAAGAATGAGCAAAACTCGTTCACTCAAAAATGATCCAATGTCCATCGCAATAAGAAATTCGCAGAAAGAAATTGGGAATTTCTGAACCTGCAATGGGAGAGATTCCATGAAATACAATTGAAATAATCAAATATGGAAATTACTTGAAGAGAAATGACGAGTCCTGAGAAAATTTGAGAAAAAAAATGTTTTAATGTCTACCACAATAATAATTATTATAATTATAATTAGAGATCACAGAAATTGTGCAAACATTTAAAATTTCATGTTAAAGAAAGTCATAGAAATAATTAATGAAGAATGAATCTACGGAGATATAAGAATTCCAAAGAAAAATGAAAAATTTGGAGGAAAACAAAAGAGATGTTGTTCAAATTGTGTAAAACAAACGGAAATCCTATATAAGATGTAAACTGAAACTTACTTTTTGGAGTACACGTATTTTTTTGGAATAGTTTGATTCTTGTAAAGTTATGTTATTGATCAATTCTTATTCAAATTGATAGAGAGAAATAATTTCCATGAAATCCCAGTTCACGCCCAAAAATATTTAATTTCTTTTTTTTGTGTCATTTTCAATCAATTTTAGTGAACCTCAATAATCAATTGAATAAATTTATTAGATTTAGTAACTTTTCCATTTTATCGAATTTATTCGACCATATTATCTGATGAATCCTTCAAATAATTGCATTATTATTAACTAAAATCAATAATTGTTTTATGTCAAATATTTTCCACTTTTTCGGCTGCATAACCATTCATTTTAATTTTAGATTAGGTGGTTCTTTGCATGTTATCCCTGTACTGTGCTATACTTATTTTATCAAATGTGAAACAGAAAATCAATCGGCTTATATTATAAGAGATTCTAATTCATAATATGCATAATAATGATAGTTATTGCCAATGTAATAAGTTAATATTCTTCCTTCCTTTATAACGTTCTAAATCGATTGCGTATAGATCTTGAAGAGCAAGAAATATAATGCAGAATGATAGAAAATTTCAAGAAAAAACAATAGATAGAATAGGAAGGCTAGTCCTTAGATCAAAGTGGACAATAATACGATAATTATGAGAAATATTTTCTAGATCCTTCCCTTCTCTTTCCATTTTCAAGAAATCTTTTCTCTGACTCTTCACTCAGTTTCTTCAGTTCTATTCTTTCCTAACCAATTCTATCCATCAAATCAAGTAATTTTAACGCATTTGATGATATTAACAGACCTTCATTAACCAGTTCTGTACCAAACATCACTCAAGATATATCAGGTACTCGATGTGGACCAAGGTTTAGCAACCAATTTGTCAGTTTGCCATGACTAGACGCAAATAGTTTTCCAGGAATGTCATTGGCCAAAGCAGAAGATATCGGGGTCAGATTGACCAGCGACGAAGAAAATAGTCTAGAGTCTACTCTAGTTTATTTCGCGTGGGTCTATTTTTGTTCACGCCATACCACTATATACTAGATCATGCAGCGACAAGCGAGGTGAGTTTAGGGGTGTGCGTGTGTGTGAGTGTGTGCGTGTGTGAGTGGGTTATTGCGCTTGCGACTTTTTGATAATGAGTGAGGACATTAAGTTTGCCAAACGGCACAAACAGAGCATCGTTATACAAAAATAGCAACAAGAGCACGAAAGGTGGATGGATGCACGAAGCTGTTTTAAAGACCGCGCCTTCTTTTCAAATTGGTTACCTGTGGAAGAACGAGAAGACGAAAAGGAAAGAAGAGAGAAAGTAGTTGAGAAAGTTCCAGTGAAAGACTCGTAACTTGGCAGCAACAACCCCTTCAAATGAGTGGGCTGTAAGGAAATTTAAAAACCTAAATGATTATTCAAATAGCATACAATTTCGCCATGTCCATTATTTTCTATCCTTTAGATCAGGACTGCTATGCTAATGACTTGCTTTTTCACTCTCCCATTTCCTCTTCAATATTCTCTTTCTACCAAGCAATAAACTACTCACGTTTTTCCATCCAGTATTGCCCATTTCTTCAAATCTACATTGACATGCGTTTCCACTTTGATCTGATTATTGTTTCACCCCACTATTCAAGTGGTGGTTTAGAAATGGATTCCGTGTTCGAGATTAATGACAGACCAAGGTGGATTATTGTGGTAAGGACAAAAAAAACTGGATGATTTTGCAAAAACATAATGGAAAAAAACGTATCTCATTTGGCAGTCGACGTCAACCTATATAGAAAAAATATATAATTAAATATTGCAAGTATTGGGAGCATCAATGAAAATGGATAAAGAATACATGTGTCTGTAAGAACGAAAAGAATATTTATGTAATGAGAATGGTCTCTTAACATGAATATCTAAGCTACATAAATCATTCATAACTTAATTCAGGTCTTCATCGTACCGATGCTACTATTGGAATTTATTTATGAGAAATATGTCAGGAGAATGAGGGATTGTTCGGGAAATGTGGATTTCTACTCCAAAAATAATACACACACCCTGGCCACACCCTAGGTTGCAATAAAAGTTTTAATAATTGAAATCCACTGTGACATTCAATATGTAATTTTCCTTTTTTCCTTAAAGCCAAGTCTCCTTTTTCAAAGTTAACAATGGCATTCTAATTAAGTAGAATGAAAATCTTTTAATAGTAAAATATTTTCCTGTTCTTTGTTTTGTCAGTTTGAATTTTTCATATTTTTTTGGAAAAAAAAATCAATTAATTTCATTCCTAAAAGAAATATTCAACATAGAGTTAACAATAGAGCTGAAAAACCATTTTTAACAACCTTGTAATTCTTGATACCCACATCAACATCTTACTACATACCTAAACTCCTAATTCCTTACATTTAAATCATCTAAATCTTTTCATAAATGCAATTAAATCAAAGAATTTTGATATTCTACAAATTCAACAAAGAGTTCACAATAGTGTTGGAAAAACATTTTTAACAACCTTGTAATTAATTCTTGATACCACATCCACATCATACCTGCGTACCTAAATTCCGAATTCCTTACATTCACATCATTTGAATCTTTTCATAAATGCAATTAAATCAAAGAGACCTATAAGAAATGGTTATTACACTTAATGGGCTAGAAAATTTTAGTCGCTTTATAATTCTATACAACTCAACCACACTTATAAGTCTTTTCCAATAGAAAAAGCTTCACATCTACTGGAACTTTCCATTGCACTGTCTTCTTATTCTACATAGAAAGCGAATTGAACAAGCTTTTCGCTGAGAATAAAAGAAAACTGAAGCGAAAGAATCTTTTAACAGACAATAAATCAAGAGGACAGGCTTTTGTTTCAACTGAAAATCACCTCAATAAGCCTTCTTCCTTCTACATCACAGTGAAAATCACATCCCGAGGCGGAAAATATAAAATCCGTTTTTCCTTTCTGCGCTTTTTCTCGACAACCGCATTCACTTTTATATCACTCACTGGCAATCACAATCACAAGCCACAATCATCGTCACAGTCGCAGTCACATTCACAGACAGACGGAGCAATCAACATTCAGGGCATTTAACAGTCAGCCCATTCATTCATCCAACTCTACACCTAATAATTTTCCCGCACAATTCACACACTCTCCATATGCTATGTCGATTGCTTCTCGGCTTCATTTCTCTGCTCAGTCCAGCTAACTGAAAATGTCTCTTTTTTCTCACGTCAACCTGATGTTGCAGATGATCTTTTCATGCCACATTATGTGGATGAACTTTAAATGAATAAATTATTAATGAGATTGATTTCTTATGTGTGATATAACTGATTAGTGCGTATTGTAGATAATTTGTGTACATAAAGTGCGAGTGTTAATTTGAAGTGTTGCCAGCATTATTTTAGAGATAGAACACGTAGCTATATTATCACTAATCAAACAACCACACCCTGGATTGCAATGAAAGTAGCAAATAGTAATGCAACTAGCAATTACAATATTGAAATAGCTATTTGTTTAAAAAGAGTGCAAAGTGGGGTTTTTCTGTACTTGAGTTGAAAAAGAACAGTAATATATTATAAAATTCTTGTGAACAATGAAAATAGTTATTTGTGTAACTAGTGCGCAAAGTCGCGGTTTTCTGCATCGAGGGAAACAGTTTTCTTCACGAGCCGAAGGCGAGTAAAAAACGTTTCTCGAGTGCAGAAACAATATTTTGCGCTCGAATCACATATTAAATTTATCCTACAGAAACATATAAAGTAATTTAAACAGAACAAAACAGGACAAACATAACCTAACAATTCCTCACATAATCTATCTTCGAATCAAATCGATTTCAACAACAACTACAGCTTACTGAATTTCGTAGCTGAAGAAGAGTAGCCAACCTATTTTTGAATGCAGAATAGGGAACCTGCGTATTACATGCTCACTATTTTGTGTTGTCAGGTTGTAAATCTGGAGTGCGAAAAAGTACTGGAATTTACTTTTCCGCACTGGGGCAGGAATAGGTTATTTTGCGTGCTACAGTTCGTGCAAAAATAGGCAATTTTTCGGGTCACTGTAGGAAAAAGGATTTTCTGGAACTGTAAAAAATGATAAGGAATGTTCAGATGAGAAAGCTCTTACTTTTAGAGACTTTCTACTTTAGGGGCTCATAACTTTCTACTTTTTTTCTCATTCATTTCATTTGCCCATTTCGTTCATCAGTGACTATCTTATTTCCTTTAAGTAGAGCATTGAGAGTATTAAGTAGAGCATTCTCTAGAGTAGAGAATGTAGAGTATTAAGTGGAGCATTTCCATTAAGTAGAGCTTTCTAATTATTGTAATAGTTATTGTATTTGCAGTTTTAAATAAAATCATTATTAACTGTGCTTGTGTTTGTGCTGCAGAGTGCCCTCCGGCGGAGGAGGATGGCATGGAGCGGTTCGCGTGTCCGACGCCGGACCACATGGGCCGCTATCGGTGCATCGATGACCACGTGCTCTGCGACGGGTTCATCGACTGTCCCAGCGGAGAGGACGAAGACCGACAAGCCTGCATGTTCTACAAAACGGTAAGTGACACCCTCTTGCCCACACTACCACTTATCACTTATTCTTAGTGCAACAAGTGTAGTAAACAAGTTCTTGGTAAGTAAGTGTCACGTCCACTAACACTACTATTAGTCTGATTAATCTATTCAAATAATAATTTTTGGCAAATAAATTCATTAATTTAATCCATTCATTCAAATTCATAAAACAATCAGAAGCTTAAATTCCAGTGTACCGGTAAGCGGATCAGGCTTCCAGAACGCCCACGCTGAAACACCCCTAAAAAAACCCACAAAAATCAACAAAAGACCGCCAACTATCCACATCAATTTATCATATTGTGAGACTATCTCCGGGTAAAATTACGGACTTAATTTCTGGTGAGAGCGTGATTCCCTCTTGCTTTTCTTGTTATTTTTCACATTCAGTTTAACTAACTTTTTCTGCTAACTCTTTCATCAATTTACGAATTCATTCACCAATTAATTTACTGATTCGTCCATTGAAAACATTTATTTTCCCAAAATATGCTCCAAATGATTATTCTTTCTCCAAATGTTGTGTTGAATTTGATAATAAAAATAGAAAACTGAGATTCTGAGAGGAAATTTTTGATGTGTAAGCTGAAAAAAAAATTTAGGATAATGTGTATTTTAACACACCGATATAAATTGTGAAAATAATCAGATTATGAGAACAGGCTTTTCATAAAGGAAAATGTAGGGTCTTATTGAATTCGTGCTGTTGTCCGTCCATTCGTCCGGCCGACTGGTGCTCTAGCGCTTGAAAAGAAGATTCTATACTCTTAAAACAGGTACAGAGCTTCCTCATAGTCCAAGTAAGATCACTCTTGATTTTGGAGTTCGGGGTTCGAATATAAAAATAATTATGCTGTAATAGTAAATTACGTTACTAGGCTGGAAAATAACGTTTTGCCGGTCGAGCATATGATAGTTAATGCACGAGGCGCAGCCGAGTGCAGAAATGTGAATATGCGAGAACCGGCAAAAGTTTACAGCCGTGTAATGTACGATATTTTTTGTTACACTTGATAGAAAGGCAAGATACAAACAGCTGGATAATATGCGAGACATTCAGAAGTATTCAAGACAAGTGAATCAGCTGCTTTATTTAGATTCAGAATTTGATGGGCGAATTCCCAGATATAAACCAAAATAATGATAGCCTAGAAGTGCTATCTTGGGTGATCTTTTTGCTGGAGATGAGAGATTGGAGCGGGTGGATGCATACACATATCTTGGGGCTCGGGTGACTTCCAACGCTGATCACTACACTGAAATTAAAATTAGGATAGAGAAGGCACGTGCTGCATTTATCAAATTAAACAGTCTACTGGCATCAAGAGATATAAAAATGGATCTTCGAATTCGTCTCCTTAAGTGTTTCGTGTTTCCAGTGCTATTATATGGTGTGGAAGCATGGATCTTGAATAAATTATGTGAAAAGAAAATACAAGCCTTTGAGTTTTGGACCTACCGCAGAATGCTGAGAATCTCATATACAGACCACGTAACAAAATAATGAAGAGGTTCTCAGAAGAATGGAGAAAAGGCCAGAGCTCATAGGTGAAGTTAAAGAACGAAAATTAAAGTACCTAGGTCACATAATGAGGGAACAGAAATATGAAATATTGCACCTCATTATGCAAGGAAAAATAAATAATAAAGCATGTTCATATTTCAGATAGAGACTCTGAATTAGTGAGATATTATTCAGGAATACAGATGTTGGGAAAATAAATAATAAAGCATGGAGGTGCAATATTTCATATTTCTGTCCCCTCATTATGCAAGGAAAAGTAACTGGCAAGAGATCAGTGGGCAGAAGACGAATATCTCGGCTGCGCAACTTGAGGGATTGGTTCCAATGTACCTCTAACGACCTATTCAGAGCAGCTGCTAATAAAATAAAAATCGCCATCATGATAGCCAACCTCCGCCATGGAGAAGGCACATGAAGAAGAAGAAGAAGTGCAATCAGCTGGATAATATTCGAGACAGGTATTGAGTCATAGGTAATGAGTAATGTAATGAGTTGACTATATATATACATATAATATATATATGTGAGTCAACGGAAAATTTTTTGCCGCACGCCATATGTTTTTTCCTATCTTGTACGGCTATAAGGCCCTATTTGTCAGCTGATTTTTCCGATCTAGTACAGAAAAGAGGCACTTTCCATACGTGACAAATCTATGGAAAGTAGCTACTTTCTATCAAGTGTAACAAAAAACACTTGATAGAAAGTAGCTACTTTCCATAGATTTGTCACGTATGGAAAGTGCCTCTTTTCTGTACTAGATCGGAAAAATCAGCTGACAAATAGGGCCTTATAGCCGTACAAGATAGGAAAAAACATATGGAGTGCGGCAAAGATTTTTCCGTTGACTCACATATATATATTATATGTATAGATATGAGCCTGCAGGACAGTTTATTCGAGATGCCGCACTAGACTCCTCCGCCTCCTCTGCCCAATACCTGGGCTGCGACATTTCTTATCAACTTGATAAAGATGCCTGCAACAAGATGCACCGCTTCCAACACATTTGTGGAACTATTCATCGAGCGTTGAAGAATAATACTAGCAAGGAAACCAGGATGAAGTTCTATAGAACGATGGCAGCACCAACCTTGTTATATGGCAGTGAAACGTGGGTGCTATCCAAGCGGGATGAGAGCAGATTGCAGGCATCGGCTGCGCCTCGTGCATTAATTATCATATGCTCGACCGGCAAAACGTTATTTTCCAGCCTAGTAACGTAATATACTATTTCCACTTTTAGCTAAGAAAATCCAAAACATTGGACAGCTGGTGCTTTTTACATTTCAAAAGCAAAACATTGGGCATTAATAAGGGTTTACAAAAGCTGATGCCTAGCCCAATTATCCACTCGTTTTTACAGTGCGAATGTTGACGTTCATATTCTTGA